>BTPG01000006.1:43299681-43407181 GCA_036245525.1 Semisulcospira habei
GACGATACCTGATGTACACTGCGTCGTCATCGTCGAGGTCTGCTGTGGCCTGCTTCAACATCATGCTGAAGAAGATGGTGAAGAGGGTCGGTGCCAGCACGCAGCCTTGCTTCACGCCGTTGCGAATGGGTCTGACCTGGCCTTGCTGGTCCTCGTGGAGCTGGACGATCATGTTGAGGAACTTTGGGGGACAACCTAGTCGCTCCAGGATCTGCCACATACCTTGCCTGCTCACAGTGTCAAACGCTTTTGTTAGGTCGACAAACGTTACGTACAGCCCTTTGTTCTGCTCGCGGCACTTCTCCTGATGCTGTCTCAGCACAAAGACCATGTCGGTGGTACTCCTGTTGGCTCTGAAGCCACACTGGCCCTCTGGGAGGTGGTCTTCAGCGATGGCAGGTACCAGCCGATTCAGGAGCAACCTTGCGAGAACTTTCCCGGCAATGGACAGCAGGGTAATTCCACGATAATTAGAGCAGGCAGACTTCTCTCCTTTGTTCTTGTACAGGGTGATGATGACTGCATCACGGAGATCCTTTGGTAGTGTTCCTTTTTCCCAGCAGCAGAGAAAGAGGTCGTGGAGCTTGTTGTGCAGTGCTGGGCCTCCATGTTTCCAGATCTCTGGCGGGATTCCGTCAATGCCTGCTGCTTTGCCACTCTTGAGCTGGTGGATGGCTGTGAGGGTCTCTTCGGCGGTGGGCGGTTCGTCCAATTCAACCTTTAGTGGAAGGTGCGGGATTTGGGGGATGACTGTTTCTTGAACAGTGCGTTCAGCGCCGAAGAGGTCCTGAAAGTATTCCGACCAGCGGTTCAAGATGGAGGTATTATCTGTGAGGAGTACCTGTCCATCAGCGCTTCGCAGGGGACTTTGTACCAGGTGCCTAGGGCCATACACTGCTTTCAGTGCTTCGTAGAAGCCCCTGTAGTCACCGTTGTCAGCGCAGAGCTGGGTCCTCTGTGCGAGTCTGGACCACCACTCGTTCTGGAGCTCTCTAAGCTTGTGCTGGAGACTGCTGCAGATGAGGCGGAAGGCAGACTTCTTCACAGGGCAGGAAGGCTGGGCTAGGTGGGCCTGGTGGGCGGCTCTTTTGTTTGCTAGAAGTTCCTGGATCTCTACGTCGTTTTCGTCAAACCAGTCTTTGTTCCTCTTTCTAGCAAAGCCCAAGACTTCCACAGAGGATTTTACAATAGCAGTTTTCAGTTGTTCCCAGAGTGTTTCAGGGGAGGAGTCTGCTGGATTAACTGTGTCTTTGAGCATGCGCTGTAAATCGGCCTGAAGGGCAGCTTTCTTGTCGTCACGCTGAAGGCTGGCAACATCAAGCTTTTTCTTGGGGGGGGGGGGGGCCCCCTTTCTTGGGTTTCAGCTTGAGGCGGAGCCTGAGTTTGCAGCGAACAAGGCGGTGGTCAGTGTGGCACTCTGCGCTGGGCATCACTCTGGTGAGGAGGACGTCACTGCGGTCCCTCTGACGCACTAGGACATAGTCGATAAGGTGCCAGTGCTTGGAGCGAGGATGCATCCAGGTGGTCTTTCGACTGTCCTTTTGCTGGAAAGTAGTGTTGGTGATGACAAGTTGCTGCTCTGCACAGAGCTCCAACAGTAGGCGACCATTGTCATTGCATTTCCCAACGCCATGCTTGCCGAGGACTCCTTTCCAGGCTTCAGAGTCCTGGCCCACTCTGGCGTTGAAGTCGCCAAGGATGATGACTTTGTCGTCTGCCGGGGTGCTCTGCAGGAGGCTGCGCAGGTCAGAGTAGAACTTGTCTTTTTCTGCAGGCTCTGCCAGGAGGGTTGGGGAGTACACACTGAGAAGGGTGACATATTGCTGGTGTCTCAGTGGGAGGCGCATGGACATGATGCGGTCGGAGTGACCCGTTGGTAGGTTTTCCAACTTAGTCGCAATGGGGGTCTTCACCATGAAGCCCACGCCTGAGAGCCGTCTTTCTGATGCAGGCCTGCCTGACCAGTAGAGGGTGTAGCCAGCGCCAAGTTCTTGGAGGCTGCCTTCCTCCGGAAGGCGTACTTCGCTGAGCGCGGCGATGTCGATGTTTAACCTCCGCAATTCATGGGCAATGAGGGCGGAGCGACGTTCAGGGCGTCCGCTGTCTGCTGTGTCGAGCATGGTTCGGATGTTCCAGCATGCTACGTTGAGTCCGGTCGTGGTCGTCATGAGAGTGGATCCATTGTTTTTTCTTGTTTTCTGAACGCATGAGAAGATGCCCGTTGACCGCGGCTAGCCAACTGGGGTTACGAGGGGATGAGCTTTGGTTAGGCCACCTTTTCTAGGCCCCTCTCCGTGTGGAGCAAGCAGTGCTGTCCCTAGAGAAGGCTGCTTGGTCGTTCAGGGTGTGCCGAGTGACGTTGTCATCCCCAGGTCAACATCAGGCGACCAATATCTTGAACCGCCTGCATGCAGGTTTGAGACTGCGGCTTCCAGTGACATCTTTCACCTGCCGTTTTGCCCCTTGCCCATCGCTACAGGACTTGGAAAGTTCAGTGTCATAGTCTGTGGGCGTTTCCTAAAGCGCAGGCTTTAGGAAACGCCCACGCAGGCTTTAGGAAACGCCACCGCGCAGGCTTTAGGAAACGCCCACTATCATGTAGCTTGCATAATTATGGCAGTGTACAAATTTGAAGCTTTCAGCCTCAGTATGATATGGGTTAACCGTTTATTTTGCAGAGAGTACCATGGCAGGTCGAACGGATGACCATTTCCAGACAAGAGCGTAACTAGACAAAATATTTCAGCACATACTAAGAAGAATAGTCACGAAAGATCCGTCATCTGCTGAAATAAAGCGTATCAAGCGCTTTGACCTATGTATTCAGTGATGTCAGATGTAACACTTATCATTCAGTTTCGTCTGAGATAAATAGTTGTTGGTTAGGCGGATGTCTATTTTCAGTGTACAAGAGAAGACTAGTTATTCAGCGTAACATTTATCAACTTCATCTTGCGGAAAAGCAAAGTACAGTTAGGCGGGCATATGCCCCTCAGTCGTAAAATTATGCCGCACTCTTACGAGGCTGATAGAGGGGAATTTTCTTGACTGTGCGTGAAAGAGTTTGCCATGGGCATACACTGGAATTGGGAACAGTCTGTTTTGCCAGCGTTGTGTGTACGTGCGGTATGATTGTACCCTAAAGCACCAGACTTACACACGGCTGAATATTCAACAGACGTCAACAAGTAAGACAATGTTCAGGAAACAGACGTCGAAACCACATCCCAATATGTACGGCCCGATGACCTTGTGCGTATTGGGATGGGTGTTCATGTATGTGTGGCCGTTTCAGTGATTATGGACCTTTCGACTGAGGCCACAAAATCATATAGAAACATACCCGGGGGTAGGATGGGGAAGTAAGATGGAAAATTTCATGTTATTGATAATGATATTTAAATGGTGTGCGCAGGGGCGGATCAGTTTCCTCGAGGAGTGGGGGGCGGGTGGTCCAACTTTTTATTTGGGACCTTCAACCTGATACAAAGGGGGGGGGGGGACACCCCAAAAAGGGACTTTGTTATAGCATTTTCAAAAAAAGAATTGGGTGGGGGTGGGTGATGGAGGGGGGGGGGGGGGGCGGAACCCCTGTAACCCTCTCCCCCCCCCCCCGATCCGCCCCTGGTGCGTGTGTGTGAAATCCAGACCAAAATGGCGACTGAAGAGCAGAGATGAACCCAACAAAGAAAGAAACACGCTTAGAAAAGACAGTTACAAGACAGCTGTGTTGTAATTGTCTTTTTTAAGCGTGTTTTTTATTCTTCGTTTGTTTTTTCTGTGGGTGTGTGTGGAGGGGGTGGGTAGGTTGGTGGGGGTGAGGTGGGGGAGGGGGTCGAAAAGATACTCTGGCCCTCACTTCTTAGTCAGGAGGATGTGGCGATAAGGGGGATGGCGTATGCACCTTCCTGCCCCCCCCCCCCCCTGCCTCCCTCCGCCTTCCTCCCACCCACCCCGCCGGCTCCTACACCACTGAGAAGTCCGTCATTCTCAGCCACTTTATTTCCGGAAATGCGCGAACACTACCAAAGGGCAAGAACTTCGATCATCAGCATCTTGACTTCTTACCCTTTGCTGGATCCATGGCCGATTGACCGCGGACAGTCTGTGATAACAATAGAGTTACTCCTAATCAGAAGCAGGTCGTGCGCGGGCTCACTGCGGCCGTCGAGGGCCCGAGGACCTTTGCTTAATGCACCCGGACTGTGAGATTTCCCACGCATTTCCGGCGCTGAATCGCTAGTAGGACAGCGGCATGTTGTAACAGTCGCACTGTAAACACATTGTGTCCCAGGGTCGAAATTTGGAATTGCTGTCTGCAGACTGTATCACAGTTCAAAAGACAGCTCGACTATGAATGATAGTTCAAGGATGGTGCCAGAATAGCTTGGCGCCTATGGGCTTATGAGAATAACAAATAGGTCTTTTGCAGATGGAGCGGAATGGATGAATCGACTGAATGTTTGAATTCCGTGCAATTTTAGACCTACTTCTGATATTAAGGATACATTCTATTATAATAGTTCAATAACCTGTTAACCCATTCAGCCCTGACGCACTACAGCAGGAGATGGGTCGACCATGATAATTCAAGGGTAGTGCCAGATTAACTTGGCGCCTGTCGGCGCCAAGCTAATCTGGCACTACCCTTGAATTATCATGGGCGACCCATCTCCTGCAACTGGTGCGTAGTCATTAGATCACGCCTCCAGAATTTGGGAAATACGGCCGTCGGGCTGAATGAGTGAAACAGTTTTTAGTTCATCACAGTGAGTCAGAATTCCCTTGTCAACTGTCACCGACGAAAACCCGCCTACAACACACCGATGTAGAAAAAAAACTTGGGGGCCGTGTCAAAAGGCGAGGGATTCTCATGAGAACCCGCAAGCTGGTTGGTTGTAATGGGTACACGAGGATCAATGCGTCTCATAGGCAGACAGCGTCCGCTTCTGTTGACAACATCGATGTTGTAATACAATGTTTAAGTATCTGATTCTAGGGAGGCACATTCAGCTAAAAATCTTCGGGACGACGTCTGCCGATGTTGGCCCGTGCATAGTTGTGCTCAGGCCAATATCGGACGAGGTCGACCCTAAAACATGTTGCTTATTTGGGGAGTTAATGTGAATAATTAATAAATCACATTTGTATGAGTATACGATAATTAGTCTAAGATCGTTCTATAGCTCGCAGTCGCATTTATTCTACCGTTGATTTTTTTTAAAATCTTCGATGGTTATGACCCATTATTTGTGACCATTTATTTACAGTCCTGCGGCAGTAGCCCATTGTTTCGTCCACTTACTAAGATTGAAAATATTACAGTCACTTTTAGTTCAGCATCAATAATACATACATTCACGATTCAGCATTGTCAAATAACGTACACTGTCGTACAAACGTCTGTAGCCTACACCGTCTAGTTAAGAAATTTAACTGTATCAATAGCACACTAGCGAGCTGGTCATATGCCTATGGAAATGGGCCAAGAAATACCGAATTGACGCATATTGTAATTGACGTATTCCTGTATTTCACTCTAACCCGCAAATAATTCCACGGCTTCTATATCTTTCTAAAATATTATTTGTTAATAAAGTAATTGTTGTTTAATCCTTAGCTCTAACGGCGCCAAGCTAAACTGGCACTACCCTTGAAATATCATGGTCAATCATCTCCTGCAACTGGCGCATAGTTGTTAGGTGACGCCTCCAAAAATTTGGGGAAATACGGCCAGGGGGTTAAATGCATAAAAGAAAAACGAGAAAAAGAAGAAGAACATGGTTAGCCAGTCTGTACAGCCCAAGCAAAAAAAAAAAAAAAAAAAGAAAAAAAAAAAAAAAAAAGAATCGAGACACGATTATACTTTAGTCCGTTTGACATCGGAGCGTGCAACATTTTCCCCAAATGTCTCATCAGAAAAACACTTTCCTGTACCACTTTAAGAACAAATATCATTTAGTGCCAATTGACCTAATATGGGCTATTTTTTAATGAACGCCTTTGATTTGACGATTTTGCTCTACAGTCGTAAAAATTTGGTGAAAAGACAAGAACAAGCCATTTTCAAAACCCTAAATAGAGCCCCGGCAGATTTCAATATCGTGGTCAAGCATGCAGACTTCATCTATGCCTGCGCTGTTTCAGGCATAGGGGCTCGATGACAGTAGCTTTGACTAATGCAAATCCAGTGCGCCACCGCGTGCGCGCCAGCGCCTATACTAAGCTCAAATTGTCTTGAGCTTAGTATAGGCGCTGGTGCGCACGCGGTGGCGCAGTGGATTTGCATTAGTCAAAGCTACTGTCATCGAGCCCCTATGGTTTCAGGTTTGAAAATTTACGTGAAAACTGATCTTTCTTATAGTGGGCTTAATGCATTTGGGGTACATTTAGGGATGCAAAATTGATCATTTCATGGAAAAATTGCTAAAGTATATTCACGACTGTGCATCAGAACTGACACATTGTTCAATGTTCTTAAAAGTAAATCGTATTAGCCCTTTCGCCGCCACAGGTTAGGTCAATTGTCACCAGATATTTGTTCTAAGACTGAGTGATATTACTAGATATTTGGAAGGTGTCGATCCCTGTTTGACAAACCCCGCCATTATTATTGGTATATAAGGCAGCCGGTATTTAACATATTTGGGTATGCTTTGTTATACATTTAAGCGCCCTGTGCATGCAGTCACCAGTACTGTAAACAATACCGGTTGCTAGCTGGACAGGGAGGTTAACTCATTCAGCCCGACGGCCGTATTTCCCAAACTTTGGAGGCGTCATCTAACGACTATGCACTCGTTGCAGGAGATGGATCGACCCTGATAATTCAAGGGTAGTGCCAGATTAGGTTGAATTATCAGGGTCGACTCATCTCCTGTTGTAGTGCGTCAGGGCTGAATGGGTTAAATATATTGTTTGAATATGCAGATTTATATGTGTTCATATAAACTTTATTAACCTATGTTTGACATTGCTTGCGTTGCGATTATTAACAACTCCGGGTATATTTTTACAAATGGAAATATGGCGTGTGCCATGGTTTTATACGGAAGATATTCACCCCAATGTGAGAGATTGCCCCACGTTTTGTATCACATTATTAGCATCTTTACGGACAGTTGTGAGCTTGCCAATCAACCAGCGCTGATATGGAAGACATTCACCTGTGTTTGACACATTGCGCCTCTATTTATCTATCTATCTATCTATATCCCTTAGTCTTGCCGACCGTTGGGGCACCACTGATGACTTGGCAACCAGCTCCCTCCATTCCTCTCCGTTCTCTGCCATTCTCAGCGTATCGCCCAGCTTCAGTCCTGTCCACTCTGAGATATTGTCCTCCCATCTTTTCCTCTGTCTTCCTCTCCTTCGTCCTCCTTGCACAGTGCCTTGCAGGACTGTTTTGGCAAGCCCTGCTGAACGCGTGACATGCCCATACCACTTCAGTTTGCGTTTTTTCACAATGGCTAATAGGTCTTCATAGGGCCCGATTGCTTGCCTGATTCTGCTTCCCACTTCCTCGTTCGTGATGTGATCTCTGTATGAGATTCCAAGCAGTCGAAAACATCTCATTTCAGTGGTTTGTATCCTCCTTTCAAGGTCTGCTGTGAGGGTCCATGACTCGCAGGCATACAAGAACACTGAGATGACTAAGGAGCGCATCAGTCTGATCTTGGAGCTCTGCTCCAAGATTGCGTCTCTAAAGATGTTTATTCTGTGGTACAAAATGCATATCTGCACGTCACAATGTCGACATTTAAGATATTCACCCCAGTTTGACCCTACTTGTGAGTACCAACGGTATGTGACAACAAAGGGAAAAATAGCCAGCGTCCCTCCGCGTGCCTTTCACTTTCAGAGCCAATGTGCGCACATTATTAACCCGCTCAATGCCGCCAGCCGACGCATACTCTGCTTCTGTAATTTTTGTTTATTGAAGACCATAAACCCTAGATGTCCCAGGAAAATGGTTTCAAAGAGACCAAAAACCCTTCATGTCCCAGGAAAATGGTTTCAAAGAGACCAAAAACCCTAGATGTCCCAGGAAAATGGTTTCAAAGAGACCAAAAACCCTAGATGTCCCAGGAAAATGTTTTTAAAGAGGTGTCAGCAAGAGGTAATAATAATACCGGTTATTATGTAGGCGCTTTACCCAATTCTGTGAATCGGCTCTAAGCGCCGCGAACTGAACCCAACACGCACCCTCACGTGACACACATGCATTCACTATGAAGACAAACACAGTACAAGACAGACACAGGACATTCACGTGCTGCGAAGGGTCAGTTCAGCTACTGAGGTTTCGGCAATTTTGATCGCTTGTAATTGAAATTGATAAATTGGTACCGGTAGCACAGTGAAGGGGGAGGAAGAGCCGGAGTACCGGGAGAAAGAACCCCCGACGGTCCGCCCGAATTAACGGTGACACTTACTAGAGGAGAAAAGTCCCACGCCGGAACCCTGAATCGAACCTCGCACCTTTAGCATTGGTGGCAGGCGCCTTAACCACCGCACCACGGACCGCCCTTGCAGTTGCGGGGGCACATGAAGATCTATAACTCTTGCAATTGAGTGGCGTTCTCATTTTCACTGCGCCGAACAAGTTAAATTTGATGCTGCTGGCCATACCGCGCGTCTGAAAAGACGCACAAACCCTTTTAACCCCAAGATCCCATTTCTCAAATATTAGAGGTGTTGCCTAATGACTATGTACCAGTTGCAGGAGATGGATTGACCATGATAATTCAAGGGTAGTGCCAGATTAGCTTGGCGGGGGCGGTCCGTGGCGCAGCGGTAAAAGCGCCTACCACCAATGCAAAAGGTGCGAGATTCGATACCCGGTTCAAGCGTCGGACTTTTCTCCTCTAGTAAGTGTCACCATTAATTCGGGCGGACCGTCGGGGGTTCTTTCTCCGGGTACTCCGGCTCTTTCCTTCCCCACGAATTGGGTAGTAATTTCAGTTCACTTAATCAAATTTAAAAAATATAAAAAAACGCTTAACAATTTTCCAGAAAGTTCAGTAGCTTGCCCTTAGCACCACGTGAATGTCCTGTGTTTATGTACAGTGTGTGAGGGAATGCGCGTGATTCACGCGAGCGTGCTTGTTGGGTTCAGTTTGCGTCTATGTCCTGCGCATTGAGTTATATTATAAATATGAGAAATGCGCTATATAAATACTATATATTATTATTATTATTATTTATTATCATGCCATTATCATGAATTACCATTGAATTATCATGGTCAATCCATCTCCTGATGTAGGGACTCGGGGCTAAATGGGTTAACCGCGCGTCTTTTCCGTCAAACAATATCTCCGGCGTCAGTCAAGGGGCTAATTGCTACCTTCACATCCATACACAAGTCTATGGAGATAGATTTTTCTCAGTTTTCAGCTGAATTATGCCCAAGACCTTTAATAATTATATATATTGCTGGACATTGGTTTTCAGCACTTTGTTCCACTGTGAGGCTGTGTGTGTACAAGACTGCGTTCACCGGATATTCATTCCAGATCACCTACTCTCACCTGCTCCAACAGCAACAGAAGGGAGCGGCCTCGCAGAGGTGGTTGCCGTAAACTGAAATATGGCAGGCCAATTCCAATCATTGTCTCCTTCCCATCACCCAAGATCACTGTGCCCCGCTCAGTTGACTTTCGGAATCTTACAACAGTTCCTGTTCTCAGTGAATCTCAGTGCTAAACACAGAAACGGACACTCACTCTGGCACTGTTCAATGCACGTTCGGTGGGAACTCTGGAGAAACGCTGTGAGATCAATGAATTTATCACAGACAATAACACTGACATAGTGCTGCTCACCGAGACTTGGCTTACACCGTCTGGTGATGAAACCAAGTGTCTGGATCTTGCCCCTCCTTGATGTCATGCCAAGTCTTTCCCCCGCAGCTCCTCTCGTGGAGGTGGTATAGCTGTTATCTACAGAGACTCTATCGGACCCTATCTGACGTGCGTGTCGTCTTTTCAGTTTGAACATTCATATTTTGAACTTGTCGAAGTGAAGCTCGGCCTCCCATGCAAACCCATCAATTTATTTTGTTTATATCGCCCTCCATCAAATAGAAAGAATAAACTGACTGACAGTATGTTTATTGAACAGTTTCCAGACTTGTTGGATATGTGCAACTCATGCAAGGGCGATGTGCTCATACTGGGCGATCTCAACCTTCATTACCATCGTCCGGACCACACTTACACAGCCAAGCTTTTGGACGTTTTGCACATGTTCAACATGGCTCAAGCTGTAAATGTGCCGACCCATAGGCATGGTCACATACTAGATTGGGTAATTTCCAGGTGCGACAGTGAGTGTGACATTTTGCGTTCAGCCCTGGTGACTGACGCTATTGTCTCTGACCATCTGACCAAAAATTCTGAAAGACCTCCTCGAGGATCTTGATGATGGCAAAGTATCTGTTCTCGCACTGTTAGATCTATCTGCTGCCTTTGATACGATTGACCATGACAGTTTGCTACAACGTCTCTATTCTATGTATGGCATTCATGAAACTGCTTTATCGTGGCGGTTTAGATCATATATGACAGACATAACTCAGTGCATAGTTGTTAATGATATGATAAACTATCCAGCCCATCCACCGTGCGCTTTGGCGTCCCACAAGGTTCAGTTCTTGGACCAGTCCTCTTTACCCTGTATGTTCAGCCACTGGCCAGTGTCTTTAACCGTTTCTCTATATCACATCATGCATTTGCAGATGATACTCAACTCCATGACTCATGTTCACCTGATCAGATTATGGACACAACCGAGAGCCTTCAGGAGTGTGTCTTGGATACTAAGATGTGGATGACTTCAAACAAATTACAGTTGAATGACGGAAAAACTGAGGCCATGATCATTGCTTCCCCGAGGTTGGCGAAGACGCTGACACTCCCCCAGTCATTACAAATCTGTGGTGCCACTGTTCCCTTCTTCCCCCATGTAAAAAATCTGGGTGTCACACTTGATAGTAGCCTGTCTATGCGCCTTTATCGGAACAGCGTTTGCAGATCCGCCTATACTGAACTGCGACGTATTGCTTCAGTCCGCCACTATCTGACACCTGAAGCAACTAAAGTGCTTGTCTGCGCTTTTGTTTTGTCTAAATTAGACTATTGCAATGCTCTTTTGGCTGGCTGTTCCCAGTGTCTGATTGGCAAACTTCAGAAAATTCAAAACTCAGCTGCTAGGTTTATTCTTAGAGTCCCTAGATCAGATCATATCACACCCCATCTGTCTGCTCTTCACTGGTTACCTGTAACAGCTAGGATTCAGTACAAAATTTCATGCATGACTCACAGTTGTATTACCTGTTCCTGCCCACACTACCTTGCCTCTCTTCTCCAGCTGTATACGCCCTCAAGACAGAATTTGCGCTCTGCTGCCGACTCTCGAGTTTTACGTATCCCTCTTGTCAAAACAAAGTCGTTTGGTGAGAGGTCATTCAGATACCAAAGCCCAGTTGTTTGGAATGACCTCCCACGCAAACTGAGATACGTGGATTCGAAGAGAGGCATTCAAGCAAGCCCTAAAGACCCATATTTTTCTGTCAGCTACAAATGACTTTGTCACACACCTGTCATGTTAATATCATCTCTATCTATGTTAGAAGTAGTGTGTGTGTGTGTGAGTGTGTGTGTGAATGCCAGTATGAGTCCATAAGCGTAGCACTTTTGAATGGTAACTTTATAGCTTGTTTACAGAGTGCGTTGTATTTTGTTTTTTGTACTTTTTGTAAATTGCATTTTTGTAATTAGTTATTTTTGTACATTAGTTTTTCTTAAGCGCCTAGAGCTCTAATCTGAGGTTAGGCGCTATACAAGTACTCATTATTATTTATTATTATTATTATTTCAGAACTGAATGTGTTAACACCTCCCTCTCCTTCTGCTACAAGAACTGTGCGTAACATCCGCGCCATTGATCGTTTATCATTCACTGCAGATATTCAGAACTGTTTGTCAGCCGTTCGTGATCTCGACGCGGAGCAGCTTCATGCCTGTCTTCGCTCTGTCTTTGACATGCACGCCCCACCTACTCAGCGAACCGTATCTGGGAGAACACCTTCCCCATGGTACAGTGCCAGCGCGAATGAACGGCACTCTGCAAAACAGTTTCGTCGCCATACCGAGAGGCAGTGGCGCAAAACTCGTCTTACTGTACATAAGCAACTGATTTGCTCTGCAAAGAATTTGTTACAAAACTTGTTTGCAGTGCAAAAACCTCATTTGTCTCCCTTAAACTTGCTGCTTGCAACACCAGTAAAGAGTTGTATGCCATAACTAACCGCCTGTTGGGTAAGAGTAAGTCCACGCCATTCCCAAGTGTTCACCCAGTCTCAGAGCTGCCCGGTCTTTTCTCAGACTTTTTCTTGAGTAAAGTGCAGTTAATTCGTGATGGTATTGATGCGCAACCATGCCAGGTTGACCCTTTGTATGCTGACAGGTGTTTTGAGGGTCAGATATTCTCAAGATCTGAATCTGTGACTGACGAAGAGGTGTGTGTGATTCTGAAGAAAACTGCCCCCAAGTCTTGTGAACTAGATCCCATGCCCACTTCTCTCCTGTATGACTTTATAGATGTCATTTTCCCCCACATTACCCATGTCATCAATCATTCGCTTCAAACTGGTTCTTTCCCATCTTGTACAAAAACGCAGTTGTCAAGCCGCTCTTGAAGAAAGCATCTTTAGATCAGAATGACTTTAAGAATTACAGACCTGTGTCAAATCTTTCATTTCTATCAAAGGTCATTGAGAAAGTCGTGCTCTTTCAGACCCTGAAGCATCTCACCGTCAACAATCTCTTAAATCCCCTACAATCAGCCTACCGCGTGAGTCACAGCCACGAAACAGCTTTACTGAAAATCATGAATGACTTGTTGCTTGCACTGGATGATGGTCAGGTTTATGTTTTAGCTTTGCTGGATCTGTCTAGCGCTTTTGATACGATTGACCATAGCACCCTGTTTTGTCGCCTTGAACGTGTCTTTGGTATCCAGGGACAGGTTTTTGATTGGTTCAGATCATATTTGTCTAACCGGTCACAGACTGTTTCTGTCTGTAGTCATCTTTTAGTTGCAGCCTCTCTGTGTTTCGGAGTACCCCAAGGGTCAGGCCTTGGGCCTGTGCTCTTCATTATGTATATGCAACCCTTGTCGGTTTCATAGCTGCACACCCAATTTCTCACCACGCGTACTCTGATGACACGCAGTTGTATAAATCAGGCCATGTTGAGCAGGTCTCCTCCAGCCCAGTCACGCTCTCCTGCGGAGTTCCACAGGGGTCCGTCCTGGGTCCGGTCCTTTTCACACTCTACACCTCTCCCCTGTCCAACATCATCCAGTATCACCACATACACCACCACCTCTACGCTGACGACTCGCAACTACTAGACAAAGACAAACTCGACAACACTCAGTCACTACTGACTCGCACGGCTGACTGATACGAAGACGTGAAAAACTGGATGATAGCAAACAAGCTTAAACTGAATGACGACAAAACGGAAGCCATGCTGGTAGGCACTCGCCAGAAACTTTCGCAGCTTCCTCCCTCTCTCCACCTTCAACTCGACAGCACCCCCATCTCCCTCTCTGACTCGGCCCAAAGCCTCGGCGTTATCCTCGATTCCTCTCTTTCCATGACCAGCTTCGTCTCCGCCAAGGCCCAGGCATGCTACTTCCACCTCCGCCGCATCAGTCAGATCAGAAAATACCTCACTACCGAAGCTGCCACCAAACTTGCTGTCTCTCTCATCCTGTCTCGCATCGACTACTGCAACTCTCTCCTTTCCGGCCTCCCTCACTCCACCACTTTCACTCTCCAGCGCGTCCAGAACAATGCTGCCCGCCTTGTCCTCAGAAAGAAAAAATCCGACCACATCACTCCCCTGCTCAAACTCCTTCACTGGCTTCCCATCCCCCAACGCATCCAATACAAGATTCTGTCTCTCTGCTACAAATCCCTGAACAACTGCGCTCCCGCCTATCTCAAACTTACTTCACCCCTACACTCCTCCCCGCTCCCTCCGCTCCGCCTCCGACCCTCTCCGCCTCCACATCCCCCGCACCAAACCCAGCACTTTCGACCCCCGCTCCTTCTCAGTATACGGTCCATCCACCCGGAACACTCTCCCACTCTCTCTCCGTCAGAAACACTCTCTCTCCTCCTTCCAGTCCGCCCTCAAAACTCACCTCTTTCAACAGTTCTAGCACTATACCACCACACTCCCCACCCCAAGCTGACTGTCGTAATGTATCCAAAATGGCGCTGCGGTAGCGGCGACACGTCTGCCTTGTGTCAATGTTTTAGTGTTTTTTCATAATCTACACGTCAACCGTGAGTGAGTGACAAAGCTGTCAATATGAATTATCGGATAAGGAATGCAGTGGTGTGCCTGCTGGTGACCAGTTTGGTCTCCAGCAGGGGATTGACGGAAGTTTCTTTCGTCCTGTGACAACTCCGATCCGGTACAACATGGCGGAGCTGCTTGATTTTCGTTCATCCCCGATGGTTGTGCGACCTTCTCTAGACCTGCCATCCGAGATGAAGATCAGGAAGCGTGGCAGTAAGGGCGGGGTGAAAGCAAGGAACAAAAGACGAGCTTTCAAACCGTTTCTGCCTTCTGCCATCATTGGTAACGTACAGTCATTGCAAAACAAACTCGATGAACTCGATGCCAATTGTGATGAAGCTCTATGCTTGTGCATAGTGCTCGCACAATAGGATTAGTACGGTACGGTTTTTGTTGACGGTTTGTTTGTGCCGATAGTCCGTGGGGCCTGCTGTCCATGTGGAATCTGTAAGACATGGTTAGCACGGGATTTTTAGTGAGTTCTGTTTAGTGAGTTCTGGGCGGAAGCTGTGACTGTCAGAGGTCTAGATCGGTAGTGCGGGCTGTTTTGTCGTATGGAACGGTTGTGTTTGAGTTACCTAGCCCGCATTCCAAGACTCTGAAACCTAGATTTCAGAGTTCTTGTACCAAGAGTGGAAAGACGGACGCCGAGACGTCGAGTCGCAGGTGGGACCTACGTGAGGTCATCCCTCCAGCTCTTCTGAGAGTGAGTCTGACTGGGGACCAAGACACCCAAGTCCAAGCGAGAACTGAGTACCGTACGAGAACAAGGACGTCCGTGCGCAAAGAGAGACAGGACGGCAATAAGCGTACGACGAAGGACTTTCACGCCTAGACGTGAGAAGGACCAACGTAACCAGGCAACAACATCAAACAGGTTGGAGGCAATGTGAGACTAAGACCTAACCTGGCAAAGATATTGTGATACGTGTGTGTGTGATACTAGAACAGTGTACATAGTTGATACTCATTTAAGTCGTTCTTTTCATTTATAGTGTATAAAGGTTACTTTAGAAAGGGAGCCCGTGTGTTGTGTTTTACCGCATGAATGCGCCCGTCTGAGTCAGTGGCGGTGTATGCGTCTGTTGCGTGAGAGTCTGTGCGTACGACTGTGGGCAAGTCTGCGTGCGTTACACCAATGTACAACATGCTGACCATTTTCGAACGTGCAGCATGATGTGCTTTACTGAGACCTGGCTACATAGCAACATAACAGATGATAGTCAGTGTTGCAATTGATGGATTTTTTTTCATTCAGATATGACAGACATAAAGATTCTGGGAAAAAGAAGGGGCCGGGTGGACTTTGTGTGTACGTAAACAAGAAGTGGTGTAGTCCGAAAAACATGTCGCTGACGTACACATTCTGTTCGCCAGACGTTGAAATCATGACAGTGAGCGCACGCCCCTACTACCTTCCGCGGGAATTTTCACACGTTTTAGTAACGAATGTGTACGTACCACCATCAGCTAACGAGAGAGGAGCCGCCGATGTCATCGCTAACCATCTGCACGATCTTGACACTCGCGCGCCCGATGCCTTCAAGTGTGTCACGGGTGACGTCAATCACTGTAATTTGAAGAATGTTCTGCCAGGGTTCCACCAACAAGTGACGTGTACAACACGAGGGGACCGAACTCTTGACGTGTTTTGGTGTAATGTCAGAGATTCGTACGTCGCTGTTCCGATGCCGCCTCTAGGACGATCTGATCATAACTTGGTTAAACTCGTGCCACGGCCGGTATACACCACGCGTACAACGCGAGCCGCCGCTTACTAGGACAGTACAGAAATGGTCCACAGCAGCTAAAGAGGCCCTGAAAGGTTGCTTTGACTGCACCGAGTGGAATGTTTTTACGGACACTACAAGCGACGTTGCCGAGCTGGCTGACACAGTTTGCAGCTACATAAATTTCTGCGTAGACAGTGTTGGGCCTAAAACAACTGTTAAAATCTATTCCAACAACAAACCGTGGGTCACGAAGCACATCAAGGAGGTCTTAAACAGAAAGAAGAAAGCTTTTGAAGACAAGAACAAAGAACAGTTACGGACAGTACAAAAGGAACTGAAAAGGGAGCTTTGGAAGGGGAAGGAAGCATATCGAAAAAAGATAGAAAAACAGTTTGAGACTGGTAACATGAAACGTGTGTGGGAGAGTATGAATCTGATGGGTGGGAACAAGAAGCAAAAAGCTGTTCCGATTTTGAGCAAAACTACGGACTATGCCAACGACTTAAATCAGTTCTATGCAAGATTTGATTGTCTGAGGACCGGGCACAACTGACTCAATTTCGACCTGCACGACGCTTTCACCTCGTGACATCTCCCCTGTGCCCTTGTGGAGAAGCAGAGCAGACCACAGAGCACATCCTCCAGGACTGTGGGAACCACCAGCTGCTGAGGGAGGAGATATGGCAGAAGCCCGCCACTCTACAAGAGAAACTGTACTGGCCTGTGGAGGTGCTACAGAAGACCACAGATTTCATTTTGAGAGCCAAACTCCAAGTGTGACGGCGTTCGAGAAGAAGAAGAGAAGAAGAAGAAGATTGTCATGATTTTGAGCATGAGAGGGAACAGGTCAAGGAAATGCTAGTTAGTGGACCTAAACACATGCAAAGTGAAGTGATTGTGGTGACTGAGGAGGAAGTGCTTAGCGTACTTAAACATACCAACCCAAACAAAGCGGCTGGGCCAGATGGTGTTAGATCAAATGTGTTAAAATTATGCGCTGAACAACTGTACCGAATTCTTTGCTATATTTTTAACATGTCACTTACCCAGTGTGTCGTTCCCTGTTCGTGGAAGACCTCTTGTATTGTCCCCGTGCCAAAAAAGCAAACTGTATCTGTGATGAATGATTTAAGACCAGTTGCTCTTACGTCGTGTGTCATGAAGGTTTTTGAGAGGGCTGTTCTTTCGCATTTTCAAATACAGGTTTCAGATTTTATGGACCCCTTTCAGTTTGCTTACAGAAGGCAAAGAGGTGTTGATGATGCCATTTTGTATGTTGTAAACAACATGTACTCTCATTTAGAAAAACCAGGAGCCCCCATTCGACTGATGTTCTATGATTTTTCGTCTGCTTTTAACACCATTCAGCCACACATACTCGCCTCCAAACTAGTTAACATGAACATAAATGCCTCTACCATTCTTTGGGTTTTGGACTATCTCAATAACCGCCCACAGTACGTCAGAATTAGTTCGAATCTAATCTCAGATGTACTTTTTACCAAAACCGGTGCACCACAAGAGGCTGTCCTGTCGCCTTTTTTGTTTTCTTTGTACACAGCAGACTGTAGAGCTACTCATGACGACTGTGTCATGGACAAATACGCTGACGACACGGCACTGACAGGTCTGATTACAGATGAGGACGACAGACACTATCGACAGGAGATCGATGACTTTGTCGAGTGGTGCGATAGAAACTATCTTGAATTACATGTTGGCAAAACAAAAAAGATGGTCATAGATTTCAGGAATAACAAACAGCATCCCGGTCCTGTTGTTATCAAGGGAACAGAAGTTGAGCGTGTAGAGTCCTACAAGTATTTAGGTGTTCTTTTTGACAACGCGCTCAACTGGAAACAAAACACATATGCTATTGTGAAAAAAACCCGCATACCCGTCTTTACTGTTTGAGAAAGCTCAGATCGTTTCATGTAAGCACTCAGCTCTGGGAGAGAACAGAGCAGATAACAGCAGAGAATGAAATTGGGCGAAGAAGATGGGGATGGATTGGTCACAGTCTGAGAAAGCCAGCTTCCAGTATCACTAGGCAGGCATTGTCATGGAACCCCCAGGGAAAGAGGAAAAAAGGCAGGCCGAGAAACACCTGGCGTCGAGACCTCCAAGCAGACATCAAGAGGCTGGGAACCACCTGGAGTAAAATCGAAGGAGAAGCACAGGACAGGAGTCGCTGGAGGTCTCTCGTCGACGGCCTATACACTGGCAGGGGTGACAGGCGTAAGTAAGTAAGTAAGTAACTCAGCTTTTTCAGATGTTTTACTGCTCCAGTATTGTTAGCATTCTAACTTTAGGACTGACGTGCTGGAGGAGAAATTTATGTAAAAGAAACCAAGATCGCCTTAACAAAGTAATCCGGAAAGGGGGCGGGGTGATTGGTAGGGCACAGGATAATTTGGTCACACTGTACAACAGATGGATTACGAACAAATTGGCTGACATTCTTGATGACAAGACACATCCACCTAGATATGAATTTGACAGCAGACGTATCGAACGAAGTGGCAGACTTCGAGTACCCAAAGTCGTACATTACGTTATGCCAACTCTTTTGTCCCTCAGGCTGTTACCCTTTTCAACAGTAATATCAGTAGATAGTGTCGGTCAACATTCTTCCGTTCCCTAGTACTAGCCCTTTCAGTATTATTATTATTATTATTATTATTATTATTATTATTATTATTATTATTATTATTATTATTATTATTATTATTATTATTATTATTATTATTATTATTTTGTTTTTTGTTTTGTGTTACAAAGGTAACAATACGTCTGTTACAGGTTCATTTCTTTAATTTAGAGTTATGGGTTATTTAATTATTTTATGAGTGAATGATGTTGCCATGTGTGAGGGATTAATAAAGTATTATTGTATTGTATTGTACGGCTGTATTGTATTGTATTGTATTGTAATTTGTATTGTGTTTCACTATTTGTGGTACGTGAGTCGTTGTCTAAAGCGTGCGCATGCGTGCGCGAGTTGTGAGTGTGCGCTTAGAGTTATAATTATTATAAGATAAGCGCATTATAAATACCGTAATTGTTATTATTATTATTATTATTATTATTATTATTATTATTATTATTATTATTATTATTATTATCATCCCGCCAGTGTGTGCAAAAGTCAGTTTCTGATGTTAGAACATGGATGCCCACTCGGCACCGGCCTACACGTGGCGTGGGTGGGTAGTCTCCTCAGTCACTGACTGAGTGGGCTAGCAGAGGGGTGCCATCTTTGTCCAGGCTTAGGACTTGATGTCAGCAGATATGTTGTTCAGTCTTTTTCACTGGTCTGGTTTTTGAGGAGCTGTGCTAACCCAGGTCTTACCATGTTGGATTGGTCCTTAAAATACACGTGAGCTTTTGGTCCTTTGGATCCCAAGTGTTTGCCGTGCTTGGAGACCCGTGTCGGGGGAGAAGAGGATCCTGGTGGCTGAAACACTCCACTTTGGCCTTGACTTCTACCTAAACGGGAGGCTAGTCGTACCGGCCTAGTCAATCGGCTCTTGTCACGTTGATCCCTATCCCACTGTTGACATACGGGTTGATATACGGAGCACCATGCTATAGCCTCAGCTGCTGATTAGGTGCTTTACGCCAGTATTCCCCTGCATTCAACAGTGTGATAGAAGGCGGTGGCTCAGACGGTTCAATCGGGCTTACCCCCTTGAGTATATCTTTCGGGCAGTCTCCATTGTGCGTCGGCTGGAGACCCGCCGACATTTGCACTTTCCCTTGTAGGGCTCGGTGGCGGGCGGGGACCCCCGGGGGATGAATATCTATACTATTATAATATGGAAAAAACAAAAAAAAAACAAACTTGCACAGAAACGGCACATCGCCACCGACATTGAACATGACAGTGACTCGGACTGTGAGGAGGCGACTCCTCAGGCGTCAGCTGTATGGCCTCACTTCCTCATTGTTCATAGCAAGATGACAGACAAACCTGTTTCCAAGCTGAATCCATTTCTGGTGGGGGAGACCATCCGGAGCCGTGTTGGCAGGCCTGAGGCCCAGCGCCTCAGGTCTGGTGACTTGCTGGTGGAGTGCCGTACCCGGGCACACTCCAACGGGCTGCTGAGGCTCTCTTCCATTGGAGACACTCCAGTGGAGGTGACACCCCACAAAACTATTAATTCGTCAAGAGGCGTAATCAAAGATCAAGCTTTGGAAGAACTGTCAGAAGATGAACTTGTACGGATGCTTAAGTCTCAGGGGATGACTTGCGTCAGGCGCTTCGCTTCCAAGCGAGGTGGTGTGGAGATCCGTCTCCCTACCATCATCCTGACGTTTGGCACCCCAACCCCTCCTACTACAATCTGGGGAGGTTACTACTCCTTGAAAGTGAAAAAGTACGTCCCTCTCCCCCTCCGGTGCTTTAAGTGCCAAAAGTATGGCCATGGGCAGAAGACATGCCGCCAGGCAGAGGCTTCATGCGCCCGTTGC
Organism: Semisulcospira habei; assembly: GCA_036245525.1. Classification (NCBI taxonomy): domain Eukaryota; kingdom Metazoa; phylum Mollusca; class Gastropoda; family Semisulcospiridae; genus Semisulcospira; species Semisulcospira habei. The sequence continues at coordinate 43,320,269 of BTPG01000006.1, forward strand.
ACTAAGCCCGGACACTCTGCTGAGTCCTGCACAGCCACCCCCCTGTGTGTGAATTGCCAGGGGGCGCATATGGCTTCGGACACGAAATGCCCTCGTTGGATATCCGAGTGCAGGATTCAGCAAGTGCGTGTGGAGAAGGGGCTGTCCTTTTTGGACGCCAAAAAGCTGGTTGAAGGCCCTGGTGCAGCTGCGGCTGCCCCATCCTCTAACACATCTGTATATACATTCAGTGCAGCGGTGGCAGGCAAGCGCCCCACCAAAGACTTCGCATGTCAAACCCCAACTTCTTGGTTGGGGGCGGAGCCTCGGCTCCTCTCGCCCCTGGAGAGTAACCCTCCTCCGGTGGTGACGAGGAGCCAGGGAACGCAGAAGGCGGACACTGCCAGTCCGGTAGTGCAGCCTTCTGTTGCCCCTAAGCCTCAGCCCCCTCGCAAACCTGTTAGTCTGTCTAATCCAATGGCTTCTGGCTCTGGTCAGCCTTCTAAGGCCGTTAACTCTAGCGGCAGGAACGCTGCCCAGGACCAGAAGTCTAAGAAATCTATGGGACCGCTGTGCGCACGGGCCCAGAAGGAGAACACTGATGTCCCCCTTCAAAACAAATATGCTGCATTGGAGGAGCGGATGGAGGGAGTGGAAGTTGTCGTTGCTGATGCGGTGGCAGTTCCACCTCTTCATCTCCGAAGAACCAGAGGAGGCCCGGGAGCCGGCCCCCCTCTGTTTCTTCACCTCCATCCAAATCAAAGGATAAAGGGGGGGGGGGAACTCTTCACCCCAAGATAATACATAATCATGTACCCTCTGCTTCAGTGGAAGTGTCGTGGATTTCAAGCTAACTTTGAGGAATTACGTCTTTTAGTCCAGTTCTATAACTCCTCAGTAATATCTCTTAGGAAACATACCTGAAGACTTCTGACCCTGTGTCCTTTACTGGTTTTCACGCTATACACAAAGGCTCTGATTCAGAGAGGCGCTCGGGTGGAGTGGCTCTTTTCATTAGTAGCCAAATTTTATGTAGCCCCGTTAGCATCGACACCTGTCTTCAGGCTGTCGCAGCTCGGGTTACCTTGAAAAAGACAATAACCATATGCAGTGTTTACCTGCCACCATCCCTGCGGGTCTGTAGTACTGATATTTTTCACTTAGTAGATCAGCTGCCCCCTCCCTTTATTCTCATGGGGGATTTTAATGGTCACGCTCACCTTTGGGGTAATGACCACTATGATGGCACAGGTCAGATGTTAGAAGATGTTTTTTCTCAACTTAACCTATGTGTCTTTAACGATGGCTCATCTACGTACTCGAACTCCGGTTCAGGCTCTAGTTCTGTTCTAGACCTCACTGTGTGTGATCCTTCTCTCATGCTGGACTTTGACTGGAAGGTTCACGACGACCTGTGTGGTAGTGACCACTTCCCAGTAGTCCTGTCATCGGTCAGCTGTGAGGAAGATTCGCCGGTGGGACGCTGGAATCTCACGAAAGCGAACTGGCCTCTGTTCGCCTCCCTCTGTCAGTCTCGTATTACAGAGGAGGTGGTCATGTCAGCTGAAGTACCTGTTTCTTGTTTTACTTCTATTTTGTTGGACGTAGCAGGTGAAACCATCCCTAGAACTTCCACATCACTCCCTCGGAAGCCGAGAGTACCATAGTTCAATGAAGAGTGCCGAAAGGCCCAAAAAATGCGCAAATCTGCTCAGCGACGTGCTTTTCGCGATCCGTCACAAGCAAATATTTTAATATTTAAAAGACAGCGGGCGAAAGCCCGTTACATTTTTAAACGTGAACGCCGTGCTTCCTGGAGAAGCTTCGTCTCATCTTTATCTTCTAGGACTCCATCCCAAAAAGTCTGGAAGGCTGTTTGAAGAATTAGGGGCAGGGGTGGCTCGGCTTCTATCGGCCATCTTAGAGATGGTGCCAGTTTGGTCACGGATAAAAAGGCTGTGGCCAATTTGCTTGCCTCCACCATTGCCCATCATTCTTCAACAGAGCATTATTCCCCTTTCTTCCAGAGAGAGAAGGAGAAGCGAGAGTCTTGTACTTGTGATTTTATATCGGATAACTCGGAAGACTATAATGCCCCTTTTACGTTTTCAGAATTGCAGCAAGCCATGCAGAAATGTACTGACTCTGCTGCTGGATTAGATACCATCCACTATCAGCTCCTAACACATCTGCCTGAGGGTTCACTTCTTGTACTTCTCAAGGCCTTTAACCATATCTGGATAACTGGTCATTTTCCGCCATCTTGGCGTCAGGCTGTGGTTGTGCCAATCACCAAGCCGGGTAAAGATCCTTCCGACCCGGGCAACTATCGGCCAATCGCTTTGACATTATGTTTATGCAAAACTATGGAACGCTTGGTCAACGCCCGCCTGGTGTGGCATCTTGAGTCACAGGGTCTCATCACAGACCTCCAGTGCGGTTTCCGGCGCTTCCGTAGTACAACTGACCATCTAGTCCGCTTTGAGTCTTATATCCGAGATGCTTTTGTCAACAAGCAACATGTCTATGCACTTTTCTTCGATCTTGATAAGGCATATGACACTACCTGGAAGTATGGTATATTGTCTGATTTGTCGGACATGGGTTTTAAAGGGCACCTGCCCTTTTTTATTCAAAATTTTTTGTCTAACAGGTCGTTCCATGTCCGTGTGGGCTCCACCCTCTCCGACTCCTTTGAACAGGAGATGGGTGTCCCGCAGGGCAGCATTTTATCTCCTGTTTTATTTAGTATTAAAATTAATAACATTGTAAAGGCCGTTAAGGATGATTCTGAATGCTCTTTGTTTGTGGACGACTTTGCTTTGTGTGCACGAGGTCGAGGGCTTGCGTCCTTTGAGAGGCGCTTGCAGCTGTGCGTTGATCGCATCCAGGGGTGGGTGTCTCTCAACGGATTCAGGTTCTCGCCCTCCAAGACAGTCTGTGTGCATTTTACTAACCAGACGATTTTTTTTCCAGTACCTAGCCTGAGCATTGCTGGAGTGCCAATTAAGGTGGCCGAAGAGGCAAAGTTTTTGGGGGTCATCTTTGACAAAAGATTGACCTTCTGCAACCATGTTACCTACCTTAGAACCTCTTGTCAGAAGGCCCTCGACATTCTTCGTGTAGTTGGTCGTACTGACTGGGGTGCAGACCGCATTGTCTTACTTCGACTGTACCGGGCCCTTGTTCGATCCAAACTGGATTACGGCTCTGTGGTATATGGCTCGGCTTCCAAGTCTGTTCTACAGCGTCTGAACACAATTCACCATCAAGGTCTGCGCATATGTCTGGGAGCTTTCAGGACATCTCATGTTCCTAGTCTGTATGCAGAGGCAGGGGAGCCTTCTCTCAGGCTCCGCCGCATCCGCCTCATGCTCAGCTACGTTCTGCAGCTGAAGGCCCATCCAGAAAATCCTGCCTATGATTGTGTCTTTAACCCGTCGTTTGCAGAGATTTACGATGCCCATCCGGGAGCTGTCCGTCCACTTAACTTCTGTGTCCGACCTCATCTGCAGGCGGCCGGAGTGGACCTGGACAAAGTTTCGGAATCTCTGCAACACGTCACTCCACCCTAGCTACTACCAGTTCCTGACATTTTGCTGGACTTGACCGTCCACAAGAAGGATTGTACTCCACCAGCCATATACCAACAGAGCCTCAATGAACTCCTTTCAATTTTTCCTGGCTATTGTCGTCTTTATACGGATGGGTCCAAGTCTGAGGATGGGAGGGTGGCTGCGGCTGCAGTGTCCTCTCGCCATCCTAGACGCCCATTTAAGCTCCATCTCCCTGACCATTCCTCTGTATTTAGTGCAGAACTGCAGGCAATTCTGCTGGCACTCAAGCATGCCTATCAGTCTCGGGAAAGGAACTTCCTGATTCTGTCTGACTCTCTTTCTGCCCTGCAGGCCCTTCAGGGCGCGGGAACGGACCATCCACTGCTGGTGCAGATTAGAGAGCTCTACGCAGACTTGATGAAGGAATCTTATGACATCATTTTTATTTGGGTCCCGGGCCATGTGGGCATCGAAGGCAACAGAATCGCAGATTCTGCTGCCAACAGTGCCCGCAGTGACCCTGTCCCTGACACACAGACTGTTTATAGTGATTTTAAACCTGTGATTAGTGCGTACATAGCCCGCGAGTGGCAGTCCGAGTGGGACAAAGAGGAAGGGAACAAGCTTCATGAAGCTATTCCTACGTTGTCCGACAGTCTACCTTTCCGCTGCGGCAGCCGCCGTGAGGAGACTGTCCTTGCTCGGCTCCACATCGGGCACACGTATATTACGCACTCTCACTTACTTAAACAGGATGAGCGTCCATGGTGTTTTGCCTGTGATGTGCAGTTTTCTGTTCGACACTTTTTGCTGTATTGTGCCGATCTAATTGACACGAAATATAAACACTTCACATCAGACTCCTTGAAGGTTTTGTTCCGGGATGTTCCTCCGGACAAAATCTTCAATTTCTTGAGAGAATGCAATATTTTTAACAAGATCTGAGCATTCATAGACTATGTAAATATTTTTTATTTGCCCTTTTTGAGAGTCTGTATACGTTTCTTTTAAAGACTTGTGCGACATTTTAGCCTGACATTTTTAAGCTATATTTCCATCTTGTCTTAAGACCTTGCTTTTAGTCTGGCTGACCAGATTTTTACCCATCCCGCCGTGAGATGGCCTTAGTCGCCTGCTCGGCGTTAAACCCAAATAACTAACTAACTAATTAGAACATGGATGATAGCCAACACATTAAAATTGAATGAAGATAAAACAGAAGCCATGCTAGTTTCCTCTACCAGAATATCTTCCTCCTTACCGCAGTCCATCACAATCCTAGACACTGAAGTTAGCTTTTCTGCTCAGGTGAGAAATCTTGGCGTCACCATTGATTGCAGTCTCTCACTAAAACAACAATACCTGTAGATCTGTATTTATTGAACTGCGACGCATTAGCTCCATCAGGCATCTTCTCACACCAGAAGCCACTAAAACGCTGGTCTGCTCCTTTGTCTTGCCCCGACTCGATTACGGCAATGCACTCCTGTGTGGCGGTCCTCAGTACCTTCTGGATCGGCTCCAAAGGGTGCAGCACTCAGCAGCTCGTCTTGTTGTCAAGGCAAAGAAGTCGGACCACATCACACCCATCCTGCGTTCACTCCATTGGTTGCCTATCACATCCAGAGTACAATACAAAGTTCTGTCCATCTGTCATACCTGTCTGTCTACTTCTACTGGCCCTGTCTATCTTTCTGAGCTTCTTCATGTGTACACACCTTCAAGACAGCTCCGTTCCTCAGCAGACATTAAACTATTACGCTTTCCGACTGTGAGAACTAAGTCTTTTGGCGAGAGGTCTGTCTCGTACCAAGGACCATTTCGTTGGAATAAACTCCCACAGTCCCTCAGATATGTTGAACCAGCCAATAGTTTCCGGCAGTCTTTAAAGACACATCTATTCCTTTAAACGTGCATTCACCGTTATAATTATTTTATTTTTGTTTTTGGTGTTGCTGTCAGTGAGAGCTGTCAGTGAGATCTGTCTAGTGTATCTGTTATTAGTTTTATGGTACACGTATATCATTGGTGTGTGTGAGCATTTGTTGTTGGTGTGTTTACTCTGCTAAGTTTATTTTCCTTGTATATCTTGTGTGAGTGTGTATGTTAGGGTATATATATATATATATATATATATATATATATATATATATATATATATATATATATATATATATATATATATATATATATATATATATATATATATATATATATATATATATATATATATGTGTGTGTGTGTTGTAGGATGCAAGGTGTGTGTATGTTACTAATTGTTAGTATGTCATTTGTACGGTGCCGTTCCTATCGAAAGTATAGGCACCTTAAAAATATACATTATATTATATATATATATATATATATATATATATATATATATATATATATATATATATATATATATATATATATATATATATATATATATATATATATATAATATTCATCCCAGCACTGTTCTAAAATCTGTTTACCACCCGCGATGGCGTTATAATAATAATAATAATAATAATAATAATAATAATAATAATAATAATAATAAGGAAGATTTATAAGGCGCCTATACATGGTAAGATGCACTAGGCGCCGTACATATGAACAGGAAAAAATATTACACAAAAGGTGACAAAACCAAAGCCACATGTACCATTAAAATGAATCTCTTTGCGTTGTGCCATCTTAGAGCTGTGGGAGTACAACATTTCATCAACGGTTGAAATAAGTCTACACAAGCTTGAAGTAAAACCCCGGATATATCCCCTTGACTGCCAGTGGGCGCGGATTTCGCGTCATAAACCACTGCCCGCTGACCGACATTGGCGTGAAAAACACATAAAATGGGGCCAAACGTGGGGACAAAGCACACGGGATTAACGAGAGACATAAAATCCTCATGAGCCCCCGCGACTGCGGGGGCTCATGAAGATTTATGTCTCTTGCAGATGGGTAGAGTTCGCCTTGCCCCGACGGTTAAGGGGTTAGTTACGATGTAGGCGCGCATACATTCTTCTACAACTGATGTTTTCCGCGTATGACGGAACTTACTGTTTTTGTTGGCAAAAGCACACGGTGTGAGTAGGTTCAGTGTAACAAAGGTTTCTACTGTCCCTTGCGCGGTGTGACGGAAGAACTCCTCTATGTGCAAAGGAATAAAAGAGCAGAAAGTCTTTAATTGGACGACATTCGAGCAACTTGTCATCACCAACACTACTTTCCAGCAAAAGGACAGTCGAAAGACCACCTGGATGCATCCTCGCTCCAAGCACTGGCACCTTATCGACTATGTCCTAGTGCGTCAGAGGGACCGCAGTGACGTCCTCCTCACCAGAGTGATGCCCAGCGCAGAGTGCCACACTGACCACCGCCTTGTTCGCTGCAAACTCAGGCTCCGCCTCAAGCTGAAACCCAAGAAAGGGCCCCCCCCCCCCCCCCAAGAAAAAGCTTGATGTTGCCAGCCTTCAGCGTGACGACAAGAAAGCTGCCCTTCAGGCCGATTTACAGCGCATGCTCAAAGACACAGTTGATCCAGCAGACTCCTCCCCTGAAACACTCTGGGAACAACTGAAAACTGCTATTGTAAAATCTTCTGTGGACGTCTTGGGCTTTGCTAGAAAGAGGAACAAAGACTGGTTTGACGAAAACGACGTAGAGATCCAGGAACTTCTAGCACAAAAAAGAGCCGCCCACCAGGCCCACCTAGCCCAGCCTTCCTGCCCTGTGAAGAAGTCTGCCTTCCGCCTCATCTGCAGCAGTCTCCAGCTCAAGCTTAGAGAACTCCAGAACGAGTGGTGGTCCAGACTCGCACAGAGGACCCAGCTCTGCGCTGACAACGGTGACTACAGGGGCTTCTACGAAGCACTGAAAGCAGTGTATGGCCCTAGGCACCTGTGTCACGTAACGGATGTGACATGTTGTTTTATTTTTTCGCCAAGTCGTTTTTTGGTTAATAAATGTAGGTCGCCGACTTCTGTAAATAGCCTTAGTTTAGGGAAGTTAATAAATGTAGTGTGAGCGTAATCGTAAAGCCCGTGCAGCAAGCTTAACAGTGAGCGAGTACAGCGGTTGCACGCTTTAGCCAAGTAGCTTTAACCGAACAGTGTTCAGAAGTAAAGTTAAACTGCAAGGTAGCAGAAGGATATTACAGTCAGTCAGCGGAGTTAGCCAGCGAAGTGAGAGTCTGGGTCAGGGTGCGGCCTCGTTTGGAGCCCTTGACAAGCTGTGTGAGGGTTGTTTTACCCTCCCTGCAAGACCACGGCCAGTGTTCCTGGGTGTGGGTGTCCCGAGAGACTTGTGACCACGGCTGCTGCTCAGCAGAAGACCCCTCCGGTTCGTCTTCGTCCTTGTTTTGTCTCGTCCTGCCGGAGGACTCACCAGTGACAGGTAAACACTCATGCCATTTTCCTCAGTTAGCTGCTGTGCTCTCGGGTGGTTGAATGTGTACGTAGGTTCGGAAGTGTATGTTCGTCTAGTTTTTTAGTGATGTTTTAATCAAGTCTTTAACCACGTTTTTTTAGGTTGGGTTGTAATGTGGTGGGTGTCGGATTTAGTTTATGTTCGGCTGTCGCCGAGTGAGTATATTTAAAGGGCCATGTTGTAATGAATTAAAGTGGGTATCCTTTCAAATATATTTGTATTAAGTCCTAGATGTAATGTAGTAAGATTGTCACGTGGGGTGGTTGCTGGTGATTATTTCATATCGTTGTATGTACATGTGGATATTTTGATAATGTTGGTTTTAGCAGTGGCAATGTTATTATACAAAAGTGGTTGTGCTAGCTTAATGCTAGTGTAATGGAATAGCCTGTTGAATGTACATAGGAAGCTTTCATATCCATGATTGTATATTTAATATGGCCAAGGCAGGTATTAGGGTGAGACGAGACACAACTCACGTGGTTTGTGAGTAGGTGCGTGTCAAATAGGCCAGAATTAACTGTGTTGGCACTTTGACTGACAATGCGCCCTTTTCCAGTGCACTGGCTTCGAAGATTGGCTTCGAAGATTGGCTTCGAAGATTTCGTCGTTCTTCGATCTCATCCACGACCAACGGTGACGCATCATCGGGAGTCGGAACGCCTTCGCTAGCCGGTCCTGTTGGACAAGTACGTTGGGCTACAGCAGGCTGATTCTACGAGTTCTGAGCGTCGGTCACAGGCGTGCGTGGGCAAGCGCGGCTACGGTGCTCTGTGGTGTAGGGGTAGTACTCTTACGTTCGAGCCACCCTGTCTAGTGTGGGACAGAGGACACGGTACAGAGACAAAGTTACCCGCCTTGTATAGCCGTTGGCCATATTAGTCATTTTCACTTGTATAGCCGTTGGCCATATTAGTCATTTTCACTTGTATAGCCGTTGGCCATATTAGTCATTATCACCTGTTAGTCATATTCACTTGTATAGCCATTGCCGATTTTCACCTGTTAGTCATTTTCACTTGTTAGTCATTTTTTATATGTTAATCTTTTTTATGTGTTAATACGTTATGAGTGCATGTGTGGGTATGTGTGAGGGTGTGGGGCGTTAGTGGGTTGGGGTGGGGGTTAGAGTAAGAGTGGGTAATAAAGGATTTGTTTGTTGTTTATCACTGGCGTTGTGTTATTTATTTAGAGTGGGTGGGTTTCTCGAGTGTCAGCACTCATATTGTCCACGGCGCCCTGACTCCGTCAGGCGTGTCGTGACAACCTGGTACAAAGTCCCCTGCGAAGCGCTGATGGACAGGCACTCCTCACAGATAATACCTCCATCTTGAACCGCTGGTCGGAATACTTTCAGGACCTCTTCGGCGCTGAGCGCACTGTTCAAGAAACAGTCATCCTCCAAATCCCACACCTTCCACTAAAGGTTGAATTGGACAAACCGCCCACCGCCGAAGAGACCCTCACAGCCATCCACCAGCTCAAGAGTGGCAAAGCAGCAGGCATTGACGGAACCCCGCCAGAGATATGGAAACATGGAGGCCCAGCACTGCACAACAAGCTCCACGACCTCTTTCTCTGCTGCTGGGAAAAAGGAACACTACCAAAGGATCTCCGTGATGCAGTCGTCATCACCCTGTACAAGAACAAAGGAGAGAAGTCCGCCTGCTCTAATTATCGTGGAATTACCCTGCTGTCCATTGCCGGGAAAATTCTCGCAAGGTTGCTCCTGAATCGGCTGGTACCTGCCATCGCTGAAGACCCCAGAGGGCCAGTGTGGCTTCAGAGCCAACAGGAGTACCACCGACATGGTCTTTGTGCTGAGACAGCTTCAGGAGAAGTGCCGCGAGCAGAACAAAGGGCTGTACGTAACGTTTGTCGACCTAACAAAAGCGTTTGACACTGTGAGCAGGCAAGGTATGTGGCAGATCCTGGAGCGACTAGGCTGTCCCCCAAAGTTCCTCAACATGATCGTCCAGCTCCACGAGGACCAGCAAGGCCAGGTCAGACTAAACAGTGACCTCTCAAAACCATTCCCCATTCGCAACGGCGTGAAGCAAGGCTGTGTGCTGGCACCGACCCTCTTCACCATCTTCTTCAGCATGATGTTGAAGCAGGCCACAGTGGACCTCGACGATGACGACGCAGTGTACATCAGGTATCGTCTCGATGGCAGCCTGTTCAACCTCAGACGACTGCAGGCCCACACGAAAACCCTAGACCAACTGATTCGTGAGCTGCTCTTTGCTGATGACGCTGCCCTCGTTGCACACACAGAGAGAGCCTTGCAGCGCATTACGTCCTGCTTCGCAGATGCCGCCCAGCTCTTTGGACTTGAGGTCAGTCTGAAAAAGACAGAGGTCCTTCATCAGCCGGCACCCAAGGAAGAGCATCGCCCTCCCCACATCACCATCGGCGAGTCCGAACTGAAGTCTGTACACCAGTTTACCTACCTTGGCTGCATCATCACGTCAGACGCCAAGCTGGACAAGGAGCTGGACAACAGGCTGGCAAAAGCGAACAGTGCTTTCGGGCGACTATTCAAGCGGGTGTGGCACAATCAACAGCTGAAAAAAGGCACCAAGATCAGCGTGTACAGAGCTGTCGTCCTCACCACCCTGCTGTACGGTTCCGAGTCCTGGGCCCTCTGCCGCAGCCAACTACGACTCCTCGAATGCTTTCACCAGCGCTGCCTGCGTACCATCCTCAGCATTCACTGGAGTGACTATGTCACCAACGTCGAGGTCCTTGAACAGGCGGAAACTTTGAGCATCGAGGCTTTGCTGCTGCGGACACAGCTTCGCTGGGCGGGGCACGTCTCCAGGATGGAGGATCATCGCCTACCCAAGATCACTCTGTTCGGCGAGCTCGCCACTGGACACCGAGACAGAGGGGCACCAAAGATGAGATACAAAGACGGTCTCAAGAAGTCACTTAGTGCCTGCCAAATCGACCACCGCCAGTGGTCTTCGCGTGCTGCGGACCGTGACACCTGGCGCTCCACCATTCACAAGGCAGCCGTCTCATTTGAGGACTCTCGCAGAGCTAACCTCAAGGACAAGCGGCTCAGGAGAAAAAAAAACAGAGTTGTCGTAACTCAGAACCCTGACCAGACCTTCCCCTGCAGCCACTGCGGTCAAACCTGCCTGTCCCGGACTGGCCTCCGCAGTCACGAAAATGCCTGCAGACGACGTGGGCAAGCCCTATAGAATCTTCGTTCGCGAAGTCAAGCCAAGATTCAAACTTATAATTTAACTCATTCTACCCCAGACACACCACAGCAAGATAAGGATCGACCATGATAGTTCAAGGGTGATGCCAGCCTGGCACCACCCTTGAACTATCATGGTCGATCTGTGTCTTGCACTGCAACGCAGTCTTCAGAGGACGACTTCAAAATTTTGGGATTTCGGTCTTGGGGTAGAATGAGTTAAGTTAACTTGTTTTTTTTCAGTCCAGAATTATTGGAAGGTAATAATAATAATAATAATACATAGTTCTTGTATAGCGCTGTTCTCCAGCAAAACACTGGACTCACTGCGCATGCACAACGGCACACCCTTTCTCTCAGACACACACGCACAATTATACACTACTTTAAACCACCCCGTCCCTTCCCAACACCTTACATTCACTTCCTTTGGGATCAGAATAAGTGGCAGTCAGTCAACAGTTAGGTATACTAAGAAGATTTATTAAGAACGTAATGCGAAAGTCCGTGAACCCGTTTTTTTTGTTTTCAGTTTTTTGTTTTGTTGTTGCCCCCTAGACTAGGCCCCTTTAACGCGTTCAGCGTCGAGAAAATCCGAACGCGACTGCAAGAGGCATAGATCCTCATGAGCCCCCGCTGTTGCGGGGGGGGGGGGGGGGGGGGGGCTCGTGAGGATCTATGCCCTTTGCTGACCTCACTTTGAAGCCATGTTCCTTGGAAAGCTGGGACATGTGGTGCTCAATTAAGAAAGAATGCAAGACGCACACTCTGCGTCAGCTGGCACTTAAAGGGTTAACCCATTCAGCCCAGGGACCCTGCAGTAGGAGATGGATTGATCATGAAAATTCAAGGGTAGTGCCAGATGAGCTTGGCGCCTTCACTGGTACATAGTCGTTAAGCGACACCGCCAAAATTGGAGAAATGGGACCTTGGGGTTAAAAGGGTTAAGCATAGTCTGTCATCAGCAGCTGGCGGTGGACGTGCAAGGTGTATTATTCAGTCTGATTAGAACTGACTCCGGCGCATACCGGCGCAAGTTGCAATAGACTAATACCTCAAGCTGTTCCGCACCGCTTTTGTTACGCCGGCACACAGCTGCTACTTTGTCCTACCAGCCTTGTGTGCGGCACACGCCGCCTACAGCTAAATTGTAACCCCTTCAATGTCGACATAAACACACCCATAAGTTGTAGCGCCTCATCGACCCCACGTTCATTCGGTTCTTCATCATTTTACAATGTCAGTCTCAGTATTGCGTGCATCAGAATATCTCCGAAATCGAATATCCGTATAGTGACGCTGTCAGGCCTGTGGTTCCCGAGTGGATACATAAAAGTCCTCTGGCCCGACTCTAGCCTTAGCTGGCCCGCGCACAGCTGTGCGCGGGCCAACTAAGGCTGGAGTAGGCCAGAGGACTGTTTGCATACTGTGGTGTTATAAGCATATGATTGTAAGATTAGCACCGTATTAAGGCGCAGACCAATGTCGCGCTCTGGTTGTATAGTTTCCAGGTATCGCGATAACACGATGAGGCTGACGTGTATTTTGTTGATTTAAATTTACCTTGAGTTATCGTAACTTTGCACTGTTAGCAGGTGCAGAGTTAACCTGACAAAGCCCCAGTCTGAGGATATATGTTTAACCCATTCAGCCCTGTCGGCGCCTCCGCCGTGAGATGGCCTTAGTTGCCTGCTCGGCGTTAAACCCAAATAACTAACTAACTAACCTGTCGGCGACAAGCTAATTTAGCACTACCCTTGAATTATTATGGTCGATCCATCTCCTGCAACAGGTGCATAGTTGTTAGATGAGGCCTCCAAAATTTGGGAAATACGTGCGTCGGGCTGAATGCGTTTAGGCGCAACAATATCGCGCTCTGATTGTATAGCTTGCAGGTATCGCGATACATGTAACGTGATGAGGCTGATCTGTATTTTGTTGATGCAAATTTACCTTGAGTTATCGTAACTTTACACTGTTAGCATCTGTAGAGTGAACCTGACAAAGCCCCAGTCTGAGATTATAAGTTTAAATAAAGCTGATCTCAGCCAATTCGTGGCACAGATTCGCAACGTGACTTCAAGGGCTCACGAGAATCTGTGTCTTTTTCTTGCTCACGTAAGACTGAGGCTGTCTCAGACGCTCCTGGTGCAAAAGGCACATTTGAAAATGGACATTTGTGTTGTTGTAATCGGAATAATTCTTTAGGTCATTACATGTGTGCTTTTCTGCGATTTCGACCTTACGGACCGAAGGCGTAAGGTCCAAAATCAAAGACCAGCACATCCAGCCAGATTTTGATTTGAAGACGTTGTAAAGACCAGACTGACAGAATTTTAAATAACTTAAAAAAGCTGCTGAAAGAAATGATAAGAATAGAAGCAGGGAACACCACTGACTCGCCCTAACCCTTTCAGCCCCAAGGTCCCATTTCTTTATTTTAGAGGTGTTTCCTAATGACTATGTACCAGTTGCAGGTGATGGATTGACCATGATAATTCAAGGGTAGTGCCAGATGAGCTTCCTCGCGCTGGGACCATATGGCGTTGAGGCGCGTCCCCTGGGTGGTGGATAGGGGGTCCTTCGCGAGAGGGATGCACCGAATGATATAAGGTGCCGTGAACCAACATGGTCTAAGGGAAGGTGACCCCGACAGAAAACCCTTGGTCCTCCTAGTAAGGGGGTTGGGCGTGGGGGTAGCTTCCCCACCCTGCAAATAAGGAAATAGCTACAAAAACGCCGACGAAAAGACAAACAGCAATTCCTTTCCTGGAGGAGGAAGGTTCTTCTACCAGAAGATTTATGACGTCCTGTGGTGAAAGCCGAAAGTCTTCGGAAGCCACAGGACCGAACCGCCTCTCTCTATCCAGGGACACAACCATGGGCACATGGAATGTCAAGACCATGTACCAGAGCGGCAAGGCCGCCCAGATAGCAGCGGAAATGCAAAAGTACAACCTTTCCCTGCTAGGTATCAGTGAAGCCAGATGGACGCAGTCTGGCTAGAAAAGGCTGTTAAGTGGGGAGATGATTCTGTATTCAGGTCATGAAGAGGAGAATGCCCCCCATACAGAAGGAGTAGCATTCATGCTGTCACCAGTGGCACAGAGAGCGCTGATGGGCTGGGAACCTCTTGGGCCAAGAATTATCACAGCAGCCTTTAGAACTAAGAAAAAGCTCAAGCTGAACGTCATCCAGTGTTATGCGCCCACTAATGACAGTGACGAGGAAGAGAAACAAGAGTTCTACGACCGACTCCAGAGTGCTGTGGACAAATGTGCGGAGCGAGATATCACCATCTTCATGGGCGATTTTAATGCCAAAATAGGGGAGGACAACACCGGATACGAAGAGGTAATGGGGAAACAGGGACTAGGGGAGATGAGTGAGAACGGGGAGAGGTTTGTAGACTTTTGTGCTCTAAACAGACTTGTCATTAGAGGCAGCATCTTCCCACACAGAAGAATACGCAAAGCAACTTGGGTCTCACCTGACCATACTACAGAGAACCAAATAGACCATATCTGCATTAGCAAGAAATTTAGAAGATCCCTCCAAGATGTTTGAGTGAGGAGGGGAGCAGATGTCGCCTCAGACCACCATCTGCTTACCTTAAGAATAAAGATCAAGTTAAAAAAACGCCGCACAGAGACAACAAGAAGACAGCGCTATAATGTAGGCCTCCTGAGAGAGACTGGAGTGAGAGAAGAGTTCAAACTGGTGCTGTCCAACCGGTTTCAAGCGCTACAGGAGCTAGTAAATGAAGAGGAGGCGGTCACCACAGAGCAGCAGTGGAAGGCAGTTAGAGAGGCGCTGAACTCAACCTGCAAAGACACTGTAGGGTTCAGGAAACACCATCACAAGGACTGGCTGTCGGCACAGACCTTGAAGAAGATAGAAGTGAGGAAGCAGAAGAAAGCAGTTGTCAACAACAGTCGCACGAGAGCAGCCAAAGCAAGGGCACAGGAGGAATACTCGGAAGCCAACCGCGAGGTGAAGGGGAGTATCAGGGCAGACAAGAGGGCCTACACAGACAGCCTGGCCTGAAACAGCTCTACGACATTACCAGAAGATTGTCGGGCAAGTATGGCCATACAGAAAGACCAGTAAAAGACAAAGAAGGCAAGCCTATTGCAGAGCAGACCAACTCGACAGATGGGCCGAGTATTTTGAAGAGTTACGGAACAGACCCAGCCCACCCGACCCCCCAGACATCCAGCCAGCAGAGACCGACCTACCCATCAGCTGTGACAGACCCAGCCGGGAAGAGATCAGAAGAGCAGTGGCATTTTTGAAGAACGGCAAAGCAACAGGGCCAGATGGCATCCCAGCGGAGTCTCTGAAAGCGGACCTAGAGACAACAGTAGAGATGCTGTACCCACTGTTTGGAAAGATCTGGGAAGAGGAGGTGATGCCGGCTGACTGGAAGGAGGGGTACCTAATCAAGCTTTCCAAGAAAGGCGACCACAGCAAGTGTTCCAACTACAGAGGAATCACCTTGCTGTCAGTACCAGGAAAGGTCTTCAACAGGATCATCCTGGAGAGAATGAAGAGCTCCGTTGACCCCCAGCTGAGAGACCAGCAAGCAGGATTCAGGAAAAACAGATCATGTACAGACCAGATCGCCACTCTCCGCATCATCGTGGAACAGTCTCTGGAGTGGAGCTCCCCGCTGTACGTCAACTTTGTGGATTACGAGAAAGCATTTGACAGCGTGGACCG
Organism: Semisulcospira habei; assembly: GCA_036245525.1. Lineage (NCBI taxonomy): Eukaryota > Metazoa > Mollusca > Gastropoda > Semisulcospiridae > Semisulcospira > Semisulcospira habei. The sequence continues at coordinate 43,336,154 of BTPG01000006.1, forward strand.
AGAGACTCTGTGGAAACTCCTACGACACTACGGTGTACCCACAAAGCTCGTCCGCCTGATCAAGAACAGCTACGATGGCATGACATGTCGCGTGATCCACGAAGGGTAGTTCACCAGGGAGCTCCAGGTCAGAACCGGTGTCAGGCAGGGGTGTTTGCTGTCTCCGTTCCTCTTTCTACTGGCCATAGACTGGGTCATGAAGAGGACCACAGAGCAGAGACGAAGTGGAATACAGTGGACACTGTAGACACAGATTGACGACCTCGATTTTGCCGACGACTTGGCTTTACTGTCCCACACTCATCAACAAATGCTGGACAAGACCACGAGGCTTGCTGACATCTCGTCCCAAGCGGGCCTCACCATCCACAAACAGAAAACAAAGCCAATGAGGCTGAACGCAACCAGGGAAGAACCAGTCTTGCTTGCTGGCACCCCGTTGGAGGAGGTGGAGTCCTTCACCTATCTCGGGAGCATCATAGACAAAAATGGCGGCACTGATGCAGATGTCAGAGCACGAATCGGTAAAGCCAGAGCAGCCTTTCTCCAGTTGAAAAAAGTGTGGAGTTTCAGAGAGCTGTCACAACACACCAAAGTCCGGATTTTCAACTCCAACGTAAAAGCAGTTCTCCTATATGGAGCAGAGACTTGGAGATTGACAAAAACCACGATCAATAGAGTACAGATCTTCATAAACAGTTGCCTTAGAAGAATTTTGAAAATCCACTGGCCAGAGAAGATCAGCAACGTCAGACTCTGGGAGAGAACAGAGCAGATAAGAGCAGAGAATAAAATTGGGCGAAGAAGATGGGGATGGATTGGTCACAGTCTGAGAAAGCCAGCTTCCAGTATCACTAGGCAGGCATTGTCATGGAACCCCCAGGGAAAGAGAAAAAGAGGCAGGCCGAGAAACACATGGCGTCGAGACCTCTAAGCAGACACCAAGAGACTGGGAACCACCTGGAGTAAAATCGAAGGAGAAGCACAAGACAGGAGTCGCTGGAGGTCTCTCGTCGACGGCCTATACCCTGGGAGGGGTGACAGGCGTAAATAAGTAAGCCAGATGAGCTTGGCGCCTTCAGGCGCCAAGCTCATCTGGCACTACCCTTGAATTATCATGGTCAATCCATCTCCTGCAGTAGGGACTCGGGGCTAAATGGGTTAACTCATTCTACCCCAGACAAACTACAAGATAAGAATCGACCATGATAGTTTAAGGGTGATGCCAGAATAGCTTGGCGCCTATGGGCGCCAAGCTATTCTGGCACTACCCTTGAACTATCATGGTCGATCTGTTTCCTGCACTGCAATGCAGTCTTCAGAGGACAACGGCAAAATTTGGGGATTTCGGTGTTGGGGTACAATGGGTTAAGTGGATTTTGTAAGCCTTTAGCCCGCAAGCATGATTCGAAATTCAATTTGCCTCCTATAGGAAGTAAATTGAATTTTATATCATTCCTTACAGATTCTGCCTTTATGGCAGATAAATGAATTTCAGATTACTGTGTCAGCCTCAGCCTGAAAGGGAGGTAAGATGATTTCAAACATTTGTATGTCGACCTCTCCGTGTAATTTTCAGCTTATGTTTGTGTCAAACTCTCCCGGTTTAGGAGTTAACCCGTTAGGCGCCGAGAAAATCTGAACGAGTATCCAACTGCAAAAGGTATAAATCCTCATGAGCCCCCGCAGTTGCGGGGGCTCATGAGGATCTATGCCTTTTTGCTGACATTACTTTGAATCCATGTTACCAGGAAAGCTAGGGCTTGTTGGCGTTGCAATAGGGCTCGGGAAGCTGACGTCATCACGCCAGTCGTGGCGGCCATCTTGTGAGGATACGGGACTAAGCGCTCATAGGGAAATCGCTGTTTTTGTAATGGCAGGAAAGTCCTGACGTACTATAAGCAATAACAGCAAGTCTTGCCATCACTGTAGGAAACCGATCGCCAGAATCTGTTTTTGGTTTGTTTCCAAAGAGGAAGAAACATGAAGAAAAACGTGTTGAAACACTATTTCGCTACTATCTCAGATGACTATGGTATCCTCTTAAGATGGCGGCCGACGCGCCGACGCTGCCAGGCAACGCGGGGAACTTCCCGAACCCTATCATAACAAAGAACGCAGAAACACAACCTGTGTCAACTGGCAGTGATGGGCTTAACCCTTTCGGCCCCGGATCCCTACAGCAGGAGACGGACTGACCATGATAATTCAAGGGTAGTGCCAGATTAGCTTGGCGCCTTCAGGCGCCAAGCTAATCTGGCTCTACCCTTGAATTATCATGGTCAATACATCTCCTGCAACTGGTACAATAGTCATTAGGCAACAACTACAAAATTTGAGAAATGGGACCTTGCGGGTAAAAGGGTTAAAGTGAATTTCAGATCACTGTCATGTCATGTCAGTCTCTGCTTACACGAGGTTTGGTCAGTTCAGATCAATCGCGTCAGCCTCCCCCTCATGGGAAGTAAAATGTCAGCCCCTTTTTAGCCCCGAATTCCCTAAAGCAGGAGATGGACTGATCATGATAATTCAAGGGTAGTGCCATATTACCTTGGCGCCTAAAGGCGTCAAGCTAATCTGGCACTACCCTTGAATTATCACGTTCAATCCATCTATTTCAACTGGTGCATAGTCATTAGGGCGCAGCACCAACAAAATTTGAGCCTCTCCCTATGGGAAGTAAAATGAACAGCAGAACATGCTTATGTCAGCCCTTTTTAGCCCCGAATTCCTTAAAGCAGCAGATGGATTGATCATGATAATTCAAGGGTAGTGCCAGATTAGCTTGGCGCCTTATGTCAGCCTCCACCTGATCAGCAGGTAAAGTGAATGTCAGAGCTTTCTTAACTCATTCTACCCCAGACACACCACAGCAAGATAGGGATCGATCATGATAGTTCAAGGGTGATGCCAGAATAGCTTGGCGCCAATGGGCGCCAAGCTATTCTGGCATCCCCCTTGAACTATCATAATCGATCTGTGTCATGCACTGCAATGCAGTCTTCAGAGGACAACGGCAACATTTGAGGATTTCGGTCTTGGGATACAATGAGTTAAATCTTGCGTTATTTTAGCCCGCATAGAAGGTCAAGTCAAATCAGTTCAGATTGATCTCGTGTGAATTTCTGCGCGTATAGGAGGTTAAGTGAGAGTTAGATTATTTTTGTGCGAATCTCTGATCATACGAGATAATGTGAATTTCAGATCATTTTGTCTCAAGCTCCTTACACGAGGTAACGTGAATTTCAGATCTTTCTTGTGTCAGCTGCCGCCTGTGTTTCAATCAGTCCGTGGTGTGATGGCGTTATTAATTTGTCACTTACATCCTACATTATTTAGTCGTACAGCCAATCACAGCACTGCAGTCACGGCCAAGTGGCTGGAGGTCAATGTACGCACTGACCCGCACTATCGCGATTCGCTACGGCCATTTGTTGGCCGGTACCCGTACAAGTCTCAAATTCGCCGGAGCTAATTGCTGGTGGCCGTACAGACATGCGTGTAAAATTTGTTCATGCCCCCCACCGCCTCTCCACCTCCCCCCCCCTTCTCCACACACACACACACACACACACACACACACACACACACACACACACACACACATACACATACACATACACACACAAACTGACCACAAAAACGACACACATACATACACAAACTGACCCCCCGCACAAGAAAAAAAAAAACTAAACCAAACAAAAAACACCCAAAAACGAAACCCGAAAAAAAAAACCCACGAAAAGACAAAGCTCTGCCCCAATATGGCAGAGCTTTGTCTTTTCGTCGATTTTTTTTTTTTGGGGGGGTGGGGGGGGGGGGGGGGTGGGGGGGTGGCGCTGGGGGGTGGGGGTGGGGAAGGGTGGCGGGGTGGGGGAGGGGGCGGGTATCTAGAGCGTTTACAGCATTTACACCTAGTAGCATTTAATGTTGGCATTTTGCGGTCGGTCAGTCGTTTGAGAGTGGTCATACCTGACCTGCAGATCACGAGACTATAAAGGACACGCGTTGAAAACTGCACACTCAACCCATGTGAGCACAAAGAAGGGTTAGGGAGTTTAATCTAAACACAGTTTATTCAAGATTTACTGCCGCAACGAGGACCAGGCTTGTTCCGTAGCATGTCTGTTGATAGGTCCTGGTAGATCAAAGTGGCCCTCAGTCACAGTTGCGTTGCCCTGGAACTTATAGTGTTTAGGTCGTACTCCATCGGCAATAGCTGTCCGTGTCCACATAACCACCCCCCCCCCACCCCCACTCCCCACCCCTGCCCCGTTAGGGCTGTTCATTATAAATTCGGTGCCGTAAACGTTATCCCCGCACTAATCAATCAATCAATCAATCAATCAATCAATCAATCAATCAATCAATCCATCCATCCATGCATCAAATCAAGTTTTGCTGATTAGCAAATATGCTCACAGTTTTATTTAACCCTTTTAGCCCCACGGGTGTTACTTAACGACTATGTACCAGTTGCAGGAGGTGGATTGACCATGATAATTCAAGGGTAGTGCCAGATTAGCTTGGCGCCTTCAGGCGCCAAGCTAATTTGGCACTGCCCTTGAATTATTGTGGTCAATCAATATCCTGCAGTGTAGGGTGTTGGGGTTAAAAAGGTTAACAGGTGAAAGATTGACGGGACCAATGTATGTGTGCTACCTCGGATTTCAGAACTGTCAGAAATACACCTCGTGGCTACTGACTACACTAGCCGTAAACTGAGAGGTTTCCGCCAGCGTCCACAAGCTATCTGAAATCATTGCATACGGCCTGCAACCGCGCGCGCGCTCCGTTGAACCACTGACTGAGAGCGGACAGACTGCATGCGCTCGTAAAACCAGCGTAACGGTATTGGAGACTGTACAGCGTAGGCCTACTATCAGTGACTAGACTTGCGGCCGGTCTGCGGTGGCACAGTTCACTGAAGTCGCGTGAGAACCACGTGTGTGCGAATATCCTAGAGACTCGTCGATCGTCTGCTATTCGAACCTTTTTTTGGACACTGCTTTTTTTCCACAGTCAAAGTTTGTCAGTGTTTTTCATTGAAAGTTACGGCGGTTTTTTCTTCTTCCTTGGATATGTGTTTTGGATACAGGAAATGCCGTGGATATAAAGATCGAAAAACTTGAGGTAGGTCACCTTATATTTCAAATAATTTTAGTTCTGAATACAGAGTCCAAGTGGGCTGCCATTGTTTTCTCATGTGTGTACTCGTCTGTGATTTTGAAACTTACGGGCGGCGCGAAGCGGTAAGGTCCAGTATCACAGACCAACTGACACAGATTCCCGGCAACTGGGTTTTGGAGAGTTAGACTAAAGCGGTAATTTAACCCCTAGATGTCACTTGACGGAGCCTGGCTGCGCTTCTGCAGTGGTCTTCTTTAATTGAAAGTCGGAGCCCAACCCATTCCAAGGACATGGACAGAAAGTGGTGTCAGCAAGAGACATAGAGACATACCGCCGGGGCCGCTCACGAGGATCTATGTCTCTTGTGCTTAGGTCGTGTTGACGTTTTCGCGGGTGTCAAGGGGTTGATTATGAACTTGAAATTGCAAATTTCTTTAAGTGTTTTTAAAACTAGCTCCAGAAATAAACTTGCAGAAAGGTTACTGACTAGGCCTCCCTGACATGAGAAACGTTAGGACTACACCCCTCCCCCCCACCACCCACCCCTCAAAAAAAAAAAAAAAAAAAAAAAAAAAAAAAGAAAAAAAAGTGCAAAATGATCTGAACAAAGAATGAAACACGCTTAAAAAGGCCAATTACAACAATTTGCATGTATTGTGTTGTAATTGTCCTATTTAAGCTTGTTTTTTTTTTCATTGTTGGGATTTTCTTTTTCAAAATCCTTTTATCCCCGGATTCCTACAGCAGGAGATGGAGTGACCACGATAATTCAAGGGTAGTGCCAGATTAGCTTGGCGCCTTCAGGCGCCAAGCTAATCTGACACTACCCTTGAATTATCATGGTCAATCCATCTCCTGCAACTGGTACATAGTCGTTAGGGCAACACCTCCAAAATTTGAGAAATGGGACCTTGGGGCTAAAAGGGTTAACTGAAAAGGAAAAAGTTCCGTGGAAAACTATGCGTATCTGTTAGAAAATAAGCCACAATAAGACGTTAATAATAATAATAAATAGTTCTTGTATAGCGCTGTTCTCCAGGAAAACACTGGACTCACTGCGCATGCACAACAGCAATCCCTCTCTATCAGACACGCACAATTATACACTACTTTCAACCACCCCATCCCTTCCCAACACCTTACATCCACTTCCCTCTAGAATCAGAATAAAAGGCAGTCAGTCAACAGTTAGCTAAAGGTGAGCTAAGTGTTAAATGCCCGACAGAAAAGAAAGTCTTTAAGTGAGCTTTGACCTGTGACGATGTGGGCAGATTCCACATTTTATTGCATGTTGCTTTAATAAAAATCATTAGGCCCTACTGGAAAAGAAATTCAGGCCATAACAGAAATCGTATGTATGTATAATTAAACGTTTTCAGGGCAGTGTGTTTGTGTCGATGCAGCCAACAAGCTGCGTGTGTTTACTGCTTTTCTGACAGCATGAGTATTTATTGTCACGGTCGTAGCGTACATGCACTCTATTTGAACTGTGTGTGTATATCACATGAACAACATGTGAAAAGCCGAATTGACCCGAAATGTCAGTTTAGAGCACGGAGCACGGTACAATATTATTCGACAATATATATATATATATATATATATATATATATATATATATATATATATATATATATATATATATATATATATATATATATATATATATATATATATATATATATAATTATGAGAGGGGGGGGGGGGGGGAGAGAGAGAGAGAGAGAGAGAGAGAGAGAGAGAGAGAGAGAGAGAGAGAGAGAGAGAGAGAGAGAGAGAGATCTTTAATGTTATGTAGGTGTGAATGCTGTGTGGTTAGCTCTTGTTTATCATATAAATTCCGTTTTAATGTTTTCGCTATAGGAAAGCTTGTTTAGATTTTTTCAGCGTTAACGCCTTCCTTGCCGAGATAAAGTGAGCACCACCTAAGTGCAAGAGGCATAGAACTTCATGCGCCCCCGCAGGTGCGGGGGCTCATGAGGTTCTATGCCTCTTGTTGGCCCTATTTTATACCCATTATCCTTGGACGGATGAGATTCTTTTGCCGGCGTTGGATTTTCAACGCTTTCTAAAACAGCTTGTGGCAGTGAAGGCGGGGGGCTGATCAGTTACCTCCCGGGAGGCTGGGGGGTTGGGTCCAACTTTTTGTTTTGGACATTTTCGTTTTGGACATTTATCCTGAGACAGAACTTCCAAAAAAGGGAAAAAATTACAGAGCATTTTAAACTATTTTGACCTGAGTTGTGGGGTGGATGGGTGATGGTCCTGATCCGCAGCTCCCCTCTCTCTTCCGATGCCCAGATCCGCCGCAGAAAGGGATTAAGGTTGAACGATTACTCAGTCAGTCGTTCACACATCACGGAAAATAATTTGCTTACCTTCATTACGCATTGTTCATAGACTCCTTTTCAGATGAAATTCGTCGGCACGAGGCATAGATTCGCGTGAGCCCCCACATACTGCGGGAGCTCATGAGGATCTTTGGCTCCTGGTTGATCTAGAAACGTATTTGTCTCTAACGCGTAGTTAGGTCTTATGGTCAGGGATTTTGAACATGACAGCTGTAGTACCTACGATGCACAATAACAGACTACGCCCGCCACAAATAGAATGAGTGACGTATACCTGCATTAGAGTAATCAGGCTCATACCGGTTTCTCCGCTTGTTGTTTCCGGCCATTGACTCCAACAATGGCCACCCAGCTAATGTATGATTACCCTTACCGTGTTGGCTCCTCGATTACTTTTTGTTGAACCACATACTGTCTATTCTCTTTTAAATTATTAAGACGCATATTAATGGATGGATAGATGGTTTGATGGATGGACTCAGTGATTGATTCGGTGATTGAGTGATTAACTTATGGACTTATAATAATAATAATAATAATAATAATATAATAATATAATAATAATAATAATAATAATAATAATAATAATAATAATAATACATAACTCTTGTATAGCGAGGTTCTCCAGGAAAACACTGGACTCACTGCACACTCTCACTCTCTCTCAGTAGTCTCAGACACACACACAATTATACACTACTTTAAACCACCCCATCCCTTCCCAACACCTTACATCCACTTCCCTGTCACATAAGATCCAGAATCAGAATAAAATGCAGTTAGCAGTTCGCTAGGAAAAACGGTGAGCTACGTGTTAAATGCCTGACAAAAAAGAAAAGTCTTTAACCCATTCAGCCCTGACTCACCACAGCAGGAGATGGGTCGACCGTGATAATTCAAGGGTAGTGCAAGCTAATCTGGCACTGCCCTTGAATTATCATGGTCGATCCATCTCCTGCAACAGTTGCATAGTCGTTAGATGACGCCTCCAAAATTTGGGAAATACGTGCGCCGGGCTGAATGAGTTACGTGAACTTTAAACTGGGACAATGTAGGAACAACCCGCCGTGCACTGAGCGGCCCCAGGGTACAGTCATGCCCCTCCCCCCCATCCCCTCCCCGCCCCCCCCCCTTCCGGATTAAAAGCTAGGGTTTGTTCCGGGGGCAAAAAGCCGAGGTTAACCCCTTGACTGCTAGTGCTGATACTTTTTGGCTGAAATGACGTGTAACCGCGCAATTAACTAGCTGCGTAAGTACTGCGTGAATTCTCTGCCGAAAGGTATCGTCAAAGCAAACATACTTGACTTGTACTTACATTATTCATTTGGTTTACCTTACTTCTAGGCCAACTCTCATCTCTTTTCCTGTCAGTAGTGGTAAAATCCCAGCATTCAGTGTACAGCCCTCTTTCGTTGACCTGCAAACCACCAGGCTTTTGCACTGCCAGTTCGTACGTTACACGTAATTTGCTGTAGTTCGCGAAAACTGTGACACTCTGGTGATGGAGTGGGGCACACTGGTCCCTTGTCTCCCTCTATTCGCTACTGCTGTAGCGGTAGTGAATAGAGGGAGACAACCAGTGATGGGGTGGCGGGGTTTTTGGGCGGGGAGGGGGGGGGGACGGGGGGGGGGGGGGGGGGTTATATACAGTAGGGTAATGGTTGTTCAAATGCGAGTCATCTGTCTGCACAATTACCCGCACGTGAGCAATTTTCTTGTCGTTACACTCATTACTCCTGTACGCCTCACTGTAGGAGCGAGTAGGTATTAGCTGATCCTAACCTTACAGTGGCTGACCTACGGCGTCGGCACGTCTACCTCTGTCTGAGGATGTCAAGAGAAATGCGGCCGCTTAACCCATTGTGTCCCAGGTACGAAATACCCACATTTTGGAGTTTGTCCTTTGAGGACAGCATTACAATTCAGGAGACAGATCGACCATGATAGTTTAAGGGTGGTGCCAAAATAACTTGGCGCCTATAGGCGCCAAGTTATTTTGGCACCACCCTTGAACTATCATGGGCAATCAATACGGCCTTGCTGTTGTGTGTCGGGACTGAATGAGTTAACCCCCCCCCCCTCACTGCCGAGCAAAACTGAACATGATCCAGCTCTGCTGTAACTGACTGTAAGCACGTGATTGTCAGCCTTACGGCGTGAACCATTAAAGGTCCTGGTTCAGCAATTAGTCAGTTGAGGACAGCGAAAAAAAATTTCGAAGTCCCTACTGACCTGACTTGAAGTGCAACCCTGACAGGGCCTCATCAGATGGGATCCCCGAACATTCACGTTACTATAGCTGCTGTAGAGTGTCAGACGTCCTTGACGGCTGTCACAGTTCATGCAAACAGGTATACGCCACTCAGCTGCCAAAGGTCACTTCCAGTTGCATCTGTCCGTACACGGTAACACCCACAATTCTCGTGCAACAACAACGAAAGATGACTATCCAACTTTCACTTCTGGGCCGGTACTGGGAAGCACTGAGCGACGTCCACAGCGTCCAAAAATGGCCCAGGGAATGGTGACGGTACGTCGAACATGCTATATCGTGGTCTTCTCATTTCTTATGTCCTCGCATTTATCCAAAACAAGGTTTCCTCGAAAGCGTTTGCAAACAACAAGTCTTTATGGTAGTCGCCATTTTTACGAAGGGAAGCTACTAGATAATGTGTGTGTAAGGGACAGCACTCCCGTGCTAAGCAACGCGCAAACGCCCACCTCAAAACGATTTTATTTTTCACAAAAGCCTGGGAGATAATTTACAGGTCATCATGCAACAATGTGATGTGCATGGGTGACAGTGCGAGAATATGAAATGAATGTAAACGGGACATAAATATGCCCCATAAATCCATGGCCAGCAAGCGATATACATTCCCATGAGCTCCTGCGGATGCAGGGGCTCATGAGAATGTATGACTTTTGCATTTGGAACAGGCTGGCTGAAGGCCTGTTCTGTCTGAACCAAACAGCTGAAATTCAGCTTTTCGGGATTTTGAAAAGCTGAATCAGCTTCTAGGAGTGAAGACGGTCACCCATTGATGTGATTGTGCCTGTTCGTGTGTGTTACACGGACATAAAATTTGATTCCATTATAAGAATCTAAGCACTAGGTAATATTTTGCTTTGTCGTTTACTTCTCATCTTGTTTTTTTTTTTTTTTTTTTTTTTTTGTATCACAAAAGATAATTACCGTCTGCAAACTTGATGAGTTCAGTGATAATATTTTCTCCCCAGACCAACTGCTGTCTATGCACACGCAATGCACCCTGCCCAATGCATACCTCATGCAGGTGCCTGACAGCAAACACCGATACACCAACTACAAGCTAAAGGGTGCACGAGCAAACGAGAGGCAAGTTTCAAAATAATTAGATACAGGGCCGCAGCAGATGGTTCCGGCATTCGCCATACCAATAATGTATACATTTTTTTGACAAGACCATATAATTATGTCTGTTTATGCCCTCGACCCAAATTAATTTAAATGTTACTAATTTTTCCATTTTTGGGGGGTTGTGCGAATTCTTCCCCCCCCCCCCCCCCCCCCCTGCCCGATTGACTTTAGGAAGCAGATGAAAGCAAGCTGGCATCATGCAGGCATGCACCCCTTCGGCTGGAGCATTAGGTTTCTTTCACCTCCTGCTATGGTTATGAGATATGAAATAAATGTTAGGAAACAGATATATATATATTATGTAATTGGTATTCTAACCACAATATATTTCATTCATAGTTTATCTATGTTTGCACTGACAGCAAACCATGTGGGATTTATTTCTGATTACTCCATATAGCAATGTTCTCTATCAGAAAACTGAAATGACTCAACCCGCAAAAATAAATATCAAGGAAATATATCAGTTCACAACAGCAAGAGGTATATCTCACTTGATCTTCATTTTGTGACAAAAACATTGTTTTCAAATACACTTCAACGTATGGTTTATTTGTTTATATCTGTACTGAGTGAAACTGTTAAAAATGCCTTTCATTGTGAGGCTTCTCTTATGAGTTTACCAAAATCGTCAAGTACATCAATAAGTGTCTCTTGGCTTGACTTCACGAACGAAGATTCTATAGGGCTTGCCCACGTCGTCTGCAGGCATTTTCGTGGCTGCGGAGGCCAATCCGGGACAGGCAGGTTTACATCAATAAGTGTATACATAAATAAAACACAATTACCATGATTGTCATAATTCCTAAAAATACAGCTGATTTTTTTTATGAAATGAGTATGTCTATCCTCAACAAGACCAAGTAGTCTATGTACCCTACAGAACCACATAGTCCAGATCAAAATGGTGACTGCGAAGCGTGTGTAATGCAGAGACGAACTCAACGAAAAAAAGAAAGACGCTTAGAAAAGACAGCTACAACACAATTTTATTCATATTATCTAGTAATAAATTGTGTTGTAACTGTCATTTCTAAGCGACGTTCTTTCCTCATAGGGTTCTTCTCTACAGAACAACATACATGTGCACTTTTACTTCCTGCACCATATATAACTGTAATAATACATGAGGCAAAAACACAAACAGAACAGAGACAACCATTTTAATTATAAAGAAACAATTTCAGTGATGTCATTGAATTATATGCATGGTATATTTTGCTTATGATGCTGTCATTCAAACTTGGTCACTGTGTTTTGGTAAGTGAGGGAGAGGGGGGGGGGGGGCTGGAGGGGGCGGGTACACATGCAGGCATATATATATATATATATATATATATATATATATATATATATATATATATATATATATATATATATATATATATATATATATATATATACCGCAACGATTTCCTAATGTAATGTTACATATGGCAATATAGTTCTATCATCATATGCTAAATTTTGCTATCCACCAAAATGCTAATATTGCCATGATTCCACAGCAGACAGACAGCCTTCATGGACAGGTCCAACCAGTGAAGAGACAACAGACTGGCCAGTGTCAAACATGTCACCAAACTGCAGGGGCGTTAGCAGCAATGTCACACAGAAACTTTGGAACAGCAAACAGCCTGATGCAGTGCAGTGTGCCCCAACTTGCTCTCAGCAGGCAGCTGCAAGACAAGAACAAAGGTCAGTTAGTACATGTGAAGATGTACTGCAAACACTGTTCTAGATGAGTTTACTTGGCTACCGGGTATCAGCCAGTATAATCTACTCAACATGAAACCAACCGTAATGAATCAATCACAGCCAGTGTAATCAATAAACTCCATACAAGACAGATTTGCAAAATAACTTTTACAAACAATTTCTTTGTCTCGGTGATGGTCAAACGATTTATACAGTTTTGTTCTAATAATAAAAGACATTGTAGCTTTGCAATGCTGCTTGGTAACATGATATTATATGAATATGTTTTCAGGCCAACATAACCAACTTTTCCCTGGGGGAGACTAAAGATGCACTCAACCGATGAGCAGCCCCTGGTGACCATATCGAATGTGGGAGTAGAGGCGACACCTTATCAGCGCGTGACCAGTGAAGACAATCCGGCCTACTGTTTGTGTGGGAATCATCTAATAATAATGGACAACAAGAACTACTGAATTTGATCCAGCTGATCGAGTTAACAGAAGAACCAACTTTTCTAGATATTTGTAAGAAGCAGACCGAAGTCAAATTTTGCAGCGTCAAAAATTATAGCATCACATTTGCAAATAAAATTCCCACATTATAATAGCAATCAAACATCACCAACACTCTACATACAGATTTTTTTCAGTTGTGGCATGAGAGCCATATGGGGCTTGGCAACAGCAAACACTGTTGCTCTTGTCAGGTGGCCATAATCAGATGGCAGTTTCTAAGCCCCAATCTAAACTACCTGAGGGCACTATCTGGTTGTGTATGTGTGTGAAACCAACCTCCAAGTCTTTACTTCTGCTGAAAAACCACATCCACTCGTCGCTCAATCTTGTCATCTGTACTGCGTAGGTAATGTAACAAACTGGAGAGCTTCTCATCAGTGAGGCATTGGGGATACAAGGCCACGGAGCACATTCCTTGATGAGAAAAAACAGAATGAAGAGAACATTTTCATTAACTTTTAAAATTTACTTTCTGTCATGGAGATTGTTTACATCTGTTTGTACAAGTAGTTGGGACATGAATAAATGGACACATGCATGTAATATATACTCCATATTGTGCACTTTGTACTCTCTATACAAGAAAGTATTAAAGTTGAATGTAAAAGCAAAATGTTGGACATTTTTTGTTTTCAATACATTTGGACATTCTTCTTCATAAATTGCATACATGTCTGCTTTCATTTTTCATCCTTGTTATAACTACATACTGTAAACAGTGCACATGAACAGGAATTCTGCACCTGACTTGCCATAAGAAAGAATTAGTTTTCATGGTCAGTGTCACAATCCTAAATAGTATATTTCTACAAATACATGTACTGTAATGATACTGAAAATGACATGTACAATACTGCACTTGTACCAGAAATTGCACAAGTGTGTAACATACATGTACTATGCATATTTCTGCTGTGCTACCTGGTATGCCACAGAGTGCCTGTTGCTAATCTTGGTATACTGCTTGCATACTTGGTGGTTGAAGTCAAGGATGGTAAGCCTGTTGCGCATTGTGTAGCCTTTGTAGCCAATGAAAGTTTTTTGGGGGGCCATTTCATTTTCAGCCACATAGATACATCCCCTTGACTAACACTCAAAACACTCAATGATGAGACTGAAACATATCTAAACTCTAAGTCAAAATAAGTGCATAAATAAGACATGATACCTTGATCATGCCTGGCAAGGACACTCGTAATGTGTGGTGATGGTTGATAACAGGCTTTATCCCTTGTTTCAAGTGGTGTTTAGCCTTTGGCAGCAGCAAAGAAACTGAAAACAGATGGCCAATATAATAGATAAAGCAAAACCTGAAAGTAAAAAAAGCACAAAAGTGAAAATGTACCAGCAGCAGTTTATACTGAGTAGGTTATTTCGATGACAGGACAGTTTCGTGTGTTTTTGTTCTGCATACACTCAAGGATATAATCCTCCATGTAAACACACAGCTCAACTCAAACCTTTTATGCAATTCGCTTGCCTTTGTGCCACACATCAAAGTAATGATCCAGATGTTTCAGTGGCTGCGATCAAGTCAGTAATAATATACAAATCTATTTCATACTGGAAAAAAGATACATGCATTACAGAGTGGCAAACTGACCGGTAGCTAGCACTAGCTGTTATGAAGACTTGGGAGAAAAACCACCATGGCACCATGATAATAATGTTTACTGTCAACTTGTAAATATACTTACAGTGTGGAGGTAGCAGTCATATGTAAATCATAACTTAGTGTTGTGACAGCAATATTTCCAGGACACTATAAGCTACTTTATGTGTGATGTGATAACACTTTTACAAACAAAAATGATTTTGTGCAAGCGCACGGGTGTACCATACTTCAAAATCAAATGCCACCAAACTGATAATTACCTGAAAGTAGCAGGAGACTACAGTAGAACTCTGTCGGTGACAACTTATCGGACAGGTCTTGCTGTCTTCAGAAACTCGATGCCAGTCTGTGCATTCACCAGTTTCAAGTCACCTGACCTTGTGGCAGCCCTGCTGTCTAGAAACAAACCATAAACACAGTCATGGATGGACAAAACCTGTTGAAAAAGAAATAAATACAGAAAATAGGCATGTGTGCACATACGCATGTACGTGTGGCTTTCTAAAAATGGCTTAGTCACAAAATAGCAGCACATTTTAGTGTTATGATATGGAGCAATATATACATACATGTATTTACATGATTCACAGAAAAACTAGCAATAAAATATTTTGGTATACAAGAATGATAGTATAAGTTTTTGTCACTCATATTTCTCCTGTTCATAAGCTTGTGGTTTCAGGAAAATATGAGAAATACATTGTATCAGTGGCAAGCCAACTTACAATAGACCACTTATATACCTGATTGTGAGTTTCATAATGAATTATGCACATACATGTATTGCTCTATTTCATCACACTGAAATGTGCTGTTATTTTGTGAACAAATATATTTTAGGTTGATTATAGTGGTATAATTATTTTATCCTTACCTAGACCTGTTGATTATATTCTCATCCAGACAATTGCTGATGTTGTTTTCATACAGCGAGCAGCTGTACATTTGTTTTCATTCAGACAGCTGAACATTTTGTCTGTGTTCAGACAACTGCAGGTATATTTTGTTTTTTATTCAGACAGCTGTATATTTAATTCTATTCAGACAGCTGTATATTTTGTTCTAAATATAAGCCAGCTGTACATTTTGTCCCAAGCATACACACACACACACACACACACACACACACACACACACACACACACACACACACACACACACACACACACACACACATTTTAGGTTCACAACTTACCTTGCCACTGCGATTATCTGTTATGTATTGTGATGAGATTGGGCGTTGTTCCATTACTGATGCACCTTCACTTTGTACTAGCTTCACAAATGTATCCACAGAAATAACACATTAGCTGCTTGCTGCTCTGTGAGCTCATTTGGTGTGGCACTGAAAAAGAATCAAATGACTGGTATTTGTATAGTTATGTAATGCACACACGGGTCTTGTACTAGAAAATGGCGTGGCGTTCTGAAGATATTTACACAAAAACTTGACAACCACCACGAACCCCCAAAACAAATCGCAACTAAAAGTGGAAACTTCTAAATGTACATCAGACCAGAGCTCAGAATATATCGCATATTTCATTATGTATATAACACAAATATGTGTAATAGAAAATTGCCCAGAAACTATTACACTTATTTATAAAGGAGAGAAAATTTAAAAACAAAGTTTCAGGCTGTTACTATAGTGACGTATATATAGTAACTACAGAAGAGACGAACAGTGAGGCTAAGATTTCCAATCTATTCTTCGTCTTGTTCATCGATGTATTCTGCCTACTTCTCACCACTGTCGTCTGCTGTTATTTCCTCAGTCATCATTTCCCCCGAAATTAGTGTCCTGTACACCAGAACACACATAACATTACGATCGCTAGGGCTTCTTGTTGTTGACAAGGAAGTGGTCATTAGAGTGGTGTCCCCTGATAATACATATTTACGAGTACCTTCCCTTTGTAAACACGACGTCAGCTACACGCGCATAGGTGTTTGTTGTTGTTGGAAATATACTTACCAACAAAAGTAATATTTGTACCACAAAAAGTGAAAAGACCACACCATATCATGTTGGACTTACCGCCACCATTCGCTGGACCTTTTTTGGACGCTCTGGACGTCGCGGCTCGGTGCAGGCTTCACCAGTGCGGCAAAATGAAAGTTGGATATTTTTCAGTCGTAGTTGCACGGGAATTGGATGTTACCGCGCACGGACAGATGCAACTGGAAGTGACCTTAGGCAGCTGGATGGTGTATACCTGTTTTCGTGAACTGTGACAGCCGTCAAGGACGTCTGACACTCTACAGCAGCTATAGTAACGTGCGTGCTCGGGGATCCTATCACACGGGGCCCTATCAGGGTTGCACTTTCTGTGTCAGGTAGGGACTTTGAAATTTTTTTTTCGATGTCCTCTACTGACTAATTGCTGAACCCGGACCTTTAACGAATGATTGTGCGTCTGAATGTCTGCCTTAGTGTGTAAAGTTTGTTTGGCATGTGCATATTCCTATATTGGCTTTGTTCCACTGACTAGTCTTCTGAAGTATGTGTACGTATGTGCGCACGTGCGTGCTGCCGGTACGTTAGTGTGTGTACTGACTGATGTGTGTACTCTCTCTCTCTCTCTCTCTCTGTGTGTGTGTGTGTGTGTGTGTGTATGTGTGTGTGTGTGTGTGTGTGTGTGTGTGTGTGTGTGTGCATGAGAGAAAACAATGAAGAGAGAGAGAGAGAGAGAGAGAGAGTGAGAGAGAGAGAGAGAGAGAGAGAGAGAGAGAGAGAGAGAATGACGGGAGGGAGAGAGATGGGGGGGGGGGGGGTAGGGATGGTGGGGGTGGGGGGTGGGGTTGGGGGTGGAGAAGCACCGTTGGTCACATCGCCTACCTGCTGTTTCAATAAACACACGTGTAAAGCAAAAGGTCAACGACTCTCAAGCCTTTCCGGCGCGGCAACCATCAGGAATATCGGCCCAGCCGTCAGCAAAGTTGGCAGCATAGGGTAACCAAACAGTGCTTTACTGCCACAGATCCGTCTCTCATCAGGTGATTGTTAACCTCAGCCCGAGGAAGTCAGAACGACAAGCATATGTTTGTTAAAAGCGAGATTAAAAAAAATAATAATAATAATAATAAAAAATTGTAATATAATGAAAATCTGACTTTTCGCAAAAATGAACTAGCTGCCGAAAGGCATTAAGTCTGCCGAAAGGCAGCAAGTTCATTTTTGTGAAAAGCGAGATCTTTACTGTATTACAAGGCAAACGCCTTCTTTGGGCAGACCCGTTCAGTTGTACCAAAGACAATATGAATTTATTAGTCCTTGTGTATATACTGATGAAGCAAACTTAACATTTAGGAAAGTTATAATAATGTACTGTCTTTGGTTGTATACACTAGTATCATTGAAATCAAGATCAATTTGTCACAGAGTGACTGCCAAGCTACTATTTACAATTAACCCTTTTAGCGCCAAGGTCTCATTTCTCAAATCTTGGAGGTGTTGCCTAACGACTATGTACCAATTGTAGGAGATGGATTGGTCATGATAATTCAAGGGTAGTGCCAGATGAGCTTGGCGCCTTCAGGCGCCAAGCTCATCTGGCACTACCCATGAATTATCATGACCAATCCATCTCCTGCTGCAGGATCCTGGGGCTAAAAGGGTTAGTCTACAAAAACAGCCTGAAATTATATATATATATATATATATATATATATATAATATATATATATATATATATATATATATATATATATATATATATATATATATATATATTATATATATTATCGTTTGTTATTCTATCGTACTGGATTGTTATATATTAGTTTTGATTTTAAAAGGCGTACAGTTTTCCCGCTCCTGTGTGTGGTCAAGTCTCAATATACAGCGTTGCTGTCACCGCACCTAACACGTATAGGTTTCCTTGGCCTGTGGCCTAATCTCGCCATGCAGCATAGCTGTTAGCAGTTATGGCTCGTGTAGGTTTCCGTGTCCTGTGGCTAAATCTCTCTATTCAGTGGCGCTGTCTCGGGGCCTAACTCATATAGGTTTCCTCGTCCTGTGGTCAGTTCTCTCTTAGTATTCAGAGTCGTTATTAGTCAAACTTTTATAGGTTTCTTTGTCCTGTGGTCAAATGTCACTATTCATAGTCGCTGTTAATGGCACGCGTATAGGTTTCCATGGCCTGTGGTCAAATGTCACTAATGAGAGCTGCTTTTAATGTCAATCGTATAGGTTTCCATGGCCTGTGGTCATATTTAACTATTCAGAGTCGCTGTTAGTAGACCTCGTGTAGGTGTCCTTGTCCTGTGGGCAAATCTCACAATTCAGGGTTGCAGTTAGTGGACCTCTTATAGGTTCCCATGGTCTGTGGTCAAATTTCACTTTTCAGTGTGAGTTGGTGGAATTGTATAGGTTTCGTTGTCCTATTCAGCGTCGCTGTCAGATCATACACAGCGGAAATTAAAAAAAAACGTGTAAGCTTCAATGCTGCTATGCAGCGAAAGCACGATTGCCTCCTCTATCAAGGAGAACATAGGCGTAAAATTGATCTAGGGAGAGACACATGCTTTTTCAGCAATGCGTGTAGCGCAAGACAAATAATTATTAAACAGTCAGCTGTGTCCTTATAGCATTAACCCATTTAGCATCGAGTCCCTACAGCAGGAGATAGATTGACCATGATAATTCAAGGGTAGTGCTAGGTTAGCTTTGCGCCTTCAGGCGCCAAGCTAATCTGGCACTGCCCTTGAATTATCATGGTCAATCCACCTCCTGCAACTGGTACATAGTTGTTAAGTAACACACGTGGCGTTAAAAGGGTTAAATAAAACTGTGATCATATTAGCGCAAGACAAATAAATATTAAACAGTCAGCTGTGTCCTTATAACATTAACCCATTTAGCCCCGAGTCCCTACAGCAGGAGATAGATTGACTATGATAATTCAAGGGTAGTGCTAGATTAGCTTGGCGCCTTTAGACGCCAAGCTAATCTGGCACTGCCCTTGAGTTATCGTGGTCAAGCCATCTCGCCTGCAACTGGTACATGGTCGTTAGTGAACACCTGCAAAATTTGAGAAACGGGACCTTCGGGCTGAATGGGTTAAGAAAATCCGTACAAGAGTCACGTGTCATGAAACTCCCCCACATCGGCGGGGGGGAGGGGGGGG
This sequence comes from Semisulcospira habei, assembly GCA_036245525.1. Classification (NCBI taxonomy): domain Eukaryota; kingdom Metazoa; phylum Mollusca; class Gastropoda; family Semisulcospiridae; genus Semisulcospira; species Semisulcospira habei. Next base: position 43,356,001 of record BTPG01000006.1, read on the forward strand.
CGGGGGGGGGGGGGGGGGGGGGGGGGCGTTTGACGACCTATGACCCTTGTAGGCGGATCACAGGAGATGCACATGGCGTGACAAGGAGAGGCACAGAACATCCAAAGCCCGCCGCAGCCCACGGAGACGGAATAGGGCCAACGCCTTTCACTTGCGCGTGCCCTGTGACCTCCTCCTCTGCCTCTGCCACGCCATATTTTGTTCCTGGGATATTTCTTCATCCACCCAGCAAGAGCCTCAGCAGTCACTTGCACGTGCCCTGTGACCTCCTCCTCTGCCTCTGCCACGCCATATTTTGTTCCTGGGATCTTTCTTCACCCACCCAGCAAGAGCCTCAGCAGTCACTTGCATGTGCCCTGTGACCTCCTCCTCTGCCTCTGCCACGCCATATTTTGTTCCTGGGATCTTTCTTCATCCACCCAGCAAGAGCCTCAGCAGTCACTTGCACGTGCCCTGTGACCTCCTCCTCTGCCTCTGCCACGCCATATTTTGTTCCTGGGATCTTTCTTCATCCACCCAGTAAGAGCCTCAGCAGTCACTTGCACGTGCCCTGTGACCTCCTCCTCTGCCTCTGCCACGCCATATTTTGTTCCTGGGATCTTTCTTCATCCACCCAGCAAGAGCCTCAGCAGTCACTTGCACGTGCCCTGTGACCTCCTCCTCTGCCTCTGCCACGCCATATTTTGTTCCTGGGATCTTTCTTCATCCACCCAGTAAGAGCCTCAGCAGTCACTTGCACGTGCCCTGTGACCTCCTCCTCTGCCTCTGCCACGCCATATTTTGTTCCTGGGATCTTTCTTCATCCACCCAGCAAGAGCCTCAGCAGTCACTTGCACGTGCCGTGTGACCTCCTCCTCTGCCTCTGCCACGCCATATTTTGTTCCTGGGATCTTTCTTCATCCACCCAGCAAGAGCCTCAGCAGTCACTTGCACGTGCCCTGTGACCTCCTCCTCTGCCTCTGCCACGCCATATTTTGTTCCTGGCATCTTTCTTCATCCACCCAGCAAGAGCCTCAGCAGTCACTTGCACGTGCCCTGTGACCTCCTCGTCTGCCTCTGCCACGCCATATTTTGTTCCTGGGATCTTTCTTCATCCACCCAGCAAGAGCCTCAGCAGTCACTTGCACGTGCCCTGTGACCTCCTCCTCTGCCTCTGCCACGCCATATTTTGTTCCTGGGATCTTTCTTCATCCACCCAGCAAGAGCATCAGCAGTCACTTGCACGTGCCCTGTGACCTCCTCCTCTGCCTCTGCCACGCCATATTTTGTTCCTGGGATCTTTCTTCATCCACCCAGCAAGAGCCTCAGCAGTCACTTGCACGTGCCCTGTGACCTCCTCCTCTGCCTCTGCCACGCCATATTTTGTTCCTGGGATCTTTCTTCATCCACCCAGCAAGAGCCTCAGCAGTCACTTGCACGTGCCCTGTGACCTCCTCCTCTGCCTCTGCCACGCCATATTTTGTTCCTGGGATCTTTCTTCATCCACCCAGCAAGAGCCTCAGCAGTCACTTGCACGTGCCCTGTGACCTCCTCCTCTGCCTCTGCCACGCCATATTTTGTTCCTGGGATCTTTCTTCATCCACCCAGCAAGAGCCTCAGCAGTCACTTGCACGTGCCCTGTGACCTCCTCCTCTGCCTCTGCCACGCCATATTTTGTTCCTGGGATCTTTCTTCATCCACCCAGCAAGAGCCTCAGCAGTCCGAAGAACGTGCCGACAACAAAGAAGAGGAGTCAGCGAGAGGTATAGATCCTCATGAGCCCCCGCAATTGCAAACGCTGGTGATCAACTAAACGCTGGTGGTCAACCAAACGCTGGTGGTCACTAAACGCTGGTGGTCAACTAAACGCTGGTGGTCAACCAAACGCTGGTGGTCAACTAAACGCTGGTGGTCAACTAAACGCTGGTGGTCAGCCAAACGCTTAGTTTCACATAGATCCTCAAAAAAAAAAAAAAAAAAAAGAAAACCCGCAGCTAGCAGAGACGAAAGTTACTTTGGGGGTCCACGCATCTTCTCTGCAGATGGCTCACATGGGAAACCCTTGGACATCTTGAGGAACAGACCTCATACAATTTGGAGACTGATACAGACCGCAACAATCCATAGTTAATCAGAGGAAACTACCAAGTAAGTAGGGGATGGGGAGGGGGTGGTGACCGGGTGGGGTGGGGGTGGGGGGCGGCATACTTAAACAGACCCGACCGGCGTTAGCATGATATCGAAGAGAACTCTGGAAGACTTCCGAGGGGGTGGGGTGGAGTGCGTATATGCCTTCCGAGCGCGAATATTCCGTATTAAACTGCTCTGAACTGTAGGTACAAATAGATTTCTCTATCGAATATTGTACAGTCATGATTTACTGTACGAGTGCATGTAGCCAATATCCAACTGCACAATTCTACACCGTGTCGACTAGACTAATTAAATAGTATTTTGCAAGTCCCGGTGCTGCAACTGCACACATTAATAGGCCTGCAACCCTCCTTGAATTAAGACGGTTGATCTATCTCATAATCTGTAATGTAGCATTCATAGGACAATAAGCAAATTAAAGAAGTCAGCCTCAGGATGCAATGGGTTAAATCACAGACTTGCACACACATCCACATGCTTTAGTACTTTAGGACAAGTATGGAACGGTCTGATTTTGCTATGAACATTATTTGATAAATGTGCAATTTTGTCATTGATCAATATCTTTATGTTGGTCTATGATTTGAGACCTTATGACTGAAAGCCGCAAGGTTTAAAATCACAGATTTGCACACTCTGTAGACCTTCACGCGAGTCAGCTCATTGGGAATGTAATTGCTGATAAAATAGTTCGGTTGAATGAACACAAATGCTGATTACAGTGTCAAGTACAAGGTAACACTGTCGTGTGATTGTGTGTGTGTGTGTGTGTGTGTGTGATGGTGTGTGTGTGCGTGTGTGCGTGCGTGTCTGTGTGTGCGTGTGTGTGTGTGTGCGTGCGAGGGCTCGTGCGTGTGCGTACGTGCGTGTGCGTGTGCTCTTGTGTAAGTAATTCATGCTTTGAAAACCTATTGTGAACTGTGTTTTACGAGCACAACATGTCAGTAAAAAAGCTTAGTCTTTTGAAGCGAAAAACGCTGTCTTCCACGCAGAATACAAATCTGTGGAATAGCCTCTAGGGAGGTTTGCCTTTCGTTGCATTTTCTTTTTTGAGTTGTCTTTATTTATAAATGTTTGCGCCGATTCCCATGCAATAAAAGAAACTAATACTGCATTTCAAATTCCAGTTGTGGAAGGCTTATCGTCGCTACCAAAGGGTAGTGCCTGATTAGCTTGGCGCATCTCAAGTTGAGATGCGTCAAACTCATCAGGCACCATGCTTGAGCTGTAAAGATAGAGCAATATCGATATCCCACGATCTGTACCTAGCGCTTATCAAACGGAATGATATTAAAAAAAAAAAAAAAAAAAAAAAAAAAATGCCTTTCCTGCGGGCCATGGGACGCAGACTGCTACGTTAGTTCAGCATCAATGAGCTCCAGCCGATGAAGACGAGGTTTCAGCAAGACGTATAGATCCCCGTGAGCCCACGCAACTGCGGGGGCTCATGAGGATCTATACCTCTTGCAGTTGACTGGTGTTAAAAATTCCTTGGCATTGGACGGATTACTAGTAAGTCTGCTCTAAATGTCCTCATAAATACACAGAACAAAAGACAAGAGGAACTCTGGATGGCTCAGGTAGATGAACGTATTATCACTCACGCGCGTTTAAAACTGCATGCTTCATTAACTTGTCCTTTGAACCCCAGTCGAGGGCTCGTCGAGGGGTAATTACTGAATACTTGTGCAGTTAACTGAGAGTAAATGCATGGGCGGGAACGCAGGTCTGCCCTTCGCAAAAGACAACAAGTCTATTTTACGAAAAGCACGTGTTTCGTTGTATACCAGTGGAAATCTCGTTTTTCCCTAAAACGAACTTGATGTCTATTTGGCTTCACTGGGCCGAGGTACTCTTCGGTGAAGTTTGTTTGAGCTGCGGTTATACATGATGCTGTGCAAACTCTCCGAAATCCGTCGGAAGTACAGACCACGGTCGATCGAAAAAAAACTTTTTGTTTCACGATGTTTATCGGTCAGTGTGTGCGGATCTGTGATTTTTGACCTTACGACTGTGCGCCGCAAATTAACCCCTTCGGACAGCCGAGGACTTGACGATCCAACTGCAAGACAGCGGGTATGCCTCTTGCTGAGACTAATTTGTATCCGTGTTTCTTGGACGGTGTTGGCTTTTGGTCGTTGAATGAACATAGATGAACCAAAACCACGACGAACCATGAACCAAAACCACGACGAACCATGAACCAAAACCACGACGAACAATGAACCAAAACCACGACGAACCATGAACCAAAAACCACGACGAACCATGAACCAAAACCACGACGAACCATGAACCAAAAACCACGACGAACCATGAACCAAAACCACGACGAACCATGAACCAAAACAAAAATTACGTACAGTGTACGTGCAGTGGCAGCGAAGGCGTTAAAGAAATGACAAACCAGCACGCATATCCGTACAGTATGGACCTTTGCCCTGTGGTGGTGTCGTGTGTATAAAAATACAAAAGGAGAAGGAAAACAGAAGATAGAGGTTGAAAACCCCTCAACTATGAGATACAAGGAACGACGTTTCGACGTTTGTTTCCATGTCACCTGAAGAAGGAGCTTTGATCCGAAACGTCGTTCCTTGTATCTAATTTAAAAGGGTTTTTAACCTCTATCTTCTGTTTTTCTCTCACATGAAACCCCAGCGGCAACAGTTTGACTACAAAAGGAGAAGAACAGCAGAACATCTTTTATGTTAAACCTTTGGCTGCCTGTAGTGGTTTTTGTCGCGATGGTTCCTGAAGGAACCATCGCGACAAAAACCGCTACAGGCAGCCAAAGGGTTAACGACAGCTTCATAAGTTAACCCCATCACTGCCAGTGGACACATATTGTATGTGTGTGTGTGTGCATGTGTGTGCGTGCATGTGTGTGTGTGTGTGTGTGTGTGTCTGTGTGTGTGTGTGTGTGTGTGTGTTTTAAATCATCGTAAATTCAACATCAAAGATGGCCTGATGTCAAGGTAACATGATACAAAGGGCAAGCGGCGTAGATCGTCATCAGCCCTCGGAACCGCGTGTTAAATGGGTGGTGTTTATTTTGGGGGGGGGGGGGGGGGAGGGAAGGCAGTGAAAATATGGTGAAATTAGCCCCTTTAGCCAGCATTCAGTTGAAAGACGTACTAAAAACGTTTGTAACGGACAAATTGGAAACTACAACCCTTTCTTGTTGGAGCACGCGTTGTAAGTACAGAACAAACATTTTTTTTTTTTTTTTTTTTTTTTTTTTTTGCGAGTGCGAATTAATAAACCTAAAAAGCCAGAGGGCTACAAAAAAGTTGTCTCATCAAATGATCTGCTCAACTTCTTAACAATTAAATGCTTTGTACTTCGATTCGTGTGTATGTGTGTGTGTGTGTGTGTGTGTGTGTGTGTGTGTGTGTGTGTGTGTGTGTGTGTGTGTGTGATGGTGTGTGTGTGTGTGTGTGTGTGATGGTGTGTGTATGTGTGATGGTGTGTGTGTGTGATGGTGTGTGTGTGTGTGTGTGTGTGTGTGTGTGTGTGTGTGTGTGTGTGTGTGTGTGCCGGTGTGAATAAGAGACTGAGTTTGTTGGTTCAGTATAAACCATCATTTTGTAAGATGCCTTCCATTACTGGTCAGTGTGTAACTGCTGGGGTCTGTATGAGCCGTGGTGGACAGCTTGCTGATGGAATAATTAACACATTCTGCCCGATGAGCGACATCCCCAAATTTAAAGTTGTCCTCTGAGTACTGTATTACAATTCTAAAGACCGATCGAGCATGATAGTTCAAGGGTGATGCCAGAATAGCTTGACGCCTATGGGCGCCAAGCTATTCTGGCACTACCTTTGAACTATCATGCTCGATTCATGTCTTGCTGTGGTGTTTCGGGGATGAATGAGTTAAATGCACACACAGGACTAATGTGAAACCAGCACAAACCCCACACTGGCTGTAAGCGTGTCAAGATGAAACATTGGGATTCTGTATAGGAGCCACTGCCGGAGGACCCAACTCACGTTGTGTACAACGTTATTGTGCATGTTATTGTAAACGTCAGCGCTTGATAATAATTTAGATTAGCTGTTTTAGAACCGCGGCTGATGACATCACCAGACGCCCTTTTTCATTGAGCAGGCGGGTGATATTTGAAGCCACTCATCCATACGTCGTCGCGTCTGGTTCTTCACACTAGTTTACCATCAATAAGGTGATAAATACATGTACATCGATTATTATGCTAGTCTGCTTCAACCATTGTCTGTTTCTTATTTTGATAGGGGACTACAGTCAATACATGATTACATTGAGTATTTGACACGTTAAAATCGATCGTCGGCGCCAAGCTAATCTGGCACTACCCTTGAATTATCATGGTCGATCTATCTCCTGCAACAGGTGCATAGTCGTTAGATGACGCCTCCAAAATTTGGGAAATACGTGCGTCGGGCTGAATGAGTTAATATACTGATCAATAAAAGAAACGCGAAACTCGAGTGTATGTTGTATTTGTATGATAAATCCACGAAAATACAAGTTACACTATTTTTGATAGCCGTGTACAAGCAACAACATGTAAGCATGCAGTCACCGTACTGTAGTAACCGTGTTACCCTCCCTGTGCACGAGGCACCCATATTGGTTAAAACACACGGCGTATGCTTTCCACGCACGTGCATACACTGCAGAGTGATGTTGGGTCATGAACTGTGTTCAGCAATGCAAGGCAAATAAAAAATCAGCAGTGTTACGTCGTTTGTCACTTTTGCCGTTGCCACATCAACCATGCCAAGACTTTGTGGTCCCCAACGAGAAAGAGCTCTTGGGCGTTTGGAAGCCGGAGAAGACCCACAAGCCGTGGCAGTGGCCTTTAGATGTCACATTTGGACCATTTACAGTCTGCAGCAACGCTATCATGCCGACGGGTCTTCTCGGCTGACGCTCCCCGAAGCGGACGACCACGTGTGACAGCTACACGGCAAGACCGCCACATTTTCCGGGCTCACGTGCGAAATCGCTTTCAGCCGACCGAGGAAACAGCAAGAGAAGTTATCCGGCGACAATCACCAGGCACCCATCAGTGGCCAGACAGTGCGACGCAGAGGAGCATAATCTGCACAACCGTCGTCCAGCCCGTGGACATGTAATCTACTCACTGTATACCAACGACTGTCGCAGTAAAAACGACTCCAATTCCTTCGTCAAGTTTGCTGACACAGTGGCCGATCTGTCTGCATGGTGCCAAGAGAATATTTTTGGAATTACGTGTTCCCAAGACAAAGGAGATGGTCTTTGATTTCCGCAGCAAGGGCCACTTTGACGGTGGCATAACTATCGATGGTAAAACTGTAGAAATTATTGACAGTTTCAAATATTTGGGCGTGACCCTTGATTCTAAACATACCTTTGGCCCACATGTGCAGACTGTTTTCAAAAAGTGCCAACAAAGACTGTACATACTGAGGAAACTAAGATCTTTCAACGTGAGCCCCAAACTGCTGTCACTTTTGTATATCAGCATCATTGAATCTGTTTTGTCATTCTGCACGATCTGTTTCTTCCCCGCATTGTCTACAGCAAACAAAAACGTGCTGCACCGCATTACCAAGACGGCCGCGAAAATCATCGGCTTATCATCTACCAACAGCCTCCTACAACTGACTGAGAGAGCGCTGGTTAGGAAAGCACGTGCAATCCTGAGTGACCCCACCCACCCACTTCACTCGCGTTTTGAACTCCTTCCCTCCAAAAGACGCTATCGCTGCCCGAAATGTAACAGGAACAAATTCAAACTCTCTTTCATTCCGCAGGCAATACAGTTGTTGAACAAATCTAAATTGTAACCCCCAGCCCTCAGGATTGCACGTGACTTTCCAGCTGACGTGACTTTCCAATTGAACAGACTCACACCTACTGACCTACAGTTCCCTTTGGGGACAAACAGAGTAGCTCCAACATAGTCATACTGGACTTGCCGTGTTTTGCCTTCAGAAGGCTGTACTGCCATAAATTAAGTTTGTGAGTCTGTGCGCGTGTCTGGGGGTGCGTATGATGTTAGTGTCAAAACGTACTATTTTATATTTTATTTTTATATTTTTTGTCTAGTCAGAGATTTAGCCATGTTGTTTGTTTGATTTGTAATTGAGATATTATGTTTTTAAGCTTGACCTACGCTCGGCAGGCAAAGACAAATATCCTTTAATGGACAATAAATTTCTTGAATTTTAAAAAATGTTCTTACTGACCGTCATCGCCGTGCACGCCTACACAGGCTCATGTCGACTGGACCTGGCGACAGTGGCAGAACGTCCTGTGCACGGATGAGAGCTGCTACTGCATCAGCCAGGCAGATGGGCGCATAAGAGTGTGGCGGAGAAGGGGTGAAAGCTATGCTGATGGCTGTGTGCTGGAGAACAATGACGGGGACGGGCCCGGCGTGATAATTTGGGGTGGGATTACCCTGAACCAGACAGTAGGACCTGTGTTCTTCCGTGGACTCGTACCAGGTCGCGGAAATGGCATCACAGCTCAGCGCTATAGTGACCAAGTACTGCACCCATATGTCCTGCCAGCAAGATAATGCGCGTACACACACTGCACGTATCACCCAGCACTTCTTGCAGCAGCACAACATCCTAGTCATGCCCTGGCCTGCCCTCAGTCCGGACCTCAATCCCATCGAACATCTCTGGGACCAACTGCAAAGGGAGGTCAACGCTGTACGCCCCAGACCAACGACAGCCGCAGAACTGGAGAATACCATTGTCCAGGCCTGGAACAACATCCCCAGGGTAGCTGTCAACCGCCTGATGCACTCTATGCGCCGACGCTGCCAAGCCGTCATCAACGCCAATGGGGGGTCACACGCCATATTGACTTTGTGCTGTGCATAGGCTTGCTCCAAATACAGAATAAACTTCCACAATGATTACGCTGGTGTCCGTGATTTCATTCCTAAAATGTCGATAACATCGGGTTTATGGTTTTTCCGAAACCGACTTTCAAATTTTGGATTAAATGTGATTTGAAGGGGCTTCTTCGCGTTTCCTTTGTTGATCAGTATATATACAGGAATAGGTAGTTTGACGGATATATACCGTGGTAAAGAACCGGGCTCCGCTCCTCTCCACTACCTTCCCTTTTGACGGATATATACCGTGGTAAAGAACCGTGCTCCGCTCCTTTCCACTACCTTCCCTTTTGACGGATATATACCGTGGTAAAGAACCGTGCTCCGCTCCTCTCCACTACCTTCCCTTTTGACGGATATATACCGTGGTAAAGAACCGTGCTCCGCTCCTTTCCACTACCTTCCCTTTTGACGGATATATACCGTGGTAAAGAACCGTGCTCCGCTCCTTTCCACTACCTTCCCTTTTGACGGATATATACCGTGGTAAAGAACCGTGCTCCGCTCCTTTCCACTACCTTCCCATTTGACGGATATATACCGTGGTAAAGAACCGTGCTCCGCTCCTTTCCACTACCTTCCCCTTTGACGGATATATACCGTGGTAAAAAACCGGGCTCCGCTCCTTTCCACTACCTTCCCATTTGACGGATATATACCGTGGTAAAGAACCGTGCTCCGCTCCTTTCCACTACCTTCCCTTTTGACGGATATATACCGTGGTAAAGAACCGTGCTCCGCTCCTTTCCACTACCTTCCCTTTTGACGGATATATACCGTGGTAAAGAACCGTGCTCCGCTCCTTTCCACTACCTTCCCTTTTGACGGATATATACCGTGGTAAAGAACCGGGCTCCGCTCCTTTCCACTACCTTCCCCTTTGACGGATATATACCGTGGTAAAGAACCGGGCTCCGCTCCTTTCCACTACCTTCCCTTTTGACGGATATATACCGTGGTAAAGAACCGTGCTCCCGCTCCTTTCCACTACCTTCCCTTTTGACGGATATATACCGTGGTAAAGAACCGGGTCCCGCTCCTTTCCACTACCTTCCCTTTTGACGGATATATACCGTGGTAAAGAACCGGGTCCCGCTCCTTTCCACTACCTTCCCCTTTGACGGATATATACTGTGGTAAAGAACCATGCTCCGCTCCTTTCCACTACCTTCCCTTTTGACGGATATATACCGTGGTAAAGAACCGGGCTCCGCTCCTTTCCACTACCTTCCCCTTTGACGGATATATACCGTGGTAAAGAACCGTGCTCCGCTCCTTTCCACTACCTTCCCTTTTGACGGATATATACCGTGGTAAAGAACCGTGCTCCGCTCCTTTCCACTACCTTCCCTTTTGACGGATATATACCGTGGTAAAGAACCGGGTCCCACTCCTTTCCACTACCTTCCCTTTTGACGGATATATACCGTGGTAAAGAACCGGGTCCCGCTCCTTTCCACTACCTTCCCCTTTGACGGATATATACCGTGGTAAAGAACCGGGTCCCGCTCCTTTCCACTACCATCCCCTTTGACGGATATATACCGTGGTAAAGAACCGGGCTCCGCTCCTTTCCACTACCTTCCCCTTTGACGGATATATACCGTGGTAAAGAACCGTGCTCCGCTCCTCTCCACTACCTTCCCTTTTGACGGATATATACCGTGGTAAAGAACCGGGCCCCGCTCCTTTCCACTACCTTCCCTTTTGACGGATATATACCGTGGTAAAGAACCGTGCTCCGCTCCTTTCCACTACCTTCCCCTTTGACGGATATATACCGTGGTAAAGAACCGGGCTCCGCTCCTTTCCACTACCTTCCCTTTTGACGGATATATACCGTGGTAAAGAACCGGGCTCCGCTCCTTTCCACTACCTTCCCTTTTGACGGATATATACCGTGGTAAAGAACCGTGCTCCGCTCCTTTCCACTACCTTCCCTTTTGACGGATATATACCGTGGTAAAGAACCGGGCTCCGCTCCTTTCCACTACCTTCCCTTTTGACGGATATATACCGTGGTAAAGAACCGGGCCCCGCTCCTCTCCACTACCTTCCCTTTTGACGGATATATACCGTGGTAAAGAACCGGGCTCCACTCCTCTCCACTACCTTCCCTTTTGACGGATATATACCGTGGTAAAGAACCGTGCTCCGCTCCTCTCCACTACCTTCCCTTTTGACGGTTATATACCGTGGTAAAGAACCGGGCTCCGCTCCTCTCCACTACCTTCCCTTTTGACGGTTATATACCGTGGTAAAGAACCGGGCTCCGCTCCTCTCCACTACCTTCCCTTTTGGTGTGAAATTTTCTGTCTGTATCTGAATGTATCTCTGGTAGTCCACAGTGGTTGTTTCCCTCGATTCACTTCCGCTGATGGCGCTAATCGAGGAGGACAAACAATGTGCTTGCGGCAGTGGCTGCTTCCTTGCCATTGTGGAATTGTTTGCCACTGTGTATATATCGTTTGTATCGAAAGTCTATCATTTATGTCGAGAGAAGAACCCAACGGAGAAAGAAACACGCTTAGAAAAGATAGTTACAACACAATTGTGTTGTAGCTGTCTTTTCTAAGTGTGTTTCGTTCTCCGTTGTGTTATTCTCTGCATTTTACACGCTTTTATGGTCTGGGATTATCGTTTATATCGAAAGTCATTGCAGTGATTCTTTTAACTTAATTTACAATTGTTGATTACACAGACCAGCATTACGCACTCCCCTCTAAGTACAGACACTAGACATACCTATGTGAATGTTCCTGTGGGTGAACACGCAGACATGTCTGCGGAATGTAAACGACAGCAACAACCACATGCTTGCGTTGAGAAACACGTTTTAACATTAACCCTTTTGGCCCCAAGGTCCCATTTCTCAAATTTTGGAGGTGTTGCCTAACGACTATGTACCAGTTGTAGGAGATGGATCCATCATGATAATTCAAGGGTAGTGCCAGATGAGCTTGGCGCCTTCAGGCGCCAAGCTCATCTGACACTACCCTTGAATTATCACGATCGATCCATCTCCTGCTACAGGGTCCCGGGGCTAAAAGGGTTAACCAGACCAAACAGTGACTGCTAAACCTAGAAAATGCGGAGAACATCTCAGGGAAGAAACAGAACCCTTTTCAAAATGGCCTGACATACAAATAAGTACACAATTTGCATCGTATCTTTTGATAAAGGTAAGTGCCCCTTACCTTCGTCAGAAGACGCGTAGCATGGTTGAGATATTCTTGCACTAATACAACGACACAACACAAATCCACGGTACCACTAAATTCTGACTACTTGTATATTCGAAATTTGTCAGTGATAAGGAAAGTAATGTCTGTTCATATGCAAATAGTGTAATCGAGACTTCTAAAATGTTGTTGTCATAGGCGTCGTTTCTTCTGTACACCCGACCTAAGTTGTTCCACGAAGTCGACTGTATGCTCTGATCTGTGAAACCATCCCTCCACTGCCCACCTCTAAAAATAGTCCTTTCTCGGCGCTTAACCGATTTAGCCCCGAGACTCTGCAGCAGGAGATAGATTGATCTGATAATTCAAGGGTAATGCCTGATGAGCTTGGCGCCTGCAGGCGCCAAGCTCATCTGGCACTACCCTTGAATTATCATGAGCAATCCATCTCCTACAACCGGTACATAGTCGTTAGGCAATCCCTCCAAAATTTGAGAAATGGGACCTTGGGGTTAAAGGGGTTAAGTCCATACTGTGAAAAGCAAGATTTTCATGATTACAATGAAAATTTCGCTTTTCACAAACATGGACTTGCTGTCTTTTACCTTCTCAAGTGGCCTTAGTCGCCCGCTCGGCGTTAAACCCGAGTAACTAACTAACTAACTAACTAACTAACTAACTAACTAACTAACTTGCACCTTCTCAAGGCAGTCTGCTTTGATAGACTACAGCAGAGATAATAAATACATTGATGCACATCGTAGCGAACAGCGTTTCTCGAACCACGCCCGGCCTGTGGCAACAACAACTACCGCAACTCAGTCGTCGCCCCGAAGGCCTTTTGCTCACTGGGAATTGTTGAAACCAGAAAGAAGTCAACAGAAAACAAAAAAACAAAAACAAAAACAAAAAAAAAACCAACCAGGCATTCAGGACCCCTGCTGTCATTTCCAACATAGATGAGACGCACCGCCCACGTGTTAGTCATTACTGTTTTTGTTTTTTTCCCGCCCATCATTTTGCATCAAGGTCTTATGGCACCGGCCACAGGTACTGGGAAGCCCGCACGAGTTAAGCCCCCTGACAACGGCTCGCTGTCAGGGGGCTTAACTCGTGCGGGGTCCCAGGTGCTGTGCTTGCACTTGCGTAAAAGCTCATGATGATAAGTGTGTTTCACTGTATTAGTGTTACAGTGGTTTTGGCTTGTAAACTCTTCATGAGAAAGCCATCCGTCTGCAAGAGGAAGAGATTTTCATGAACAACCTTTTAGAGCCGTCTGATCAGGTCCTTAATCAAAGACAGTCGTGAAGCTACGACCTTCATCTGCTTTGTTATCTTTTTCATCAGCTTTGTCATTCAGTGTCTGATTGCAAAAGCTTTTTTTTTTTCTTCTCTCTATACATTTGCCTTTGCTAGACTTTTCGATAACTTCGCGATGCAGTCGTGACTACTGACATATTTCTTTAGATTACTGCCCTTTGAGGGAAACAGTTCATTTCTGTGAAAAGCGAAGGATTGACTGCATTAGAACGAAAATCCTGCTTTTAACTGTAATGGATTTATTGTCAATTGACTTTACAAAGCAGACAGGTTTGATGAACTAGTGTCGGGTTTCGAGATTTTTACTTTCATTTTTTTTTTTAGTGTTTTCTGGATGGTTTCATAAGGTCAAGCCGACTAGCAAAAAACTTTTATTTCTGACTAGTTTATAATGAGCGGCAGTGTCTGGTTGCTAGACTTTGGTTGTTCTTTTCCAGACACTGTTCTGTCACGTTGCCTGTCTGTTAATGAAAAAACGGCGCGGTAAATACGTCTTCAGTTCAAGTTACGATAGTGTTCGTCTGGACTTCATTATTGTAATGTTATTTTTGTGGAACTCTGTTTTTGCGCAACGTGTTAACTGTCAGTGGTCGTGAATGTAATTTTGGATCCATCGTAAACTAGAAGACCGAGTATGTTCTGCTTGAGTGATGTAAATGTGAAAGTAACCAGCAAGAGTCATAGATCCTCATGAGACTCCGCGACTGCGTAGGCTCATGTGGATCTATGACTCATGCTCACACATTCACATCTGTGTTCCGGCTCAGTCCTGCGACTGCTGAGGACTCTCGAAAATCTTACTTTTGCAATTAGGTTGGTGTTCGCAGTTCGTTATTTTCAGGCGGTGAGGGGGTTAAAACTTGATTATTTCTGATGACGTCGTGTCGATACTCCTCCCCCTCCAGCCCCCCCCCCCCCTCAAACCTCTCCTCTTCCCTCGGTTTTTTTTTTTTTTTTTTTTTTTTTTACGAGGCTTTCCTGTCTCGTCCAGATTTGTCTCATGTCGCCTTGAAACCACCACGACGGGCTTTGCAGACATCCCATTCCTAATCCTAGTACAGCATAAGCGTAGGCGTTCGCATAGCAATGTCGTAACTAAAGATTGTGTGTGTGTGCGACTTAAAAAAAAAAACAAAACCAAAAAACAACAAACAAACAAACAAGCAAACAAACAAACAAACAAAAAACAACAACCAAAAACAAAAACAAAAACCCTACCCAAAAAAACACAAAAAAACCAACAACAACAACAAAAAAACAAAAACCAAAAAAACCTAAAACAAACATGCCAAACCCCCCCAAAAAAAAAACAAACAAACAAAAAAACAAACAAACAAAAAAAAAAAACCAAATAAAAAACAAAACAACAACAACAACAAAAAACCTTGAACAAGCAACACACCCGACCCTAAAACTGTTCACATTTTTATCAGAATACGTGACCCGAGGCTATCTTCACAAGGTGGTTATTATGAGCTTTTTCTGTTGAGTTACAGGTTAGAGATTTCGTCAGAAAATGGGGAAATAATCGAAGGAGGCAACTGCATCAAAACAGGATGGCGTCAAAATGGCATGTGTTGTTGCAATCTTGTTTCGTCTAATGGGAAATTGTCTCAGCAGGCCATCAAGACTTGATACTTTATGCCAGTGTGCTCGCCTGGGGCCGCGGGAAGGTCGACCCCACACACGATCACACAAAGTGTTGTTTTCACATTAGTGTAGTGTCTGCTCTAAAACTCGCTCTGATTACCGTGAGCAGTCATAGGGGCATGTGTGAGGGTACTAACTCAACGGCCAGTTCCATCCTTACAGGCCGATTCTGTTAACTCATTCTGCCCGCGACACACCAAGGCAAAATATGGCTCGACCATGATAGTTTAAGGGTGGTGACAGAGTAGCTTGGCACCTGTAGGCGCCAAGCTATTCTGCCACCACCCTTGAACTATTGTGGTCGATCTGTCCCCTGAATTGTAATGCAGTCCTCAGAGGATAACTCCAAAATGTGGGTATTTCGTACCTCGGGCACAGTGCAAGTATTTAATACAGTACTAAAAAGTCAAGTGTGTCTGCGTGCACCAATGCATCGGTATTTGAACAACGTTTTTAACCCATAAAGCCCTGACATGCTACAACAGGAGATGGATCGACTATGATAGTTCAAGGGTGTAGGCGCCAAGGCAAGCTATTCTGACACCACCCTTGAACTATCATCGTCGATCTGTTTCCAGAACTGTGACACGGACCTCATAGGATGTGACAAAAATGGCTATTTTCAACCTCAGGACGTAAAGAGTTAATATGGGCAATTCAACAAAGCAGTCGGGAACGGGTATATGGCGGTCGCATTTTATGGACTCTGTCGACTGCGATATATCGAGTCAGACCTGTCTTGTGTCCAATAAAACAAAGCGTTTAACCCATATCATACTGAGGCTAAAAGCTTCAAATTTGTACACTGCCATACGCAAGCTACATTGTTTTCCTCCCTACGTCACACGACCAGTCTCCTTAGCGCAAACCGTACCATGTGACAGTGATACAAAAACCCTTGTAGCGAAAAATGGCAGACTTCTTGTAGCCCTCTTTTTGACGCATCTTGAATGCGAGTTTTGTTCTATAAAAGATCGCCAAACCGTTCTAAAGTAAAAAGTTACTTAGTGTTGTTTGAAACAACAGTACTTGAGACGACAACGTCATGAAATATTTTCAATTACGTCATAAGTCTATTATGTATAAATGCATATTCCTTTGACGTCAGTCATGTCTGGCGTGATCCAGGTCGGAATTTGTCTTCTTGATTTCTTTTACGAAAATAGTGGAGGAATGAAAACAAATGCGTTATTGGTAGCAGGGGCTTGCTGCACGGATCCTTGTAGGCCTTCGGGAGGTCAAAGGAACCATTGTACCCCTCAGGCCTTCGGGGTACAATGGTTCCTTTGACCTCCCTCAGGCCTACAAGGGTCCGTGTAGCAAACCCCTGCGACCAATAACATATATTATAGTACATACAGATAAGGATATAGACAATGGGTTTAGTTCAAGGGTGGTGCTAGAATAGCTTGGCGCCTAGAGGCGCCAAGCTATTCTGGCACTACCCTTGAACTATTTTAGTCAAACTTATTTCACACACTGGTGTATTCCGAATGATAAGGGTTAAACAATTTTGCCCCAACGCCTTACAGCAGGAGATGGCGGACTGGTCATGATAATTTAAGGGTAGTGCCAGATTAGCTTAGCGCCTGCAAGCGCCAAGCTAAACTTGCACTGCCCTTGAATTATCATGGTGAATCCATTTAATGCGACACGTCCATAGTGGTTAGGTAACACCTCCACATTTTTGAGAAATGGGACCGTGGGGCTAAAAGGGTTAACCTCCTTGTGCGTTGTAGGCGCCGGTATTGAAAACAGTACCGCTGCTTGCATGCACGACAGGGTTACATTAACCTCCTTGTGCGTTGTAGGCGCCGGTATTGAAAATAGTACCGCTACTTGCATGCACGACGGGGTTACATGCATCATTAGTGCACGTTTGAGCATCTCAACCCGCTGACCGACGAAAAAAATGGAACACACACTCAACTGCAAGAGGTATAGATCCTCATGAGCCCCCGCAATTGCGGGGGCTCATGAGGATCTATACCTCTTGCGAAAATCCCTTTTCATTCATGTTCTCATATACGCGTACCAATTAAGTGTATCGCAAATTCGCACGTAGGCCCAAAGCTGGGTATCTCTGGCTCCTTTGAATCAACAGTGATTTCAAAACACAGTGTGCGTCCAGTGGCAGTGACGAGGCTTTAACGACCAGTTGCCAACAATCAAATCAGGTTTACTGTTGTTTAAACAGGTCAGTGCCCGCTGACGCACCAACTGCGTTGCTGCATTAATTCAAGACCAAAACCCCGGCCTAGATGTCACAGGAACAGATTCTAAGTGGTGTCAGCAAGACTGAGGCATAGATCCTCATGGGGCTCATGAGGATCTATTCCTCTTGCAGTTGGGCGGTGTTCACATTTTCTTGGCGCTGAACCGGTTAACCCCCTTGTGCCGGAATACATACGCCGGTACTGTAACCAGTACCAACGCCTGCATGCACAAAAGGGGTGGGGGGTGGGGGGTGGGATCATTAGCACAGATGTTGGCTTCCTAAAGCTGTAACGACCGGTTGCGAACAATCAGATCAGGTATACTATGTCGATGATAATTTTACAATAGGGTGAATTTGCATTTCCGCCGTTATATAGTCTCGCCAGAGCTCGATCGCTGTCTTGACCGTCCGGGAAAAAGTCACTGCTGTCAGCTGTCTACATTTGCGCTTCAGACGCCGCCAGTCTCGGGAGTTATGGATAGTTAAATGGCAGTGCCTGATTAGCTTCCAGCGCTTTATCGGCCCAGGGACGTTTTGCTCACTGTGTGTCCATTTTGGAGCCACCAGAGACCGGCCTCAGCATGGCTAGCTAAAGTCATAACATGGCTTTGGCTGGACTGACACACTGACAGAGACCTGCCCGCGTTAGGGCCTACTTTCATGATGCGAATTTGCGATACATTAATTGGTACGCGTATTTATCACTGGGGCCGAGCTGCCGACAACCATAGACATAAAGTAGACATAAAGTAGACTAGTATTCGATTCATCTATGGGCGAACTGCTCTGAGCAGCTGGACTTCTGTAGTTTGAGGATGTAATTATCGGATTGTTTGTATCAGGTTTGTGTCGCACTACTGGAGACAGATAACTCTTGATAGTTCAAGGGTGGTGTCAGAATAGCTTGGCGCCTTCAGGCGCCAAGCTATTCTGACACAACCCTTGAACTAAGTCGATCCACAAGTCATAGCACGTCAGCGCTTTAAGGGTTAAGCTGGAACGCTGGCTAAACTGAACAAACGCTGCGGCTTGTGATTGGAACTTAGTAAACTCGGTCGGTAGCCATTTATCTTAATTGCTGAACAAATCACGCTAATGTAGTTCCCAATAGCAGCGCACGCGCTCTTTTCACTACCACCGTCAGCAGCGAGAGGTCGATGGATGGTGGGAGCTTAAGGGTTGTGCCTGATTAGCTCATCCGTAGACCTTTCCCCACCACCGCTAGCAGCGAAGAATGGGCTGACTGTAAATAGCTTGGCTGTTTCTTTGCGCCAAGAAAGGCGCCTTGAAAAGCCAGAGATTGATTGACAGTGACAGCTGAAGCGTATAGCGCCTGGTTGGCTTGGCGCCTGGAAAGGCGCCAAGTCAACCAGCCACTACCCTTCAGCTACTGACGGCGATTTACAGGCGCCAAGCTAATCAGATATTATTAATATTACTCAGTGTCAATCGACCCCACATGACTGATTTTTTAAAAAGGGATAATACGACTCACGACTAACAGTCAGAAGTTGGCTCGAAGTAAAAGGGATAAAATCAAACACCGACGCACTTTACCGGTTTTAACCAGCGCTCTTGCGCCAAAAAATGGGGAAATAGGATCACAGACCCGCCAATAAGCAAAACGTCCCCGCGACCAACGTGGGCCTTTAAATAAATGAAACACGTACGCACTCCACATCTCAGTGTAACCAGCACTCTATGCACAAATTGGCAAAAATGGGATCACCCCATCAAGATAAAGGTGCTCGGGCCGATGTCGGACTCGGTTGGCCCGCGCACGTTCCGTGCGCGAGCCAACCGAGTCCGACGACGGCCCGAGGACATTTCGCGTCAATACGATGACGTGCGTGCAGAAGTTTGCGTCAAGAGTCTTTTGGGATGTTCGTGGGCCACGTCGGCTCGGGGACTTTTTGTTCACTAGGATGGCAAATTGCGAAACAGGGATTGCATCAGGGTCCTATGGGCATGTATATCACATTGATATGACGCTGGCGTCGGTCGGAAGATTTTTTTGCTTACTGGTATAAAATGTGCAAAACAGTGATTTGCGTCAGTGTACTTGAGCATGTAAATTTGTATTTACGTGACGCTGACGTCTGCCGGGAGGTCTTTTGTTTACTGGGATCATAAAATGCAAATCAGCGATTGCATCAGTTTGCGTGAGCATGTGCATAATGATATGAGTTCAGTTGTTTAATTTCATGAAAGCACGTGTGCGTCTTTTTGAAGGTGCATAATGGCGTCAGTAGTCCGCCAAATTCCATCCTTTTTGTGCAAGGAAGTGCACTTTGATGGGTTTGTGCATTAGCCTTTTTCATCCTGATACACTTTTTGCGTGAAATAAATTTGACTATCGTAGTTCAAGGGTGGTGCCAGAATAGTTTGGCCCCTGAGGCGCCAAGCTATTCTGGCACCACCCTTGAACTAAAATGGTTGATCTCCTAATCTGTAATGTAGCCTTTCCAGGACAATAAAAAATTTAAAATATTCAGTCTCAGGGTGTTATGGGTTAACACACAAACACACAGGCGCAGGCACACACACACACACACACACACACACACACACACACACACACACACACACACACACACACACAGGCAGACGAACGCAATGACGCACACACGCACCCAAAAGGTTTATCCCTCTCTCACCCTCTTTTTCGCTGTGTGATAATCTTCGTTTCTGGCTCTGTGTTAAACTCAGCGAATCAATGAGCCAATCAATGAATAAACCAATCAACAAATAAGCCAATCAATCAATCAATCAATAATCAATCAATCGATCGATCGATCCCTCCCTCTCTCTCTCTCTCTCTCTCTCAGTCGCTAAGTGAATGCAGGGGCGGATCTAGGGGCGGTGGGTTCCGGGGGTTCCGGACCACCACCCCCCCCCCCCGCCCTAAACTTTTAAAAAATGCTATAACAAAGTCCCTTTTTGGGGTGTTTGGATCTCCCCGCCCTCCCCCCCCCCCCTTCCCTTGTTTGATATTTTGGCAAATGGTGAGAGTCTCAACTCGCACGCGCCTTCTCTCCCGCCTTTCGTATCAGGTTGAAGGTCCCAAACAAAAAGTTGGAACCCCCTCCCCCTCGAGGTAACCGATCCGCCCCTGGAGTCACACAGATCAGTCTTCTGTTGGTCTTGTCCACACAAAGCCAGCTTGAAACTGTGACATTTTCAAACAGAGAGAAATACAAAGCTTGGTAATCCTCTGGTATTAGTCGAGAGATTAATGCCTGGCACTCGCTCACGCAATTAGCGACGTGCGAGTGGACTGAGGCTCGGTGTATGTGTGTGTGTGTGTGTGTGTGTGTGTGTGTGTGTGTGTGTGTGTGTGTGTGTGTGTGTGTGTGTGTGTCACTGTGTGTGTGTTTGTCACTGTGTGTGTGTGTGTGTGTGTCACTCTGTGTGTGTGTGTGTGTGTGTGTGTGTGTGTGTGTGTGTGTGTGTGTGTGTGTGTGTGTGTGACGTGCACACCACACTACCGGAATATACTGTCGCAATAACACTGACACTTATTTTTTATTTATTCTTTTCTCACTACAAATGCATTTGTTGGTCTAAACCATCTGAGGATTCTGCCCTGGCAGTCCTGCTCCGTTATATCTGCAAGAGGCATGGATTCTCATGAGCCCCTGCATTCGCAGGGGCTCATAAGAATCTATGCCTCGTTCACACACATCGGATCTATTTGCATCCTTAGACTGAAGCAGTCATTCAGGTTACGTTCTTGGCTGTATGACCGATTGGAATTCAATAGTGAATACGCGGGCCAGATTTCCGTTTTCGTGGCCCAGTTTCCTGTAGTGATGATTCTCGGATTTCTTTTCGGTCTTGTTTGTTTTTAGCAAATTATTGTTGAATGCATCTATTTATTTGTTTCGTTTATTAGTTTATTTCATTTGTTTTTACTTGATTTCCTTTTAGCTTATTTTAGTCTAGTTCATTTATTATTAATTAATTCATTCTGTTTTGTTTTTAATTTTATCCTGTTTCGTTCAGTTTATTTATTTATTTATTTGTTTATTTATTTATTTATTTATTATTTATTGCTTTTGTGATTTTTTTTTTATAGAGTTACATTGTGAGCGTAATAATACGACATTTGGACTGGATTTGACTGTAGCCAGAGCGTTCTGGCTTCGACGTCTCGTCCCTGGCTGCAGACACCTTAACACATTATAACCCCAGGACCAAAATCTCAAAACAAAATTGTTAACGTTGTGCTCTAAAGGACTGTATTACAATTCTAGAGACAGATCGAGCAAGACAGTTCGAGGGTGGTGCCAGAATAGCTTGGCGCCTATGAGCGCCAAGCTATTCTGGCACCACCCTCGAACTATCACGCTCGATCCGTGTCTTGCCGCGGTGTGTCGGTGCTGAAGGAGTTAACCTTTTTATCATATTTTATCAAGAGAACGGAAAACACGACATAGATCCTCATGAGACCACCCCGCCCCCCCCCCCCAAAAAAAAAAAAAAAAAAAAAAAAATAATAAATAAATAAATTAAAAAAAAAAATAAAAAAAAAATAAAAAAATAAATAAAAAAATAGCAGGTGCTTATAAGGATCTATATGTCTCTTGCTGAGATCAGTTTGTATCCACATTCCTTGGACGGTTATGACTGTTGTGTTGGTTGTTGAATGAACAAATATTTCAGAAATGAAATGCGCGTCTAGTGTCATGGGAGGTTACGCCAGTTGTAGGTGGGAGGAGTAGCTGGTAAGGGAGAGCACTGTTCGACGCGCAGTTTTCTCCCTCACCAGCTCTAGTTCCTACCTACTACTTAGTACTCAAACCAAGGGGAATCACAGCGCTGGACAGACAACAGTTAGATCCCCTGCCCCCGCCTATCAGGCACCCATCATATAAGAGACCTGATCCATTCTTTTGAGGATGGAAATGATTGTCTTATTCTATACCTGCGTATTTCTCTGTGGGCTGGCGATTGGGTGCCTGATAGGCGGGGGCAGGGGATCTAACTGTTGTCTGTCCAGCGCTGTGATTCCCCTTGGTTTGAGTACTGACAATTCTGCCAGCGCTAGCCTCACCTATCTGGTTTGTGAGTATCACGTATAACTCGAGGCAAAATTTGTATCGTTACATTGTTGTGTAATGTTCTGTGCATCTACTGTGGGATATCAGGGTATTTACCCGACCACATATAGTAGCGCACCTTCATGTTTGTGTATGTATGTTTCTCCTGCCTACTTCCTAAGTTCCGGAGAAAGACATGGGTTATATAAGAGACCTGATCCATTCTTTTGAGGATGGAAATGATTGTCTTATTCTATACCTGCGTATTTCTCTGTGGGCTGGCGATTGGGTGCCTGATAGGCGGGGGCAGGGGATCTAACTGTTGTCTGTCCAGCGCTGTGATTCCCCTTGGTTTGAGTACTGACAATTCTGCCAGCGCTAGCCTCACCTATCTGGTTTGTGAGTATCACGTATAACTCGAGGCAAAATTTGTATCGTTACATTGTTGTGTAATGTTCTGTGCATCTACTGTGGGATATCAGGGTATTTACCCGACCACATATAGTAGCGCACCTTCATGTTTGTGTATGTATGTTTCTCCTGCCTACTTCCTAAGTTCCGGAGAAAGACATGGGTTATATAAGAGACCTGATCCATTCTTTTGAGGATGGAAATGATTGTCTTATTCTATACCTGCGTATTTCTCTGTGGGCTGGCGATTGGGTGCCTGATAGGCGGGGGCAGGGGATCTAACTGTTGTCTGTCCAGCGCTGTGATTCCCCTTGGTTTGAGTACTGACAATTCTGCCAGCGCTAGCCTCACCTATCTGGTTTGTGAGTATCACGTATAACTCGAGGCAAAATTTGTATCGTTACATTGTTGTGTAATGTTCTGTGCATCTACTGTGGGATATCAGGGTATTTACCCGACCACATATAGTAGCGCACCTTCATGTTTGTGTATGTATGTTTCTCCTGCCTACTTCCTAAGTTCCGGAGAAAGACATGGGTTATATAAGAGACCTGATCCATTCTTTTGAGGATGGAAATGATTGTCTTATTCTATACCTGCGTATTTCTCTGTGGGCTGGCGATTGGGTGCCTGATAGGCGGGGGCAGGGGATCTAACTGTTGTCTGTCCAGCGCTGTGATTCCCCTTGGTTTGAGTACTGACAATTCTGCCAGCGCTAGCCTCACCTATCTGGTTTGTGAGTATCACGTATAACTCGAGGCAAAATTTGTATCGTTACATTGTTGTGTAATGTTCTGTGCATCTACTGTGGGATATCAGGGTATTTACCCGACCACATATAGTAGCGCACCTTCATGTTTGTGTATGTATGTTTCTCCTGCCTACTTCCTAAGTTCCGGAGAAAGACATGGGTTATATAAGAGACCTGATCCATTCTTTTGAGGATGGAAATGATTGTCTTATTCTATACCTGCGTATTTCTCTGTGGGCTGGCGATTGGGTGCCTGATAGGCGGGGGCAGGGGATCTAACTGTTGTCTGTCCAGCGCTGTGATTCCCCTTGGTTTGAGTACTGACAATTCTGCCAGCGCTAGCCTCACCTATCTGGTTTGTGAGTATCACGTATAACTCGAGGCAAAATTTGTATCGTTACATTGTTGTGTAATGTTCTGTGCATCTACTGTGGGATATCAGGGTATTTACCCGACCACATATAGTAGCGCACCTTCATGTTTGTGTATGTATGTTTCTCCTGCCTACTTCCTAAGTTCCGGAGAAAGACATGGGTTATATAAGAGACCTGATCCATTCTTTTGAGGATGGAAATGATTGTCTTATTCTATACCTGCGTATTTCTCTGTGGGCTGGCGATTGGGTGCCTGATAGGCGGGGGCAGGGGATCTAACTGTTGTCTGTCCAGCGCTGTGATTCCCCTTGGTTTGAGTACTGACAATTCTGCCAGCGCTAGCCTCACCTATCTGGTTTGTGAGTATCACGTATAACTCGAGGCAAAATTTGTATCGTTACATTGTTGTGTAATGTTCTGTGCATCTACTGTGGGATATCAGGGTATTTACCCGACCACATATAGTAGCGCACCTTCATGTTTGTGTATGTATGTTTCTCCTGCCTACTTCCTAAGTTCCGGAGAAAGACATGGGTTATATAAGAGACCTGATCCATTCTTTTGAGGATGGAAATGATTGTCTTATTCTATACCTGCGTATTTCTCTGTGGGCTGGCGATTGGGTGCCTGATAGGCGGGGGCAGGGGATCTAACTGTTGTCTGTCCAGCGCTGTGATTCCCCTTGGTTTGAGTACTGACAATTCTGCCAGCGCTAGCCTCACCTATCTGGTTTGTGAGTATCACGTATAACTCGAGGCAAAATTTGTATCGTTACATTGTTGTGTAATGTTCTGTGCATCTACTGTGGGATATCAGGGTATTTACCCGACCACATATAGTAGCGCACCTTCATGTTTGTGTATGCATGTTTCTCCTGCCTACTTCCTAAGTTCCGGAGAAAGACATGGGTTATATAAGAGACCTGATCCATTCTTTTGAGGATGGAAATGATTGTCTTATTCTATACCTGCGTATTTCTCTGTGGGCTGGCGATTGGGTGCCTGATAGGCGGGGGCAGGGGATCTAACTGTTGTCTGTCCAGCGCTGTGATTCCCCTTGGTTTGAGTACTGACAATTCTGCCAGCGCTAGCCTCACCTATCTGGTTTGTGAGTATCACGTATAACTCGAGGCAAAATTTGTATCGTTACATTGTTGTGTAATGTTCTGTGCATCTACTGTGGGATATCAGGGTATTTACCCGACCACATATAGTAGCGCACCTTCATGTTTGTGTATGTATGTTTCTCCTGCCTACTTCCTAAGTTCCGGAGAAAGACATGGGTTATATAAGAGACCTGATCCATTCTTTTGAGGATGGAAATGATTGTCTTATTCTATACCTGCGTATTTCTCTGTGGGCTGGCGATTGGGTGCCTGATAGGCGGGGGCAGGGGATCTAACTGTTGTCTGTCCAGCGCTGTGATTCCCCTTGGTTTGAGTACTGACAATTCTGCCAGCGCTAGCCTCACCTATCTGGTTTGTGAGTATCACGTATAACTCGAGGCAAAATTTGTATCGTTACATTGTTGTGTAATGTTCTGTGCATCTACTGTGGGATATCAGGGTATTTACCCGACCACATATAGTAGCGCACCTTCATGTTTGTGTATGTATGTTTCTCCTGCCTACTTCCTAAGTTCCGGAGAAAGACATGGGTTATATAAGAGACCTGATCCATTCTTTTGAGGATGGAAATGATTGTCTTATTCTATACCTGCGTATTTCTCTGTGGGCTGGCGATTGGGTGCCTGATAGGCGGGGGCAGGGGATCTAACTGTTGTCTGTCCAGCGCTGTGATTCCCCTTGGTTTGAGTACTGACAATTCTGCCAGCGCTAGCCTCACCTATCTGGTTTGTGAGTATCACGTATAACTCGAGGCAAAATTTGTATCGTTACATTGTTGTGTAATGTTCTGTGCATCTACTGTGGGATATCAGGGTATTTACCCGACCACATATAGTAGCGCACCTTCATGTTTGTGTATGTATGTTTCTCCTGCCTACTTCCTAAGTTCCGGAGAAAGACATGGGTTATATAAGAGACCTGATCCATTCTTTTGAGGATGGAAATGATTGTCTTATTCTATACCTGCGTATTTCTCTGTGGGCTGGCGATTGGGTGCCTGATAGGCGGGGGCAGGGGATCTAACTGTTGTCTGTCCAGCGCTGTGATTCCCCTTGGTTTGAGTACTGACAATTCTGCCAGCGCTAGCCTCACCTATCTGGTTTGTGAGTATCACGTATAACTCGAGGCAAAATTTGTATCGTTACATTGTTGTGTAATGTTCTGTGCATCTACTGTGGGATATCAGGGTATTTACCCGACCACATATAGTAGCGCACCTTCATGTTTGTGTATGTATGTTTCTCCTGCCTACTTCCTAAGTTCCGGAGAAAGACATGGGTTATATAAGAGACCTGATCCATTCCGGCTTTGAGGATGGAAATGATTGTCTTATTCTATACCTGCGTATTTCTCTGTGGGCTGGCGATTGGGTGCCTGATAGGCGGGGGCAGGGGATCTAACTGTTGTCTGTCCAGCGCTGTGATTCCCCTTGGTTTGAGTACTGACAATTCTGCCAGCGCTAGCCTCACCTATCTGGTTTGTGAGTATCACGTATAACTCGAGGCAAAATTTGTATCGTTACATTGTTGTGTAATGTTCTGTGCATCTACTGTGGGATATCAGGGTATTTACCCGACCACATATAGTAGCGCACCTTCATGTTTGTGTATGTATGTTTCTCCTGCCTACTTCCTAAGTTCCGGAGAAAGACATGGGTTATATAAGAGACCTGATCCATTCTTTTGAGGATGGAAATGATTGTCTTATTCTATACCTGCGTATTTCTCTGTGGGCTGGCGATTGGGTGCCTGATAGGCGGGGGCAGGGGATCTAACTGTTGTCTGTCCAGCGCTGTGATTCCCCTTGGTTTGAGTACTGACAATTCTGCCAGCGCTAGCCTCACCTATCTGGTTTGTGAGTATCACGTATAACTCGAGGCAAAATTTGTATCGTTACATTGTTGTGTAATGTTCTGTGCATCTACTGTGGGATATCAGGGTATTTACCCGACCACATATAGTAGCGCACCTTCATGTTTGTGTATGTATGTTTCTCCTGCCTACTTCCTAAGTTCCGGAGAAAGACATGGGTTATATAAGAGACCTGATCCATTCTTTTGAGGATGGAAATGATTGTCTTATTCTATACCTGCGTATTTCTCTGTGGGCTGGCGATTGGGTGCCTGATAGGCGGGGGCAGGGGATCTAACTGTTGTCTGTCCAGCGCTGTGATTCCCCTTGGTTTGAGTACTGACAATTCTGCCAGCGCTAGCCTCACCTATCTGGTTTGTGAGTATCACGTATAACTCGAGGCAAAATTTGTATCGTTACATTGTTGTGTAATGTTCTGTGCATCTACTGTGGGATATCAGGGTATTTACCCGACCACATATAGTAGCGCACCTTCATGTTTGTGTATGTATGTTTCTCCTGCCTACTTCCTAAGTTCCGGAGAAAGACATGGGTTATATAAGAGACCTGATCCATTCTTTTGAGGATGGAAATGATTGTCTTATTCTATACCTGCGTATTTCTCTGTGGGCTGGCGATTGGGTGCCTGATAGGCGGGGGCAGGGGATCTAACTGTTGTCTGTCCAGCGCTGTGATTCCCCTTGGTTTGAGTACTGACAATTCTGCCAGCGCTAGCCTCACCTATCTGGTTTGTGAGTATCACGTATAACTCGAGGCAAAATTTGTATCGTTACATTGTTGTGTAATGTTCTGTGCATCTACTGTGGGATATCAGGGTATTTACCCGACCACATATAGTAGCGCACCTTCATGTTTGTGTATGTATGTTTCTCCTGCCTACTTCCTAAGTTCCGGAGAAAGACATGGGTTATATAAGAGACCTGATCCATTCTTTTGAGGATGGAAATGATTGTCTTATTCTATACCTGCGTATTTCTCTGTGGGCTGGCGATTGGGTGCCTGATAGGCGGGGGCAGGGGATCTAACTGTTGTCTGTCCAGCGCTGTGATTCCCCTTGGTTTGAGTACTGACAATTCTGCCAGCGCTAGCCTCACCTATCTGGTTTGTGAGTATCACGTATAACTCGAGGCAAAATTTGTATCGTTACATTGTTGTGTAATGTTCTGTGCATCTACTGTGGGATATCAGGGTATTTACCCGACCACATATAGTAGCGCACCTTCATGTTTGTGTATGTATGTTTCTCCTGCCTACTTCCTAAGTTCCGGAGAAAGACATGGGTTATATAAGAGACCTGATCCATTCTTTTGAGGATGGAAATGATTGTCTTATTCTATACCTGCGTATTTCTCTGTGGGCTGGCGATTGGGTGCCTGATAGGCGGGGGCAGGGGATCTAACTGTTGTCTGTCCAGCGCTGTGATTCCCCTTGGTTTGAGTACTGACAATTCTGCCAGCGCTAGCCTCACCTATCTGGTTTGTGAGTACCTACTACTTGTAGTAACGTCCTTAAAATGAAAAGACAAGCCTCTTGGGTACCAAATAACACTGCGAAACATCGATAAGACCGCAGACTAAACAACCCCGTCCGACTTCCGTGGACAGCTGACGTAAAATGTAACGGAAAGACGCATACAGATCGTCGTGATCCCCCGCATCCTGTGGTCGTACATGAGGATCTGTGCGTCTTGTAGATAGGAGGATCTATGCCTTGATTTCAGGAGGCTCTATGGAAGCGGTAAAATGTCCGTCTCTATGCTTCTCTCCATTTCCGTTTCCAGGCTCCATTTGTATTGCGCACAGTATAAACACTGAACTCCATGGAGAAAAAAAAATCATGCTTGTAGCGCAGAGAGAGAAATTAAAGGAAGACAAAATGAGAAGAAAAATAGAAAGAAAAATAGAAAAGAGACTGATGGCACTATGTGCAGCTGATGTTCAGTCACTGAGTGAACCAGTATGTCTTGAGAGCTCTCCGAAAAGCGTTAACCCTTATCACTCTGATACACCTATTTGCTTGACATAAATTTGACCGATAGTTCAAGGGTGGTGCCAGAATAGCTTGGCGCCTGAGGCGCCAAGCTATTCTGGCACCACCCTTGAACCAAAACAGTTGATCTATCTATTAATCTGTAATTTGGCCTTCATAGGACAATAAGCAATTTTTTTTACAAAATCAGCCTCAGGATGTAAAGGGTTAAGCTGGAAGCAGGTTGGAAAGACACAGGGAGGCAATTCCACAGACTCGGTGCCGCATATGAATACATGCTTGTTGGAGATATAAAGATCTGTGCCTTTGTGCTCAAGAGGATCCCAGTATGTCTCCTGAAGACTGTAGGCGTTTGCTGAAAGAATGATTCTCGAAACCGGATAGTCCCTTGTCGTACAATCGCGTCCATTGCGTTTTTCACGCGTGCGGACTTGCAGGCGTTCTTTGATTCCCAGTGCGGTTCATTACTTCTTCTCAGACCAGTGTCGCTTCAAGTTCATTCTGATTTATTTATCTCCCAAACGACCCCAGAGAATGAGGCAAAACAGGGAGCTGAAGACTCGAGAGATGTCCAAGACTTTATCACAACATTGGTCTAAACATGCTGGGCTACAGCAAGACCTGTTTTGAGCGACCACACTTATGAGAAATCGCGTGTCATTAAAGATCATCATTTAGGTGGCTGTAGCCGTCTGAACGATGGTCTTTAACCCGTTCAGTGCCGAGAAAATTTAATGCCAACCAACCTGTAAGAGGCATAGATCCTCATGAGCCAGCGCAGTTGCAGGGGCTCATGAGGACCAATGCCTCTTGCTTTAAACACTTTGTGTCTATGTTTCTTTGACGGCTGGGGATCTTTGGCTTTGGATTTACAGTGGTTTAAAAAAAACACAATCTGCGTCCACTGGCAGAGAGGGGGTTAATCTCAGGTTTTTAGAAGAAAAAAAAAAAAAACCACGAAAATGAACGCTGAATGCTAACAAAAATGTACAGGCTTACACCAAGACGTCACTATAGATGCTGTTCGTTATTTTACTCTAGGACTACTGTGCTTTTAGATTCGTAGAAATTCGTTATTTGTGATTTTATACGCCTCACGGCTTAGAAGTTTTTAGCTCCAAAAATCGCAGAATATCAGTTTTGTTCTTCGACAGCAAATTTAGCGCCGCGGGCTGCTTTTGTTTTCAGCTGTAAGGTCCAGGGTCACAGACCTGCGCAAAAGTTTGTTGTTCAGCTGCAATTTCAACTTTGGGGGTTTCACAGTTTTATCATTGCAGACTGAACCTCCTTCGTTCAAGAAACACAGCTGCCGATGGATCCAGCAAGTGGCATAGATCCTCATAACCTCTGCATGAAGGCAGGGGGCTTATGAGGATCTATACGTCTTTAGAGCTGTCAGTTGGTTTTGCTGTATTGTCGTTTAAAAGGTCAGCGTCATTAAAGTAAACCCAGTGGAGGATATGAGACTGGTCTAGGAATAGTCGCTTCCTGTCCAACGCGCATTTAACAGCAGAACCTTTGCATCTACAAGTGGCATAGATCATCAAGAGCCCCCGCAGGTTGCAGGAAAGAACATAAACCTAAACATCATCCAGCCGTGGAAGCAAGAGGCGAAGATGCAGGGACCCTTAAGGATCTTCGCCTTTTGCCTGCACGGCTCAATCATGTTTAGGTTTGTGTTATTCGAAAGGGGCAGTAATTCCACTGGTTCAGGCGCTGCGCTTTCATGCTGAGGCAGCTCATCCGTCTTGGCATTAGCAGTAACAACAAACCATATGGGTACATCCTTGTTTCTACGACTTCGCTGTTTTTGTGACGTATAGCAGCAGAGATTAAAGTTGCACATTGGGTTTCCTGGCTGCGGATTAAAAAAAGAAAAAAGAATGACTCGACGACAGTATACATTTTTGTGTGTTGAGAAAGAGACCAAAACGTGCTTTGTTAAAACAGGTACTCTGTTCAAACTGTTGTTGTTGTTTTTATAAAAATATTTTTTATAAAGTTAATTCCGGTGGTATTGTGACGCAGCAGACTTTAACTCATTCGAGACGTGCCGCCTCCGGATACGCGGCTTTAAGCCGCGTATCCGGAGGCGGCACGTCTCGAATGTGTTAAAGTTATGTCACATAATTTTACAAGCTGTGCTACACTGCAAAGCTGTCGTTTATCTTTTGCGTGTAGGTAGCGGTTTTTGTCGCAATGATTCCTACCGGCAAAAATTGCTACCGCCACGCAAAGGGTTAAAGGTCTTGTGGTACATACGCACTTCACGGTGACGTAGCTCGATCAAACTGAAGTAGCAAGTTTATTTTATTGCCGTAATTTCTTTTAAAAACGAGAAAACAAATTAGAATTAATTTTTTTTTGGTGCGAAAACTAGATACGCTTCAAACTCGGGACCTACACTTGTTTAGCTGGTGTCTTTAGTGTCGACGAGCGGATTCAAATAAAGTCGTCAGTTTCATTTACATCTAGAAAATTGTTGCTGCAAAAAGGAGAGTTGTCACGAAAGGACATGTTTCCGCATAACCAGAGATCCGGAGAACCTGCAAGAGTTAATTCCCTTGACAGCAGCTCTTATGTCGGTAAATATATGTGTGCCATGAATGTGTGTCACGCGAATTTGAATATTTGCTGCATCTGTTTAAACGCAAATCTATTCAGTGATAATGAAAACGCGTTTGGATGATTGGGCAGTATTTGCCATAACAGTTCACTTGGGACTAAAGACTGTCTTCGCGTGAAGTGGCAATCGTTCTAGATATATGGCATGTGCGTTTGCACATTTCATTGAATGTCTACCTTAAAGTTATATTGCCCAGGATCAAGCATCTCAACACAGTCAGAAAACTGTCTGCAACAGATACTGCTGACAATATGTGTATGGGTTTGTGTACTATCTTAGAGCTTTATCATGTAAGTACAATGCCAAATGTCGAAATTCATCGTTTGCAGGGTGTATTGTTTTTGTAGCCGAGTCGCGGATTTATCGTCTGCATGGGCCTGGTTTTGAATTAATGTGCATATTTATGAGCCTACCTCACAAGGCCGCAGAACCCGGCCGACTATCAGTGTATCGCAATACTGCAGGTCACGAGGTCATCGGTGTGTACTGATGTTCCCCCGGCATACCTTTGACGTAATTTCCCACGAGAATGTAGATAAACCTTCCATACTATGCTGTCAAAATGACAATGCGGGTTCAGCTTGACCTGCTAGTATTTACAAGTAACGATCGTGCTGCATCGTCAGTGCACGGTCGGGGGCGTGGCTTGTTCGACTCTCCGCGCAAAGCGACTGAGCCAGCGTCCACGGTGCCTAGTTTGACCTTTGATCCTTTATCCCTCGGAAACACGAAACAGAACATTGGTAATTATACCCACTTTCTGCACTGCAGTCAACTTCACATCTCACACATCAAAGTCTACGTAACTGAAAGCATCACTGGAAACGACAAATGCACCATCGCAGCAGAAACACTTCCTCTGTGAATCCGAGTGAATGAGAGCCCGCACAGACAAAAACGTGTCACGACCAGCGATGTGCAACATGATTTTGACACACACCGTAGTTTTCAGATCATTGTAGCATAAAATCTGCTAACTAGCTCGTAACTTTATGATAAAGCAGGTTTAAAATCTTGAGGAAATCAGTAATAGATAAATTCTATTGAAGATCATGAATTCTGAAAATCACCAGCGCTCGCGGAACTATAGGAAGATCGACACAGACCGTAGATTACTTACTGGTTCACAGAGCAGGAAAGCGACAAATTCCGGATGGGCGGTCAAGCCATACTCTTGCTTTACGTGTTGCCACATGTCCATATTCCCTTGTCCGATGTCAATTCTACTAAGGATATCTTGTCTCTCTTCCTCTTTCTTCTCTTCAATTCCGAGTCTGTCATTGTCTGCGCGAGTCGATCTCATGATACTTTTTTTTTCTTCGCTGGTTTACCCGCCATCTTGTCTCTGATTGGTCATAATAATGCAGATGACCTAAGGTCGTATAAAATAAGTATGACGTCAGCTACCATCGCCTATCAGAAGCAATTTTTTGACGGAGTCCCGACACAATATTCCGGTGGGCCTCTTTTTGCTTTGAACGGACGAAAGAAAGCATTTGGTGGGTCACTGTCTAAGTGGGTATGCATACTGAAGCCCAGTAAAAGCTTTTTGCGAACTGAAGCCTTCAAAAAGTTCAGTTGTGCCCCTTTAACACATTAAGCCATACGGTCGAAATATCCTAAACTGTTGTGTCTCAAAAGGCTGCATTACAGTTATTGAGACAGATCGACCATTGTATGGATAGTTCAAAGGTGGAACTAGAAAAGTTTTATTTTGCACATTTCATTGCATTAAGGAAAATGTAACACGTTGAGCCCTAAGATTCACTGAAATTCCCAAAGCTGGACATTTTTTCCTCTAAGGGCTGCATTACAGTTGGGAAGACAGATCGACCATGATAGTTCAAGGGCGGTGCCAGAATAGCTTGGCGCCTGTAGGCGCCAAGCTTTTCTGGCACCGCCCTTGAACTAACACAGACGATCATTTGTTGTTGTAGTGTGTCTGTGTTGATCGGGTTAAGCTGGAAATGTGTGTCCCAGCAGCTGCAGGGGCTCAGGAGACAATTTAAAGCCTCTCGCTAGCCGAGGTCAGTCCGAAGTACATTACCTTTTTATTGCAAAATGATTTTTACATGCAAATGTGCCCAGCGTAAATTGTTATATTCACACACAATTGGGCACGATTGGTATATTCGTACTATGTTAGACGACATTTTTGACAGTACTGTCCCCAGGGGACATGCGTACAAGTTAATATGCATGTCACTTGGGGCTTGCTGCACGGACCCTTGTAGGCCTGAAGGAGGTCAAAGGAACCGTTGAACCCCGAAACCCCTGCTACCAATAGAGTAATTTGTTTTTGTTCCTGAGCTATTTTCGTAAACGAAATCAAGAAGAAATCTTCCGACCTAGATCACGCCAGACATGAATGACGTCATATACAATTTTTACATAATAGACTTATGACGTAATTTAAAATCTTTCATAACGTTGTCGTCGCCAGTAGTGTGCATGTTGTTTCGAACAACACTAAACAATTTTGTACTTTAGACCGTTTTGGTAATCTTTTATAGAACAAAACTGGTATCCAAGACGCGTCAGAAAGATGGCTACAGAAAATCCGCCATTAGTTTGGTTGGTTGGTTGGTTAGTTCGGGGTTTAACGTCCACGGCACCGAAGTGATAATGGACGGCCCTGACGGGCGGGTTATGGGGGACAGGGAAATCTATTGCCTATGGAGTACGACCTGAACACTGATCGGGCAATTCAGGCGCACTGCAACTGTGCCACTTTGATTTATCAGGACCTTTCAACGGACATGTGGCTATGGAACAAGCCCGTCTTTTCCCCTTGGATTGCGAGTCCAGCTATCGGGGCCGGGACGGGGACTCGAACCCACGACCCCGCGATTCCCTTTGCTCTCTTGCTCCGACGCTTAACCGCCTGAGCTATTTCGGACTCTTCGCTACAAGTTTTTTTTTTTTTTTTTTTTTTTTTTTTTTTTTTTTTTTTTTTTTGTTGTAGCGAGGTCACGTGGTACGGTTTGCGCTAAAGTGATTGGCCGTGTGACGTAGGGATGAAACCAATAAATCTTATTTCCAGCATGAGATATGGTTTTCCAGACCAGTCGCGTTGCATGTTCATTGTTCTTCTGAATTGAAGAAGGCGATTGCCATACAGCTGACTTCGCTTATAAGAAGTTCGGATATAACCAAAGTCGGATTAACCCATTCAGCCATGACACACTACATCAGGAGATGGGTCGACCATGATAATTCAAGGGTAGTGCCAGATTAGCTAATCTGGCACTGCCCTTGAATTATCATGGTCGATCCATCTCCTGCAACAGGTGCATAGTCGTTAGATGAC
This sequence comes from Semisulcospira habei, assembly GCA_036245525.1. Lineage (NCBI taxonomy): Eukaryota > Metazoa > Mollusca > Gastropoda > Semisulcospiridae > Semisulcospira > Semisulcospira habei. Next base: position 43,390,888 of record BTPG01000006.1, read on the forward strand.
GCCTCCAAACTTTGGGAAATACGTGCCCCGGGCTGAATGAGTTAATAGGCACCCACAACACATTTTATACGTAAATTACTTCGCTTATAAGAAACTACAGTAAAAATGACAATACAAGATTGGGGCCTGACGTTTTTGTCATGTATCAGAAGTGTACTGTATTTACCAAAGATGTAGTCGGCAAGACCTGTCACATTTTGCTGGGCACTTTTTCCTGACAAAAAGATGCAACGCAAAGCATTTGCTCGAGACGTGTAACGTAGTCGGCAAAACCAATCACATTTCGCGTTGAGCCTTCTACTGACTAGGAAAATACAGTCAGCTAATCAACCAAGTAACGAACTATCTGTCACGCATGCCACTGAATCATAACGCAGCCTGCACATTTTCTCGTCAGCTAAGTTTATTTCCAGCGCAAGGAAGCAAATTACTTGCGTGATATTATCGAACTCGCAAAATACCAGAGGAAGAAGAGTACATTAGCCAGAGTGACCGATGTGCACGCATCTCTAGAAATACAATAATGTCTCCGCTATCATTCAGACAGTACAGGCCAGTTATTGCAGATGATGGATCAGCCGTGGCGACTCTCTGTGTGTGTGTGTGTGTGTGTGTACGTCAAGGGCACCGTGTGTATGTGTGCGTGTGTGTGTGTGTGCGCGCGTCAGTGCATGTCTGTGTGTGCGTCAGTGCATGTCTGTGTGTGTATGTTTGTGTGTGTCAGTGTGCGTGTATTAGTGTTTGCGTGTGTGTGTGCGCGCGTGAATACTTGCGTGCGTACTCGCGTATGTGCGTGCGTGTAAGCCATCAATCTCGTTAGCTGAAAGATAGTTTCTGTAGAAAACGCTGATGTCACGAATTCGCACAGCTCTCCGTCCATAATTAGCTCAGAGGTTGTGCCTGATTAGCTTCGTGCCTGGAGAAGCACCAATCTAATCAGGCACAACCTTTGTGCTCTTTATCGTCAATCAAGCTCGTGGGCAGTGCTTAGCACGCGATACAAACATGGGACTGAAGAGCTTTTTCCTTCCCTACGTCTATAATGAGCTGAAAGGTAGTGCCTGATTGAGCTTGGTGCCTGGAAGGGCGTCAAGCTAATCAGGCACTACCTTTCAGCTCATTATTGTCAATCCATCGTGGGAATATGCCCTGCAGACGGATTGCAACATGAAGGATGGAAAAGGGTGGGGAGGGGGGGGGGGGAGCTAATCAGACACAGCTTTTGCTGAACTTACTATGGTCCGAGCTTTGCCCGCAGTGTATAGCAGGCAGGTGATAAAGCGACCTGCTCCAGGCAGCAAAGGGTTAATAGTTGGCAATATCTCCTTATAATATCTCCTTATAATAATTTCAGTTTGTCTTACACTAATGCTGAACAGAAGGGCAAACTTCAACTGTGAAGTTATAAACCCATTCAGTCCCCGACACACCACAGCAAGACATGGATCGAGCACGATAGTTCAAGGGTGGTGCCAGAATAGCTTGGCGCCCATAGGCGCCAAGCTATTCTGGCACCACCCTTGAATTATCATGCTCGAACTGTCTGTAGAAGGGGGCAACTTCACAAAATTTGGGGATTTTGGTTTAGGAGCAAAATGTGTTCATGTTGTAAAATGAATGACTTTTCTTGTTCTTCTTCTTCTTCTACGCACAGAAGGAGAGTTCCATCAGTTACGCTCAAAAGGCAGCGAAAACCCTCTGGCACGTGCGCCTTATTCACACGGCTTGTGAATCAATGAATCAATGAATCTTTATTTTACAACGGTGAAGATATTAACACAGTCAGTGACTATGTCATTTTTCGTACCTACCGTTGCTAAAACTACGACTAAGTACAAAATATACATAAAACAGGGACATCAAAGCACAGTGATACAAAATATACAGTCCACTAAATACAAACACACGCATGCTCGCACAAACGCGCGCGCGCGCGCACACACACACACACACACACACCACACACACACACACACACACACACACACATGCGTACACACACACATACACACACACGCACATACACATGATTGTTAGAATATACACGTTCATTCGTGTGTCTCCGTATAACTAGAGATTGTTATTAGAGTGATGTCAGGTGTCTCTAAAGACTTGTCTTGAAGCGAGATAATGTCGGAGTGGCTTTAACTTGATGTGGAAGTGAGTTCCACAGTGTGGAAAAAGGGTAGAAAATTCTTAGTTAACCCTTTTAGCCCCAAGGTCCCGTTTCTCAAAATTTGGAGGTGTTGCCTAACGACTATGTACCAGTTGTAGGGGATGCATTGATCATCATAATTCAAGGGTAGTGCCTGAAGGCGCCACGGTCATCTGGCACTACCCTTGAATTATCATGATCAATTCATCTCCTGATGCAGGGTCCCGGGGCTAAAAGGCTTAAGGCAAGACAACACCTATAAGGACAGGAATTTTAGTAGTCAACGCCCGCCATGGAGAGGATCGCTTTAAAGAGGGGGGTGGGGGTGGGTGGGTGGGGGGCTTCAGTGGTTCTGAGAGTGAATGGATTATGCTGTTCACCCCTCCCCCAATCTTCTCTAATCGTATGACCTCCATCTCCGCCAAAATCAATTCCCGAAGAAGACCCCTTGTACAGATCCCCACCATCTTGAAGGTTAATGCCTGACCGGTGTCGCGCTTCACTCAGCGGAGAGCCGCAATACTTATTAAGCACTACCATCGAGCTATTAATATGTTCGCAGTGTTATATAGAGTTCAGCGGTCGATTCATGATGTAGATCGGTTGCTCGCAGGCACGGATCAGTCACATTGATAGCTGTGGTCCTCTGAAGGAGGAGGTAGTCGGTGGTTCACACAGAGAGTGGCAGCATTAATCCGCTCTAACTAATCGTGGGGTGCTGTCAGCACTAAACAGTGCAAGCTACATCACAAGCCCAGGAATCCTACCGCGGCTCTTCTGTGGGACAAATTGGTCGTTATTGCCTTGAATTCCGCATGAAAAAATGTTCCCGGATAGTTGCTGTTCTGCGGTAAATGGTCCAGGAATCGAAAAAAAGCCCGTGATAAAGAAAATGGTAACTATTTGCACAAAGGAGCCGCAGCTTGGCTTAGCCATCGTCCCCTGACAACCCGACTCTTTTCAGTCTGGCTTGGCCATCGTCGTATGAATACTCCTCTGGAGTATTCATACGACGATGGCTAAGCCAGACCGAAAAGAGCATCAGTCAGAGGCCTTCTTTTGGTTGTAGGATTCCTAGTCCTAGACTCTACATATAATAGCGCAGATCGTGTTCATTTCGACAGACACTAGAAATACTGTTGTGGTCAGTGCAGACTGACCTGTCCGTGCTACGAGAGGAGTTGTCTGTCATCTTACCCTCTGTCAAAATGGCTTGACCTTCTCAAACCCGCCCACATTGGCTTAGCCGATGATTAACCAAATTACAAATGTCCCTAGCCAATGATTAGCCCAGAAACAATGGTCCCGTGGGATAAACGGCGATGTCACACTTTGCTGTGGTGGCTGTGATGTGTATATGCTTCGTGACATGTAAGATACAGTAAATGTATTGGGATCTGTATGTTATACAAGGGTGACACTTCGTGCCAGCACAAGTGCACTAATTTCTGCGTTTATATTAGAAATTTTGGGACTTGATGACAAATGAAGGGCATTCTCCAAAGAGGTGCAGCAGACATCATCGCGCTCTTCGTAGACATTGTTTCATGCCAGGACAGGTGCATCATTTCTTCCTTCATATTGATTTGATCAGAAATTTTATTGAAAATTCCGTTATCGATGATATCGTTTACAAAAATACGATCACGGTGAATGAATGAATGAATGAATGAATGAATGAATGAATGAAAAACGCCCGCACCCAAAGTTTATCCCCCTCTTTGTAACATGCATCGTGCACATTTTAGTATGTTTAAAATGATACAAAAAAATCCTTGTTAGAAAACGTTTGATCTCAGTACGGTATGGCTTGCCTAACTCTGGATCGTTGTTTTGACCACACACTACAGGTGGCGCCGGCGTTGATAGATAGGGTATCTAATTCAGTAATTGTCGGTTTGCGTGGTTGCCCAGATGAAGCATTCTCTTGCGACATACCTGTGCTGACTTCAGCTCTGCTTTCCTCTACATATCCGGCATTGTTCATCTCATGTTCTCTAATACTTAACTCATTCTACCCCATCACCGAAATCCCCAAATTTTGCCGTTGTCCTCTGAACACTGCATTAGCAGTGCAGGACACAAATCGACCATGATAGTTCAAGGGTGATGCCAGAATAGCTTGGCGCCCATAGGCGCCAAGCTATTCTGGCATCACCCTTGAACTATCGTGGTCGATCCTTATCTTGCTGTGGTGTGTCTGGGGTAGAAGGGGTTAAAGTCTGATCGCTCCGACGCCGGCCGCTCATTGGCCCACGCACGTTAGCACGCGGGCCAACGGCGTATGTGTGTGTGTGTGTGTGTGTGTGTGTGTGTGCGTGTGTGTGTGTGTGTGTGTGCGCGCGTACGTGAGCGCGAGTATGAGTCCATAAGAGTAGCATTTTTGAATGGTGACTTTATAGATTGTTTATAGAATGCGTTATATTTTGTTTTAATAGTTTTTGTAAATAGCGTTTTTGTAATTAGTTATTTTTGTACAATTAGGTTTTGTTAAGCGCCTAGAGCTCTAATACGAGGTTAGGAGCTACTCATTGTTATTATTATTATTTGGATGGCTTGATTAACTCCCTTTTTCTATATTTCTTGAGTAACTTTATTTTCTCTATTTTTCAGATAGTGTTTGCAGCAGGACAGAGCATCACGAGTGCATTAGGAGTCTTCCGGCCCAGCTTTAGTCTTCTTCTTCTGGATACGCTTTGGCTGTAAGTGTTAAGGTAACAGTGTTCCAGCACAATGGCTCAGAGGTACACATCGCTGGGACACCCTAACCTGAAGGATGCCTTACATCTTCACAACTACACCATCTTCAGATTGGCTGTTCTAGGTAAATGTCTGTTTGCTGTTGTTATTGTTTTGGTTTTTCTTTGTGGGTTTTTTGTTCGTGGTGGTGTTGTTTCAATTCAATTAAATTCAAAAGACGTTATTGCCGTGTCAGTCTGGCCGACAAATTTTCTTTCGTTCGGATCACATGCGGGCGTACGGTTTTAGCCACATTATGACAATTATGACAATGGTGTTAAAAAACCCAAAACACAACCCACTACATGACCACAGTGATAGGAGTGAGTCTGCCACTTGCAAGATGCCACTGCGACATCTGAGGTGCAAGTTCCTCGACGGCGTCAACAGGGAGAGAGAGATACGCTAGTTAACACACTCCTCATTTAGGAGACGGATGGCCGAGAGTACAAAGCTGCCCTTGTAGCGTTTCTCACAAACCAGATAGGTGAGGCTAGCGCTGGCAGAATTGAAAACAAACCAAGGGGAATCACACAGCGCTGGACAGACAAACAGTTAGATCCCCTGCCCCCGCCTATCAGGCACCCAATCGCCAGCCTTGTAGCGTTTGGTTTTAACAAGAGAAGCCTTGAACCTACGGCCAGACGGGAGCTTTTGAAGGTGCTTAGAAAGGCATTGGGAAGTGTCAGCTGCCAGCCTCAGGCCCTTGCGTATCATTCTTGTCCTGTAGAGGCCGTCAAGGCTCTCCAACCTGCCCCCAACGATTTTCTCACTAAGCCCTATTATCTTGTTCAGCTTCCTCAAGTTCTTCTCGCCCAGGGAGCCAAACCATGAGACAAAGGAGAACGTAAGAAGGCTTTCTATAAAGCAGAGGTAGAACTGCCTACGGATTTTCCCAACCGAATAACATCTTCACTGCCTATGGTTGGTTTAAATCAGGGTTTAACTCATTCAGCCCCGACAAACCACTGCAACACATGGATCGAGCATGATAGTTCAAAGGTGGCGCCAGAATAGCTTGGCGCCTATAGGCGCCAAGCTATTCTGGCAACACCCTTGAACTATCATGCTCGACCTGTTTCTAGAATAGTAATACAGTCCTTCAGGGGGCAACTTCAAAATTTGTGGATTTCGGTCCTGGGGTAGAATGTGTCATCGTCCACGTCACATAAGCGAAAACGTTAAAACCGTGAAACGTTTAGGGCTTTAGGTCTTTTGTCCACCACGAAGGTGATTTCAAAGACGGGGCATCGAAAAGAGGTCTGTACAAATTTTGACCTCAGCTGGGTCCGAACCCAGGACCTTTCGGACGAGAGTCGAACGCTCTACCGCCGAGCCACCCTGCTCCCCCCTCCACCTCCCCCCACCACATAAGCGAGAATGGACGGTCCTATAAGGGAAAGATTATGGACTGTGACAGAGACTGCTATTGCTTATTAGGTACATCCTGAACGCTGATCACTGAGACGCACTGCAACCGTGCCACTTTCATTTGACAGGATCTTTGAACAGACATGCCATAGGAGAAGCTAGCCACTCTTTTCCCCTGGATTAATTTACTGCCTATGGACAGTAATCATATTTTCAGCTAGACACTCTTTTTCCCTGGATTAATTTACTGCCTATGGACACTAATCATATTTTCAGCTAGCCACTCTTTTCCCCTGGATTAATTTACTGCCTATGGACAGTAATCATATTTTCAGCTAGCCACTCTTTTCCCCTGGATTAATTTACTGCCTATGGACAATAATCATATTTCAGCTAGCCACTCTTTTCCCCTGGATTAATTTACTGCCTATGGACACTAATCATATTTTCAGCTAGCCACTCTTTCCCCCTGGATTAATTTACTGCCTATGGACACTAATCATATTTTCAGCTAGCCACTCTTTTCCCCTGGATTAATTTACTGCCTATGGACTCTAATCATATTTTATTTACTCATTCAGCCCCGACACGCCACATCACGACACGGATTGAGCATGATAGTTCAAGGGTATACTAGAATAGCTTGGCGCCCATAGGCGCCAAGCTATTCTGGCACCACCCTTGAACTATCATGCTCGATCTGTCTCCAGAATTGGACTACAGGGCAACTTCAAAACTCGGGGATTTCGGTCCAGGGGCAGAATGTGTTAATCGATGACCGTTGTATGTAAGGAATACAAATACGAATGGAATCAGCGAGAAACATAGGTTGTCATGAGCTCCCCCCCCCCCCGCACTTGCGTGGGGCTCATGAGGATCAGTGCCTCTTACGGCAGATTAGTTTATTTCCCATCTTTTTTTTCTTTCTAATGTCAATAAGCACAAAGTAGTATATAAACCGTTTTTGATATTTGTTGCCTTATTATCCAAATGGCTTTTCCGAAAAATAAGATTAGTTTCATTATTTTATCACTCATTGGCTATACAACAAAAGCATTGCACTTAGGCTAGTTGTTATTGAAGATTTTTGTCAGTTATTTTCCCCTTAGTAATATGAGTTATGGCTTTCAGAGGCCGGAAACCACAAAAAGGGAGGGGGGGGGGGGGGGGGCAGGATGAAAAGTGTGTGACAGACATTGAATCCATATATACAAAGTTAGAGAATAATAACGCGTATGGCCTACCTCCGTTTATTTATTTATTATATTTTTTTTGCACTATCGCGTGCAGACAACCCATCTCATCTCAAAGCTAGTTTAACCACTTCGCTGGCAGTGACCGCCTGCAGATTATGTTTATAAAATCATTTTAGCACCAAAGAACCCCGTCCGGCCTGAAGAACTTGGGCACAAAGTAGGGTCATCGGGAGGCATAAATCCTCATGAGCCCCTGCAACTGCGGGGATCTCATGACGGTCTATGTCTCTTGCAGTGGCATCGTGTTCACTTCTTCTCGACAGTTACGGGGTTAAAGAGCAAGCTTAAAATCCGTTCTCAGTTTCGTTCGGTATCTTAACTCATCCAGCGCTGACGCCCTACAGCAGAAGATGGATCGACCACGATAATTCAAGGATAGTGCCAGATTAGCTTGGCGCCGATAGGCGCCAAGCTAATCTGGCACTACCCTTGAATTATCATGGTCGATCCATCTCCTGCAACTGGTGCACAGTCGTTAGATGACGCCTCCAAAATTTGGGAAATACGTGCGTCGGGCTGAATGTGTTAATTGCTTTCAGAGCTAATGGCTCCTGCTTTAGAACAGTTCGAAGGCATTACGTCCGTCAGTGCAGCTTGCTGGAGATGAATTGACCATAACTGTGATAGCGTAATGTAGTGCCTTATTAGTGTAGACTCGCCGCCTCATCTCAGAGGGAGTTTAACCCCTTCACTGTCAGACACTTCAGACGATGTAACACAACCGCAACAGCAGCAAGCGTCCCACATTTGTCAACATCAGAAGTGTTCGCGGAACAGCGGGAGGCGACTTTTGGGAGGTGCTAGAGAGTTTACCGAAACCCCAAACCTTAACTCATTCAGCCCGACGGCCGTATTTCCCAAATTTTGGAGGCGTCGGCGCCAAGCTAATCTGGCACTACCCTTGAATTATCATGGTCGACGCATCTCCTGCTATAGTGCGTCAGGGCTGAATGGCTTAAGGGCTTAGCGTACTTAAAGTAACTCTGTTGCACCTCCAGAACAGTCGCCTCCCAGCCCATCTCACATATTTTCTTTCACCGGCCTCGGATGTTGAAATATGTGGGACCGGCTTGCTGCTGTTGCGGTCGTGTTACACTGTATCAAACAAAAATTTAATGGGAATTTTTTTTAACTCATTCTACCCCAGACACACCACAGCAAGATAAGGATCGACCATGATGGTTCAAGGGTGCTGCCAGAATAGCTTGGCGCCTATGGGCGCCAAGCTATTCTGGCATCACCCTTGAACTATCATGGTCGATCTGTGTCCTGCACTGCGATGCGGTCTTCAGAGGACAACGGCAACATTTGGGGATTTCGGTGTTGGGATAGAATGAGTTAATTAAACAGGGCATGTTTTTAAATGGAAACCTTCAGAATTCTATCTGCTCTATGTCAGCGAAAACATGCACTGCTTTGCTGTTGTCTATCAGCTCTGACCCAAAAAGTTATATATTTGACTCCGCTAAACTCACTGAGACAAACACAAGCCACATCGTGGATCTATCAGTCTCTTTGAAATATGCGGATAGAAAGCGAAAACCCGGAATGCATAGATTGAAAAATATAGGAAAGATGTTTCTTCTACACTTACCTCACAGTAGGCATATACCCGAAATCTGCAAAGACTGGACACGTCAGGATACCATTGTGTTACGCAAAACGAAGAGCCATCTTTTGTCAAACACAACGGGACAGAGTTTCCTTTAGCGGTTTTTCTTGATATGTTGCAACATACGAATTTTAGTGACGTTTTGGTTACATTTTATTGTTACGTCACCATATTACGTCATGTAATCTTGCAAAGAAAGGGTTGAGTTCCATCCTTTATTTTTCGAGTCCCTGGTGGCTTAGGCTGGCTAAATGTGCACGCTGCTACATTCTTTATGGCGGAAGTATCCAGAAACTGATTTTACAACTATTTCATGAAACGGTGGGATAAATTAACGATTTGTGATGGAATATGTCATCTAATTACAGTTTCAAGACACCTATAGTAAATATTGTGAGCCTACCCACAACATTAGGAATGCTTATTACAGTCATTTATATTAGGCTGTCTGAAAATACAGACGCAGGATGTACAGTTATGGATGCTCATAGCATCCCCAGAATGATGATAATACTAACAAAAATACTCCCATGCATTTTTATGCTAACGACCTTAAAAGACTTTGAAGACCGGACTGATTGGAGAGAGCGCGAGTGGCGAGTGAGAACGACTGTGTACAGTCAGCTTTTACTGAATCAGATGTTACTGTTTCTCTCTCTCTCTCTCTCTCTCTCTCTCTCTCTCTCTCTCTCTCTCTCTCTCTCTCTCTCTCTCTCTCTCTCTCTCTCTCTCTCTCTCTCTCTGCGTGTGTGTGTGTGTGTGTGTGTGTGTGTGTGTGTGTGTGTGTGTGTGTGTGTGTGTGTGTGTGTGTGTGATTTTAGTCTTCAAGACAAATTCCAATGTTTTTATTGTTTTGTACATGGAAACATATGGCAATAAACTATCTTATCTTATCTTACGGCATGAGGATGTATTTAATGTGATGTTTAATCTCAGTTTGACTGTTCGGTGCAAAAATGGCTGATCTTTCCAGATATGTTGCTGTTTGTCACCCTTTAAACACGCACGTGGGTTTAAAGATGCCGACAGGAGAGGTTGTTTGCCAAAACACAAATCTATACCTATGTTCTTTTAACGGCAATAACGGGTGCTGGGAGAGCTTGGAGGACGGGGTAGGCATTGTGTCAAGAAAAGGGCTTTGGAAACTCATATCACTCCTGTATGGGTTTGTAATTGCGAGGTTTAGAGGACTACCTCCTTATCCTTTGCTGTTCTTATCGGCCGCCGTGAGATGGCCTTAGTCGCCTGCTCGGCGTTAAACCCCAATAACTTGAACTTGAACTTGTTCTTATCGTAAGTTTCAACACGAAGTACGGCGATGATTAACTCATTCTGCCCGCGACACACCACAGCAAGATACGTCTCAACCATGATAGTTCAAGGGTGGTGGCAGAATAGCTTGGCGCCTATAGGCGCCAAGCTATTCTGCCAGCACCCTTGAACTCTCATGGTCGATCTGTCTGCTGAATTGTAATACAGTCCTCAGAGGATAACTCCAAAATGTGGGTATTTCGTAGCTCGGGCACAATAATTTAAGGAAAAAGTAGTACTGGTTCCTACGCAGATGGCCGCGTCCTGGTGTGTCGCAGAGGTCTGACAGCGTAGCCCGCAAGCGCAGGCAGCCTCTGCTTAGGAGAATGTGATTTTCAAACACAACTTGCGGCTGTCGACATTGATGGGATTAAATGCAACGTTCAAACATTCTTGCAAGATTGCGGGTCCTGCCGGTTGCACAGGCTGAGACCTGTGTATTATTGTCGTCTGCCTCAAGCTCTTCAAATTCCAGATTAGGCATTGCGTTGCCTAGACATCGTTTGCTGAGAGATTTGCTCAGCTGCAATTGTTTCTGTTTGCCATTCATTTAGTCGGTCTATTCCTGTCTTGCGCAATGCCCCTTCCGCCCCGCGGGTTTAATTTAACCTTTTTGTGCTTGCACCACTGGTTCTATTAACCCTTTAACTGCAACAAGGAACGGTCTACATTGCAAGAGGCATTGATAGTCATGAGCCCCTGCAATTTGCGGGGTCACGTGATAATCTATGCCTCTTGCTTGAACGGTATTAAATCTCAAGCAGCGTGCAACTGATCAGTAGAAACACCGATTTCCGGCCTCATTTCTAACTCCAAAGGATGAACAGGACCAGTCGCTGCGTGCAGGCAAGCGGGTTAACTTGTGTCCACGCACTGAGATCCACTTTCCGTGATGTTATCTCGGAGAATGATATACTAAGCTATTCCATGGGTAGTGCCTGTTAACGTTACCGGCGGCTGCTTGCACAACTTTGTCCCTAGATTAACTCATTAATAATAATAATAATGCATAGCATTTATATGGCGCATTTCTCATATTTATAATATAACTCAATGCGCAGAATGTAGCCGCGAACTGAACCCAACAAGCACGCTCACGTGAAACACGCGCATTCCCTCACACACTGTACGTAAACACAGAAGTGACATTCACGTGGTGCTAAGGGCAAGCTCAAGCGAGCTACTGACGGTATTTGGAAATCGTTTTGTATTTGAAATTTTATTAAGTTGGCTGAAACTGATACCAAAGTCCACTGGAGGGGGAGGAAGAGCCGGAGTACCCGGAGAAAGAACCCCCGACGGTCCGCCCGAATTAACGGTGACACTTACTAGAGGAGAAAAATCCGACGCCGGAACCCGGAATCGAACCTCGCACCTTTAGCATTGGTGGCAGGCGCCTTAACCACTGCGCCACGGACCGCCCCATTATTCAACTATACACTCCCTCCCGCTCCCTCTGTTCAAGTAGTGACACGCGCCTTCTCAGGAGTCTCGCTCTTCAAATACGAAAACAGAGGTGACCCGTTGTTTTGCGCACGTTGGACCTGTTGTCTGGAACTCCCTACCTATAGACATTAGACATTCTCCCTCATTCACTGCCTTTAAATCCGCCCTTAAGACCCACCTGTTCGATACCCCAATGTAGCTTAGTTCTTCGTGATTATGTACCTGTGTGTTTGTCTGTGTGTGTGCGTGTGTATTGCAGAATCCTTTGTTTCTCTGGTTTTATGATCCCCTCCACTCCCACTCTTTATTTGTAAAGCGCTTTGAGCTTATTTAAGGATAAGCGCTATATAAGTAGCCATTATTATTATTATTATTATTATTATTATTATTATTATTATTATTATTATTATTATTATTATTATTATTATTAGACACACCACGGCAAGATATGCATCGACCATGATAGTTCAAGGGTGATGCCAGAATAGCTTGGCGCCCAAGGGCGCCAAACTATTCTGGCATCACCCTTGAACTATCATGGTCGATCTGTGTCCTGCACTGCACTGCAGTCTTCAGAGGACAACGGTAAAAAAAATTTGGGGATTTCGGTCTTGGGGTACAATGGTTTAATGAGGTCCGTACAGTGTGTAAGTTAGTTTCGAGACAGATTGATTGAGACAGCTGAAGCTATTGCTTGATTGCTGTCATAGCCTATGTAGACGAATCATGTTTTAGTAGCTTGGTGACTGACAGCGTAGTGCCTACTCCTTGTCGTCGGCCATGCAGCAGAAAAGGGTTTATTTCCCCGAGACAACTGGCATAGACAGCTCAACGGATGTCCCTGATCTTTGTCGTCCATGAGGATCGATCGGGTTTGGTGCACATAACACGTTAGTCCTTGCAGAGCATGCCAGCTTACGGATAGTGCCAGATTAGAGCCTTTCCTGCCGCTGTTTGTCTTATGTCCATCGAGTCATTCTAGGTCAACTTTAAAGGGTAGTGCCGAATGACATTCTCTCCTTCCCGCTGTTCCTCGGTGTCCAGGCTCTGTGAATGGAATTTGGTAGCTTTTGATTCATGCAGTCCTTATACACACCACAACGGATCGACCATGATAGTTCAAGTTTAGTGTCGAATAATTGTTTTTTTTCAAACTGTTTCTGGTTGCCCATGCTAAATGTATGGGTTTCGATGTACTAAAACTCACAGCCTTTACACTGAGTAGCAGATCGACCACGATGGTTCAAGGGTAGTGCCTGATTAGTTTGGCGCCCTTCATGCGCCAAATCTAGTCAGGCACTACCTTTGAACGATCATGGTCGACCAGGTGTATTGTTTGGGAGACGCCGCGCTCCTTTGTCGAAAAATCCATTCCTAAGTTTGAAAGAGTGTGTATGCAAAAGGGACAATAGCTATTTGAGATCATTGGACTATTTGGCTTCAGCTTCGGAAATTTCTAGAGTGGATTGATGTTTCCGGTATTGATAACGCAGGGCACGTGCATACTTCGATCTCTCGGTGGGTTTAGAGCCGTAAGGTCCAAAGGTCTGAAATCACAGACCAGCATGCAGTCGGCTTTCTTGCTTTCTGTTGGCCGCGGTTTCGTTAGCACTGACTATGGATTTAACCCATTCAACTCCGGACACGCCACGGCAAGACATGGATCGAGCGTGATAGTTCAAGGGTTGTGCCAGAATAGCTTGGCGCCCATAGGCGCCAAGCTATTCTGGCACAACCCTTCAACTATCACGCTCGATCTGTTTTCCAGAAGTGTAATACAGTCTTCGGGGGGCAATGACTTCAAAATTTGCGGATTTCGGTCTTGGCGCGGAATGAGTTAATGATACGATGATTGTCGTAACTGTCCGTAACTGTCCGTAACTGTCCGTAACTGTCAAACGCTCTCCTCCTTTAAATCACTTCCCAAAACCTACCTCTACAACGCTGCCTTTCACTAGTTCATTTCCCCAGCCATGCACAATTCATCACCACTGTCACGTATGTGTGTGTGTGTGTGTGTGTGTGTGTGTGTGTGTGTGTGTGTGTGTGTGTGTGCGTGTGTGTGTGTGCGCGCGCGCGTGTGTTGTGCGTGTGTGCGCGCGTGTTGGCTGTTAGCCTTTTCATTGTATCAGCGCTTAGAGCTACTTTTTTAATAAGAGCTTAACAAATCTTCTTTATTATTATTATTATTATTATTATTATTATTATTATTATTATTATTATTATTATTATTAATAATAATAATAATACCGTTATTATATAGGCGCTTTTTCTCAATTTTTGGGGAAATCGACTCAAAGCGCCGCGCCTGAAACCCAACACACACACTCACGAAACAGACACGGATTTACGCCATTTGAGACAAACACAGTACAAGACAAACGAAGGGCCAGTCAGCTACTGAAGTTACAGAGATTTTTGATCGCTTGTATTTGAAATTTGTAAAGTGGCCTGAGACCGGTACCAAAGTGGGGGGTGGGGGGTGGGGGTGGAAGAACCGGAGTACCCGGAGAAAGATTATTAAAGATACAAGCAAGGTGAGGTTCGACACGATATGATATATTTTTCGATTCGACACGATAGTACGGTACGATTCGATGTGATTCGTCTTGCTTTTATTGGATTGAACATTATTCGAAATGATTTAATTTTTAATATTCTAGAAAGACCCTTATTACCATGCCCTCTCCAGAGAGAAAAGGAGGGGAAAAAAAGCGTCCACGTGACTTCAAAGGACATTCATGTCTCACGCCTTAAAGCTGTTTCCATTTAGCTACGCGACAGCAGCGCGGTAGGCGACACGGTAAAGAAGTAGTTAAGCAGCAGGAGGGAAATCACTTCGTGTGTTTCCATATCGCCGCGCGACAAGCGGAATATCGCTTCTATTTAACCCTTTTAGCTCCACGGGTGCATTTCCCAAATTTTGGAAGTGTTAAGTAAATACTATGTACGGTTGCAGGAGGTGGATTGACCATGATAATTCAAATGTAGTGCCAGATTAAGAAAGAAAAATTTCCATATAAAATCTTTTTTATCTGGACAATAAAGTTTTTGAATCTTTTTTTTGGGGGGAATCTTTTGATTAGCTTGGTGCCTGAAGGCGCCAAGCTAATCTGGCATTACCCTTGAATTATCATGGTCATTCAGTCTCCTGCCGTAAGGACTTGGGGCTAAATGGGTTATGCTGTTTGGAATTGCTGCGATTTGCTGTCGCGCGCTGAAACCCAGGCTCCTTTCACAACGAAACCGCCTTTGAATCGCTCCATGAGGCGATCAAATTTTGTCGCGCCGCTGTCGCCTGTCGCACCGCAATCGCGTCTCGCAAAGGGAAACACGCCTTTATTCCCCTGTTCTCGATTCGTATCGCTGTCGCCAAAGCTTTCGAGTCGCTGTCGCGTCGCTATGTGGCAGCATCCCTAACTCGGCGTCATTAGCTTTTCCACACGTCCGTCTTCAGCCAGATTCAACCGTCTGGGAAAGACAAAGATACTCATGGACCCCAACAGAGTCTACCACTGCAGATGTGCGTTGACCCTTTGCCTGTCGGTTGTGTGTTTGGTCGAGGCGATTCCTGCAGGAATCGCCTCGACCAAACACACAACCGACAGGCAAAGGGTTAATATATTCGAGACGTGTTTGCATTCGGATACACGACTTTACGGCCGCGTAGTACCCGGATGCGGCACGTCTCCAAGGAATTCAATCCTGACACACATGAAGTCTGCACGGGTTCAGTGCAATGACCAAGGTCAGATGAGCGGAAGTCTTCGCAGCCTTTGCCGCAAGCTGCAAAGGATTCGATCGTCTGGAGAGCATGTAAATTCCCACGTACCCACTTCTTTTCATGGCCGCGTGAGCGTCTACGCCAGTGCAGCTGACATTAGGAGGTCATATCTTTATACTCGTATTCCCCATTACAGCGGCTGGTCTCTGGAGACAGAACCCCAAGCCGCTTCCGTTCGGCGGAGGATCGGTGCTCGCAGCAGATCCCGGCTTGGGGCACACACGACAAGTTAATATGTTAACGCTCATTAAGTTGTGCTCATTAACTTCTTAACTCCCGGAACACCACCCGCCTGCAATATGCATAGGTCATCATGAGCCCCCGCAGACGCAAAAGGCATAGATCCTCATGAGCCCCCGCAGACTCGGGGGCTCATGAGGATCTGTGCCTTTTGCCTCCGTTTATGTTCGCATATTGGGCTTTCTTGACTGTACTGATTTTCGACACATGATTGATATTCACTGCAAGCTGAAAGGTGCATGTTTATATATTTATTGGGGGGAGGGGGGAAAGGGTGTTAACAGCAAATTCGTAAAACAATAATAAACGGACCGACAGTATCACTTGGCGTAGGGTCCAGACATTGCCCAGGCACACGTGTCAGCGACAACTCTTACCCT
>BTPG01000006.1:43412181-43487181 GCA_036245525.1 Semisulcospira habei
TTGTCATCTGAGGACTGCATTACAATTTAGGAGACAGATCGACCATGATTCTTCAAGGGTGGTGGCAGAATAGCTTGGCGCCTATCGGCGCCAAGCTATTCTGCCACCACCCTTGAACTATCATGGTCGAGCCATATCTTGCTGTGGTGTGTCGCGGGCAGAAAGAGTTAACACAGTTGGCGCTGACGCACTGCAGCAGGAGATGAATCGACCGTGATAATTCAAGGGCAGTGCCAAATTAGCTTGGCAGCCATCAGGAGGAAATAGCGTTTCGACGTCAAGGCATGTTGGCACCGTTCAGTTGTGCTTTTCAGTTCCAACAAAAGAATAAAACGACCAACAAATGCTCTGTTTTCTTTGTGCCTATAACAAATAAACAAGCGAACAAAGTCCAGGGTTCTTCATACATATGATTCATGTTGCGCGCTCAGTTACATATTGCGTTAACCCTTTTAACCCCGATGTCTTTCTCAAATTTTGGGGGTGTTGGCTAACGACTATGTACCAGTTGCAGGGGATGGAGTGACCATGACAATTCAAGGGTAGTGCCAGGATAGCTTGGCGCCTGAAGGCGCCAAGCTAACCTGTCACTACCCTTGAATTATCATGGTCAATCCATCTCCTGCTGTGGGGACTCGGGGCTAAATGGGTTAAAGAAGGGGTAAGTAGAGCATTGGCATTTGTCTGTGTCTATTTTGAAAAAGGATTTAAACTCGAAAATTTTATAAATGGTGTTGTAACAATAAGGATGTTGAAAGGCATTTTTCAAGAGACATAGGAATATAACTGGATGTTGTTTAGACACGCACACAAACACGCACGCACGCACGCACACACACACACACACACACACACACACACACACACACACACACACACACACACACACACACACACACACACACACACACATTCATTATACACACTGAGGGTAATAAAGAGTTTCTATAATAAAAATAAAAATAAATCGAACAAACACCACATTCATCTTAAATGTTTATAAGCCTGTCTCGAAACATGAGCTCACAGTTCAAGTAATATAACTAATTGTACTTTCCTATCATGTTTCTTTATTTTTTGTTCTTTCTTTTCTAAGAAAACAAAAGCACTAAGGAGCAAACGAACAAACATACAAGCAAACAAGCAAGCAATGAAACAAACAAATAAACACCTGGTGCTATATAAACTACAAGCTGCTATATAAACTACAAGCTACATATTATAAACTCTTGGTTATGCACACTTCTCCAGACTTTGAACTAGGGAGACATGTAGCCAGAGGCGACAAGCTGATTCTGACTCCAATCTGGCCTGTAATTCCTTCATCAGAATTCGCTTACAGGTACTCAGCCAGTAAGAGGTCTTCGGGTTGACGTCGGCCACAGTTCGCCCGCGCACGGCCGTGCGCGGGCGAATTGTGGCCAGTGTCGACCCTGTGATGTTTTGCCAACTGAAGACTGCAGTTACACGCGGTTAAGACTGACCTCGCCCGCTTTTAGTTCAATTACACGCGGAGGTTTAGTTCCAGACGTTGTTTGTTGTGCCCATGTCACGGTCGTTTGCTGCGCACCGAGTAGAAGCTGCGAAAAATAGAACAATCCAGCCCAAAAAGGTGACTGCCAAGCGTGTAATATGCAAAGAAGTACCCAACGGAGAAAGAAACATGCTTGGAAAAGACGGGTATATATAACTAATTGTACTTTCCTATCATGTTTTTTTCTTGTTTGTTCTTTATTTTCTAAGAAAACAAAAGCACTAAGGAGCAAACGAACAAACATACAAGCAAACAAGCAAGCAATGAAACAAACAAACAAATTGTGTTGTACCCGCCTTTTCTAAGCGTGTTTCTTTCTCCGTTGGGTACTTCTTTGAAAAATAGAACGGACATGATTATACAGGGATAGGGTATGGCGTCAAAATAATGGGTTATCATAGGTTAACCCTTTTACTACCAGCACCTGGAATGATTTTTTCTAAAGATTTCGTTTTACTCAAAGTTTCACGCAGTTTTCTGTTCATTTTATAGTCGCTCCGTTCTGATATCATCTCTCTCTGTTTCTCCGCTTTGCCTCTCTCTCTCTCTCTCTCTCTGTCTCTGTCTCTCTCTCTCTCTCTCTGTTTCTCTCTGTCTCATTGTCTCTGTCCGTCAGTCTGTCTGTCGCTTGCTGCCTCAAACAAACAAACAAACAAACAAACAAACAAACAAACAAAACAAACAAAGGAAACAAACAAGAACATCGGCACAGCGTAGTAGTACAGACAAGTAATCCAGTAAGCAAAAGTCATCTGGCAGACGTCGGCCGCGGTTGGCACGCTTAGAGCTATGACTCTACGTGACGTGTGCCAGTTGCGGCCGACGTCGGCCCGGGGACCTTTTGCATACTGGGTAGGACCTGTGACAACAACACCTCTGCTCTACGTACTGATAAAAAACAACACCAGTTTTTTCCTAGCTATCTCACGTACATCCGTGTAAAACCTGCTGTGAACAGCAGTAACGGTCACTAATCAGTGGCGTAGTAGGAAGAGGTAGTATGGAAGGAGGGGGGAGAGGGGTGGGGGGGGGGGGCGGGAAGATATGACTCAAACGCAGAAAATTATACTTTGGTCCGCTCTATAGGGCCCGAAAAAGAAGATGCGTTTAACCTACTACAGCAGTGATTTGAAAATTAGTATAATTTCGGGTCGATATTTTTGATGCCGTATCTTTCAACAACCCGATTAACACATTCTCCCCCAGGACCGATATCCCCAACATTTTGAAGTTGCCATCTGATGGACTGTATTACAATTCTAGCGACGGATCGAGCATAATAGTTCAAGGGTGGTGCCAGAACAGCTTGGCGCCAAGCTATTCTGACACCACGTTTGAACTGTCACGCTCGATCCATGTCTGGCTGTGGTGTGTCGGGGCTGAAAGAGTTAATCAACTGGCCGTGCTTCTTTTTCTATTCGTTATATAAGTGTATGCGTAAATTCATGATTCCAAAGCAACTACAACATTGCAAACAATGCATATTATTCGCATGATACTGAGGTGAACTGAATTTAAACTTGTGGAGTGGTGGGTGTGCCACACTGTGGGGTGGTTTTGGTGTTGGTGCATAGTTCGGGACTGTTTTCCGTCGCATGTATACTTATGCACATAGTCCTATAAGATGATACCATATATGGCAGAATCCCGCTACTCTACAAGAGAAACTGTACGCGGGCCTGTGGAGGCGCTACAGAAGACCACAGATTTCATTTTGAGAGCCAAACTCCAAGTGTGATGGCGTTTGAGAAGAAGAAGAAGAAGATGATACCATACACATTTCATAACTAGTAGATTAGTAGACATATGTCCTTTTTTTCTTCTTTTACAACAAACAATGAAAGTGTAATCCAGACCGTCCCCAAAAATGACTGCCAAGCGTGTAAAACGCAGAGAAGAACCGAACGGAGAAAGTGAAACACGAGTACAGAAAAAGACAGTCACAACACAAGTTGTGTTGTAACTGTCTTTTCTAAGCGTGTTTCTTTCTCCGTCGGGTTCTTCTCCTAATGAAAGTGTAGCCTTTTTCATTAGGTTCAAGCAGTTTATTATAAAAAAAAAAAGTAAGCTGTGTGAAACAAACTACACTTGTTGATTCCAAACTGAGAATTATTCATTCTCTTGTTCATTTTTTCCCGTCGAAATACAAAAGAAGACAGTCGTTAACCCATTCTGCCCGCGACACACCGCAGCAACACATGACTCGACCATGATAGTTCAAGGGTGGTGGCAGAATAGCTTGGCGCCTGTAGGCCTTGAACTATCATGGTCGATCTGTCTCTTGAATTGTAACGCAGTCCTCAGAGGATAACTCCAAAATGTGGGTATTTCGTACCTCGGGCACAATGAGTTAATCTCCCTTTTGTTTTTCGAAGCCTTACACCCGAGTCCAATAAAAGCAGAAAGAAGCCTTATCGACGCCAGCAGTATACGCCATACAACTATAAAGTCTCAAGAGACACAGATCCTCATGGTCTCTCGCAGAATGCAGGTGTTCTTGAGGATCTATGCCTCTTGCTGACATTGTGTACTTTACTGTTTCTAAAGTGGAGGGTGTTAACAGGAGTTCAGTTTTGAGTGGTATCGAAGGAAGTCAGTTTTGAGCGTGATGAAAATCGATCATCTAGAGCCTAATTGTTCCTGCGCAGCCCGTACACGAAAACAACCAAACAGTGACAACAGAAACCTTGCTAGCTTTCTTGACCTAATGTAGAATTGTCTTAACATATTGAACTCAGGTCGAAATTTATAAAATAAAAAATAAAAATAAAAAAAAAAAAAACCCCGCAGAAGACCGTTCACTAGCTCATATGGACAACTTTATAGACACATCGACCATGACAGTTCAATGGTGTTGCCAGAGTAGCTTGGCGCCTACAGGCGCCAAGCTATTCTGGCACAACCATTGAACTATCATGGTTGATCTGTATTTCGTTGTGGTGCATTGATCAGAGTTTGTTTTTGTTTCTAATATTTTCAATTTTTAAAAAATTCTTTTGAAAGTATTTTGCTTGTTTTCAACTATCTGTCCCCAGGCAATAAAAAGTTATAAGCTGGTAATATATAGCATAATGTATAAATGTATGTTTTCATTAGGTCTTACAATAATGCTATGCAAAAGGCTAACTTAGCGTATGAAGTTTAAATGTCGGAAATGAACGACATTAAAAAATAACAAGACGGGATGATCCATAACCCACAAAGTCCCTTCTATATAAGAGCTGTCTTCGCTGTCAAAGGTCTCTACCTTTTGTCTTTGACCTGATTCTGATGTTGAAATATCACCTTCTGAAAAAGCCTCGCAGATGTGCCAATGCGTCATAGTGAACTCTAGAAGGGGCGCGTGCATTGAACACGCGTCATTGGTTTGTGAAACGTCAGTTGTCATGACGTATTTTTTTGTTTTTACGTAATTTTATACTTGACGTGATATGAGATTCGCTTTCGCTTCAAGACTTGGGAAAATGGTGACAAAACTAGAATTTCACAGTACAATTTCAGTCTTGCTATAATTTGTGTGAAATCAGGTTGACTTTACCTAGCTACATGCTATCACCTGCATGCTCTTCTCAAAGCGCGTCGATGTGTGTGTATGCGTGTGCGTTTGCGTGTTTGCATACGCGCGCTGCAAACATCCTCAAGAGGCATAGATGTTCATGCGCCCTCCGGGCATTTGAGGATCTATGGCTCTTGGATATGCGCGCATATGTGTCATTGGTTTGTCAAACGTCATTTGTCATGACGTATGTTTTGTTTGTTTTTACGTTAATATTTAACGTGATATGAGTTTCGCTTTCGCTTCAAGACTTGGGGAAAATGGTGACAAAACTAGAATTTCACGGTACAATTTCAGTCTTGCTATAATTTGTGTAAAATCAGGTTGACTATACATGCTATATACTAAGTACACCTGCATGCTCTTCTGAAAGCGCGTCGATGTGTGTGCATGCGTGTGCGTGTGCGTGTGTGGAAGACCTCTTGTATTGTCCCCGTGCCAAAAAAGCAAACTGTATCTCTGATGAATGATTTTAGACCTGTTGCTCTTATCTCGTGTGTCATGAAGGTTTTTGAGAGGGCTGTTCTTTCACATTTTCAAATACAGGTTTCAGATTTTATGCACCCCTTTCAGTTTGCTTACAGAAGGCAAAGAGGTGTTGATGATGCCATTTTGCATGTTGTAAACAACATCTACTCTCATTTAGAAAAACCAGGAGCCTCCATTCGACTGATGTTCTATGATTTTTCGTCTGCTTTTAACACCATTCAGCCACACATACTCGCCTACAAACTAGTTCACATGAACATAAATGCCTCTACCATTCTTGGGTTTTTGGACTATCTCGCTAACCGCCCGCAGTATGTCAGAATTAGTTCGGATCTAATCTCAAATGTACTTTATACCAGCACCGGTGCACCACTGGGACTGTCCTGTCGCCTTTTTTGTTTTCTTTGTACACAGCAGACTGTAGAGCTACTCATGACGACTCTTGTCATGGACAAATACGCTGACGACACGGCACTGACAGGTCGGTTTACAAATGAGGACGACAGACACTATCGACAGGAGATCGATGACTTTGTAGAGTGGTGCGATAGAAACTATCTTGAATTACATGTTGGCAAAACAAAAGAGATGGTCATAGATTTCAGGAATAACAAAAAGCAACCTGGTCCTGTTGTCATCAAGGGAACAGAAGTTGAGCGTGTAGAGTATTTAGGTGTTCTTTTTGACAACGGGCTCAACTGGAAACAAAACACAGATGCTATTGTGAAAAAAACGCATACGCGTCTTTACTGTATGAGAAAGCTCAGATCATTTCATGTAAGCACTCAGCTTTTACAGATGTTTTACTGCTCCAGTATTGTTAGCATTTTAACTTTTGGACTGACGTGCTGGGGGAGAAATTTATGTAAAAGAGATCAAGATCGCCTTAACAAAGTAATCCGGAAAGGGGGCGGGGTGATTGGTAGGGCACAGGATAATTTGGACACACTGTACAACAGACGGATTACGAACAAATTGGCTGACATTCTTGATGACAAAACACATCCACTTAGATATGAATTTGACAGCAGACGTATCGAACGAAGTGGCAGACTTCGAGTACCCAAAAGTCGTACATCACGTTATGCCAACTCTTTTGTCCCTCAGGCTGTCACCCTTTTCAACAGTAACATCAGTAGATAGTGTCGGTCAACATTCTTTAGTTCTTTAGTACTAGACCTTTCAGGGTTGTTTTTTTTCTTTAATTGAGAGTTATGGGTTATTTAATTATTTCTATGAGTGAATGATGATGCCATGTGTTGTATGGGCAGACAGTGAATTTCCCCGTGAGGGATTATTAAACTATTATTGTATTGTATTGTATTGTATTGTAAGAGCGCGCTCCAAACATCCTCAAGAGGCATAGATGTTCATGCGCCCTCCGGGCACATGAGGATCTATGTCTCTTGGAAATGCGCGCATATGTGTGAGAAAGAGCGAGCGAAAGAGAGAAAGAACTACGTCATATTTAGAGTATCAGTGTCTGCGTGGTGACGGAGTTACCTCTTTTACGTCACCTGCACTGTCTGATTTTCTCTAGAAGTCAAGGTTTTAACTGTTTTAATTATTTTCTACAAAGAATTAATTTTTACTAAAGAGGTTGAAAAGATACAAAGCTGGCTAGCGAACTCATCCAATGTCTTTCTCCAAACTAGCTATATGCAAAAGTTTAAGTAAATATGACAAAAATTACAGACTCTAATCTGGGTCAACCGACTTATGTCTTCAATGAGACATTCAATTACAATATGCTCGGAGGCTCTCTTAGCCACCCACTTAAGAAAGTATTTCGCCAAGTTTCAAGCTTGTGTGTACAGAAATATCGGAGATTCTCTTGTTTACATACATACGCACACACATACATGCATACATACATACGCACATACATACGCACATACGGCGCTTCGCGCCAAATGTACGTTCAGCAGCCGAGGTTAGCGTAACTAGACATGACGTAATTTTTATCTTGTTACTTCAGGTGTTAGCCTGCCCGCCTTTGACATAATGGACATGCTATTAAATTCGCCCCACCGCGACCCGTCCTAAAAAGTCCCTTCTATAAATAGAAGGGACTTAAAAAGACGCTTCTTCTCCCTTTGTAAGCAGGAGAGATCAGTCGACGCGTACCGGCCGGGGGCAGTAGAAAACCTTTGTCACATGTATTGTGAAAAGAAGGGTAGATACGTCTTAGTTTAGGCAAGACAACATCGAGAACCGCCAAGGAGCTGATCACTTTCATTTTTTCTTCCTTGTCCTTAGTTTGTTCTTTCTATCGCTGAGTTCTTCTTTTTCGCTCTTTTTCAAGTGTTTCCAATGCATTTGCTTAGACTTGGTTAGACTAGCTTAACCCATTTAGCCCCGAGTCCCTACAGCAGGAGAATGATTGACCATGATAATTCAAGGGTAGTGCCAGATTAGCTTGGCGCCTTCAGGCGCCAAGCTAATCTGGCACTACCCTTGAATTATCATGGTCAATCCATTCCCTGCTACTGTTACATAGTCGTTAGGCAACACCTCCAACATTTGACAAATCGGACCTTGGGAATAAACGGGTTAAAAAGTGTGGTTTTAAAAATGCCTTTTATTTCCTAACGCTAATACTTTACGTTGTACAATCGCTTGTTGTACCAGAAGCCCGTGTCTTTTTTTTTTTCCTGCGTGGCGACAGTCTAACTGTAAAGCTAATCGGGCACTACCCTTGAGCTGCATCTCGCGGTTGGCGCAGAAATGTAAGTGATGAGATCGAAGCGGAGACATGTACGGCATTAACTCTTTCACTGCCAGTGTCCGTCCCGGCCCCGGTAGCTGGACTCGCAATCCAGGGGGAAAAAAAGACGGGCTTGTTCCATAGCATGTCCGTTCAAAGGTCCTGGTAAATCAAAGTGACACAGTTGTAGTGCGCCTGAATTGATCAGTGTTCAGGTCGTGCTCCATAGGCAATATATTTCCCTGTCCCCCATAACCCGCCCGTCAGGGCCGTCCATTATCACTTCGGTGCTGTGGACGTTAAACCCCGAACTAACTAACCACCTGCCAGTGTTTGTCTATGTTGTCTCTGAAACCTCAGATTCATTGGCTGAGAGCTCCTTCTCCGCGATGCATACGGATATAAATTAGACAGAGCAAGAGGCATAGATCCTCATGAGCCCCCGCATCTGCGGGGGCTCATGAGGATCTATGCCTCTTGCATTGGGTTTTATGCTTTTTCGCCTCATTAGCATCTGCGCTTACTGTAGATGGCAGGAGAATGTTATTCGTGGTGTTCCGGCGTTGAAGGGGTTTCGTAGGCTCGTTAACGCCATCGACAAAACAGTACGGACGTCATTATCATCATCAGCATCTCAGACAGCAAAAAAAAAAAAAAAAAGCATTTCGCTCTTCTTTAGAACAAGGGGTTCGATTCTGTCTGAGGAAAGCTAATTAGGTGAATGATTTTCCGGGTTGTCGTGTAGAACTGTCGTCTACAGACAGATACAGGAAATTCTTCTAAGCAGTTAGTAATTAATTTATGGGAAAATGTATATATATACAATCCTATTACAGTCAAACCTGCTGCATCAGCCAGTTTTATGCAGTGGTCTCTTGTCTGTTGCAGCCACTCAAGAAGTAGGCCTCTTCTTAACTTTTACTATATAAAGACCCTGTGTAAACCGGTCACCTGTGTATAGTTGCCGCATATGTCTTGTCCCTTAGATGACGATTATATACGGGTTTGGCTATAAATTACCCTCTCCCCCCCACCCCCCCCCCCCACCCCCCCCACACACAACCCTCCTCCCCCAACACAACCCACCACACACACACACACACACACACACACACACACACACACACACACACACACACACGCGCGCGCGCGCGAAAAAAAAAAGAAGAAAAAAAAACCAACCTTGAATAAAACCAACCCAAAACAACGACAACAAAACAACTAAACAACAACAGAGCTTGCAAACTGTGGATGTCCCATTGTCAGTAATTATGTGTGCTGGTCTGTGATTTGGGACATTAGGGCTTTCAGCCTTAAGGCCCAAAATCACAGACCAGCGCATAGTTATTGTTGACGACTTTTCCCTGTTCGTCTTTTTGAATCTACTTGGGGGGGGGGGGGGGGGGGGGGGGGTCGGGGGGGGGGGGTAGGGTGGGGGGGGGGGAACAGTTTATTTTGAATTGCAAAAAACAAGCTGAACCAGCCCTTACCCTTTTTAGCGCCATGGGCGCATTTCCCGAATTTTGGAAGTGTTACTTAACTCATTCTACCCCAGACACACCACAGCCAGATAATGATCGACCATGATAGTTCAAGGGTGATGCCAGAATAGTTTGGCGCCTATGGGCGCCAAGCTATTCTGGCATCACCCTTGAACTATCATGGTCGATCTATGCCCTGCACTAGAGTGCAGTCTTCAGGGGACAACGTCAAAATTTGGGGATTTCGGTGTTGGGGTAGAATGAGTTAACGACTGTGTACCACTTGCAGGAGGTGGATTGACCACGATAATTCAAGGGTACTGAAGGCGCCAAGCCAATCTGGCACTACCCTTGAATCATCATGGTCAATCAATCTCCTGCTGTAGGGTGATGACGAATTGTGCGTATTAATTAATACGGCTGCACACTGACTGACATTCGCGTGAACAACACAGAGGTAAATGTGACCAAACATAACCGTAAAGAAGACAGGACTAACAACAGACATAAACCCTCCTGAGCCGCCGCGACTGCGCGGGCACATGAGGATTTATGTCTCTTGCAGGTGTGTAGCCTTCGCCTTGCCCTGACAGTTAAAGGAGTTCACCCAGTTCATGACCCACAGTGGACTTGACGTCGGTTTTCTTGTGGAGCGTGGCTGGACTAGGAAACAGCCAGAAGCATAGAGTCTGGAGGCGGCTGGTGGGGACTTATGGAGTCCGAAATAGCTCAGGCGGTTAAGCGTAGGAGCAGGAGAGCGAAGAGAATCGCCGGGTCGTGGGTTCGAATCCCCGTCCCGGCCCCGGTAGCTGGACTCGCAATCCAGGGGGAAAAGGCGGATTTGTTCAATAGCATGTCCGTTGAAAGGCCCCGGTAAATCAAAGTGGCACAGTTGGAGTGCGCCTGAGTTGATCAGTGTTCAGGTCGTACTCCATAGGCAATAGATTTCCCTGTCCCCCATAACCCGCCCGTCAGGGCCGTCTATTATCACTTGGGTGCCGTGGACATTAAACCCGGAACTAATCAATCAATCAATCATGGGGACTTATGAGGATCCCAGCTCTTTCACTCGCCGTACTCCAGCAGTAGAAGGTTAACGCCTACACATCAGAGGGTAAAACCTGTTCGGAGGGACACGCGTAATTAGGAAAATGCGTAATCAATTTGCGGAGGCTGCTGCTGCTGCTGCTGCTAGCATTATCTCTAATACAGTAATTATCTAAACTGGCAAGTATAAAAAGCTTACAGGTAAGCCTCAATATTACACGCATTAGAACGCAGGCTTGTATGGAGAAATTGGTTACAACGCGGAAAAGTCTGTAGCTTCCGGTGCGGATACGCGGTGAGCATAAGAACCTCAGGCCGACGCCAAACCTTAGGCGGTCCGCGGCGCACGGCTGTCGCGAAGTCGGATAATAATTATAACAAACACGGGTCTCAGTCTTGCTCCCAGGGCTGTGAGGAAAAGGATAATCAGTCCGACAGCCGTGCGGGGGCCAGCTAAGGCTGATGTGGATCCGAAGATGCTTTGCCCACTGGGCGCGTGCTTTTTATCTCTGTATAAATTCAGCGCTACGAAACCTCGGATCCGACTGACGTTTACGGCTTTCAGGTATCGCGACGTAGGGCCTACTGAGGCTGACCTGTTTGAGAAAATCTGTTCCGAGTTTGACGTCCTATAAAGGCTACATTACAGCTAGATTAGGAGCTAGATCAACCGTTTCAGTTCACGGGTGGTGCCAGAATAGCTTGGCGCCGCAGGCGCTAAGCTATTCTGGCACCACCCTTGAACTATCATAGTCAAATTTAATTCAAGCAATGGGTGTATCAGGATGAAAAGGGTAATTTTTTTTTTTTTTTTTTTTTACTGGACTAAGGGCTGGGTGGTCAGGAAGCTAGCCGACACGGACACAACTTTACTGTACTAAGGGCTGGGTGGTCAGGATGCTAGCCGACACGGACACAACTTTAAGGGCTGGGTGGTCAGGATGCTAGCCGACACGGACACAACTTGTTGTGCCCAAAGTAAACCTCCGGACGCCCCAGTAAGCAAACAGTTTTTGTATTAACGTCGGCCCAAAGACTTTAACCCATTCTTGCCACTGGACGCATATTTTGTTTCAGAAACCAGTCTTTGTTCATTCGGCGACCAAAAGGCACTACGGCTCAAGGAACATGGACACAAGCTCGTCGGCTCAGCAAGAGGCATAGATCCTCATGAGCCCCCGCAACAGCAGGGGCTCATGAGGATATATGTCTCTTGCAGCTAGATCGTGTTCTTTTTATCTTGGCAGAGAAGGGGTTAGTTAAGCTCACCCGGCTCTTTCCACTCCAAGCCAAGTATAGTTCTTCCCTGCAAAATGTTTCCAAAGCCGCCTGGTGCGCAATAATAGAACTCTTTGCTAGTTCACCCGGCACTGCGCGTTTGGCGCTAAGTGGGATGGATCGATCGCGATAGCTCGAGGGTTGTGCCTGATCAGCTTGGCGCCTGTGGCGCCAAGCTCATCAGGCACCACCTTTGAGCTAGCATTGTTGATGTGCCTGACGCTGAACGCCGTACTCGTTAAAGATTTACTCAGGACTACTTATCGCCGAGAATTAAAAGCGACTTGGCCCAGGGCAAAAGCTAAACTGAAGTGTTCTCTTTCTGTCGGATCCTAATTAAATTAATGACGAAGTCCGCCCACGAAATAGCACAAATAGGAAATGAAAGATAAATGAAAACTAAAAAGAGCGGCTGGGATTATAGCTGAAAAAAAAAATATTTTGCAAAAATTGCGTTTCACGCATTATATTTGACATTTTGGAAATGCATATTTTGGGACCTGTTTGCCTTGATGAGAAATAATGGTGCCATTTCAAAGGACATGGACATTAGAAAAACACTAGCATCACAGCCACCATCACCACCACCACCACCACCACCACAACAAGTTCACTGTCCTTCCTTAACCTTTTAACCCCCAAGGTCCCATTTCCTCAAATTTTGGAGGTGTTGCCTAACGAGTATGTACCAGTTGCAGGAGATGGCTTGACCATTATAATTCAAGGGTAGTGCCAGATTACCTTGGCGCCTGAAGGCGCCGAGCTAATCTGGCACTATCCTTGAATTATCATGGTCAAGCCATCTCCTGCTGTAGGGATCCGGGGCTTAATGGGTTAATGATTTACAGTTTAGAAGTATTAGAAAAAGGTTTTAGTGAAAAAAACCCCCACAATATTTCTTTTTGTACGGGTTTGAAATATTAATATTTAAAATGTATATAAAGTGAACTTCGCGTTATTACAAAATCGCGAGGGATCCAATATGTCATGTTGTCATATCCGATGTTTGCTATAAGCGAAGTGAATTATAAGTGAACTTCGCGTTATTACAAAATCGCGAGGGATCCAATTTATCATGTTGTCATATCCGATGTTTGCTATAAGCGAAGTGAATTATATGGAAAGAGTGCTCGTTGTAGGCGAAGTAGACTATATATTGTTTTTAACCACGTCTTTGAGAAATGAAGGCAGTAGAAAAGAATGATGAACATCGTGTTTGTCCAAGTTGACCTACCAACCCCCCCCCCTACCCCCTCCACTACCACACCCCCTCACCCCACCCCCTCACAACCCACCCCTACCGTGGTTTTTTTTTTTGTTGTTGTTTGTCTTCCGTATTGAAAATACGGTAGACCATGAAACGGGGCTGGTTGGAGCACGTTCCGTAGCATGCAAATGACGAACATGGGCGGGCACACATCAGACTCTGACAGTGAAGTAACACAATAAAAATTACGTCAAGTCATGCCGCGCTGTTGAACGTACATATGGCGAGAAACGCCGTGTGTATGTATCTGTGTGTGTGTGTGTGTGTGTGTGTGTGTGTGTGTGTGTGTGTGTGTGTGTGTGTGTGTGCGTGCGTGCGTTCGTGTGTGTGTGTGTTTGTGTGTGTGTGTGTGTGTGTTTGTGTGTGTGTGTGTGTGTGTGTGTGTGTGTGTGTGTGTGTGTGTGTGTGTGAGAGAGAGAGAGAGAGAGAGAGAGAGAGAGAGAGAGAGAGAGAGAGAGAGAGAGAGAGAGGTGTTGGGTTAGAGAGGAGGGAAATGGATCAGAAGGATAAGCTTAAAAATAGAAATATGAACTCTGAATGTTCATAAAAGAAAAACGCATGTGACCTCCAAACAATACGGTAGACTTTGGTATAAAATCCTCATCTTGTCTTTCTCTTCTGTGAGGAATGAAGGTAACGGAAAGAAATCAGAAAGATCGTGTCCAACGAAGCAGACAATTACAACAACAAAAAAACACCAACCAAACACACCACCCTCCCCCACTCTTCATCCCTCACAAAAAGAAAAATCACACAGCTGAACTTTAGTTTTCTCGCCTCAGTACGCTAAAGGCCTTTGGGCCAACGTCGTCCGCAGTCGGCCCGCGCACATTCGTGCGCGGGCCGACTACGGATGACGTCGGCCCGCGGAGCTTTGCTGGCTTGTTCGTAGATTAGACATCGATCTGGACATCTTGTAGTATCAATTACCCAATGAAGCAGACGGGCACAGGGAGAAATGACTCCCGTCAGCTCCAGGATTATGTCAAGCTGCGTGCATCGCAAAAGGTCAGAACTGCGGGACGCGTGACCCAGTACGATCTGCACTTTGTAGTGAGTCGGAGAATCTGATTGACTGTTAGACGTAAGGTCCGGAGTCACGGACCAGAACGCGCGCGTGTGGGCGTAACGCTAGGTGCAAGTCTCTTTAACCCGTTCAATGCTAGCAGACGCTGACTATTTTTCTGCTGTCTGTTGATTGAACTGACACCAAATTGCCATAGCTGTCCCCAGGAACATGGAATGACAGCGGTGTCAGCCATAGGGATGAATACTCATGTCTGCTGTCTTTGTTGATTGAACTGACACCAAATTGCCATAGCTGTCCCCAGGAACATGGAATGACAGCGGTGTCAGCCATAGGGATGAATACTCATGTCTGCTGTCTTTGTTGATTGAACTGACACCAAATTGCCATAGCTGTCCCCAGGAACATGGAATGACAGCGGTGTCAGCCATAGGGATGAATACTCATGTCTGCTGTCTGTTGATTGAACTGACACCAAATTGCCATAGCTGTCCCCAGGAACATGGAATGACAGCGGTGTCAGCCATAGGGATGAATACTCATGTCTGCTGTCTGTTGATTGAACTGACACCAAATTGCCATAGCTGTCCCCAGGAACATGGAATGACAGCGGTGTCAGCCATAGGGATGAATACTCATGTCTGCTGTCTTTGTTGATTGAACTGACACCAAATTGCCATAGCTGTCCCCAGGAACATGGAATGACAGCGGTGTCAGCCATAGGGATGAATACTCATGTCTGCTGTCTTTGTTGATTGAACTGACACCAAATTGCCATAGCTGTCCCCAGGAACATGGAATGACAGCGGTGTCAGCCATAGGGATGAATACTCATGTCTGCTGTCTTTGTTGATTGAACTGACACCAAATTGCCATAGCTGTCCCCAGGAACATGGAATGACAGCGGTGTCAGCCATAGGGATGAATACTCATGTCTGCTGTCTGTTGATTGAACTGACACCAAATTGCCATAGCTGTCCCCAGGAACATGGAATGACAGCGGTGTCAGCCATAGGGATGAATACTCATGTCTGCTGTCTTTGTTGATTGAACTGACACCAAATTGCCATAGCTGTCCCCAGGAACATGGAATGACAGCGGTGTCAGCCATAGGGATGAATACTCATGTCTGCTGTCTGTTGATTGAACTGACACCAAATTGCCATAGCCGTCCCCAGGAACATGGAATGACAGCGGTGTCAGCCATAGGGATGAATACTCATGAGTTCCCGCAACTGCGTTGGCTCAGTCTTGAGGATCTATACCGGCCTCTTGCATTTGCATGGTGTTCGCATTTTCTCGGCACTGAACGGGTTAACCCCCCTTTGACTGCCGAGATAAATGAACACGACCCAACAGCAGGCGACATAGATCCTCATGAGGGCCCCCGCAGTCGCGGGGCGGGCTCAGGCTCTTTCTCTATATCTGACGCCGCTGTGTGGCCTCGTTCTTTAGACGGCAGGTGATCTGTGGCGTTGAAATAAGAAACATTTCAGAAAACACAACTAGCGACCAATGGCAGTGCCGGGTTTAACCCTTTTAATCCCAAGGTCTCATTTCTCACATTTTGGAGGTGTTGCCTAACGACCATGTGCCAGTTGCAGGAGATGGCTTGACCATGATCATTCAAGGGTAGTGCCTGATTAGCTTGGCGCCTTCAGGCGCCAAGCTAATCTGGCACTACCCTTGAATGATCTTGGTCAAGCCATCTCCTGCTGTCGGGATCCGGTGCTAAAAGGGTTAATGGAACCATTCTTCAGACGAGAAGAAAAACAATTCTGGTGAAACTTTTTCATCAACGTTGCTACGTAGACAAGTCCGTGAGCGCGTGCGTGGGCGGGCGAGATGCAAAAGGAAACGGAAACAGAATGGAGAATGTAGATGTGTGTTGATCTGTGATTTTGGAGCTTGTGGCTCTAGGCCGTGAGGTAAAAAATCACTGACTGGCAAACACATTACTCTCAAAGAAAGATTTGCCTGATCAACTCGGCATGGGGCATGAGGTTTTCTGAATCCGGAAAACTTGTAAACGAAACAGTAAATGTATACTAGTCTGTGTCTGTGGACCTTACAGTGGTAGGCTGGAGAATCCAAACTCACATCACAGACCAACTCAGACCAACACTAGAAAGGTGTAAACGAGTTGCGTCGTTCATTCTTGTAGAAAAATGATAAATGTTCTGACATTTTCATCTTGCCTATCAACAACAACAACAACAACACAAAAAAAACCCCAAAAAAAAACAACAACACGGATGCACGCACGGACGCACACATGCAAGCAACAACGCAAGCAACAACGCAAGGACGGCACACGGCGCACGCACGCACGCACACACACACACACACACACACACACACACACACACACACACACACACACACACACACACACACACACACACACACACACACACACACACACACACACCCAACAATCCACGCGCGCGCTTGTCCTGCCATTTTCACCTTTGCCATTTACAAAACCTGACTGCAACATGCTTTATTGTAATGGCTTTGCCATTCAAGTCTTGTACCTCACAAAAACTTAATTACAACGGCTCTACAGTTTCTCTTGGTTACCATGCTTTCGCTGTTTAAATCTCGCTCACACACACAAATCGTCATTAGGACAGCTGTAATGTTTCTATGCTTCTGCGGGTTAGTGTTTCGGTCAGGACTTCCCTAAAGGGCCCGTGATCACGTCAGTCTGTCAAACTGAAACCTATTGAACATGCAAGCGTGCTGAGCCTGAGTCGAAACTCTGGAAACTGCACTGTCTGCAAGAGGCTTACATATGTATGCTGATCTGCGACTTTGGACCTCACGGCTTCCAAGTGTAAAGTCCAACATCACAGACCAACGAACATTCCGATTGTGTTCGCATGCAACCTTGTCACTAATAATTTTGTGTTTTCGAATAAAAACGGAAAACAAAAAACAAAACCGGGTTAACTCTTTCAGCGCCAACACCCTACAGCAGGAGATTGACTGACCATGATAATTCAAGGGTAGCGCCAGATTATCTTGGCGCCTTCAGGCGCCAAGCTAATCTGGCGCTACCCTTGAATTATCATGGTCAATCCACCTCCTGCAAGTGGTACATAATCGTTAAGGAACACTTCCAGTGGTACATACTCGTTAAGGAACACTTTCAGTGGTACATAGTCGTTAAGGAACACTTCCAGGGGTACATACTCGTTAAGGAACACTTCCAGTGGTACATAGTCGTTAAGAAACACTTCCAGTGGTACATAGTCGTTAAGGAACACTTCCAGGGGTACATACTCGTTAAGGAACACTTCCAGTGGTACATAGTCGTTAAGAAACACTTCCAGTGGTACATAGTCGTTAAGGAACACTTCCAGTGGTACATAGTCGTTAAGGAACACTTCCAGTGGTACATAGTCGTTAAGGAACACTTCCAGTGGTACATAGTCGTTAAGGAACACTTCCAGTGGTACATAGTCGTTAAGGAACATTTCCAGGGGTACATAGTCGTTAAGGAACACTTCCAGTGGTACATAGTCGTTAAGGAACACTTCCAGTGGTACATAGTCGTTAAGGAACACTTCCAGTGGTACATAGTCGTTAAGGAACACTTCCAGTGGTACATAGTCGTTAAGGAACACTTCCAGTGGTACATAGTCGTTAAGGAACACTTCCAGTGGTACATACTCGTTAAGGAACACTTCCAGTGGTACATAGTCGTTAAGGAACACTTTCAGGGGTACATAGTCGTTAAGGAACATTTCCAGTGGTACATACTCGTTAAGGAACACTTCCAGTGGTACATAGTCGTTAAGGAACACTTCCAGTGGTACATAGTCGTTAAGGAACACTTCCAGTGGTACATAGTCGTTAAGGAACACTTCCAGTGGTACATAGTCGTTAAGGAACACTTCCAGGGGTACATAGTCGTTAAGGAACATTTCCAGTGGTACATACTCGTTAAGGAACACTTCCAGGGGTACATAGTCGTTAAGGAACATTTCCAGGGGTACATAGTCGTTAAGGAACATTTCCAGTGGTACATACTCGTTAAGGAACACTTCCAGTGGTACATAGTCGTTAAGGAACACTTCCAGTGGTACATACTCGTTAAGGAACACTTCCAGTGGTACATACTCGTTAAGGAACATTTCCAGTGGTACATACTCGTTAAGGAACACTTCCAGGGGTACATAGTCGTTAAGGAACACTTCCAGTGGTACATAGTCGTTAAGGAACACTTCCAGTGGTACATAGTCGTTAAGGAACACTTCCAGTGGTACATACTCGTTAAGGAACACTTCCAGTGGTACATACTCGTTAAGGAACACTTCCAGGGGTACATAGTCGTTAAGGAACACTTCCAGTGGTACATAGTCGTTAAGGAACACTTCCAGTGGTACATAGTCGTTAAGGAACACTTCCAGTGGTACATAGTCGTTAAGGAACACTTCCAGTGGTACATAGTCGTTAAGGAACATTTCCAGTGGTACATAGTCGTTAAGAAACACTTCCAGTGGTACATAGTCGTTAAGGAACACTTCCAGTGGTACATAGTCGTTAAGGAACACTTCCAGTGGTACATAGTCGTTAAGGAACACTTCCAGTGGTACATAGTCGTTAAGGAACACTTCCAGTGGTACATAGTCGTTAAGGAACATTTCCAGGGGTACATAGTCGTTAAGGAACACTTCCAGTGGTACATAGTCGTTAAGGAACACTTCCAGTGGTACATAGTCGTTAAGGAACACTTCCAGTTGTACATAGTCGTTAAGGAACACTTCCAGTGGTACATAGTCGTTAAGGAACACTTCCAGTGGTACATAGTCGTTAAGGAACACTTCCAGTGGTACATACTCGTTAAGGAACACTTCCAGTGGTACATAGTCGTTAAGGAACACTTCCAGGGGTACATACTCGTTAAGGAACACTTCCAGTGGTACATAGTCGTTAAGAAACACTTCCAGTGGTACATAGTCGTTAAGGAACACTTCCAGTGGTACATAGTCGTTAAGGAACACTTCCAGTGGTACATAGTCGTTAAGGAACACTTCCAGTGGTACATAGTCGTTAAGGAACACTTCCAGTGGTACATAGTCGTTAAGGAACATTTCCAGTGGTACATAGTCGTTAAGGAACACTTCCAGTGGTACATAGTCGTTAAGGAACACTTCCAGTGGTACATAGTCGTTAAGGAACACTTCCAGTGGTACATACTCGTTAAGGAACACTTCCAGTGGTACATAGTCGTTAAGGAACACTTCCAGGGGTACATAGTCGTTAAGGAACATTTCCAGTGGTACATACTCGTTAAGGAACACTTCCAGGGGTACATAGTCGTTAAGGAACATTTCCAGTGGTACATACTCGTTAAGGAACACTTCCAGGGGTACATAGTCGTTAAGGAACATTTCCAGGGGTACATAGTCGTTAAGGAACATTTCCAGTGGTACATACTCGTTAAGGAACACTTCCAGTGGTACATAGTCGTTAAGGAACACTTCCAGTGGTACATAGTCGTTAAGGATCACTTCCAGTGGTACATACTCGTTAAGGAACACTTCCAGTGGTACATACTCGTTAAGGAACATTTCCAGTAGTACATACTCGTTAAGGAACACTTCCAGGGGTACATAGTCGTTAAGGAACACTTCCAGTGGTACATAGTCGTTAAGGAACACTTCCAGTGGTACATAGTCGTTAAGGAACACTTCCAGTGGTACATACTCGTTAAGGAACACTTCCAGTGGTACATACTCGTTAAGGAACACTTCCAGGGGTACATAGTCGTTAAGGAACACTTCCAGTGGTACATAGTCGTTAAGGAACACTTCCAGTGGTACATAGTCGTTAAGGAACACTTCCAGTGGTACATAGTCGTTAAGGAACACTTCCAGTGGTACATACTCGTTAAGGAACATTTCCAGTGGTACATAGTCGTTAAGGAACACTTCCAGTGGTACATAGTCGTTAAGGAACACTTCCAGTGGTACATAGTCGTTAAGGAACATTTCCAGTGGTACATAGTCGTTAAGGAACACTTCCAGTGGTACATAGTCGTTAAGGAACACTTCCAGTGGTACATAGTCGTTAAGGAACACTTCCAGTGGTACATACTCGTTAAGGAACACTTCCAGTGGTACATAGTCGTTAAGGAACACTTCCAGGGGTACATAGTCGTTAAGGAACATTTCCAGTGGTACATACTCGTTAAGGAACACTTCCAGGGGTACATAGTCGTTAAGGAACATTTCCAGTGGTACATACTCGTTAAGGAACACTTCCAGGGTTACATAGTCGTTAAGGAACATTTCCAGGGGTACATAGTCGTTAAGGAACATTTCCAGTGGTACATACTCGTTAAGGAACACTTCCAGTGGTACATAGTCGTTAAGGAACACTTCCAGTGGTACATAGTCGTTAAGGAACACTTCCAGTGGTACATACTCGTTAAGGAACACTTCCAGTGGTACATACTCGTTAAGGAACATTTCCAGTAGTACATACTCGTTAAGGAACACTTCCAGGGGTACATAGTCGTTAAGGAACACTTCCAGTGGTACATAGTCGTTAAGGAACACTTCCAGTGGTACATAGTCGTTAAGGAACACTTCCAGTGGTACATACTCGTTAAGGAACACTTCCAGTGGTACATACTCGTTAAGGAACACTTCCAGGGGTACATAGTCGTTAAGGAACACTTCCAGTGGTACATAGTCGTTAAGGAACACTTCCAGTGGTACATAGTCGTTAAGGAACACTTCCAGTGGTACATAGTCGTTAAGGAACACTTCCAGTGGTACATACTCGTTAAGGAACATTTCCAGTGGTACATAGTCGTTAAGGAACACTTCCAGTGGTACATAGTCGTTAAGGAACACTTCCAGGGGTACATAGTCGTTAAGGAACACTTCCAGTGGTACATAGTCGTTAAGGAACACTTCCAGTGGTACATACTCGTTAAGGAACACTTCCAGGGGTACATAGTCGTTAAGGAACACTTCCAGTGGTACATAGTCGTTAAGGAACATTTCCAGTGGTACATAGTCGTTAAGGAACACTTCCAGTGGTACATAGTCGTTAAGGAACACTTCCAGTGGTACATAGTCGTTAAGGAACACTTCCAGTGGTACATAGTCGTTAAGGAACACTTCCAGTGGTACATACTCGTTAAGGAACACTTCCAGTGGTACATACTCGTTAAGAAACATTTCCAGTAGTACATAGTCGTTAAGGAACACTTCCAGTGGTACATAGTCGTTAAGGAACACTTCCAGTGGTACATAGTCGTTAAGGAACACTTCCAGTGGTACATACTCGTTAAGGAACACTTCCAGTGGTACATACTCGTTAAGGAACACTTCCAGGGGTACATAGTCGTTAAGGAACACTTCCAGTGGTACATAGTCGTTAAGGAACACTTCCAGTGGTACATAGTCGTTAAGGAACACTTCCAGTGGTACATAGTCGTTAAGGAACACTTCCAGTGGTACATAGTCGTTAAGGAACACTTCCAGTGGTACATATTCGTTAAGGAACACTTCCACGGGTACATAGTCGTTAAGGAACATTTCCAGTGGTACATAGTCGTTAAGGAACACTTCCAGTGGTACATAGTCGTTAAGGAACACTTCCAGGGGTACATAGTCGTTAAGGAACACTTCCAGGGGTACATAGTCATTAAGGAACACTTCCAGGGGTACATACTCGTTAAGGAACACTTCCAGTGGTACATAGTCGTTAAGGAACATTTCCAGTGGTACATAGTCGTTAAGGAACACTTCCAGTGGTACATAGTCGTTAAGGAACATTTCCAGTGGTACATAGTCGTTAAGGAACACTTCCAGTGGTACATAGTCGTTAAGGAACACTTCCAGTGGTACATACTCGTTAAGGAACACTTCCAGTGGTACATAGTCGTTAAGGAACACTTCCAGTGGTACATAGTCGTTAAGGAACATTTCCAGTGGTACATAGTCGTTAAGGAACACTTCCAGGGGTACATAGTCGTTAAGGAACATTTCCAGGGGTACATAGTCGTTAAGGAATACTTCCAGTGGTACATAGTCGTTAAGGAACACTTCCAGTGGTACATAGTCGTTAAGGAACACTTCCAGTGGTACATAGTCGTTAAGGAACACTTCCAGTGGTACATACTCGTTAAGGAACAATTCCAGTGGTACATAGTCGTTAAGGAACACTTCCAGTGGTACATAGTCGTTAAGGAACACTTCCAGTGGTACATACTCGTTAAGGAACACTTCCAGTGGTACATAGTCGTTAAGGAACACTTCCAGTGGTACATAGTCGTTAAGGAACACTTCCAGGGGTACATAGTCGTTAAGGAACACTTCCAGTGGTACATAGTCGTTAAGGAACACTTCCAGGGGTACATACTCGTTAAGGAACACTTCCAGTGGTACATATTCGTTAAGGAACACTTCCAGTGGTACATAGTCGTTAAGGAACACTTCCAGTGGTACATAGTCGTTAAGGAACACTTCCAGTGGTACATAGTCGTTAAGGAACACTTCCAGTGGTACATACTCGTTAAGGAACACTTCCAGTGGTACATAGTCGTTAAGGAACATTTCCAGTGGTACATAGTCGTTAAGGAACATTTCCAGTGGTACATAGTCGTTAAGGAACACTTCCAGGGGTACATAGTCGTTAAGGAACATTTCCAGGGGTACATAGTCGTTAAGGAACACTTCCAGTGGTACATAGTCGTTAAGGAACACTTCCAGTGGTACATAGTCGTTAAGGAACACTTCCAGTGGTACATAGTCGTTAAGGAACACTTCCAGTGGTACATACTCGTTAAGGAACAATTCCAGTGGTACATAGTCGTTAAGGAACACTTCCAGTGGTACATACTCGTTAAGGAACACTTCCAGTGGTACATAGTCGTTAAGGAACACTTCCAGTGGTACATAGTCGTTAAGGAACACTTCCAGGGGTACATAGCCGTTAAGGAACACTTCCAGTGGTACATAGTCGTTAAGGAACACTTCCAGGGGTACATACTCGTTAAGGAACACTTCCAGTGGTACATAGTCGTTAAGGAACACTTCCAGTGGTACATAGTCGTTAAGGAACACTTCCAGTGGTACATAGTCGTTAAGGAACACTTCCAGTGGTACATAGTCGTTAAGGAACACTTCCAGGGGTACATAGTAGTTAAGGAACACTTCCAGTGGTACATAGTCGTTAAGGAACACTTCCAAAACTTGGGAAATGCGCCCATGGCGCTAAAAGGGTTCACATTTTAGTCGAAATATGAACTGCAAGGCTTTCTTCAAAAAGCAGTTATGAGCATTTCCTGCCGAGCTGCAGTTTTCAGGTTTCGTTAGAAAATGGGGAACAATCAAATGAGCACATTGCATCAATTCGTGATTTCTCGTCAAAATGTCCCCTTCGAGGTTGTATGCGAACTCCGAAGCTTTCTGTACAATGTGGTTGTGAGAACTTCCTGTTGAGCTACAGGTTTAACATTTTTAGCCTCAAAGTCCCATTTCTGATTTTAGAGGTATTGCCTAACGACTATGTATGAGTTGTAGGAGATGGATTGATCATGATAATTCAAGGGTAGTGCCAGATGAGCTTAGCGCCTGGCACTACCCTTGAATTATCATGAGCAATCCGTCTACTGCTGCAGGGACCCGGGGCTAAATGGGTTAAGATTTCGTCAGAAAATGAGAAACAAATCAAGGGAGGCAACAGCATCAAAACATGCTTTCTGGCTAAAACGTCCCTTGTGAAGTGCACGCAAACACCATAGATCTGGTGCCACTTCTTTTTTTTTTCCCTTTTTTTCTTTTTAAATCCAGGAAGACAACGAATCTTATCAGGGACGGATTTGGTACGTCCGACCTAAGACAAGTTCATTTCCCTCAATTAATCTCCCTCTTCTCTTTTACATCTTTTTTTCCCCCCTTTTTCTTTGCCAGGGGTGGTAGAAGGGAAGAAAGTTTCCGAAACGCGTCCCCCTTCTCTCGATCCGCCCTTGCTGAGTGGGGAAATTTAAGAATAATTTCATGTAATAATTTCACTAGCTAAAATTGTGACTTTTCACAGACCAACACACAGGAACAAACAGACCTTTCACGATTTTAACCTCTTCACTGTAGATTGCCTTTTTGATCGAACTCATTGCAAAGTCAGCGTCCAAGATCCCTAACGGTTAAAGGAACATGTATACAAATTGGTTTTAGCAAGAGGCGTAGATCTTACGGAGCCCCCCGCAAATACCTC
This sequence comes from Semisulcospira habei, assembly GCA_036245525.1. Classification (NCBI taxonomy): domain Eukaryota; kingdom Metazoa; phylum Mollusca; class Gastropoda; family Semisulcospiridae; genus Semisulcospira; species Semisulcospira habei. The sequence continues at coordinate 43,436,813 of BTPG01000006.1, forward strand.
TTGCAGTTGGGTGGTGTTAAATTTTTCGTCGGCAGTAAATGTTTTAACACAATGAGCCCTACGGTCGAAATTCTCAAAATTGGAGTTGTCCTATGATGGATACACTATAAAAAAAAAAAAACACACAACACTTTGATAATTTAACGGCGGCTGCAGGATAACTGATCGCTTATGGGTGACAGAATATTCTGGTACTACCTTTGAACTGTCACGTTTGTTCTATTTCTTGTTGCACTGCGTACAGGGAATAAAATAAACAAGCCGAGATCAGTGGACAACACACGTTAAAAAACCAAACCGTTACAGCCAGCCCACCCACCCCTTCTTAACTCATTGTGCCCCAAGACCGAAATCCCCAAATGTTGCCGTTGTCCTCTCAAGACTGCAGTGCAGTGCAGGACACAGATCGACCATGATAGTTCAAGGGTGATGCCAGAATAGTTTGGCGCCGATAGGCGCCAAGCTATTCTGTCATCACCCTTGAACTATCATGGTCGATCCATATCTTGCTGTGGTGTGTCTGGGGTAGAACGAGTTAAAAGAAGGTCTGGACCCTTTCACGGCCGGTCACCACCCAACTGCAAGAGGCAAAGAACCTCATGAGCACCCGCAGATGCGGGGGCTCATGAGATTCCTTGCCTCTTGCTGCCCTTCTTGTGTATGCATGCTCCTCGCATGGATGGAGTTCTTTGGTGCTGAATTAACTCATTCAGCCCGACGCACGTATTTCCCAAATTTTGGAGGCGTCATCTAACGACTATGCACCTGTTGCAGGAGATGGATCGACCATGATCATTCAAGGGTAGTGCCAGATTAGCTTGGCGCCGACAGGCGCCAAGCTAATCTGGCACTACCCTTGAATAATCATGGTCGACCCATCTCCTGCTGTAGTGCGTCAGGGCTGAATGGGTTAACATAGATTTTATTAACAAGTCCGAGGCCAGTGGCTGGAGAGATGAGGTTACACGCATCTACTTCACCATTTTTTGCGTCATAAACCTCAGCTAAATGTAAAACACATCATCGTTAGTTGACCCTCTAGTTCATGTAGCCACTGGTTCTGTTTCATAGTATCGGTGGCTGTGTGCACACAGAAGCTAGTGGACCCCAACATCGGACTGTATGTAATGGTCCAAAACAGACGCCATATTTTGATATAAATACATGTGCAAGTCATCAAGATGAACCAAGCTGTTTTCGTGGTAGAACAGATGGCCCGTTAAACAAAATATGCTTGGGAAGAAGGTGATAATTTTAGAACATCAACCATATGTTCTTTTCCTATCCAGACTAATGCATCACTTTTGGCTCTTGGGTTGTGTGCTGTTTAGTTAACACAATGTGATCGTTTGAGAACATAACATGAATGGATGAATGAATGCATAAATGATTTAATAAATCGATGATTCAATAAATCAATGATTTAATAAATGAATGAATCAATGAATAAGGTCATGTGCTGCAGATTTCCAATAACGTAATTAATGAGTATATTTCTTTTCTTTGTGTGGTTGCAGTATCGGAGTTTGCACAGCAAATGGCGGCGGCCCACGAGCTGTTCTCTAAGGAGATCCAGTCTGTCATCTCGTCCTTCCGGCGGCGGAGTTACGAGCTGAAGAAAGAGAGGTGAGGATTTTGTTTTGAAGCCCCTATAACTTTGCTGTAATCTTCCCATCTGCTTGAGATGCATACAGAGGCACAGAACATCTGCAAAAGACATAGATTCTCATGAGCCCCTGCAGTTGCAGGGGCTCATGGGAATCTTTCCCTCTTGCTTGCAGAAATGTGTCCCAAAACATTACGAGTTGAGAATACGCTCTCAAGACAGAGAGGCCGTTCAGTCATTAAGCAGGCCGTCCCACTGTCCTGTCCCTGTTTTGAAGAGACAAAAATGCTCGTCATTAACACATTCCAAACTTGCTGCATTGGGATACGCGGCTGTAAACCGTGTATCCGAACGCAGCAAATCTCGAATGAGTTAACGCATTTAGCCCCGATTCCCTACAGCAGGAGATGGATTGATCATGATAATTCAAGGATAGTGCCAGATTAGCTTGGCGCCTTCAGGCGCCAAGCTAATCTGGCACTACCCTTGAATTATCTTAGTCAGTCCATCTCCTGCAACTGCTACATAGTCATTAGGCAACACCTCCAAAATTTTGAGAAATGGGACCTTGCGGCTGAAAGGGTGAAGACTGTTCCTGGTGCTTTCTTGGGGGTATCCAGAGCTCCTTCTTCCAAGTGCTTTGTATTATTATTCGTTTATTGCTACTTAGAAGTTTGAGCTAGAAGTGAATCAGCTAGCCTGCCTCCTCCATCTGTCTTTTGTAAGACATTAAAGCGATCTGCTCCTCGGCAGGCTCTGACTGCTAAGATTCGCCGATGAAATTCGTTATCGATGTTGCCTTGCCTTCAACGAAGACTTTTCCATCCTTCTGTTCACAATTCATGCTTGGAGGCACACGTACCAGAGGATTCCCGCGGCCTGGTGTGAGCGTAACGGAAGTAGCTCTCCAGCGTAGACAGGAGCCGGAGATCAGAAATGTCTTTCATTTTACGACATATACATTTCGTAATTTAAACGAGTCGTATTGTCCAGCATTATTTTAAGACATACTAAGAGCATTTACGAAGGAGATATTGCGATGTGTTAACCCTTTAGGCGTGAAGTAGGTCGCTTTAACCCATTTAGCCCCGAGTACCTACAGCAGGAGATGGATTGACCATGATAATTCAAGGGTAGTGCCAGATTAGCTTGGCGCCTGAAGGCGCCTAGCTAATCTGGCACTACCCTTGAATTATCATGGTCAATCTATGCAACTGGTACATAGTCGTTAAGCAACACCTCCGAAATTTGAGAAATGTGACCTTGGTGCTAAAAGAGTTAACATTCACTCAGCATGCACACAACGGCGAAATTACTTAATGAACTTTCATTCAAACGAATAGAATCCTTACAGAAAATTGAATCCGTGTAGGACGAAAATGAATACAGACAATTCTAATCTGTACAGAAACCGTGCTGATTAAATCGTTACAGAAACAGCTTCGGGGTTCTTTGTCAGGAAGAGTCTTTTTGTCCTATCAGCTTTCAGACAAGCTCCTTAAATTAACTTCTTTGAACGAATGTCGATCAGAATCTAAAAATGTTCCCTGTAACATGTGGTTTTTGCATCACATTGTCTGTCACCTCTGAAGGAGCTTAGAGGGGGTGCTGGGGGTGATCCTGTCACGGTCACTCTGGTTGTCTCCCTCGATTCGCTAGCGCTGACCAACCCTCTAGGCTGGCGTTAGCTTTCTTGCTGATAGGACCAGCGGTAGCGAATCGAGGGAGACAACCAGTGTGTGTCACGGCTTCACCGTGATTTCGAACTCTTGAAAGCAGTTTTCAGGGATCGAGTACAGGCGCCAGTCACAGCAACGAGAAATGCGAAATTATCGTATCGCGAATTAAAATTGGCTCCCACATAAATTGTCGATCTTAATTCTGCCCGCGACACACCACATGAAAATATGGCTCGACCATGATAGTCCAAGGGTGGTGGCAGAATAGCTTGGCGCCTATAGTCGCCAAGCTGTTCTGCCACCACCCTTGAACTATCATGGTCGATCTGTCTCCTGAATTGTAATGCAGTCCTCAGAGGATGACTCCAAAATGTGGGTATTTCGTACCTCGGGCACAATGAGTTAATCTCATCGGCAGCCTCTTTATTTTGTTTCTTCTTCTTTTCCTTCTCCTTTTAAAGTTTTTTATTTTTCATTTTTTAAAAAAAATATTTTTAACTTGGCGATAATGGTGACCTGTCTGCCGCAAGTCAGTTCTCAAATTGCCCATCACTCAATTATTGTGCGATGATTGTGCGAAATCCGGAAAGGTAATGAGGGGACAGTGGCCTCCATCAGTTGATCCAAAGTTAGTCTGAATCAAACGCAGAAAGTGCGTGTCTCCTTTCGTAACCCCTTCACTGTCGGGGCCAGGTGAACGCCACCCATCTGCAAGAGACATAAATCCTCATGAGCCCCCGCTGTCGCGGGGGCTCATGAGGATTTGTGTCTCTTGTTTAGTCCTGCGTTCTTTGCGCCCACGTCTGGTCCCATTTCGTTTGTGTTCTTTGCGCCCACGTCTGGTCCCATTTCGTTTGTGTTCTTCGCGCCCACGTCTGGTCCCATTTCGTTTGTGTTCTTTGCGCCCACGTCTGGTCCCATTTCGTTTGTGTTCTTCGCGCCCACGTCTGGTCCCATTTCGTTTGTGTTCTTTGCGCCCACGTCTGGTCCCATTTCGTTTGTGTTCTTCGCGCCAATGTTGTTCAGTGTGCAGTGGTTTCTGACGCGAAGTCCGCGTCCGCTGGCTGTACAGGGGTTAAGCCTGGGCGCCGTGTATTTCCACGTCCCAGATATGGGTCACTGACTCCCTGGGTTCTCCCAAATAACCCTCTAGGCTGGCGTTAACTTTCTTGGTTGGTTAGTTCGGGGTTTAACGTCTACGGCACCGAAGTGATAATGGACGGCCCTGACACGGGCGGGTTCATGGGGGACAGGGAAATCTGTCGCCTACGGAGTACGACCTGAACACTGATCAATTCAGGCGCACTGCAACTGTGCCACTTTGATTTACCAGGACCTTTCAACGGACGTGCTATGAAACAAGCCCGTCTTCCCCCCCCCCCCCCCCTCTCCTGGATTGCGAGTCCAGTTACCGGGGCCGGAACGGGGGACTGGAACCCACGACCCGCCGATTCCTTAACCACCTGAGGTATTTCGGACTCTGTTAGCTTTTTTACTGATAGGATTACCGACAGCCAGTTTTGGAGAAGAAAAAATGGACAAATTTAGCAAATAGACCTTTGTTTACCAGGTGTATGTGACCTTTGTGTCGTCTACCAAATTTCCCTTTATGACCTTCAAGTAGTTTCCGATACCCGGACAGTGCAGGTATTTGTATACCCAGATGATGCAGGTATTATTGAGATTTGCAATGACCTTTTCCTGCTGACCCCCGGCAGGGATCGAACCTCGCACCTTGCGGACTCCAGTTAGACGCGCTAACCACTGTGCTATTGGGGACCGCAGTGATAATAGGAAGCGAACTATTTTTAAACTTGAGGGGAGCAGTTTTTACACAAGTTAGTCAAATTCGTCTCAAAGAACGCCTTGATTAAATATCCTGAGGGCGCATATGTCTTTTGAGGAGTTTGAGTGTGTGTTTGCAAATAGACCTGCCATTTTATGACTTTATTTTTTATATTTCTTTGATTTGTTTCGTCGCACAAATGTAAGTTTCCACTGTAAACCACTCCGGGAGTCATGGTTTGTTGATGATAACACAGACATACTATTCTGAGCTGCTTTACAACACTGAAGGCTCCGTTGTTGTGAGAAGCGTTTGCTGTGCTGGGTGTCTTCCGAACGGGTGAGAAAGGGCAGGCGGTGAGTTGAAGTCTTTTGAATTTATGTTTGACGGTCCCTCAAACTGTCAGGTGTTAAAAATGGACTCGAATAAGGAGTTGAAGATTAGAACGGCGCCAAACTATTCAGGCACTACCCTTGAACTGTCGTGATCGATGGTAGTTCATATGTAATGGTTGGTGAACTTGTCGCTTTTGTGTGTGTGTGGGCGGTTGAGGGGGTGAGGTGGGGGAAAGGGGGTGGCAAGATTCAAAGATACCGCACCAAAAGACTCAGTACAAAATTCGATTAAGCAAGCCACGAGATACAAGAATTAGAAGGGTGGGTGGGTGGGTGGGTGGGGGGGGGGGGAGGGGGGGGGGCAGATCGTATTTACAGGGGTAGGACTATCGATCAAAGGACTATCGGCACGTGAGATTATCGACCAACATTGTCAAAATGTGGGGAAAATCTATCGATACTCAGTCCTTGACTGGTGATACGTAGGATTGCAAGACAATGACAAATGCTGGACTTACGATACATAGGGCTATGGATCAGAGGACTGCTGATAGGACTATTCATGTAGGCTGATAGGACTATTCATGTAGGCTGATAGGACTATTCATGTAGGCTGATAGGACTATTCATGTAGGCTGATAGGACTATTCATGTAGGTCTCTTGACACGCATCCGATTTATGCCGGGGCACTTTTATCTCAAACTCGAAAAGTTTCCAGATGGGCCACTCTTTTGGCTCTACCCCATTCAAGTATGTAGGAAGCACTGGCCGCACTGCGAACGAGAGAAATGTTTGATGAATAGCCTAGACCGATCTCAGCTTTGTAGTGAATGTTGGACAAATTAATATTGATTTTCTCCCGGGGCGAGACAGTGCACTGTCTGTCGTTTTCAACCAACAATATAGATTAAAAAAAAAAAATCAACTACTTTACAAGAATCGAGTTATGTTTTGATTAACCCTTTTACTGCGGAGAAAAATTGCACGACACCCAACTGCACGAGGCATAGATCCTCATGAGCCCCCGCAGTCGCGGGGGCTCATGAGGATCTATGCCCATTGCTGAAACCACTTTGTGTCCAAGTTCTCTTGACGGCTGGAAATCTTTGACGTTGAACTTGCAATGATTTCAAAAACGCAGTCTGCTCCTATTGGCAAATAAAAGGGATACAGACGATACAAGTTTTGTTTTAATTTTCCTTAATAATAATAACAATAATAATAATAATAATAATAATAATAATAATAATAATAATAATAATAATAATAATAATAATAATAATAATAATAATACCGGTTATTATATAGGCGCATTTCCCCAATTCTGCGAATCGACTCAAAGCTCCGCGAACTGAACCCAACACGCACGCCGGTGACACACGCATTCACTCTGAAGGCACAGACACAGGACATTCACGTGGTGCGAGGCTACTGAGGTTTCGGAAATTTTGATCGCTTGTATTTGACATTTATAACGTGGCCTGAAACCGGTACCAAAGTGGAGGGGGATGGAAGAGCCGGAGTACCCGGAGAACGAACCCCCGACGGTCCGCCCGAATTAACGGTGACACTTACTAGATGAGGAGAAAAATCCAACGCCGAAACCCGGTATCAGTCGAACCTCGCATCTTTAGCATTGGTGGCAGGCGTCTTAACCACTGCGCCACAGACCGCCCCAAGGGCTCATCGCCCAGAAGGCAAAGGGTTCAGTCTTGTTGAGTCCATCACAAACACTCACGAACTGAATGAACCGGCTTCTTGTGCATGCAGCTACCGGTACTGTTGTCAGGACTGGCGGGTGCATGTACAAAGGGTTACGTTTCCTTCCCAGGGACACAGGGGGAGGCATCGCAGACGCGTAGTGCAATGAGCCGTGGTGGCGCCTCATATACACGCTTGAGTTGTGGTACACACAACGCACGTTTCCGGAACGGTCCCCAAATTTGTTGCCAAAGACAAAACACCTTTCGCCTGTAAGAGGTGTAGATGGGTTCTGAGCAGTTTTTCAATAAACCCCTTTTGCTGCCGAGAAAAATCGAACGCCGCCACCCAGCTGCAAGAGACATAGATCCTCATGAGCCCCCGCAGTTGCGGGGGCTCATGAGGATCTATGCCTCTTGCTGAAACTTCTTTGTGCCCATGTTCCTCAGTGTGATGGCTGGAAATCTTTGACGTTTCAATGATTTCAAAAACACAGTCTGCTGCCATTGGCAGAGAAGGCGTCCGTTAATCTGCAGGCCAACAAGTACACGTTTATAAGCAGTAACATCGAAAGTATTTTCTCTGCAATTGGGGCATATGTCCCCAGGGATCCTCGTAGATTGTAGAATTTATTTTAATTGGATGGATGGATGGATGGATAGGATCGGATCGAATCGAATAGAATCAAATCTTGATTGATTGATTGATTGATTGATCGATCGTGTATTTTACTTTGACCGCAGTAACATCGAAAGTATTTTCTCTGCAAGTGGCATAAAAAAAAATGTCCTTAGGGATCCTTGTAGATTGTAGAATTTATTTTAATTTTATTTTAATTGGATGGATGGATGGATAGATAGGATCGGATCGGATCGAATCGAATAGAATCAGATCTGGATTGATTGATTGATTGATTGATTGATTGATCGTGTATGTTACTTTGACCGCAAATACGCGGTGTGACAATGGCATGGTTAGTCCAGTTCGGCTCAGTTCTGTTCTGTTTGTGCAAAGCGAGGATATATATATATATATATATATATATATATATATATATATATATATATATATATATATATATATATATATATATCTGCGCTGAGAAAGACCCATACGCACTCGACTCCTTCTTTGCACGTTTTACTAGCGCTAATTTCGATATCACTTTCTGCCAAGTCATCGCGCGACATTTTTTTTAATTAACCCCTTATAGCACCCAAGGTCCCGTTTCTCAAATTTTGGATGTGTTGCCTAACGACTATGTACTAGTTGTAGGAGACGGACTGATCATGATAATTGAAGGGTAGTGCCAGATGAGCTTGGCGCCTGAAGGCGCCAAGCTCATCTGGCACTACCCTTCAATTATCATGATCAATCCATTTCCTGCTGCAGGATCCCGGGGCTAAAAGGGTTAACAGGTGGGTGGGCAGATGGTGTGACTGACTGATTGACTGACTACTTGCTTGCTTACTTGCTTGCTTGATTGATTGACCGACGGATTCCTTTGATTCAGACCTGTGGACACGCCATGCACCATTTTCACTGCCTGGGAAACCCTGCTACAGGAAACAGAGGTGGACGCCCAGGTAAGATCATCCACGCCAGAGGGGACACAGATGTAAATTAAATCGGAAAAGACATGTTAACATTGCATATATTCTGTACAGAAATAACACCGGTTGTCTCCCTCGATTCGCTACCGCTGAGCGGTAGCAAATCGAAGGAGACCCCCGGTGTGTATAAAAATCAGTCCTGTACCGAGTCCTAAAGTCCATATACCCACAATGTGGGCGTTTACCGTCTGAAGACGAGCCATTACAGTACAGAGACAAACCCGCTGCGACAGTTCAAGTGAGGTGCTAGAATAGCTCGGTGTCAGAAGGCACCTATCTATTCTGGCACCACCCTTGAACTGTCGTAGTCAATCAGTCCTCCTCCTGCACAGATGGAAGTGCAATGGAGGCCGATGAAACAAACTGCACGACACCTTTCAGAGTTTGCCTGCCTGTGTCATTGGTGATTGTGCAACATAGGTCATAGGTTTACAAAAAAATTATTTGCGTCCACTGGTATGGAAGAGGGGGTTAAAATGTGTTATGATCGCCTGCAACTGCAGGGGCTCATGAGAATCTATGCCTCTTGTCAGAGTACAGCAATTATTTTTTTTTGCGTTCAAGTGACTCTTCGGCTGTGCAGGAAACACAATGCAGACTCGGGAGAATTTTCCACACTTCGTAGAATTGACCGCATGATGGAAACGAGCTCTCAGGTGTCCCGACTACGTAAACATTGTATTTAACCCCTTAACTGCCAACAGACACAAGTTATGTTTTTTTTTGAAATATCAGCGACAAATTATTTGCCAAATAAACCTGTCCGTCCGTCCGTACAAGAAACATGGATGTCGACAGGGCCACTGAATTGCAAAGAACCGCAACACATTAACTCATTCGAGACGTGTCGCCTCCGGATACGCGGCATAAGCCGCGTATCCGGAGGCGGCACGTCTCGAATGAGTTAAAAGCCAGAGAAAGCTATCTGGCCAAGGTATACATTATGTCAGTTAGGCCGACATAATGCAACGAAACCAGAACAAAAGCGCTGTCTGTCCGCCGAGAAATACGCGAATGTGTTATGATGAGGTCAGCAAGAGGCAAAGAGCACCATGAGCAGCGCACCCGGCGGGGGCTCATGAGGTTCTTTGTCTCTTGCAGTCGTGTGGCTGGTGGTCGCATTTTCCCGGCAGTGAAGGAGTCAATTTCCCGTGATTACCAGCGCTGAAAGGTCAGATTGAAATGATGGAAGGGTTTGTTTGAACTGATTTGAAAAGGGTTTTATCTGGCGCAATGTGGACTAGAAGTAGTGGGAGTGGTGATTTGGGTTTTGGGACACGCGTGTGTGTGTGTGTGTGTGTGTGTGATTGTGTGTGCGTGCGTGTGTGTGTGTGTGTAAGTTGTGTGTGCGTGCATGCGTGCGTGTGTGTGTGCGTACGCGTACATGTGTGTGTGTGCGCGTGCGTGTGTGTGTGCGTGTGTGTTTGTGTGTCTGTGTGACTGTGTGAGACTGTGCGTGCGTGTGTGTGTGTGTGTGTGTGTGTGCATGCGTGTGCGTGCGTGCGTGTGTGCTTGTATGTGCGTGTGTGCGTGCGTGCATGCTGGTATGTGTGCGCGCGCGCGTATGCCTGTGCACGCATGCGTGAAGATGCGTCTGAGAGCGACAAACAGACATGCAGACAGACACACACACACACACACGTTTTCCAGTGAGCAATGCTAATGTCCTCAAGCCGACATCGGTCCGTAGCTGGCCCTGCTCAGGCCAGCGAAGGCTGACATCAGCGCAATGGTCTCTTGCTTACTTGGCTAGTTCTCCGACCGTCCTTGCGCTGGGAACATCAAGTGACGATATCGACCCAGCGCACGCACCATTTCTTATCAGGAAAATTAGCAGATTTCGTACTGTATTGATTAGAAAATACTGACGTCCTGCGTGGCGGCATTAGCCAGATTGCATGGATCTCGCTTTGCCAGTTCGTAAAAGGTCCGCAGGCCGACGTCGGCCGCATTGGGCCCGAGCACTGTCGTGCGTGGGCCCACTGCGGCCAGCGTCGGCTCGAGGGACTTTTGCTTACTTTAAAAAAAAACAACCACTGATGAGGTGGTAAAGACAGAAGAGGAAGCATTTGTACGAACTTAACCTCATAACTGCCGAGGCAAGGCGAACGCCACCCATCTGCAAGAGACATAAACCCTCATGAGCCCCCGCAGTCGCGGGGGCTCATGAGGATTTATGTCTCTTGTTAGTCCTGTGTGTTGTTTACGCTTAACATTGTCCCATTTGTGTCTGTGTTCCTCACGCAAATGTCGATCAGTGTGCAGTCGTTTCTGACGCGCGTTTCGAAAGGGTTAAAAAAAACCCATCTGTGATGGCCTGTGAAGATGGACCTTACGGCTTTCTACCGTTAACCCCTGAACGTTGTAGGACGCTGTCTTTGTACAGTGAAACCTTCTGTAGTAGCGGCCACCTTTAATTCTATTCAACAACAACAAAACTGAAAGGACAGTGGTCATCAGTCTATAGCAGTGATCAACCGTCTGTAGCAGTGGTCATCCGTCTGTAGCAGTGGTCATCCGTCTGTAGCAGTGGTCATCAGTCTATAGCAGTGGTCATCCGTCTGTAGCAGTGATCAACCGTCTGTAGCAGTGGTCATCCGTCTGTAGCAGTGGTCATCCGTCTGTAGCAGTGGTCATCAGTCTATAGCAGTGGTCATCCGTCTGTAGCAGTGGTCATCCGTCTATAGCAGTGGTCATCCGTCTGTAGCAGTGGTCATCCGTCTGTAGCAGTGGTCATCCGTCTATAGCAGTAGCAGTGGTCATCGGTCTGTAGCAGTGGTCATCCGTCTGTAGCAGTGGTCATCCGTCTGTAGCAGTGGTCATCAGTCTATAAAAGCAGTGGTCATCCGTCTGTAGCAGTGGTCATCCGTCTGTAGCAGTGGTCATCAGTCTATAGCAGTGGTCATCCGTCTGTAGCAGTGGTCATCAGTCTATAGCAGTGGTCATCCGTCTGTAGCAGTGGTCATCCGTCTATAGCAGTGGTCATCCGTCTGTAGCAGTGGTCATCCGTCTGTAGCAGTGGTCATCCGTCTATAGCAGTGGTCATCCGTCTGTAGCAGTGGTCATCCGTCTGTAGCAGTGGTCATCCGTCTATAGCAGTGGTCATCCGTCTGTAGCAGTGGTCATCCGTCTGTAGCAGCCGCCTAAGAAGTATACCGCTTCTTCACTTTCACTATTTTAAACTGAGACCTTTTTTTTTTTATAAACGGTCACCTGTCTATTGTAGATACATCCGTCCTGTTCCGTAACCCCGGTTAGTTCGGGTTTGACGTCCACAGCACCGATGTGATCATGGACGGCCCTGACGGGCGGTTATGGAGGAACAGGGAAATCTATTGCCTGTGGAGTACGACCTGAACACTGATCAACTCAGGCGCACTCAACTGTGCCACTTTGATTTACCAGGACCTTTCAACGGACATGCTAGTGAACAAATTCGGTTTTTTTCCCCCCTGGATTGTGAGTCCAGCTACCGGGGCCGGGAGGGGATTCGAACCCACGACCCGGCGATTCCCTTCCCTCTCCTGCTCCGACGTTTAACCGCCTGAGCTATTTCGGACTCTTTCCGTAACCCCTTCAATGCCGAACAAAACTAAACCAATCGAGATCTTCATGAGCCCCGCCGTAGCTGACTTCGGTCCGCGTTCCTTGGCGTTGAATTAACCCTTTGCGTGTCGGTAGCGGGTTTTTGGTCGCGATGATTCCGACAGGAATCATCGCGACCAAAAACCGCTACCGACACGCAAAGAGTTAACACAGATTTCAGAAACACAATTTGCGTACTCTGGCAGAGAATGGGGTTAAATAATCGTTATATGCATGTATTCAATTCAATTCAATCCTTTTAAAAAAACTTTATTGTGTCAGTCTAGCCGACAAATTTTCTTTCGTTGGGATCGCATGCGCGCGTACGGTTCCACATTATGACAATTATGACAATGGTGGAAAAAAAACAACAACAAACCCAACAACAACACTACATGACCACAGTGTCATAGGAGTGAGTCTGCCACTTGCAAGATGCCACTGCGACATCTGAGGTGCAAGTTCCACGACGGCGTCAACAGGGTAGTCTTTGATTTCATATCTTACGGCTCAGACGCATACGCACCAAAATCATTATCTCTGACACAAAATTGTAAGTATTTACATTACTTGTCAACATAGAGCGCCAACTCTGTAATTCATGTGGCATTTCTTATTAACACTTTGCGTATCAGTAGCGGTTAAATTTAGTCGCGATGATTCCTACGTATGAACGTTAAAATATCTATTTATTCTAGTCGCTGATCAGTGTTCAGGTCGTACTCCATAGGCAATAGATTTCCCTGCCCCCCCCCCCCCCCCCTCCCATCCATTATCACTTCGGTGCCGTGGACGTTAAACCCCGAACTAACAACAACAAGCCTTGATTTAGAGCGACTAGAAAAAAAATCGTGAAAACGCGTTTCTCTGCGTCAGCCTCCGATTTGCTTTCGGTCACTAATCAGCTGGTTTGTGACGTCAGTGTCGGGAGCTGTTTCGGAAAATCGTGCTGCATCTTCACCTCATACGTCGGTTTGCTGGTTATTTTCTGAGTATGACTAACCCTTTGGGTCTCGGTAGCGGCTTTAATCGTCATGATTCCTGCAGGAATCATCGCGACTAAAACCGCTACAAACACCCAAAAAGGCTAAAAGAATGTTGACAGAAACTCGTTAATCGGTCATACTGCAAAAACTGAGCTGTTCTTGTGAAGTTCCCTCCCTTGTACTACCAAGTAAATATCTCCTAATTTAACTCATTCAGCCCGGCGCACGTATTTCCCAAATTTAGAAGGCGTCATCTAATGACTATGTACCAGTTGCAGGAGATGGCCCGACCATGATAATCCAAGGGCAGTGCCAGATTAGCTTGGCGCCGACAGGCGCCAAGCTAATCTGGCACTACCCTTTTATTATCATGGTCGACCCATCTCCTGCTGTAGTGCGTCAGGGCTGAATGGGTTAAAGCATTCAAAATCTCGCTTTTCACGAAGATAGACACACCGGCTTGTGCCAAATCAGACCAGAAATGACGCTCAATTTTCTGTTACTTTTGAATTTCGTCCTTCCCATTTTGGACAAAACGGGGTCTTAAACTTGCATAACTACAACAACTCGCATGATTTCCAGCCAAACGTCTGCTCTAGAAAGGCAGAGACAGAAAGTCCATTTTCTTTGGTGACATTTTTTGTGTTACAATGAAAATGACCAAGTGAGGAAAGGACCTCGGACCCACGACGGCCGCAGTGGGCCCGCGCACGGCTGCGCGCGGGCCCACTGCGTCTGTCATTGGCCCGAAGTCGTTTTGCTACTGGGGATGGAATTGCTGTCTTTTGCCTTCCTAGGGGAGAACAGAGAGGAATGGAGGGAGCTGGTTGCCAAGTCATCAGTGGTGCCCCAACGGTCGGCAAGACTACGGGAGATAGATAGATAGATAGATAGATAGATAGATAGATAGATAGATAGATAGATAGATAGATAGATAGATAGATAGATAGATAGATAGATAGATGGATGGATGGATGGATGGATGGATGGATGGATGGATGGATGGATGGATAGATAGATAGATAGATAGATAGATAGATAGATAGATAGATAGATAGATTAGATTAGATTAGATTAGATTAGATTAGATAGATAGATTAGATTAGATAGATTACATTAGATTAGATTGGATCAGATCAGATCGGATAGGATAGGATAGGATAGATACATAGATAGATAGATAGATAGATAGATAGATAGATAGATAGATAGATAGATAGATAGATAGATAGATGATAGATTGATAGATAGATGATAGATAGATAGATAGATAGATAGATAGATAGATAGATAGATAGACAGACAGACAGACAGACAGACAGACAGACAGACAGACAGACAGACAGATAGATAGATAGATAGATAGATATGGGAGGCGTAGTGATGTAACAGTGAGAAAGCACGCCTTGGTTTTCTCGCCAAACTGTATTGCTGTATGCGGATTTTTCCCCCCAGGCCCATCTGGACGCGGCGGGTTTGCTGATAAAGAACGTGTACCGGCCGCTACAGGAGGTGGCCACCCACAAGAGCGCCCACACCCAGCAACTCATCGCCTTCAGGGACATCCTGGAGAAACTTCTGGATCAGTGCGAGGCAGGCATGGGAAAGGTGATGACGATGATGATGATAATGATGATGAAAATAAGAGCTCCCAACAGCTTTCTCGAGCAGTGCTAGGCAGTAAAAGGCATCGCTGTGTAATGTAAGAGATGCATGACCCAGTGCGGGAGGTGGATGGACAGCGAAAGTTCACGTCTAGCGCGTGGTCGGCCTACACGTGGGAATCGTGTCCTTTACGACTCGTTGTGTTAACCCTTCGGCTGTCGGTTGCGTTCTTTGTCGACGTGATTCATGCAGGATTTACCTTGACAAAAAACAAAAAAAAAAAAAAAAAAAAAACCAACATAAAACCGCTACCAACAAATTAAGTGTTAACCCCTTCCCTGCTGAGAGAAATGGACCACCACCCAAACCGCAAGAGGTATAGATCCTCATGGGCCCCCGCATTTGCTTTGCGGGGGCTCATGAGGATCTATGCCTCTTCTGAAATCAATCATGTACGTTGGGGATCTTTGACGCTGAATTCAGTTGACAGTGATTTTGAAAACACAATCTGCGTCCACAGGCAGTGAAGGGGTTACTGTGTTGTTCAGGTGGAGGAGCAGTATCACGAGGCTGTGCACACCTTGACGGAGAAGGGGGGTGACGGCGATGACGGTCACGAGGCCGGGAGGGCGCAAGTTCTGAACAGCCACAACGATTACGTGCTGTCTCTCAGGGCCACCAACCGCACCATTGAGCAGTTCAGGAACACTTTGCCGGAAATCCTGGAGGTAAGGCTTCAAACGCACATGCGTTGATGAGACATAAACTCCATTGTGCACGCACAGTGCCGTGGGTGCGTGCGCCAGTGCGTTCTCAACGACAGCTACCAACCGCACCATTGAACAGTTCAGAAGATCTTTGCCGGAAGTCCTAGAGGTAAGGCGTAAAACCCATTGTTTTCATCCTTACGTCACAAGACTAATCTCTTTAGCGCAAACTGTGCCACACGACCGAGCTACAAAAACCTTTGTTTTCAACCCTACACCACACGACCAATCCCTTTAGCGTAAACTGTACCACATGACCGAGCTACAAAACCCTTGTAGCAAATAATGGCGGTCTTCTTGTAGCCCTCTTTGTGACGCATCTTGGATGCAAGTTTTGTTCTATAAAAGATCACCAAAACATTCTAAAGTAAAAAGTTAATTAGTGTTGTTCGAAACAACAAGCACACTACTGGAGATGGCAACGTCACCATGAAATATTTTAAATTACGTAACAAGTCTATTATGTATAAATGTATATATTCCTTAGACGTCAGTCATGTTTGGCGCGATCCAGGTCGGCAGATTTCTTCTTGATTTCTTTTACGAAAATAGTGGAGGAATGAAAACAGATACGTTATTGGTAGCAGGGGCTTGCTGCACGGACCCTTGTAGGCCTGCGGGAGGTCAAAGGAACCATTGTACAAGGGTTCCTTTGACCTCCCTCAGGCCTACAAGGGTCCGTGCAGCAAACCCCCGCGACCAATAACTTATACTGTGGACACACAGTGCCGGGGGTGCATTCTCTAGGGGTTCTCAACGAGGGCTACCAACCGCACCATTGAGCAGTTCAGAAGCACTGTAGCGGTAGGTTTTAGAGGCACGGCTGAATGTTAACCCCTTGACTGTCGAAACAAGTTAAACGCCATCCAACGGTAAGTGGCATAGATCCACATGTTCCCCCGCAAATGCGGGGGCTCATGTTGATCTATGCCTCTTGCTGACACCACTGTGTGTCTATGTTTCTTGAACGGCTAGGTTTCTTTATGCATTAATAATAATAATAATAATAATAATAATAATAATAATAATAATAATAATAATAATAACAACAATAATATAACAATAATAATAATAATAATAACAATAATAATAATAATAATAATAATAATAATAATAATAATAATAATAATAATAATAATAATAATAATAATAATAATGAAGGAGATTTGTTACGCGCTTATTCTAAAAGTAGCTCTAAGCGCTGATACAATGAAAAGGCTAACAGCCAACACGCGCACACACACGCACAACACACACACACACACACACACACACACACACACACACACACACACACACACACACACGCACGCACGCACGCACGCACGCACACGCACACACACGCACACACACACACACACACACACACACACACACACACACACACAGCACACACACACACACACACACACACACACACACACACACACGTGCATGGCTGGGGAAATGAACTAGTGAAAGGCAGCGTTGTAGAGGTGGGTTTTGAGAAGTGATTTAAAGGAGATGGGTTCGACTAAGATTTCAGAAACACAGTCTGAATTGAAGAGGTCACCCCTCGTGCATGCAGTCGCCGATGCTGTTTACAGTGGGGTTTTTAGGGGGGGGGGGGGGGGGGGTTTACAACGATTTCTGTTTCTCTCCGAGGGCAACCGACTTCACTTTAGATAAACAGCCCAAAAAGCACTTTGCCGGAGGTACTACTGCAAGGCAAGGATTAAAAATGCGTGGAAGTCTTGTTATAGTGATATTTTGGGGCACTTTGCCGGAGGTACTACTGAAAGGCAAGGATTGAAAATGCGTGGAAGTCTCGTTTAGTGTGATATTTTGGGCACTTTGCCGGAGGTACTACTGAAAGGCAAGGATTGAAGATGCGTGAAAGTCTCGTTTAGTATGATATTTTTGACCTGTTTATTTTTTTCTGCACCTTCACCTTTTTAGCCCCGAGGCCCCATTTTTTCAATTTTGGCGGTGTATGTACCAGTTGCAGGAGATGGCTTGACTATGATAATTCAAGGGTAGTGCCATATTAGCTTGGCGCCTTCTGGCGCCAAGCTAATCTGGCACTACCCTTGAATTATCAAGGTCAAGCCATCTCCTGCTGTAGGGATCCGGGGCTAAAAGGGTTAACTGGTGTATGTCTGTGTATCTGTTGAAAAGGAGATGGAGGAAATCTACATTGATGCCAGCAACACCATCAACGTCGCAATAGAAGGACACGCACTTTTTATGCTCACTAAGGTAATGCACTTTCCAATTCTCATGTTCATGAAACCTTTGCAGAAACGAACGCCGCTGACTGCAGGGTCTTTGTCGAGGCAAACAACTGTTTAACCCTTTTAGCCCCAAAGGTCCCATTTCTGAATTTTGGAGGTGTTGCCTAATACTGTACCAGTTGCAGGAGGTGGATCGACCATGATAATTCAAGGGTAGTGCCAGATTAGCTTGGCGCCTTTAGGCGCCAAGCTAATCCGGCGCTACCCTTGAATTATCCTGGTCGATCCATCTCCTGCTGTAGGGACTAAATGGGTTAACAGTTTCTTCTTTACTGGAGGAACAAGATCGCTAGGTCTAACACTGACATGTCGTTTGTTTGTTGGTTTGTTTGGGCTATTGTCTTGTTACAGTATTAACACTTTTTGGTTGGATTAATTGATTGATTGATTGATGAATCAGTTGATTAATTCGTTGATTGATTGATTGATTGATGAATCAGTTGATTAATTCTTTGATTGATTGATTGATTGATTCATTCATTCATTCACTCTCTCATTGGACGCAGAATTATGTCTTGAAAACAGGGCACATTCAACATCGATAATCCCATCGATCCAAGGAACAATGATGTGAACAGGGTCAGCCAGACAAAGAACTTCATGAGCCCTCGCATCTGCAGGGGTTTCGTGAAGTTCTTTGCCTTTTGCAGGTGGGCTGGTGTTCGCATTTGCCCAGCACTGAAAGGGTTACACATTATTTATAAACAGGCAGTGCACAGTTATCGTCAGTGTGTATCAAGTCGTGAACATGCGTTTGCAGGACGGACCAAGGAAATATTCGATTCATTCATTCATTCATTTATTCATTGCAGGGCACGGAGCAGCACCGTCGCTTTGAGAACCAACTGCAGATCTGCCGACAGGTCAACCCTCAGCTGGACGTCTCTTACTTTGTCAGCGCCGCCTGTCCTGATAACCTCCTGCCCAAGCTGACTCTGCACCACTTTCACGTGACCTTACCCCCTGGGGCTGAACAGCTGGAGGTAGGGCCCTCTCTGAGATTCTTACAGGCGTTTTTTTTTTTTTTTTTTTTTTTTTTTTTTTTGCGGCTGGACTGTGATTTTGCACATTATGGCTTGAAGCCGTAATGTGCAAAATCATAGTCCAGCACATTCGTCTCCAGCGCTGTGCCCGGCAACATGGATAACTTGCACATCCCCGTCACATGGATGTATTACAGAAACCTGGAACAGGGCCAGATCACTTACATGTTTGGGGGGGGGGGGGGTGGGGGGCAAAATTTTTGGGGGAGAAATTAACCACCTGAAACAGACACCTAAAGCAGAGTTTTGACTGTTTTGAGTATGGCTTTATTTTGTTTTTTCACTAAGGTGAGCAAAGATCATCCTTCAGTGTATCAAAGTTTTATGTTGTAGTTTTTATGGGGGAAGGGGGGGGGGTGTACATGGACCCGCCCCCCCCGGATCCGGCCCTGTGCAACAAAATTTGTCATACTTTTGACAAGAGGGCTGACAAGTTCCAAAGGCCTTGCGACTTGAAAATCTGCAGCGTATTGTTTGTCGAAGCGCAATACCAGTGCACTTGATCCCAGTCGGTTTTATTTCTATTTTGAATTTGAAGTCTGACAACTCTCGTATTGTTTTGTCAACAACAATAAGCAAACAAACAGCAACCAACCAAACAAACAAACAACAACAAGAAAAAAAAAAAAAAAACCCAGGAATTCCTTTAATCGCCGACAACCTATGTCAGCCTGCCTATTGCCTTGCTTGTCTAATGAAGTTGCTTCCCTTACCTTGACATCTAAAAGACCTTTCCACAATCGTACTCGGAATCATTGTGGCTACACGTGTATGGTCACTCAGCAGCATAACAAAAATTTAAAAAAGCAAACACCCCCTCCCACACACACACACACACAACAACAACAACAACAACAACAACAACAACAACAAAACACAAAAATCTGCAAACAAAAAACAAAAACAGCAACTGAACAGCGCCGTCGAAAAGAAAGGACAACAGCATCAATATATACACAATTTTACTTGAGTGCTGGTCTGTGATTTTGGATCTTACGACTGACGCCGAAAATCACAGACCAGCACACTTACTGTCTCTTTCCCAGATTTTGTTCGAAGTACCAACAACATGACGTTTACTTCACATATTTATTTATTAATTTTGACATATTTGCACACTTGATTTCTTTTCAGCTTGTGTTACGGAATCAGCTGATCACGGACGAAAGCACAGAGAAAAATCTTAATGACCGCCGGGTTTCCCTACAGCGCAAGGGTATGGAGCTGGCATCAGCAATAAAACACAGTCAAGATAAAATGAACGCTCACATTAACGTGTGCCAGAGGTGAGTCCTATTTATAGTGCAGTTACAAGATTCATATTTTTAAATCAAACAAAAACAAACAAACAAACACACAATGATGATTTAAAAAGGAGCCTTCTCGTAATGAAATACGTGCTGTTTTGTGATTTTGGACCTTCTCTCCTAGACTGTAAGGTTTTAAATCACAGCCCAGCGCACAAATACGTCTGGTTTGTTATGATTATTATTTATTTTGTTGTACCGTAATGCATGATATACGGCACTGATTGTTTTAAATAAACAAATTAATTAATTAATTAATTAATTAATTAATTTTGTGCGTGAATGATTTTGCACTGGCTGAGTCGCTGCGTCAGATGTACAATAACCCTTTTCATCCTGAAGCACTACCGCTTGAAATTTTTTTTCACTATGATAGTTCAAGGGTGGTGCCAGAATAGCTTGGCGCCTGAGGCGCCAAGCTATTCTGGCACCACCCTTGAACTAAAATGTTTGATCTATCTCCTAATCCGTAACGTAGCCTTCATAGCACAATAATCAATAAAAATAAAAAAAAAATAAAAAAAAGAAATCAGCTTCAGGGCGTAATGGGTCCAACTGGCGTACAAAATACGCACACACAAAAATCAGCCTCAGGGCGTAATGGGTCCAACTGGCGTACAAAATACGCACACACAAAAATCAGCCTCAGGGCGTAATGGGTCCAACTGGCGTACAAAATACGCACACACAAAAATCAGCCTCAGGGCGTAATGGGTCCAACTGGCGTACAAAATACGCACACACAAAAATCAGCCTCAGGGCGTAATGGGTCCAACTGGCGTACAAAATACGCACACACAAAAATCAGCCTCAGGGCGTAATGGGTCCAACTGGCGTACAAAATACGCACGAAGATCCTGAATGAATCCTGTCGTCCGCCAGCTCCTTCTGTCTCCAGTGAAATCCTCGCTGTCAAGTGGGAGCTTTCCTCTTCGGATGTACTCAGTTGAAGCCGGCGTTGTGATCCTCCTGCTGTTTTTCGACAATGTTTGGGCTGGTCTGTGATTTTGGACCTTACGCCTTCAACGCTTGGGGTCCGAAATCACAGACCAGCACCTACACGACTGCGTTAACCCTTTTAGCCCCAAGGTCCCATTTCTCAAATGTTGGAGATGTTGCGGCCTAAACGACTATGTACCAGTTGCAGGAGACGGCTTGACCATGATAATTCAAGGGTAGTGCCAGATTAGCTTGGCGCCTGAAGGCGCCAAGCTAATCTGGCGCTACCCTTGAATTATCATGGTCAAGCCCTCTCCTGCTGTAGGGATCCGGGGCTAAAAGGATTATTTGCTGGCTGGAAATACATCGAACGTGGCAAGTTAGGCTGCTCCGCCCAGAAAGTATTTCAGTTCAACAGATTCAGATAGCGCACGAGCGGCGAGAGACACTGAATGAGATTTCGCTATTCGGGAGGTTTGTTCACCACGGACAAGGCCTCATCATCTGCATTCATTTTGAAGTGTCACTACGCACGGATGCTTGAATGATGTTGTGCCAGTGATTTGATCGCCGCCGCCTTGACACAAAATTAAAGTGCACGCCTCCCACCAAGATGGAAACTGGAGTACGCAAGACTGGACTGGGCATTAACAGAGAAGGGACCGGTGAAAGTAAACCAGGAAATTACCGCTACAGAGTTCCTGGAGAAAAGCGGGTGTGTTTTGCGAGGTCTGGTGGAAAACTCAAAATTCGTCCGATAATAAGATGATGAAAAAAATCATCCAACACCATGTCGGGAGTATGTCGGTTTTACTAGCATTCTTTAGCCAGTGTTGCTATGTGTCAAGATGTAAAAATAGCATCACAATGTAAACAAAGTATGACGTAATAGGCGATGTAAATGTTCTTTAGAAATATTTCAAGTAGTTATCATGTCATTATGAAAGTGATGTCAAAGTTAATTGACCAAATTTGCACGTCGCTGATGATGTCATAAATGACGTAATGTTCCAATCAAGATGGTTCCACGTTATCCTACTAGATAGAGAGAGAGAGAGAGAGAGAGAGAGAGAGAGAGAGAGAGAGAGAGAGAGAGAGAGAGAGAGTACACATTTCAAAGTAGTGATAACTTAGACATTGGTCCTCATTCTGGTAGTCGGTCAACTATCAGTGTACGGAAAGGTTACGTGTATAGTAATATGTCGCCAATAGCAAAAGGTTGTCGGGCCGACAACGGCCGCAGTTGGCCCTCGCACAGCCGTGTTCGGGCCACCTGCGGCCCACGCCAGCCCAAGGACCTTCGCTCACTGGGATATAACTCTATTTGTTTTCATCCCAACGTCACACGACCAATCACATTAGCGAAAACCGTACCATCTGACCTCGCTACAAAATCCCTTGTAGCAACTAATGGCGGACTTTTTGTAGCCCTCTTTCTGACGCAAAGTCTTGGATGCCAGTTTTGTTCTATAAAAGATCACCAAAACGTTCTAAAGGCGTACAAAGTTATTAGTGTTGTTCGAAACAACAGGCACACTACTGGAGACTGCAACGTCATTATAGATTTCAAATTACGTCATAAGTCTATTATGTATAAATGTATATTCCTTTGACGTCAGTTCAGTCATGTCTGGTGTGATACAGGTCGGAAGATTTCTTCTTGGTTTCGTTTACGAAAATAGTGGAGGAATGAAAATAAATGACTTTATTGGTAGCAAGAGCGTGTAGGCCTTGTAGGCCTTCGGGAGGTCAAAGGAACCAACGTACCCCTCAGGCCTTTGGGGTACCATGGTTCCTTTGACCTCCCTCAGGCCTACAAGGGTCCGTGTAGTAAAACTCCGGCTACCAATAATTTAACAGTGTGCTGACTCTTAACGACATCCGTGTGTGTGTGTGTGTGCTGGTCAGCCGTTCAACATCACAGTCTAGCAGGATTTTGTCCAAAATGTGTGCAGCCTACTTTTTTTCAATGACAATAAACTTTGGTTTTAACAAGGATGTCCGGGGATCCAGTTTGTTGTTATATTAAAGTTTGAGGCTATAAGCGAAAAACTGTGAACTTCGAAGATAACAAATCGCCAGGGGGCCCAACTTTTCTTGTTGTTATATCCCAAGTTTGCTATAAGCGAAGTAATGTACACGAAAAGGGCGCCGTCGTGACCTCTGAACAAGTGTTGCTATTATATGTACGGCTTTTGTTATATTCGACCTTAGTTATAAGCGGAGTAAAGGCTTCCTCACACGGAGAAACGAAACGAAACATTTCGTCGAAGTGTCCGCATTTCAGACATTTCTCCAACATTTCACCTTTTCACGAAAAGCGAAACGACACATTTCACGAAATAGAACCTGTCTCTATTCGCGAAACATTTCGCCGAAACATTTCTACCCGTCGCCCAATCAGCGTCTTCCGCTCGGTCACACCCCAATCTGACGTCATTCAAGCCCACACACTGAAGATAGCAACGCCGGTAAAGCGATGCCGTGGAGTCAGGTCTATTATGGCTAGAATTGCGTGATGTGACGCACGATTCTGTAAGATTTAAGCGGAGAAATCATTTTCGAAATTGAATCTATCAAGTATCATCACTAAAGTACCACCAAAATATGATTTTAGGTCAGTTTTCTGAACCCCAATTTCATCGGCTGCTCTGCGAAGCCGCCTACAAGATGGCGGCTATCGCTTCCGGACGGCGGCATCCTCGATTCACTTGAACCAGCCCTGTTTACGCATTCAAAAGCGCTTACGTTTATTCGATATGGTCGGCAATTCACTTTAATTGTGTAAGTGAAGGCACACATGTCTTATATGTTTAGTTTTTAAGCGTCAGTAGTCAGAAATATGACCCGATGTCCACCGATACAAACCAGGGCATGTGTCAGTGAAGAGTTACTTCCCCTGTACCAATCGAAATGAATTTTCACCGCGTTTCTGCGTGTGCGGAGAAGGCATTTCGATGCAATGAAAATGTTTCGTTTCTTGTGCATTTCGTTTCTCCGTGTAGGGAAGCCTTAATGTACATCGAACCGGGACCTCTTGAAAAGTGTCGCTATATCCGACTTTTGTTTTATCCGGCCTCGTTATAACCGAAGTAGACTGTATTTAAC
Source organism: Semisulcospira habei (assembly GCA_036245525.1). NCBI lineage: Eukaryota > Metazoa > Mollusca > Gastropoda > Semisulcospiridae > Semisulcospira > Semisulcospira habei. The sequence continues at coordinate 43,461,147 of BTPG01000006.1, forward strand.
CCTTTTAGTCCCAAGGTCCCATTTCTCAAATTTTGGAGGTGTTGCCAAGTTCATCTGGCACTACCCTTGAATTATCATGATCAATCCATCTCCTGCTGGAGGGTCCCGGGTGTTAAAAGTGTTAAGAAAGGGTCATCGAACTCTGACTGAAACTGCTGAAAAGTTTGTCCTAACTTTTGGCACTAAAGGCACGGGATTGCGGCACGATCTCAAATCACTGGCATGTCAGTTTTAAATTCGTCACTGGGGTATAAATTTAGTTCTAAAAACATCTCCTTAATTTGCCCCTAATTGACAGCGATGGCTTTTCTTGACAGCCTTAGGCTCCCGAGTCTTCTGTTGCCGAACGAACTAGACAGTTAGTACTTTTTCACAGATGTGCGCCAGTCAGCTCATGCCGTAACCAAGACGCTGTGAAAACTATCCAGCTGCAAGAGCTATAGATCCTCATGAGCCCCCTCGATTTCGGGGGCTTATGAGGATCTATACCTCTTGCTGCCCCTGTTGTACTTTCCTCAGACGTAGTGTGTTGTCGGACGATAGTCTGTGATATTTCAAAGACCTGTTAGAGAAGGGGGTTAGACTGTTTTTTCTTCTGAATTTTCTCGTCAATTTTTTTCGGAAGCTCTCTTTCCTAAACCGTTCAGGTTATGGGCCATCTGTTTATGTCACTTGAGTCTTCGGTCGAATCTTGCAATGCAGCCTTAGTTTCACCGAGCAGAAAATAATATTTTTACACACGATTCGATTTCGTGCGTAAAATCCGAAATTTTGGGTCGAACAAAAACCTGCGTCGTTGTTTCGTTTCTACTCGTTCTTTCTTCTTCTTTTACGCCTGATTTTTAAATGTATTTCTTCCTGTCTGCTTCTCTTTCACCTTCTTAACGTTTTTCTTTATCTTTCAAAGAAATGAAACAGAGCATGACTATCTGACAGACACCCACCTGTTTCGTCCCTCACCTGACAAACCTGGCTCGGTCTTATTTATTATTTCTTACCTTGGCTGCCTCCACCATTTCCCTTGTCTTTTTTTGCAGACGAGAGACAGATCTTTGTGAGGCCCTTGCTTGCAAAGGGCTCATGAAAATCTATGTCTCTTGCAGATGCGAAGGTGACGTGGTCTTAGTTTTTCACTTACCTGGGCTGGTTTCTCTATTTCGGCTGCTTTGTTTTTGACATCTGTTCCTCCGATGGGATTGTTTTGTTTTCCATCCGGAGGTTAATCAGATTTAACCCCTTCCTTGCCAGCGGACGTAGATTGTGTCTTGCCTACTGTAAAGACTGAAATGCCGCTCTCACTGATTGCGTCTTGGGTCGTAACGCTGTTACTTTCCAGTGGGAATTGACCCCTTTACTGCCAATTGAGGGTGTGTCTGAAATTGTTTATTCAACGCCAGAGAGCCCCTGCCCTCCAAAGAACATAGATCCAAAGTGGTTTTAGCAAGAGGCATAGATCCTCATGAGCCCCCGCAACTGCCTCTTGCATTTGTGTTCTGATGGTTGTGTTCCGGCAGTGAAATGGTTAAAGCGATCTGAGGAGGGGATCTTCCATTATATATAGCATTATTTTGAATGCGTAATGGTTAACCCCTTGACTGCCGAGAAAAGTGATCACAATCCAACCGCAAGAGGCATAGATCCTCATGAGCCCTCGCAAATGCGGGGGCTCATGAGGATCTATGCCTCTTGCTGACAATACTTTGTATTTTTATTGCTAAAATTCATCGGCACTACGCGTTCCGCATGATGTCTTGCCCCAACTCACACTTGTCCTGCTCCTCTTTTCACGGTGTGACGGTGTGAGTAGACACGCGTCACAGAGTTTGCGCTTCGGGCAGGGAAGGGGGGGGGGGAGGGGAGGGGGGGGGGAGGGAGGGCGGGAAGGGAGGGGGCTCTTTCAACAGAGAAAAAAATATATCAAAACAAATCTTTCAACTTATTACGACATTCAGTCTGTATGAGTCAGGTTCACAAGTTCAGACTTTGTACGTTCGCTTGTGTCCAGTATTCTTGTAAGACATGCGAAGAACATTTACGAAAAGATGGAGTTCGAACTATTAACCCGCGTTTGCCTGGGGCAGGTCCCTTTAACCTTTTCACTGGCAGTGGACGCAAGTTGTGTTTCTGAACGATCGTGGATACAAAGCGGTGCGAGCAAGAGGCGTAGATCCTCATGAGCCCCCGCAACTGCTGGGGCTCATGAGGATCTACGTTTCTTGCAGTCGGTTCGTGTTCAGTGTCTGTCGGCTGTGAAAAGATTCGGACAGAAAAGAAAACATTTGCATCACATTTGTATGATGCGTCTGTCGTCAGCTGGTGCACGCAGTGGGCCCCTGCGCGGCGTCCACGCTTTTTACTGCCGCTTCTCTCATGCAGCATGTACGTCGGTGTTGCGCAGGTCTGCGGGCTTCAGTCTATGTCTGTTTGGCAAGGGTCTTTGTTGGCGCGCATGTACGTGTTAAATGCAATACGGTATGAAGAGTATATTCTGCGTGTTTGCGGCCCTTGCCGGAGATTACAGTAACGGGGGGGGAGGGGAGGGGGGGGGGGTGGGGGTGTAAATCTGCTCTGTATCCTCCATCATGTGTGACATAATTCTGAATGCCGCGTAATGGTTAACCCCTTGACTGCCGAGAAAAGTGATCACGATGCGACCGCAAGAGGCATAGATTCGCATTAGCCTCCGCAAATGCGGCGTCTCATGAGGATCTGTGCCTCATGCTGGCAACATTTTGTGTCTCAGTGTGTTCCTCGGCTGGGGCTCTAGTTGTGTGGACAGATTTAAGAAAATAAAAGATCTGCGGCCTCTTGCAAGGAAGGGGTTACAGGAAACGATGCAAAGGATGCAACTGAAGAAGCATAGAGCCACATGAGCACCCGCAATTGCGGGTGCTCATGTGGCTCTATGCTTCTTGCCGTCTATAGGGTTGGTTCTATTTGCTGCACGTGTCAACTACGCACAGAAAATGATCGGCGTAGGCAGACGAGAGGCACAGGTTTGGCGTGGTCCTACCTGCCCCTCTGGACACGGTACGCCATCAGTCCCTCTGGACACGGTACGCCACTGATCAGTCCCTCTGGACACGGTACGCGCATCAGTCTCACTGGACACGGTACGCGCATCAGTCTCACTGGACACGGTACGCCATCAGTCCCTCTGGACACGGTACGCCGTCAGCCCCTCTGGACACGGTACGCCATCAGTCCCTCTGGACACGGTACGCCATCAGTCCCTCTCGACACGGTACGCGCATCAGTCCCTCTGGACACGGTACGCCATCAGTCTCACTGGACACGGTACGCCATCAGTCCCTCTGGACACGGTACGCCATCAGTCCCTCTGGACACGGTACGATATCCGCCAGTATCCTTTGGCGCGACCTCCTTGGTGTTTAAAAAGGAAAAAAAATTGGGTCATACCTCCTAGGCACCCTATACAGCAGTAAATGTCTACTCGGGCCGCTGCTTTGATCTGTTGCGTTTCTCTTCCTGCGGTGTACGTCAATTTAATCATGAATAAACCAAACAATGGAGGGATTACGCGGTGTGTTGATAAAAGAAGTATGTTTTCGACGAGTGAGCCCCCGTGCGCACGGTACACATACTCAGTAGTGTTATTAAAAATATTAAGTATGTGTACCGTGCGCGCCTTACTCGCGGAAACCGTATTTCGTATGTAATCGAGGAAACACGCTCTCGATATGCGTGCATAAATGGTACGACTTTCATTGACGATCATACGCCACACTTAACTCAGCCCTGATACACTACAGCAGGAAATGGATCGACCATGATAGTTCAAGGGTGGTGCCAGAATATTCATTAGCGTGTCGATCTAGCTAGCGTAGGCGGCATTCTGAGGGCTCGGGGGATTTCGGTACACCGGTACCGGTATTGTTGTTACTGTAGTGTTTGCTGTGGCGCCCAACGTGTAAGGGAATCGGCGCCTGGTGCTTAACTGTTAACTGTCAGTTCCTCTAAAATCACCACCATTTCCTGTCAGTGCAACAGAGGCATGGATTCTCATTAGTCTCTGCAGTCGCGACAGGGGCTCATAGGATTCAATGCCTCTTGTTAGACAATACTGGCCCACATTTGCATCTCGCTCTGGAACCAGCCCCATGACGTACCTGCGCGAATGTGCAAGAGGCATAGATTCTCATGAGCCCCCGCGACTGCAGGGCTCATGAGAATCTATGCCTCTTGCTCGACGGTGGTGCCCCCCCGCCCCCTCCACACACACACACACACACACACACACACACACGCACACACTTACACCTCACATAAACCCATTTAGCCCCAGGACCCTGCAGCAGGAGATGGATTGATCATGATAATTCAAGGGTCGTGCCAGATGAACTTGGCGCATGAAGGCGCCAAGCTCATCTGGCACTACCCTTGAATTATCATGATCAATCCACCTCCTGCAACTGGGTACATAGTCGTTCAGTAACACTTTCAAATTTTGGGAAAAGCACCCGTGGCCGGCCGGACTAAAAGGGTTAAAGGGCACGACGCTTTAACCACTTGACTGCCGACAAAACTGAAGTGAACGCGATCCAACTGCAAGAGACATAGATCCTCATGAGCCGCCGCGACTGCGGGGGCTCATGAGGATCTATGCCCCTTGGTGAGACCAATTTGTAACCATGCTTCTTGGACTTTTTTGTCTTTGGTTGTTGAATGAAGGCAGGTTTCAGAAACAACCATGTACATACAGTGGGAGGGATGGAAGCGCACCGAATCAGAAGACTGCGAATTCTAGATGGAAAAACTGAACTTTAACCCTTTTCATCCTGATACACCCTTTGCCTGAAACAAATTTGACTACGATAGTTCAAGGGTGGTGCCAGAATAGCTTGGCGCCTGAGGCGCCAAGCTGTTCTGGCACCACCCTTGAACTAAAACATTTGATCTATCTCCTAATCTGTAATGTAGCCCGCTTCATAGGACAACAAGCACCTTTTACAAAATCGACCTCAGGATGTACTGGGTTAAATGAAACCAACCCCCTTTTCCCCGCCGGATATACACAAGAGCTGCCGCGGCACCTAATAAATTTGGACATCGCGGCAGAGTTTTGTCCCCTCAGGAAAAAAGGGAGGGCGGGGTCATTTAGAGGTCAGTTTTCCCGAGTAAAATGCATGGTATGTTCGGCGCGCTTTACCTTGTGTTTATGACTTAGAGAAAATCGAACGGTTTTGTAAGACCTCGATGCCAGCCTCAGTCGTTGTTTTACAGGTCAGGAGCAAATTTATCTCTGCAGACTTTAGAAGTGCACCAGGTTTAACTCGTTGTGTGTCACGTTACTATTTGGGGAGAGAGAAAAACAAATGTCTACGACTGTTGCGCCATAGTCTTTTTTTTTTTTTTTTTTTTTTTTTTAATGTTCACATGCACATTTCCGAAACTCACAGACTCCTGCGTAGCGAACCCACTGCACTTAGGCTTGTGCTTCCCGCGTAGTCAGACGCATCAGTGTGCGGCGTGTAGAGGTGTTTAGTTGGTGTTTTTTTTTTGGTGTGTTTTTTTTTTTTTTTTTTTGCACACTCCGTGAACTGCCATGGTCATGTCGATCCAACTCATGTCGAAGCGTGTAAAGATATTTCAACACACTCAGAAGCGCGGTAGACATTCTCGAAACTAGAAATTGTCCTGTCATAAAGTCTGTATTAGTCTGACAGCTCAAGGATGGTGCTAGAAATCTTTTGGCGCATCTGGAAACGTGACAGTTCAGATGTCGTGCCAGAATAGTTTGGGCTATTCAGGCACCACCCTTGAACTGCCATGGTCAGTGCGATCCATCTCCTGTGGTGTATCAAGACTGAAATGGCTAATCATTAAATGGGCCACTGAGGTATCAATAGTCTGGCACCAATCTTGAACTGTCGCGGTCCGGCGCCAATTTCCTGCTGCAGCGTATCAGTGCTTAACCCATATCATCCTGAGGCTAAAAGCTTCAAATTTGTACACTGACATATGCACGCTACATTATAGTACTTACGGATAAGGATATAGACTAATGACTTTAGTTCAAGGGTGGTGCCAGAATAGCTTGGCGCCTAGAGGCGCCAAACTACTCTGGCACTACCATTGAAATATTTTAGTCAAACTTATTTCACACACTGGTGTGTTCCGAATGATAAAGGTTAACAGGTTAAGACGTCATGAGCCAAGGAACTCTCATTGACGTCATCAGTATCATTCTGACACACCCTTAAACTGCCATGGTCGAGACATCGCCTATTGTAGCCTATCAGTGCTTAACCCTTGTCATTCGGAATACACCAGTGTGTGAAATAAGTTTGACTAAAATAGTTCAAGGGTAGTGCCAGAATAGCTTGGCGCCTCTAGGCTCCACCCTTGAAAATTAGCCACTGATTGGTCTATATCCTTATCTGTAAATACTATAATGTAGCTTGCATATGGCAGTGTACAAAATTGAAGTTTTTGGCCTCAGTATGATATGGGTTAAATGGGTAAAAACGTGATCTGGGTCACCGAATCAGCTATCAGTATCTGGCACTACCCTTGAACTATCATGGCCGCGATTCATCGCCTATTTTGATGCATCACGACTCAATAGGCTGTAGTGTCGAAGGCGTCATCGAACTATCAAAATCAATCTGGCACCACCTTTGGACTATAATGCTCGATTCCCCTTAACCCTCTTAGCCCCAAGGTCCCATTTCTCAAATTTTGGAGGTGTTGCCTAACGACTGTGTACCAGTTGCAGGAGATAGCTTGACCATGATATTTCAAGGGTAGTGCCAGATTAGCTTGCAGCTTTAGTACCGGATCCCTGCTGCAGGGATCCGGTACTAAAAGGGTTAAATCCTGTCCTGCTGTGCTGTCAGTATTGGGTCTGAAAGGGTTAAAAGGTCAAGTGGGGTCACAGAACTGTCTGTGCCATTTTCAAAGACTTGGCTGTACTAGGGTTAATCTTTGGAACATTTCACACACTGGCCATTATTTAACAAGGCAGATCCATCTTTTGAAGTCTGGGAAAAGGTCGGGGCATTGATCTTCTTGTTCTAAATAACCCTTGTGGCGGCGGGAGGCAGACATGATGCACTGACCCTTTCACGGGCGGGGGCCACGCGTGCATCGCCCAAGTCAGTGCAAGAGACATGGTCTGCTGTAACTCTTTAGGGGCCGAGACAAAGCGAACACTGCGTCACCCAAATGCAAGAGGCATAGACCCTCATGAGCCCCCGCAGGCGCGGGGGCTCAAGAGGATCTACGCCTCTTGCTGACCTCGTTCATGTCCCATGCCTTCTGCTGGCCTCACTCACATCTACTTTTCTTACGCACAACGCGGGGAGCTCATGAGGTTCTATGCCGGTTATGTGCACGTCTGAATTCCTGATTATCAGATTTTTTGTTTGCGACAGTTTGAGGATTATGTCTCAAGTTAGACGCAGCGGCTCGTGAGGATCTCTGCCTCTTGCTTACTGTTCCTGTCTGGGTTCACAAGTCTTTATTTTTTGGGAGGGGGGAGGGGGGGGGGGGGAGTCTGTGGTGATTTGACGAATTTATTTCATGTGAGACCGCGATGACCCATGGGTATCCTCTCGCTGACTCCATAGATCTTTGCATTCAAAACGCAGGAGTACAGAAGTGCTTTCAGGGCTAGCATGGTTTCATCGGCAGGGGGGAAAAAAAACCACCTTACGGCCACTGGCAGTGAAAGGGTTATTTATGACAACGCCTGTGATTGCTATTCTGAGTTAGTCTTACCCAGTTACGCACAGAATAAGGACGCCTTTTTGTGTTTCAGTAGGTCATAGACTGAACGGCCTATCACCTGCCGCATCCGAGGTGAACAAGAGGCATACATGTTCATGAGCAGCCCCGCAGTAGGACAGCCTCAGTATTACGTGCTACATTAAATGACGTCATTACACCGCAGCGTCTGATACGCGCTATATTAAATGACGTCATTATACCACAGCATCTGATATTATAGTCTAGCAGATTACGCAATTTCTGCAGAGGTAAGTAGTTCGTCAAAAGAGTAACATTGGTTTGCAGGTACGAAACGAAAGTACTAATGCCATATGGCTTATTCGTTAATCCTATTTTTGTCCCACTGGCACATGAGTGATCGGGGACTAACCATATGGCTTATGCATAACAACAATATTTGTCCTTAGTATGGAGACATTTTTTTTAGAAGTGTTTTTCAAGCGCTATTTGTTCGCTGTGGCGGAACCAGTCCTCGTACACGGCCCGGATAAGGTGCAATACATCATTTGTGCATAACATTGATAATTTAAATCATACAAGTTACAAGTTTATTCCAGTGTTCAAATTAAAATCATGAGCAAGTAAACATGCATACATATTTACGATAAAATAATTTTAAAAGTAATATTTTTAATGCCGTAAGCATACTCGCGTCGCTAGTTTCAAAATGGCGGTCGGCGATATGCCTACGAAAGAAGTCAATAACATACAGTGCATACTACAATTGAATACAGGAACAAAGAGGCCCGTGTAAACTACTGTTCCCCAGAAAACATGGCTGCGACAGTCGTGGTTTCGTCTGCAGACGTACTGGAAACAAACTGTGCTACAGGAAAATGTCTCCATCCTCCGGCGGTTTAAAATGAGGGCGCACTGCTTTTATTCAGTGTTCAATTCGGCGCCTAGAGTTTTCCTGTCGAAAGTATAGGCGCCTTAAAAATATAATTATTATTATTATTATTATTATTATTATTATTATTATTATTATTATTATTATTATTATTATTATTATTATTACTATTATTATTCATACTAGACTTCATTTTGACATACCCAAGCCTTTGTTACTCTGAAGAAAATCACTATCTCGTAAACGGCTGATCGTCTATGAAGGGATGATCTGCTAGACTATTAACGCGCACGTGTCTGATCTCTTCGGGAAGCCCAGTGAGCAAAAGGTGCGAAGGCCAGCGAAGGCTGACGTCGGCCGGAGGACCTTTTATGTACCAGGTGACTTTTTTCTTCACAACTCTATGTGTAAATTCAGAACTATAATCATCCGATTGCCATTAACGCGGTCTGACAACATGCAATGGCTCCCGCGATATACTGAGGCTGCCCTGTGCGCTCTTGTCAGCTGGCGGTGAGAGGTTACTTCAGACAGCCACTTGTGATTGCCATTCTAGTTTTCTCTTACGTAGAAGAAAGAGGAAAGAAGCCATTCAACGTTTTCAATGTCTCAAAAAGTCATTGATTATGACAATGCGGATCTTGGCGGGTGAATTGCTGACGTATGTTTGACGTAGTTCTTGGACTTTGGTAGACATTAACCCTTTTAGCCCCGAGAACCTGCAGCAGGAGATGAATTGATCATAATAATTCAAGCTCATCTGGCACTACCCTTGAATTATCATGGTCAATCCATCTCCTACAGCTGGTACATAGTCGTTAGACAAAGCTTCCAAAAGATTACAAATGCGGCCGTGGGGTTAAGAGGGTTAATTGTGTATCTTCGTATACTCATTTAACCAGTAATACTGACTTTTTTTTTTTCAATGAGAGTTCAGTTCAAACGCATCTTAAAACAGCGTTAACAAAGACGCAACACCGATTTGAAATATATTGATGTTATTCGTTCAAAAGCCAACATTTTTTTTATTTTGATTTATGCATACGAAGACACATCGAACGGCCTTCCTTAGAATATCACACAGTGATTTTTGTTTTTCAGTATTAATTCAAGCGAAGAAATTTTATTTTGGGGTGTTTGAAAAGGATATTTTTAGAAACGTATGTGCCTTTTCTGTCGAGAGAAGTTGAGTACAATCCCAAATTTATGATAACGCTTGAGCAAACGCCTACGGCCTTTTTATCTGTAGGAGATGCTTGGGATTTTTGCGATTATCCCGAGAAGGAAGACTGGCATGTTAAGTCGTTCTATCACGGTCACGTGACACTTTGTTTTCAAGCACTAGATGACTCGCACTTTGACACGAAGATGGCGGCCTACCAGCTGGTGATCAGAAGCATGTATATTTCACTGAAGTGATGTATTCGTTTCAACTCTTCGGCCGGCTGTCTGTAACGTTTTATGTCGAGGTGATTCCTGCAGGAATCACCTCGACATAAAACTTTACAGACAGCCAAAGGGTTGAAGTTTCTATATTAGCTCTCTGTGACCACTTTTCATTCTCTTGTATCGAGGTCCCATTTTCTGATTTCTGTACACAATATTTGAAAAATAAAGTCTTCTTTTTTATATTAGCTCTCTGTGGTTGTATGTAGCACAGTGGCGAGGAAGCCTTACGAGTTCAGTTACGTCCCCTGACAGCGGCTCCGGGCGTTAACCCCTTCATTGGCGTGAAAAAATGAACACCACCCAATATATAGATACTCATGAGCTTCCGCAGTCGCGGGGGCTTATCAGGATAAAAAACTCTGGCTGAAACCATTTTGTATCTATGTCCATTGGATGTGTGTGGCTTTCCGTCTTTGTATCTATTTCCATTGGATGTGTGTGGTTTTCCGTCTTCCAATCAACAAAGATTTTAGCAAAAAAATATGCGTCCACTGGCAGGGAAAGGATACAGTCAGACCTGTCAAAGCAAACAAGCACCTGTCCAAGCAAACCACCTGTCTATAGCGACCATTTTTTGATAGTCGATTTAACCCTTATCATCCTGATACACCCATTGCTTAAAATGAATTTGACTGATAGTTCAAGGGTGGTGCCATAATAGCTTGGCGCCTCTGGCGCCAAGCTATTCAGGCACCACCCTTGAACTAAAACAGTTGATCTGTCTCCTGATCTGTAGTGTAGCCTGCATAGGACAATAAGCAAATGTTACAAAATCAGCCACAGGATGTAATGGGTTAAGGTTTGCTTGATACACCTTTGATAGTCCGTTTGTCTGTATACTCTGTGATAGTCCGTTTGACTGTATACACTTTGATAGTCCGTTTGTCTGTATACGCCTTTGATAGTCCGTTTGTCTGTATATACCTTTGATAGTCCGTTTGTCTGTATACACTTTGATAGTCCGTTTGTCTGTATACTCTGTGATAGTCCGTTTGACTGTATACACTTTGATAGTCCGTTTGTCTGTATTCGCCTTTGATAGTCCGTTTGTCTGTATATACCTTTGATAGTCCGTTTGTCTGTATACACTTTGATAGTCCGTTTGTCTGTATACTCTGTGATAGTCTGTTTGACTGTATACACTTTGATAGTCCGTTTGTCTGTATACGCCTTTGATAGTCCGTTTGTCTGTATATACCTTTGATAGTCCGTTTGTCTGTATACACTTTGATAGTCCGTTTGTCTGTATACTCTGTGATAGTCCGTTTGACTGTATACACTTTGATAGTCCGTTTGTCTGTATACACCTTTGATAGTCCGTTTGACTGTATACACCTTTGATAGTCCGTTTGTCTGTATACACTTTGATAGTCCGTTTGTCTGTATACACCTTTGATAGTCCGTTTGACTGTATATACCTTTGATAGTCCGTTTGTCTGTATACACCTTTGATAGTCCGTTTGACTGTATACACCTTTGATAGTCCGTTTGTCTGTATACACTTTGATAGTCCGTTTGTCTGTATACACTTTTGATAGTCCGTTTTACTGTATACACCTTTGATAGTCCGTTTGACTGTATACACCTTTGATAGTCCGTTTGTCTGCATACACTTTGATAGTCCGTTTGATTGTATACACCTTTGATAGTCCGTTTGTCTGTATACACTTTGATAGTCCGTTTGACTGTATATACCTTTGATAGTCCGTTGACTGTATACACCTTTGATAGTCCGTTTGTCTGTATACACTTTGATAGTCCGTTTGACTGTATATACCTTTGATAGTCCGTTGACTGTATATACCTTTGATAGTCCGTTTGTCTGTATACACCTTTGATAGTCCGTTTGTCTGTATACACCTTTGATAGTCCGTTTGTCTGTATACACTTTGATAGTCCGTTTGTCTGTATACACTTTGATAGACCGTTTGTCTGTATATACCTTTGATAGTCCGTTTGTCTGTATACACTTTGATAGTCCGTTTGACTGTATATACCTTTGATAGTCCGTTTGTCTGTATGCACGTTGATAGTCCGTTTGACTGTATACACCTTTGATAGTCCGTTTGTCTGTATACACTTTGATAGTCCGTTTGACTGTATACACTTTGATAGTCCGTTTGACTGTATACACCTTTGATAGTCCGTTTGTCTGTGTACACTTTGATAGTCCGTTTGTCTGTATGCACTTTGATAGTCCGTTTGACTGTATACACGTTTGATAGTCCGTTTGTCTGTATACACCTTTGATAGTCCGTTTTTCTGTATACACCTTTGATAGTCCGTTTGTCTGTATACACTTTGATAGTCCGTTTGACTGTATACATCTTTGATAGTCCGTTTGTCTGTATACACTTTGATAGTCCGTTTGTCTGTATTCACTTTGATAGTCCGTTTGTCTGTATACACTTTGATAGTCCGTTTGTCTGTATGCACTTTGATAGTCCGTTTGTCTGTATACACTTTGATAGTCCGTTTGTCTGTATACACTTTGATAGTCCGTTTGTCTGTATATACCTTTGATAGTCCGTTTGTCTGTATACACTTTGATAGTCCGTTTGACTGTATATACCTTTGATAGTCCGTTTGTCTGTATACACTTTGATAGTCCGTTTGTCTGTATACACCTTTGATAGTCCGTTTGACTGTATACACTTTGATAGTCCGTTTGTCTGTATACACTTTGATAGTCCGTTTGTCTGTATACACCTTTGATAGTCCGTTTGTCTGTATATACCTTTGATAGTCCGTTTGTCTGTATATACTTTGATAGTCCGTTTGACTGTATATACCTTTGATAGTCCGTTTGTCTGTATACACTTTGATAGTCCGTTTCATATATACCTTTGATAGTCCGTTTGTCTGTATACACTTTGATAGTCCGTTTGACTGTATATACCTTTGATAGTCCGTTGACTGTATATACCTTTGATAGTCCGTTTGTCTGTATACACCTTTGATAGTCCGTTTGTCTGTATACACCTTTGATAGTCCGTTTGTCTGTATACACCTTTGATAGTCCGTTTGTCTGTATATACCTTTGATAGTCCGTTTGTCTGTATACACCTTTGATAGTCCGTTTGTCTGTATACACCTTTGATAGTCCGTTTGTCTGTATACACCTTTGATAGTCCGTTTGTCTGTATACACCTTTGATAGTCCGTTTGTCTGTATACACCTTTGATAGTCCGTTTGACTGTATACACCGTTGATAGTCGCTTTATTTCTTTAAGGTTAAACTGTATACGCCTTTGCTTATTGAAGTCCCATTTGGTGCTGGGAGCCGTTGTCAGGGGACATAACTCAGGCCCTCCCCACCCCTGTGGTTGTAGGTGAAGACTGGTATAGTAATGAGTTCCCCACATTAACCGGTAAAGTATGTCTGCCTCATTACGTGGGCCTTGTTGACAACTACTGCCGACAACTCTCAGAATAATTGGCCGTTATATTTCCTTTTCTGAATTAAGGAGGAACATGAGTGCACAGGGGCGGATCTAGACGTGAGGGATGGGGGTTCCAATCGCTTCGCAACCGCCTTCCTCCCCCCCCCCCCCTGCCCACCCCTCATCCCCACGTCGTTTAATTTTTTTTCAGAATCGGAATTTAAGCACGATCTTCCTGGGCGGTCCTAATTTTGGGTAAAAAGTTTAAAACACCACACAGAAAGGTACCTGAATTACCCTTGTAGCTAGTATAGATCTTTTATAAGCCCCCGCACGTGGCGGGGCTCATGAGGATCTATTCCACTTTCAAATTTTTTAAATTTCCCGCTGCAAGATTATCAGTCTGAACTAACTTGCTATCGGTTGGCAAATTCCAAAAGCTTTTCCCCCACTGTTGTGGTTGTTATGACACGAAATTGCGTCCCTTAACCCTTTTGGCCCCGGGACCCTGCAGCAGGAGGTGGATTGATCATGATAATTCAAGGGTAGTGCCAGATGAGCTTGGCGCCTTCAGGCGCCAAGCTCATCTGACACTACCCTTGAATTATCATGAGCAATCCATCCCCTACAACTGGTATATAGTCATTAGGCAACTCCTCCAAAATTTGATAAATGGGAGCTTGGGTCTAAAAGGGTTAAACACGCCTGCTTGTACGTCACTGTGTGAAATTTTCCCTCTGTGACGCGCTCAGATCGCCCGATTGTACTCCCTGCTTCGCTTTTTAAAAAAAGATGAAACGGGGAATGTGGCGGTTGGCTTGTGTTTGCTATGAATCATCACGATAATAACCAGTGATGGCGTAAGATGTACCTACAAAAAGTCAGTACCAAAACCACACCAGATCAAGCCAAACCAAGCTACAAACGTAACAACAAGCAATCAATCAAGCAAGCAAGCAAGCAAGCAATTAAACAAACAACGGCAACAACAACGACAATTGAGACGACGACAAAATGCACGAAGAGCTGTTTTCGAACATGTTTCACCTCACACTTGTGCTGTAGATTTATTAGTTTTGTTGGGAAATACGTTTGCCAAGATGTGTCCTAATGATGGCTTTTTCAGGCGTGTTGCGTCTATACTTTCTGTGGTTGTTGGTGGCTGCGTGCAATGGCAGGTAATTAAAACCCCTTGCATTTACCGGTAGGGGGCCCGTGAGGCTCCGTGTCTAGGGGGCCCGTGAGGCTCCATGTATAGGGGGCCCGTGAGGCTGCATGTCTAGGGGGCCCGTGAGGCTCCATGTCTAGGGGGCCCGTGAGGCTGCATGTCTAGGGTCCCGTGAGGCTCCATGTCTAGGGGGCCCGTGAGGCTCCATGTCTAGGGGGCCCGTGAGGCTGCATGTCTAGGGGGCCCGTGAGGCTCCATGTCTAGGGGGCCCGTGAGGCTTCATGTCTAGGGGGCCCGTGAGGCTCCATGTCTAGGGGGCCCGTGAGGCTCCATGTCTAGGGGGCCCGTGAGGCTGCATGTCTAGGGGGCCCGTGAGGCTCCATGTCTAGGGGGCCCGTGAGGCTCCATGTCTAGGGGGCCCGTGAGGCTCCATGTCTAGGGGGCCCGTGAGGCTCCATGTCTAGGGAGCCCGTGAGGCTAACACCACCAGAGGTATAGAGCCACGTGGGCATAAATGAGACACGCAAGAGGCACAGACTTACATGAGACCCGCGGCGAGGGTCTCATGTGGGTCTATGCCTCCTGCTTGTTCCTCATTTATGTCCGTGTTCCTCGAACGTGTTGGTTAATTCTCAGTCAGCCTGTGGCAGTTTGGGAGATTTCAGTCGTGGCCACGAGCACTGAACGGTTTCAAGAACGGACATACATAATGATCTACATTAACTCATTCAGCCCCACGACCGTATTTCCCAAATTTTGGAGGCGTCATCTAATGACCATGCACCAGTTGCAGGAGATAGATCGACCATGATAATTCAAGGGCAGTGCCAGATTAGCTTGGCGCCTGTCGGCGCCAAGCTAATCTGGCACTGCCCTTGAATTATCATGGTCGATCCATCTCCTGTTGTAGTGCGTCAAGGCTGAATGGGTTAACACCCCCAACCCACCCCCTCCGTCCAAGGTCGTTTGATTTTATGGATATTTAGGTGCTTCTTCTTTTGAAAAGCTTCTTGCGCAACATTGTTTTCATATACTGTGTTGCCAAAACCAAGGAGCAAACCCTTTAAAAGTTTCCTACGTCACACTATTACTTACTCTTTTGTCAAAACTACGCAACGAACTTCCTTTTGAAATTTCTTCTTTACGGCACTTGTTCCATATATACACTCTCTTGTCAAAACCACGCAACAATTAATTAAACCTCAGCTGAATGGATTCCTACGTCACTCTTTCCATAATACTGTCTAGCCAAGACCACGCAACAAACCTCCTCTGAAAAGATTCCTACGTCACTCCTTCCATATAATTATATACTCTCTCTTGCCAAAACCGCGCAACAAAAGGCGGGTTCACAAAAGCATTAAAAACTTCCTGTGCATCATTATGAGATATCATTGCAGACACTCTCCAGCTGTGAGCCAGATACCAAGACGAATTGAAACCCTTCCCGCCCAGTCGACGCAGATTGTGGTTCTGAAATCTGTCTTAACCCTTTCAGCCTCAAGGTCCCGTTTCTCAAATTGTGGGGTTGTTGCCTAACGACTATGTACCAGTTGCAGGAGATGGCTTGACCATGATAATTCAAGGGTAGTGCCAGATTACCTTGGCGCCTTCAGGCGCCAAGCTAATCTGGCACTACTTATGAATTATCATGGTCAAGCCATCTTCTGCTGTAGGGCTAAAAGGGTCAATTCGGCGCCAAGAACCCCGGCCGTCCCGGAAACTTGGATACAAAGTGGCATCAGCAAGAGACATGGAGCCTCACGGGCCCCCTAGACATGGAGCCTCACGGGCCCCCTAGTCATGGAGCCTCACGGGCCCCCTAGTCATGGAGCCTCACGGGCCCCCTAGACATGGAGCCTCACGGGCCCCCTAGACATGGAGCCTCACGGGCCACCTAGACATGGAGCCTCACGGGCCCCCTAGACATGGAGCCTCACGGGCCCCCTAGTCATGGAGCCTCACGGGCCCCCTAGACATGGAGCCTCACGGGCCCCCTAGACATGGAGCCTCACGGGCCCCCTAGACATGGAGCCTCACGGGCCACCTAGACATGGAGCCTCACGGGCCACCTAGACATGGAGCCTCACGGGCCCCCTAGACATGGAGCCTCACGGGCCCCCTAGACATGGAGCCTCACGGGCCACCTAGACATGGAGCCTCACGGGCCCCCTAGACATGGAGCCTCACGGGCCACCTAGACATGGAGCCTCACGGGCCCCCTAGACATGGAGCCTCACGGGCCCCCTAGACATGGAGCCTCACGGGCCACCTAGACATGGAGCCTCACGGGCCCCCTAGACATGGAGCCTCACGGGCCCCCTAGACATGGAGCCTCACGGGCCACCTAGACATGGAGCCTCACCGGCCCCCTGCAACTGCGGGGGCTCATTATGATCTATGTCTCTTGCACTTGAACCTTTTTCACTATTTCTCGGCAGTGAAGGGGTTAACCCTTTCATTGCCAGTCGCCGTTAATGAATTTTTTTTTTAATAGCTGTCGCAGACAATACAGCCTAGAGAGCCTGTTGGCTTGACAACCCTGGATCTGAACGAGTCAGAAAGATGCCTAGACATTCATGAGACCTCGCGACTGCGTCGGCTCGTGAGGGTCTATGCCTCTTGCAGTTGGTGATGCTCGCTGACACCCAGCAGTCAAAGGGTTAACGGTGTACCGCCTGTGAGCCAGATGAATTCGAATTTAACGGTGTATCTTTGACGTCACAGGAGCCACATCGTGAGAAAAGCTGATTAATTTCCCGAGACTCGAGACGTCCCTGGAGGTGGTCCAATTCAACAGTCGACCTTTGTTGAATAATTTTGCACTGAAGGCTTTTGTAGTGCCTATGTAGTTCCATTGTACAGTCCCTCATTGACATCGTCATCCAATTCAAGATTTCGATTTCAGCAGGCTATATCTTTCTTCTTGTATAATTTGCACCGGCGGCTTTCGCGGTTTCTGGGACAACGTGGTCCGCCTACGAGAGGAGCTATTACTCGTGCAGATCAATGTTATTTACGTCTGTAGACTAAAAGAGGCATCTTGGTTTAACCCTTTTCACCCTGATACACACATTGCTTGAAATACATTTGACTGATAGTTCAAGGGTGGTGCCAGAATAGCTTGGCGCCTCGGGCGCCAAGCTATTCTGGGACCACCCTTGAACTAAAAAACAGCTGTTGATCTATCTCCTAATCTCTAATGTAGCCTTCATAGGACAATAAGCAAATTTTACAATATCAGCCTCAGGATGTAATGGGCTGAGAATTCTATTTTCAGTGATTATCTTCAACAGCCGAACTTGGCTGTATCTGACTGCTTCATTCTGCTGTAAATACACGTAATGCCGATCCTTGCGGGCAAGAAGCATAGAGTCTCATGAGCTCCGGCGGCTGCAGGGTCTGATGACTGTGTGGAGCTTATGAGAATCTATGCTGCTTGCGGGCGACGGTCGGCATTACGTGTATTTCCATCCCAAGTCTGAAGTAGACTTTCTCGGCTAGCACGCGCGCTAAAATGTGTGACCGCCCACTGAAACAGTGGAAAACGCCGTACATCTGTCACGTGCACTTGCGTATACTTTTCTGCACTCTATACTAACTCTGTCAGGTAGGTGGCATAACTCTTTGAAGGCCGACTGCCAAAAATGACGTCCCCATTGACTATTATTCGTCGCAGGCTAGATGATGAACCTCTACACATATAGAAATTCTCTCCCTTCCCTGGCCTCCTCATCGTCCCCAGGCCAGCAAGAGGCATAGATCTTCATGAGCCCCCGCGTCCGCGGGGGCTCATGAAGATCTGTGCCTCTTGCATTTGCGTCTTGTTTCCGGTGTTTCGACAAGTGAGGAGGTCACCGCCGCGACCGATTGGAGCTCCTGTTACTGATCCACAATGTGGATGCAAATAATTATTTTCTGACTTCATTGGCGGCAATGGTGCTTGTAATAATACGCGATAGATTGGGACTAACTTGATGCACTTGATTAACGAGAGTTTGGTAGGCGAGAAAGATATTTTGGGTGCGTTTTAATGAAGCGTGGAAAAACGTTAGCATCTGAGGATTGTCAAGATAATGTGAAAGGCGTGTGGTGTTACATTTGGCGTCGCCGTGTACATTGTCCGCAAATTAATCAGACACTTTGAAATTGGGATATTGATTAAATTAAGTGTGTCGTATCCGTTTTTGTTCACACGCTAATGCCCCCCGTGTGGTTGTTGGGTTTTCCCCAACAAAACGAACAAACGAGCACATTGAAACTGGCAAATGAGAACAAACCAGCAATTAAGACAGTATAATGAAGCCGACCACCAAAAGCCCCGGATTCGCGATAACGAAATAGAATTTAAAGATAATTGTTGTTCACATGAATTCAGACCAAAAAGGTGACTGCGAAGCATATAAAATGCACACAAAAAAGAAAGAAAGAAGCACGCTCAAAAAGATAATTACAACACAATTTATTGTGTTTTATGCGTGTTTCTTTCTTCGTTGGGTTTTCAAGTCACGCAGGCTCGATGACCTGTTTTGCTGACTCTGTTGTCGCAGTATCGAGACGGATTCGGCCATACGGCAAAAGCCATCCAATGCGCACAAGGTCATCGGACCGACGTCGGCCGCCGTTGGCCCGCGCACGGACGTGCGCGGGCCAACGGAGGCTGACGTCGGTCCGATGACCTTGTGCGCATTGGGCAGTATGTCCATAGAGAAACGCGCGATTTTCATTGTGTGCTGGCTTTTGCGGAATCACTGCAGGATTCCTGGCACACTATCGAGAGACTTCTGACAAAACAGAGTCCGTACGCCAAAGTAACGCCAGGTCGATATGACGTGAGAGTCATTTTAGCGTGTTACAACACAGGGGGGAGGGAATGAGGAGTTGTGTGCCCCTGACCGGCCCTGTATTGGCCCCCAGAACCGGTCGGGGAACACAATCCGTCTGCTTTCTCTCCCTGTTGTTACGCCAGAGCTTTGGTGCTTTGTTGAGCTCATGGGCGTCATTTTGAACTCATCAAGACTAATAATGTTATTACGTCATTTTGAACTGATCAAGCCTAATAATATTATTACGTCATTTTGAACTGATCAAGACTAATAATATTATTACGTCATTTTGAACTAAACAAGACTAGAAATATTATTACGTCATTTTTTTAAACTGATCAAGACTAATAATATTATTATGTCATTTTGAATTGATCAAGACTAATAATATTTTTACTTCATTTTGAACTGATCAAGTCTAATCATATTATGACGCCATTTTCACCTTAGAAGACTAATAATATTATTACGTTATTTTGAACTGATCAAGACTAATAGTATATTACGTCATTTTGAACTGATCAAGACTAATAATATTATTACGTCATTTTGAACTAATCAAGACCAGAAATATAATTACTTTATTTTGAACTGATCAAGATTAATAATACTATTACGTCATTTTGAACTGATCAAGACTAATAATATTATTACTTCATTTTGAACTGACTGAATTTTACATGGACAACTCAGATATTTCTGCCATATATTATGCTCTTAAAATAGTCACAGTCGGCGCAATTTGGGTGAAGAATGCTATGCGAGTTCTTTTTTTTTCTTTCTCTTTCGCTTATGTTCTGGCTTCTTTCTTTTTCTTTGACTCCATCCACTGCCGGGGCGCAACCAACAACACTAAAGTAAAAGAGGCGTAGATCCTCATGCGCCCCCGCATATGCGGGGGCTCATGAGGATCTGTTTTTTTCTTTTTGTCGGCCTATTTCATATTTGTATGACTCAGGTAAAAAGTGTTACTTAGCAATGAATCAGCGATGAGACGTCGTTTTTGATGGCTGGCAGGGAACGGCTTAAGATGAAAACGCTTGCGCCTCGTTTCAGACCTCTCTCAAACAGAATATACGACACAGTTTAAGGTAATCTGCAATCACTCACATTGAAGAGGAAAATATACGCCTCCATTAAGAAGAAAAATTGCACTTGGATGCCGCATTCTTGTGGGGCGTTCAAGACGGCTTTAGACTGTCTGGTCTGTGCTGTAAACACCGTTAACGGACAATCTAACAGAATTCAACAAAATACCAGAGAACCCAATTGTCTTTTTGTCATTATCGATTATGATGTTACAAGCGAAGTAATTTACAGAGAAATAGTGCTGTCGAGACCTCTGAAAAAGGATAGTCATATCCGTCGTTTGTTGTGTCCGAAGTCAAGTTGACTGTAATTTATATAGAACATTTTGATTCGCCGGGCCTCTAAACAGACCTTGTCATATTTGACTTTCGTTTGTTCCGATCTTGTTATGAGTGAAGTTGACTGTATTAACTCATTCTACCCCAGACACCCCACAGCAAGATAAGGATCGACCATGATAGTTCAAGGGAGATGCCAGAATAGCTTGGCGCCTATGGGCGCCAAGCTATTCTGGCATCACCCTTGAACTATCATGGTCGATCTGTGTCCTGCACTGCAATGAAGTCTTCAGAGGACAACGGCAACATTTGGGGATTTCGGTGTTGGGGTAGAATGAGTTAATCGGAGTGTTTATGGGACCAATACAATTTCATAGATGTGCCCGGCAAAGCGGTTCGAAAGAGAAACACGCTCGTTTTCGGGGGCTGTGTTTCTGAGTGTCTTCTTTTAGTTCAGCGCATGGCACTTTGACAAATCGTCTTGTTTATTCAGTTGTATACATGTACCTATGTTTCTTTAGGAAAACATTCGCTAATTCTAGTGTTGACTGTACTCAGTCTCTGACTGTATTCTCTTAAGTTGCCTGACTCGCACTTAATCATAACTTTCGCAACTGTCGCAATTTCAAGTCGAGCGTCGTCTGCAAGACTGTGTATCATCTGTGATGGTTTGGCTGTGATATTTCAAGGGTAGTAGCAGGCGCCAAGCGATTCTGGCACTACCCTTGGAATTGCGTGGGCGATCCTTCTTCCGCTGAAGTGTCTAAAAGGTCAGTGGTTTAATAGGACAACGCTTACAGCTTCTTGTTAAGTCTGTTATCCTTGAAAAATAATCTGTGACAAGTTTGAAGCCGGTCTGTCATTGCAGAATGTGAACAGAGGTACAGGTATGCTATGCATTATTTTGAAGTTTGCATTTTTAAAAAAAATTATTTATTTTTGTTTATTTATTTATTTAGTTTTTTTATTTAATTCTTTTAAAATTTATTTATTTATTTATTTATTTTTTAATTTAGGGGTGGGGTGGGGGGGGGTGGTGGTGCTGCGGGGGGGTGGGGGGGGGGGGGGGGGGCGGGGGGATTTGGGGAGGGTGTCGTATTCAATACTCTTTAAGCGGTCTGGAAATGCTTTGCAGGAAATAATGACTCTGCGCGTCTTGCGGATTTGCAGATGGGTGGCCCTTAAACCCACAGCTGCCGGTGGACGCAGATTGACCCAGCCGTCAAAAGCAACAGGGGTACAGCATTTCAGCAAGAGGTACAGATCCTCATGAGCCCCCGCAACTGCGGTGCTCATGAGGGTCTACAGTTCTTTCAGTTGCGTCATGTTCATTTTTCCTCGGCAGTCAAGGAGTTGATGTGGGGGGGTCGGGGGGCGGGGGGGGGGGGGGGGGGGGGCGGGCGGGGTAGAGCAGGATGGCGGGCCTCCCAATGCGCACAGGGTCATCGGGCCGACTTCGGCAGGACGACCTTGTGCGCATTGGGCTGGGGGCGAAGGGAGCACCGGTGGCTGATAAGATACAGGTACAGGTAGCTTCCTACATCAGATTAATTTTTTTTGTAACCTTATAAAAGCTTCACTTCTTGCTCTTGATCCTTGTGTGGCTCGGCTGTCGACCCACTTCTGCCCTCTAACGACCGCGTGAAGGCAGAAGACAGTCAGTCCACTCTTGTGAGTCAGTGAAGGCAGAAGACAGTCAGTCCACTCTTGTGAGTGAAGGCAGAAGACAGTCAGTCCACTCTTGTGAGTGAAGGCAGAAGACAGTCAGTTCACTCTTGTGAGTGAAGGCAGAAGACAGTCAGTCCACTCTTGTGAGTGAAGGCAGAAGACAGTCAGTCCACTCTTGTGAAAAGCGAGATTTTTATTGTCTCAGTACGATGAAAATCCCGCTTTTCATCCAAAAAAAAAAAAAAAAGAACTTCAGTAATCTTTTTGCTTCCACAGGACAGACTTTGCCTGCTGGTTTCTTCAAACTGCACCTGTTGTCTTACTTGTTCAGACAATGGCGGTATACTGATTTGGTTGATGTGTTTTTGCATCAGTTGATTGATTGATTGATTGTACATTGCTTAACGTCCCGACAGCAACAAGGCTTTCTCAGGACGTGCCTGCACTGCTTGTGAAAAAAAAAACTAAACAGAACATTGAATGTATGTCGCCAGCCGGTCAAATACATTAAATAAACCTAACACATGGGGCCCAAATAAAGCTAAGACCATTTAGCAACACACATCCAATATCAAGAGCTACAGGCAGTGCAGACAGTAGGGAGAGTTTTAAAAAGGCAAATACAGGTGAATGGACAAAGGGTAGACAGAAACACATGCCCCAGAATAGAGAGAAAAACCCACCCTGTGGGGCTGACCAGGGTGACACTGGGAACTAAAAAATACCTAACCCCACCCAAGTCCCCCAGGGCAGACCCGGGTGGGGTTGCATCAGTTGAATGTGGCTGTGCATTCTCAAGGTTAGAGCTGGAAGTGTCTGCGTGTAGGCCATCTCATGCTTGCTGCGGTCCTTCTTAAAGCAACTGGTGGTACTTGACATTTTTTTTTTGCCGATGGTGACGGGAAGCGAGGTGGGTGGGTGAGGGTGTGTGCAAGAGAAATGGACTGAAATGAAATGAAACTTTATTTTTCACGGATAAATGATTAGGTACCTTCAATGACCTTTTTTTCAATCATGTCCTTGCTAAGCTATAGCATGCACGTAAACACATAATTTTATATATAAAAGTATACATAATAGTGAAAACAACAGGCAACAATAATTCTATTTCAAATAATCAATGCTCACATTACACCACACACACACACACACACACACACACACACACACACACACACATACACACACACACACACACACACACACACACACACACACACCCCTCTTGGCTTGACTTCGCGAACGAAGATTTTATAGGAGTTGCCCACGACGTCTGCAGGCTTGTTCGTGGCTGCGGAGGCCAATCCGAGACAGGCAGGTTCGACCGCAGTGGCTGCAGGGGAAGGTATGGCCAGGGTTCTGAGCTGCGGCATCTCTGTTTTTTCTCCTGAGCCGCTTGTCCTTAAGGCTAGCTCTGTGAGAGTCCTCAAAGGAGACAGCTGCCTTGTAAATGGTGGAGCGCCAGGTGTCACGGTCCGCAGCAAGTGAAGACCACTGGTGGTGGTCGATTTGGCAGGCACTAAGTGACTTCTTGAGACAGTCTTTGTATCTCTTCTTTGGTGCCCCTCTGTCACGGTGTCCAGTAGCAAGCTCGCCGAACAGGGTGATCTTTGGTAGGCGATGATCCTCCATCCTGGAGACATGCCCCGCCCAGCGGAGCTGTGTCCGCAGCAGCAAAGCCTCGATGCTCAAAGTTTCAGCCTGTTCAAGGACCTCGACGTTGGTGACATAGTCACTCCAGTGAATGCCCAGGATGGTACGCAGGCAGCGCTGGTGGAAGCGTTCGAGGAGTCGTTGTTGGCTGCGGTAGAGGGCCCAGGACTCGGAACCATACAGCAGGGTGGTGAGGACCACAGCTCTGTACACGCTGATCTTGGTGCCTGTTTTAAGCTGTTGATTGTGCCACACCCGCTTGAAAAGTCGCCCGAAAGCGCTGTTCGCCTTTGCCAGCCTGCTGTCAAGCTCCTTGTCCAGCTTGGCGTCCGACGTGATAATGCAGCCAAGGTAAGTAAACTGGTGCACTGACTTTAGTTCAGACTCGCCAATGGTGATGTGAGGAGGGCGATACACTGTCTTGGGTGCCGGCTGATGGAGGACCTCTGTCTTTTTCAGACTGACCTCGAGTCCAAAGAGCTGGGCAGCATCTGCGAAGCAAGACGTGATGCGCTGCAGGGCTCTCTCTGTGTGTGCAACGAGGGCAGCATCATCAGCAAAAAGCAGCTCACGAATCAGTTGGTCTAGGGTTTTCGTGTGGGCCTGCAGTCGTCTGAGGTTGAACAGGCTGCCATCGAGACGATACCTGATGTACACTGCATCGTCATCATCGAGGTCCACTGTGGCCTGCTTCAACATCATGCTAAAAAAGATGGTGAAGAGGGTCGGTGCCAGCACGCAGCCCTGCTTTACGCCGTTGAGAATAGGGAATGGTTCTGAGAGGTCATTGTTGAGTCTGACCTGACCTTGCTGGTCCTCGTGTAGCTGGACAATCATGTTGAGGAACTTTGGGGGACAGCCAAGTCGCTCCAAGATCTGCCACATGCCTTGCCTGCTCACAGTGTCGAACGCTTTTGTTAGGTCGACAAATGTTACGTACAGCCCTTTGTTCTGCTCGCGGCACTTCTCCTGTAGCTGTCTCAGCACAAAGACCATATCGGTGGTGCTCCTGTTTGCTCTGAAGCCACACTGGCCCTCTGGGAGTTGGTCTTCAGCGATGGCAGGTACCAGCCGATTCAGGAGCAGCCTTGCAAGGATTTTCCCAGCAATGGACAGCAGGGTAATCCCCCGATAGTTGGAACAGTCAGACTTCTCGCCTTTGTTCTTGTACAGGGTGATAACGACTGCATCACGGAGATCTTTTGGTAGTGTTCCTTCCTCCCAGCAGCAGAGAAAGAGGTCATGGAGCTTGTTGTGCAGTGCTGTGCCTCCATGTTTCCAGATCTCTGGCGGTATTCCATCAATGCCTGCTGCTTTGCCACTCTTGAGCTGGTGGATGGCTGTGAGGGTCTCTTCAGCGGTGGGCGGTTCGTCCAATTCAACCTTTACTGGGAGGTGTGGGATTTGTAGGACGACTGCTTCTTGAACAGTGCGCTCAGCGCTGAAGAGGCTCTGAAAGTATTCCGACCAACGGTTCAAGATGGAGGTATTATCTGTGAGGAGTGCCTGGCCATTCGCGCTTCGCAGGGGACTTTGTACCAGGTGCCTGGGGCCATACACTGCTTTCAGTGCTTCGTAGAAGCCCCTGTAGTCACCATTGTCAGCGCAAAGCTGGGTCCTCTGTGCAAGTCTGGTCCACCACTCATTCTGGAGATCTCTGAGCTTGCGCTGGAGACTGCTGCAGACGAGGCGGAAGGCAGACTTCTTCACAGGGCAGGAAGGCTGGGCTAGGTGGGCCTGATGGGCGGCTCTTTTTTTTGCTAGGTGTTCCTGGATCTCTACATCGTTTTCGTCAAACCAGTCTTTGTTCTTCTTTCTGGCAAAACCCAAGACTTCTGCAGAGGATTTTGCAATAGCAGTTTTCAGTTGTTCCCAAAGTGTTTCAGGGGAGGAGTCTACTGGGTCCGCTGTGTCTTTGA
>BTPG01000006.1:43492181-43757181 GCA_036245525.1 Semisulcospira habei
TATAACGTCAGCTTGAAACGAGAAAACATGTCTGGTTAATTATACATGATTCCTCTGTACCTTTTCTTCGTGATGGGAAAAGGCTTATAACGTCAGCTTGAAACGAGAAAACATGTCTGGTTAATTATACATGATTCCTCTGTACCTTTTCTTCGTGATGGGAAAAGGCTTATAACGTCAGCTTGAAACGAGAAAACATGTCTGGTTAATTATACATGATTCCTCTGTACCTTTTCTTCGTGATGGGAAAAGGCTTATAACGTCAGCTTGAAACGAGAAAACATGTCTGGTTAATTATACATGATTCCTCTGTACCTTTTCTTCGTGATGGGAAAAAACTTATAACGTCAGCTTGAAACGAGAAAACATGTCTGGTTAATTATACATGATTCCTCTGTACCTTTTCTTCGTGATGGGAAAAGGCTTATAACGTCAGCTTGAAACGAGAAAACATGTCTGGTTAATTATACATGATTCCTCTGTACCTTTTCTTCGTGATGGGAAAAGGCTTATAACGTCAGCTTGAAACGAGAAAACATGTCTGGTTAATTATGTCTCCTTAGAAGTAAAACATCATCGATCTTACCTTGTCAGAAGAAACATCATTTTGCAATTAAACTAAGCGAGGTTGATGCCTCTTCCATCTTTTTCACTGTGAGGTAGTAATCTGGTTGCTTGCACAGTGTTTGCACCGAATCCACTGGCAGTGCCCTCTTTTTTCCCCCCAGCTTTTGTTGTGTTTATACGTCACGTACATTCGGAATACACCCGTGTGTGACTAATAAGTTTGACAAAAATAGTTCAAGGGTAGTGTCAGAATAGCTTGGCGCAAAGCTATTCTGACACCACCCTTGAACTAAAGCCATTGGTCTATAATTATCCTTATCTGTAAGTACTATAATGTAGCTTGCATGTGGCAGTGCACAAATATGAAGCTTTTAGCCTCAGTATGATATGGGTTATCCCTGACACACTGATAAAAATACTGGATCGACCATGTTAGTTCAAAGGTGGTGCCAGAAACTCTTTCTGGTGCGCAAAAATGTATAGTCGCGTCACCGCTGAAATCGAAATTTGCCGTTAACCCCTTCACTGACGAGAAAAAGCGAACACTATCCAACCGCAGGAGACATTATCGGGGACTCAGGCCTATTGCCTGTCGCCAGCTTGTGTCCATATTTTCTGGCCGGTTGTGGCTTTTGGGCTTCCGGGATGGAACAAAGATTTCACTAAAAAAAAAAAAAAAATGCGTCCAGTGGCACGGAAGGTATTAATTTTGATTGATTTATTTATTGATGTTGTATCTCTCGACATTCGTCCCTTGTTTTCCCGTAGACCTACCTTCACACCACCGCAGCAATGGAAATGTGTCAGCACTTTATGTTAGGTTTCGTAGATCTTGCGTCTGTGGACATTTCTCGTTGTGTTTTCATTTGTATGCATTGCTTTGCATAGTCTAATGGACGGTAGAGATGTTTTAATGTGTTTTAGTTCATCTCCGAGCTCCGTTTCCCGTCTGAGGAAGAGCTGAAGCCGACTTCGTTCAGCGAGAGGTATCATGCTCGTGAGTCCAAGAGGCACAGATTTTCATGAGCCCCTGCTGAATCTGTGCCTCTTGTAAATGGATGGGATTTGGCTGAGGAATTGCCGGTCTCCACGGTATAACCAGAACGAACAGAAAAAGAAAAAAAAATCGTGTTGGAATCTAAACCACAGGCGAGGAACTAGTGAAGTGACGTTTGCGCCGAAAGACGAGAGCAAAGTCAGTCACGGCAGATGACCAATGTCTACATCTCCAAGAGGCATAGATCCTCATGAGCCCTTCGGGCTCATGGGGATCTATGCCTCTTGGAGATGCTTGGAGTGCTGTCCATGCTTATGGTGGGAGCATGTTGTCCGCCGTCACTTCAGTCGCTCTCGTTCATTGTTGGGTGTCGTCCGCCTTAAACGTAACCTCGCTATTGTCTATTGTCTCGGTGTGACGAGAACGAGCAGGCAAGAGAGAATACTGCGCTGTGGCAGAAAAATAAGACACGAAGTCTCTTTTTATGTATGTCAGAAGCTACATTTTCTTTGTATTACAAGAAACAAACAACGAAACTGTTGCTTGTCACAAAAATGTGCGCCAGAAAGTGTTTCAGGCTTTTTTTCAGGCTTTTTTTTCCCTTTTTTTTTTTTTTTTAAACTTCAGAGGGCAGAAAAGTGCGATGCTGACCGTAGGGCAGAAATGTAGGGTGCCGCCACTGGGAATCGTGAGATTTTCTGTTTCTTGCAGACTGATGGGAATATTCGAGGAACTATCCTGTATAACAAGATCGGGGAAATAAATAAGGTAAAAGCAAATATGCAATGTCTTTGCACGATCAGGAGGTCTTAGGTTGAAATTGCATTGCCATTTCGCCTGTTGCGCCTCATACTTGCAGCAACATCCAGGGAAACAAACTATGCATTACTGGTCTTATACGTAATCCCCCTTGACGTCTGCGATCTTGGATGCTGATGGGGTTCAACCCCTAGCTTATCAAGAGGTATTGAGTCTCATAGCCGCGGCGCCCTTAGCATTAGGCATAGATTCTCATGGGCGACACAGCAACTAGCAATATGCGTACATTCTCGTGAGCCCCTGCAACTGCAGCGACTCGTGCGAATCTATGCCTGTCACGGATGAAAGGCGCTGGCTGATCTTTGGAGGTAGTGGACCAAAGTCAAAAGATAATTTCAAGCAAACGTGGGTGAGAGGAAAAAGTAGAATAGTTAACATTTGTGGAGAAGAGAGTAGACGGACGGCCATAATTATAGTCTAATGGTGGTGCGAGATTCTGGCACCACCATTGGACTATCATGGTCGATCTATCATCCCCTTTGTGGTAGACACGTGCTGTCCTCAGTGGTGTTTGTTTCGCATGCACCCACGCCACGGCTGCCCACGCACTTCCCTCCGCCACCCCCGAGAAAAAAAAAACGCACATGTAAACGCAAACAGCAAGCCTGAACAACAAAACCCCACGCTTTGTAAATGTATACGTTTCATCAAGGGAAATTAGGCACACCGAGATGAAAGGCCCACTCTTATGTGGATTACGGACGACAAAAACCAGACCAGAACCAAAAAATGATTTTTTTGGGGTTGTGTGTGTGTGTGTGTGTGTGTGTGTGTGTGTGTGTGTGTGTGTGTGTGTGTGTGTGTGTGTGTGTGTGTGTGTGTGTGTGTGTGTGTGTGTGTGCGCGCGCGCGCAAAGGAACGAGGCCGACGAAAACAAACCATTTACATTCACAAAAAAAAGCTTTGGCCATCCATAACATTCTTGAACGAAATACAGATTGCAACGAGAGTATAGGACCAGGGAACGTGCACCAGTCAACTCGTGTAGGTTCCCAGGTCCTGTTTTGAGAGAGGAGAGAAAGAGATTACAACTGATGTCATTTGGCAAAAGCAAGTATGCCATTTTTTATTTTTTGTTTTATTTTATTTTATTTTCCATTTTATTTTAGAAAAGCGAGATTTTTCTTTGTTCTACAATGAAAGTCTTACTTTTCTCAATAATGGACATATATATAGACTTTTGCCAAATGACGGCCTACACATTGCCACTGACTCTTTGTGCCTGAGGTACAAAATACCCACATATTGGAGTTATCCTCCGAGGAGTGCATCACAATTCAGGAGACAGATCGACCATGATAGTTCAAGGGTGGTGGCAGAATAGCTTGGCGCCTATAGGCGCCAAGCTATTCTGCCACCACCCTTGAACTATCATGGTCGAGCCATATCTTGCTGTGGTGTGTCGCGGGCAGGATGAGCTAAGATGGTCTCTATCGTATGATTTTTGGACACACTGTACGTTCACCAGCACTGACGTGCATTGACGTCATGTCCAGCAGCATGTATTGTACCATGCGCATCGTGTATATCTTTTTTTCATATGACGTGTACAAACGCACACATTCATCTGTAAGATGAAACTAATGTTGCGCCTCAGGAAATGTGGTGATGTTTCTTTTAGTCTTGTGATTTCCGGCCAAGAATTAACGGCAAATTTCGAATCTTGAATTTTAATATTTTACTGCCGCGGCTATGGTCACGGGGAGGCCACAGACTACTTGTGGATAGACACTGACAGAACACGCGGCTTACGGTGCCAGTGTGTCCCGGCAGAACCATACGACAATGACCGTTTCAGACATTTTACTGTGTCAGGCAAATAAACGAAAAGAACATACAAAATGGGATGAACCGTAACCCACAAAGTCCCTTCTATATGAGAGCTGGTCTTAGCTGTCAAGGGTCTCTCTACCTTTTGTCTTTGACTTGATTTTGATGTTGAAATATTTCCTTTTGAAAAAGCCTCGCAGATGTGCCAATCCGTCATAGTGAACTCTATAGAGGGCGCGTGCAGTGCATGCGCGTCATGGTTTGTCAAACGTCATTTGTCATGACGTATTTTTTTGTTTTTACGTAATTTTATATTTTAACGTGATATGAGTTTCGCTTTGGCTTCAAGACTTTGGAAAATTTTGACAAAACTAGAATTTCACGGTACAATTTCAGTCTTGCTATAATTTGTGTGAAATCAGGTTGACTTTACCTAGCTACATGCTATACTAAGTACGCCTGCATGCTCTTCTGAAAGCGCGTCGATATGTGTGCATGCGTGTGTGTGTGCGTGCGTGCATGCGCGCGCTCTAAACATCCTCAAGAGGCATAGATGTTCATGCGCCCTCCGCATATCTGAGAGAGAGAGAGAGCGAGCGAGCGAGAGAATTACGTCATATTTAGAGTATGTCTGCGTGGTGACGGAGTTGCTTCTTTTATGTCATCGCCACTGTCTGAATTTCTCCAGATGTCAAATTTAAAAAAAAAAATTTTTTTTTACTGTTTTAATTTTTTTCTGAAAAGAGCTAATTTTTACTGAAGAAGTTTTACACGTGTGTGTGTGTGTGTGTGTGTGTGTGTGTGTGTGTGTGTGTGTGTGTGTGTGTGTGCGTGTTAGTGCGTGTGTGCGCGTGCGCTCCAAACATCTCCAAGAGTCATAGATCCTTATGCGCTCTCCGGGCGCATGAGGATCTATGCCTCTTGGAGATGCGCGCATGTCTGTGTGTGTGTGTGTGTGTGTGTGTGTGTGTGTGTGTGTGTGTGAGAGAGAGAGAGAGAGAGAGAGAGAGAGAGAGAGAGAGAGAGAGAGAGAGAGAGAGAGAGAGAGAGAGAGAGAGAGAGAGAGCGCACTCTACAATGTCTGTGTGGTGAGGGAGATGCCACTTTTGCGTCACGCCACTGTTTCACTTTCTCTAGAATTAAGTTTTTTTTTTAAACTGTTTTAATTCTTTTTTTTTTAAAAAAAATTAATTTTTACTAAAGAAGTTGAAAGGATACAACGCTGGCTAACGAACTCATCCAATGTCTTTATCCAAAATAGCTATATCAGTCCAAAATATCAAGTAAAAAAAAAACCGGACTCTAATCTGGGTCAACCGACTTCCTTTTAACGGTTGTTTATGTCTTAAATGAGACATTCAATCACAATATGCTCGGAGGTTCTTTTAGCCACCCCTTTAAGAAAGTATTTCGCCACGTTTCAATCGTGTGTTTACAGAAATATCGGAGATTCTCTTGTTTAGATACATACCCACACACACACATACGCGCATACTGCGCTTCGCGCCAAATGTACGTTCAGCAGCGAGGTTAGCGTAACTAGACATGACGTAATTTTTATCATGTTACTTCATTTGTGAGAGGTTTAGAAGGGGCTTAAAAAAAACAGAAAACAAACCAGTATGACAATTTAATCTCTTGAGTGCCAGTTGACGCAGACTATGTTCCTGCAATCTTCCTTAATTCAACACCAGAAAACTCTAGCTGCCCCAGGAACAGGGATTTTAAAGTTGTGTCAGCAAGAGGCATAGATCCTCATGAGCCCCCGCAACTGCGGGGGCTCATGGGGATCTATACCTCTTGCATTTGGGTAGTGTTCCCATTTTCTCGGCAGTGAACGGGCTGTGATTGAACACGAGCGCGTGTAAGGAGCCATGACAGACAAATCAGAGTAAAACGTCAGGAAACTGCATCAAAATGACATCTTATTCAGCATGTACGCGCATGCGCACGAAACCCGATCTCTCATCCGGGATCAAGAATGACACAAAACAGAAATCTAAAACGAGATCCCTATGGTAATGCAGCGTTACCCAGTACAGATAACACCATCGGGCCGATATCGGCAGCACTCAGCCTGTGCACCGTCGTGTGCGGGCCGACTGCAGCCGACATCGGCCCGATGACCTCCTGCGAGATGGGAACAAATCCCTACCGGCGCCACGCGTCTAGAATAATTTGCATAGAATAAAAGGGACCCAACTCAACATTGCGTTTCTGCCATGGCGCATTTGGTACGCAGATCGCGCAGTTTTGGCGGCGACATCTCTTCTTCTGTAATATCCTCGGTGAGTAAACCAATGAAAATGTACCATTGGACGATTCAAGTACAAGTAAGCAGTGTTATATGGGCGCAAGATGAATAATGCAAACCAATTCAAAAAGGTGAAAGGGCCATTTGATGTTCGTGTATATGTCTAAGTGTTTGCGCAAACACTAAAAGAGCGATGCCGTGCAGTGTGTGCAATACGGAATCACTTTCAATTTTTCTCACGCAGTAACTTGAGTAAGATTTTTAACACATGAAACGCACCGTGCTAGGGGTGAAGCGAACAATATAACAGTAATTTACAGCTTAGGAATAGACACAGTTGTTTAGATTCACTGTGAGATAAAGAGGAACAGAGCGAACACTTAGATGTGAGGAAAATAGGAACATGCGCGAACGCTTAGATTCACCGTGAAGTAGGTAGGAGTAGGCGCTGTTACACCCCAAGATGTGGTACGCACCAGCCCGTGCACAAGAACCTTTAATGTCTCGAGTAGTCTCGTAATGGAGGCGTGGCCCTTGGCCACGGTGATTGGTTGATCATTTGGGACGGCGCCATTTACAAACTGACTTGTACAGATCTTGATCTAGATCTGGAAAATTAAATGACGTTTTAATGGATCTTAGTTACAGAAAGCTGTCTCAATTTAGCGGTAAGCAATGAAAAATCCGCAAAAGGAGCACATTCTGAAAGTCTGAAATGACATCACAACGACAAAACATTACGTGGGTACTTTTCTGCTTATTTCAAACAAACTGTTCTTTTAAACGGTCAAATCTGCATCACATGTTTTTAAAACATTGTTCAGGTATTTCCACTGGTTACGTGATAGATTCGAGACCGGAAGACCTTCTGTGCACAGGCTAGGGCGTGCAACAGCTTGGGGCGTAACAGGCGCGAACGCTTAGATCAAGTCGCCAAGGCACGGTAAAAATGAATATGCACCACGGCCTACTAGATCCAGGCGCTTAGACCCAAAGTAGCTAAGTTTGAAGGCACTGACGCTTAGATCCAAGGTAATGTAATATATAAATAACAGGTAGGAGTATGCGTTAGTGCTTATCCCCACATATTATTGCCCAACACTTGACTCGCATTTTTAAGGTCGTCTGTGTACAGTAAGGTAATGTAGGCTATATAACGTGTTATGCATTTGAGACACGTTACATATCACAGCTGATATTTAAATGCACTGAATACACCTGATATATAGCACATGCACAATTATTGTGAAGCCAGTCTCGTCAACCTTTCCGTCTTAGGTCTGAGTAAGCGCCGTTCGTGTATTCAGTCGATTCTGAAAGCATGCACAATTGTGAAGCCAGTCTCGTCAACCATTCCGTCTTAGGTCTGAGTAAGCGCCGTTCGTGTATTCAGTCGATTCTGAAAGCATGCACAATTGTGAAGCCAGTCTCGTCAACCATTCCGTCTTAGGTCTGAGTAAGCGCCGTTCGTGTATTCAGTCGATTCTGAAAGCATGCACAATTGTGAAGCCAGTCTCGTCAACCTTTCCGTCTTAGGTCTGAGTAAGCGCCGTTCGTGTATTCAGTCGATTCTGAAAGCATGCACAATTGACGGATGAAGTTTCGAATGAAAAATTAATGTGAAACTGAGAGCTTCCTGAAATGCCACTGCTCAATCCATTCGCTTAACCCTTTCGGTGCAAATACCACACAGTTGGAAGAGGCCTAGATCCTCATGAGCCCCCGCAGTCGCCTCTTGCTGGCCGCGTGTTCCTTGCGGGACAGAAGGAGATTTCTTTGAATTATAATTTGCAGTAATTTCACTCACACACCTAATGGCCATTGGCAGTGAAGGTTACTGTTTATGCAACTTCCCATATAAGTATGGGTATTCGCGTCTGTGTGCTTAACACATTCTGTTCCAGAACCGAAATCCGCAAACTTTGAAGTTGCCCCCTGAAGACTGTATTACACTTCTGGAAACAGATCGAGCGTGATAGTTCAAGGGTTGTGCCAGAATAGCTTGGCGCCTACGGGCGCCAAGCTATTCTGGCACAACCCTTGAACTATCACGCTCGATCCATGTCTTGCCGTGGCGTGTCGGAGTTGCATGAGTTAATGCGTACATGCGTGGATCTTACCGTCAACGTCAATAGGTACTTAAACAACGCCAGACAGCGTAATTTTGGACTGTCAATATATACGTGCATTGCGTGACTCGGCGGTGGGGTGGGGGGGGGGGGGGGTAGAGGGAGTGGGGGGGTGGGGGCAATAGATGTAATAGTTCGTTTACAATAGGAGGTTCGGTAATGGATGTTGAGGGCGGGTGGCATAGCGTCTGGTAAGCTCTGCGTCTACGATAACGAAGTTGTAGCAACATACCGGCGAGCACAAATCCCTCAGGCCTGTAGGTCGGTCTATGTGGACCTCTGCCCTCCCGAATCCACTACAGCTTTCCTTTCCGCTTATAAAAAAGGAAAGAAAATGAGGGAATGGCCGCGAATGAGTTAACAGGTACACCGCAGAACCTGCTTTGTGCTGCCACCCTCATATGAGAGGTCACCTGTCATCAAGGAAAACCATTTGGTTAGTTATTTGGGTTTAACGCCGAGCAGGCAACTAAGGCCATCTCACGGCGGGACCATCATTTATGCGGCTGTAGCTGTGACTGTGGCTGTAGCTGTGACTGTGGCTGTAGCCACCTACATGATGATCTTTACTGACAGGTGACACTTTTTGCCTGTCAAGACTTCTCATGTTAGAGTACCTGTCCTTTAACCCCTTCTACCCCAGACACACCACAGCAAGATAAGGATCGACCATGATAGTTCAAGGGTGATGCCAGAATAGCTTGGCGCCTATGGGCGCCAAGCTATTCTGGCATCACCCTTGAACTATCATGGTCGATCTGTGTCCTGTCTTCAGAGGACAAAGGCAAAATTTGGGGATTTCGGTGTTGGGGTAGAATGAGTTAATATTAAGACACTTGTTTTTTTCCCCAAAAAATGTGGTTATGCAGGTTATACTTTCCCAGCCATGGAGCTGCAGTTTTATAGGTTGTAAGGGCTCTAGGAACTAGATAGACAGGTGGTAAACAAGTCCACTCATTCCACCCCAAGACTGAAGTCCCCAAATTTTGCCGTTGTTCTCTGAAGACTGCACTGCAGTGCAGGACACAGATCGACCATGGTAGTTCAAGAGTGATGCCAGAATAGCTTGGCGCCCATAGGCGCCAAGCTATTCTGGCATCACCCTTGAACTATCATAGTCGATCCTTATCTTGCTGTGGTGTGTCTGGGATAGAGGAGTTACTAAGAAAAACGGCATTACCTGTCATAGCAATTGTCTCCTGCGGTGAGGAAACACAACACACCTCGAAGGTACATGCACGCACGCAATCTTGCCCCCCCCCCCCTCCACCCCCCCCCCACCCACACACACACACACACACACACAACATGCCTGTTTCTATGTGCCATTACAAGGCGACAGCCACCCATCTGCAAGAGGCGTAGATCTTCATAAACCCCTTTGTCAGCGGGATCTCTTGAAATCTAAGCTATTTGCTGGCTCCATTTATATCGGTCGTCTTTTAATGAAACCCTTTTAGATTCCCAGAACTAAATGACTGACATTCCATAGAATGGAAGCCATGTAGTTATGGGAGTCAAAGGGTTAAAGGCAACAAGTTCAAGGACAGACAGAAATAATGCCTTCCTCCCTTTTCATGTGAGTAGAAGTCATTGATGGTACCTGAGTGTAAGACTTTAAGCTTTTTGGGCACCACCTTTGAACTATCAATATCGATATGTTATGTAGGGTTCAGAGGACACCTCCTATTGTTTGTGAATTTCGACTGTAATGCTCAGTGTCCTAACATTCTGTTCTGGTACCACCTTTCAACCATTACAATCGATCTATTCCCTGAACTGGACGGCAACTCCCAAATTTACGAGTTTCGATCTTAGAGCTCGGTGTGTTAAAGCCATGTTCTTGCACAGCCCTTTAACTGTCATGGTCGATCTATCTCCTTAGCAGTAATGTAGTCCACAGAGAACAACACCCAATTTGGGAACTTCGGAGTAAGGACGCAAAATGTGTTAACACGCAGATTGCCTTTCATGGCGAGTAGGAAAACTACATTTAAGACCTATTTGCTTATTTGTAACGAGCTTCGTGACCATGTGACAACTACCACAAAGCTCACGGACACTCCTTTAATCTTTTCGTGGTTTGTGACAAAATGTCTGGTTGTTTTCAAAGCTCGTGAAGTCTCTACGAACTCCCCCCCCCCCCCCTCAATGTTACAAACCTGAGACAAATTTGCCGAGAAGCTCTTGAGAAGTTTGACGCATTCGTGGCCCGCCGCATCCGGATACGCGGCTTATGCCGCGTATCCGGATGCAGCGAGCCACGAATGCGTTAATCTCATATCCGGGTCTGTGAAACCAAAAATCACATGACCAACTTGCATCAAACTACCAAATCAACGATTGATCAGAATGCCAGGGAGTTCAGTTTCTTGTGCTGTTTTTAACAATGAACTAAAAATACCATGACTCCTAGGTGGTGCAGGTGAACAAAAAAAAAAAAAAAAGAAAAAAAAAGAAAAAAGAAAAAAAGAATGCTACACGTAGAGAATGTTTTCTAAAATTAACAAAATAAGCCCACAGTAAACACATTTACTCTAAATAACGTTGTTCACGAGGAATGCTTGGGGCCGAGGGGCGGGGGGGGGGGGGGGGGGTGAGAGGGGGGGGGGAACTTCCCCTTGACTTTCGGGGCACCATGCGTTGGTCAAGTTCCCCAAGAACCATTCTGGGTTTGCTAAGGGTACGTGTGGGATGTGTCTCAAAGAACAGCCTAAACGTGCCATGTGATCAGCAGGCGTGGAACAGAAATGTTTGACACACAACACTTGTGCAGGACTTGAAGGATTGGCCACGAGGTTTGTGATAATGTCACATTGTCGCAAAGCTCGTTGTCCTATTCACGTACACTTTTGTTGGTCTCCGCCGAAGAGTGTTCATGTAATCAGGGGTTCGTCTGTGACGCTAGCTTTCGTAGACGAATGTAATCTTCGGGAGGAATGCATAATGCATTGTCAGTGTCTGCTGGTACTCTTTAAGCGAAGTGTGTCCATCTGCGAGAGGCATAGATCCTTATGAGCCCCCACAATTGCTTGAGTTATTGATGTTTGTATCTTTGAGGTGGAGTTACATTCTGGTCATCTGGATGTTTGTCGGCGGGCGTATTGTTGTTGCGACTCACAAAAGTGCATTGATGAGGTCAAATATACGTAGGGAAGTAGGGTTTTGTTCATTAGTCGGTGCCGCCCTACCCCCCTACTGCTCCCCCTCCTTACACACACACACACACACACACACACACACACACACACACACACACACACACACACAAACACACACACATTTATTACATTCATCAACCGTAAGATCTAAAGGTATTATTCTATTAAATATTTTATTTAGACATGAAATGGAACCTACGCTGTCACTGAAAAGCTTTGGGTGAAGTATTTTTTTCAGAAATATACGTTTTTAATAAATGCTATTTAGTTAAGTACACCTTGTTTTTGTTTAGACTGTCCATTTAGTGTGGCTTGTTAATATTTATTTCAGTACACCCGGTTTTCTTTTTTTCCAATCCCAGCATGATACAGCCGTGGTAACCTACTCAGCATTAACTCATTCGCGGCCAGCCGCATTCGGATGCGACTTGCCGCGAATGAGTTAAAGTCTTTATAAAATCCCAGGCGTTAAATACATATAACTAATTGTTCATTAATTAATTAGCAACACACACACACACACACACACACACACACACACACACACACACACACACACACACACACACCTTCATCACTCGCCTTTGCCATCCCCCCCCCCCCCCACACCCGCCCCCCCCCCCCACACACACACACACTTCCCTTGTCCCGTCCCTATCCTTCTTACGATAACAAAGAGGAGTCAAGACAAATTAGAAGAAACGCGCCCTGTACTAAGATGCATTCATGTAAAAATTGACCCATAACCAAAGGTGCACCGGAACGTCCCTTTACGTTAGTCATCACACAAGACGTAATTACACAATAGACAATGTTGGTAACTATACCAGCATCTTAGTCTGAGTTGCCGCCTCCCTCGAGATGTGTCGTATGCGGATACGAGGCAAATAGCGTACGGCACGTCTCGAATGTGTGTTAAAAATCTGCGGAAGCTATTGACAGCGAAAAAAAGAATAATCTGTTTAGTGTTTCCGATTGCCGCTCGGAATTGTTTCCGGAAGTGCAGACCATTCAGTGAAATAAGTGCTTGAGCACTTTGTCTGCACTTTGACGTACTATTTCCATCAGGTGTTTATGCTGTGCGTTCGTGCACGTCACACTATCTTATTGTGCATCAGTAGTACACGTGGCACACGTTAGTCAGTTCATACCCGTCTTAGCCTAATAAGCAAAAGGTCCTCGGGCCGACGTCGGCCGCAGTGGGCCCGCGCACGGCTGTGCGCGGACCCACTGCGGCGGACGTCGGCCCGAGGACCTTTTGCTTACAGGGTATGCTGCCATAGAGGCCAGACGACTCAAGTGGTGCTTAACTGCAAATCCGCTGCGCCACCGCGTGCACGCGGCCACCGCGTAAATAGCTCAAGTCAGAATACAAGGGAGGAAACGAAGGGCACGCAAACGGCGGCGAAGCACGAGCTGAACAAACTCAGTAGATATTTTGCCACAAATCTATACCAACCTTGTCCGCCGATCAACACTGATAGTTTATTATCAGGGCATTTTGCACAGTCAAGCATTATTTTAGCAGACGTCGATTTGTTGGGTTTTTACTGAGATGTGGCCGGAACGCCTCATGCTCATTTTTCATTGGTTTATGTCTCTTGGCTTGACTTCGCGAACGAAGATTTTATAGGAGTTGCCCACGACGTCTGCAGGCTTGTTCGTGGCTGCGGAGGCCAATCCGAGACAGGCAGGTTCGACCGCAGTGGCTGCAGGGGAAGGTATGGCCAGGGTTCTGAGCTGCGGCATCTCTGTTTTTTCTCCTGAGCCGCTTGTCCTTAAGGCTAGCTCTGTGAGAGTCCTCAAAGGAGACAGCTGCCTTGTAAATGGTGGAGCGCCAGGTGTCACGGTCCGCAGCAAGCGAAGACCACTGGTGGTGGTCGATTTGGCAGGCACTAAGTGACTTCTTGAGACAGTCTTTGTATTTCTTCTTTGGTGCCCCTCTGTCACGGTGTCCAGTAGCAAGCTCGCCGAACAGGGTGATCTTTGGTAGGCGATGATCCTCCATCCTGGAGACATGCCCCGCCCAGCGGAGCTGTGTCCGCAGCAGCAAAGCCTCGATGCTCACAGTTTCAGCCTGTTCAAGGACCTCGACGTTGGTGACATAGTCACTCCAGTGAATGCCCAGGATGGTACGCAGGCAGCGCTGGTGGAAGCGTTCTAGGAGTCGTAGTTGGCTGCGGTAGAGAGCCCAGGACTCGGAACCATACAGCAGGGTGGTGAGGACCACAGCTCTGTACACGCTGATCTTGGTGCCTGTCTTCAGCTGTTGATTGTGCCACACCCGCTTGAAAAGTCGCCCGAAAGCGCTGTTCGCTTTTGCCAGCCTGCTGTCAAGCTCCTTGTCCAGCTTGGCGTCCGACGTGACAATGCAGCCAAGGTAAGTAAACTGGTGCACTGACTTTAGTTCAGACTCGCCAATGGTGATGTGAGGAGGGCGATACACTGTCTTGGGTGCCGGCTGATGGAGGACCTCTGTCTTTTTCAGACTGACCTCGAGTCCAAAGAGCTGGGCAGCATCTGCGAAGCAAGACGTGATGCGCTGCAGGGCTCTCTCTGTGTGTGCAACGAGGGCAGCATCATCAGCAAAAAGCAGCTCACGAATCAGTTGGTCTAGGGTTTTCGTGTGGGCCTGCAGTCGTCTGAGGTTGCACAGGCTGCCATCGAGACGATACCTGATGTACACTGCATCGTCATCATCGAGGTCCACTGTGGCCTGCTTCAACATCATGCTAAAAAAGATGGTGAAGAGGGTCGGTGCCAGCACGCAGCCCTGCTTTACGCCGTTGAGAATAGGGAATGGTTCTGAGAGGTCATTGTTGAGTCTGACCTGGCCTTGCTGGTCCTCGTGTAGCTGGACAATCATGTTGAGGAACTTTGGGGGACAGCCAAGTCGCTCCAGGATCTGCCACATGCCTTGCCTGCTCACAGTGTCGAACGCTTTTGTTAGGTCGACAAATGTTACGTACAGCCCTTTGTTCTGCTCGCGGCACTTCTCCTGTAGCTGTCTCAGCACAAAGACCATATCGGTGGTGCTCCTGTTTGCTCTGAAGCCACACTGGCCCTCTGGGAGTTGGTCTTCAGCGATGGCAGGTACCAGCCGATTCAGGAGCAGCCTTGCAAGGATTTTCCCAGCAATGGACAGCAGGGTAATTCCCCGATAGTTGGAACAGTCAGACTTCTCGCCTTTGTTCTTGTACAGGGTGATAACGACTGCATCACGGAGATCTTTTGGTAGTGTTCCTTCCTCCCAGCAGCAGAGAAAGAGGTCATGGAGCTTGTTGTGCAGTGCTGTGCCTCCATGTTTCCAGATCTCTGGCGGTATTCCATCAATGCCTGCTGCTTTGCCACTCTTGAGCTGGTGGATGGCTGTGAGGGTCTCTTCAGCGGTGGGCGGTTCGTCCAATTCAACCTTTACTGGGAGGTGTGGGATTTGTAGGACGACTGCTTCTTGAACAGTGCGCTCAGCGCTGAAGAGGCTCTGAAAGTATTCCGACCAGCGGTTCAAGATGGAGGTATTATCTGTGAGGAGTGCCTGGCCATTCGCGCTTCGCAGGGGACTTTGTACCAGGTGCCTGGGGCCATACACTGCTTTCAGTGCTTCGTAGAAGCCCCTGTAGTCACCATTGTCAGCGCAAAGCTGGGTCCTCTGTGCAAGTCTGGTCCACCACTCATTCTGGAGATCTCTGAGCTTGCGCTGGAGACTGCTGCAGACGAGGCGGAAGGCAGACTTCTTCACAGGGCAGGAAGGCTGGGCTAGGTGGGCCTGATGGGCGGCTCTATTTTTTTTGCTAGGTGTTCCTGGATCTCTACATCGTTTTCGTCAAACCAGTCTTTGTTCTTCTTTCTGGCGAAACCCAAGACTTCTGCAGAGGATTTTGCAATAGCAGTTTTCAGTTGTTCCCAGAATGTTTCAGGGGAGGAGTCTACTGGGTCCGCTGTGTCTTTGAGCCTGCGCTGTAAATCTGTCTGAAAGGCAGCTTTCACATCGTCACGCTGAAGGCTGGCAACATCAAGCTTTATCTTGGGGGGCCCCCATTTCTTGGGTTTTGGCTTGAAGTGGAGCCTGAGTTTGCAGCGGACAAGGCGGTGGTCAGTGTGGCACTCTGCGCTGGGCATCACTCTGGTGAGGAGGACGTCACTGCGGTCCCTCTGACGCACTAGGACATAGTCGATAAGGTGCCAGTGTTTGGAGCGAGGATGCATCCAGGTGGTCTTTCGACTGTCCTTTTGCTGAAAAGTAGTGTTGGTGATGACCAGTTGCTGCTCCGCACAGAACTCCAACAGTAGGCGGCCATTGTCATTGCAGTTCCCCACGCCATGCTTGCCGAGGACTCCTTTCCAGGCTTCAGAGTCCTGGCCCACTCTGGCGTTGAAGTCGCCAAGGATGATGACTTTGTCGTCTGCAGGGGTACTCTGTAGGAGGCTGCGCAGGTCAGTGTAAAACTTGTCCTTTTCAGCAGGCTCTGCCAGGAGGGTTGGGGAGTACACACTGAGAAGGGTGACGTGTTGCTGGTGTCTCAGTGGGAGGCGCATGGACATGATGCGGTCTGAGTGGCCCTTTGGTAGGTTTTCCAGCTTAGTCGCAATGGATGTCTTGACCATGAAACCCACGCCTGAGAGCCGTCTTTCTGATGCAGGCCTGCCTGACCAGTAGAGGGTGTACCCAGCACCAAGTTCTTGGAGGCTGCCTTCGTCCGGAAGGCGTACTTCGCTGAGCGCGGCGATGTCGATGTTTAACCTCCGCAATTCATGGGCAATGAGGGCGGAGCGACGTTCAGGGCGTCCGCTGTCTGCTTTGTCGAGCATGGTTCGGACGTTCCAGCATGCTACGTTGAGTCCGGTCGTGGTCGTCATGAGAGTGGATCCGTTATTCTTTCTTGTTTTTTGACCGCAGGAGAAGATGCCCGTTGACCGCGGCTAGCCAACTGGGGTTGCGAGGGGACGAGCTTTGGTTAGGCCACCTTTTCTAGGCCCCTCTCCGTGTGGAGCAAGCAGTGCTGTCCCTAGAGAAGGCTGCTTCGTCGTTCAGGGTGTGCCGAGTGATGTTGTCATCCCCAGGTCAACATCAGGCGACCAATATCCTGAACCGCCTGCATGCAGGTTTGAGACTGCGGCTTCCAGTGACATCTTTCACCTGCCGTTTCGCCCCTCGCCCGTCGCTACAGGACTTGGAATGGTCAGTGTCATGGTCCGTGGACGTTTCCTAAAGCCTGCGCGGTGGAGCTTTTTGGTGGAGTGCAGTGTGCGCAGTACTGGCCCCACCCTTTAAACCCTTGGTTCATCTGCCATGGCCTAGCAAGCTGGGACGATGGCATCGAGGTCCTCGGGTCGTAGGTTTTATATCAGACTGTCCTTGTCCTAGTCTCTGGCTCAAAAGCTTTCCCCGGAGACACGGGGGCTTTGATGTCAGGGGTTTCCTCCCTTAGCCTTTCCGCAGCCAAGCGGCCAGGCCTGCAAGGCAGCAGGCGACTCGTGGAGGCCGGGGTCGTCTATGTCCCGTGCAGATGTGAACATCTGCCCACTGCCCGTTTATGTAAATTAGCACTATCCAATGAAATAAAAACAAGAGTGCGTTTACTGTCGACATGAACTTATGACCTGCACGCAGCAATCGCTTTGAGGTACGTATTTCCCCCAGCCCAAAAAAGCTCTGCTTTAATGGACTGGGGTTTAAACACTGCTCAGTTGTCAATATCTTTTCGAGTAATTCGCTTCGACTTTAGAGTAAACAGGGCAGAAAACAATGGATGCACAGCAGTGCATACTGGCCTCTTTCAGTCACGGCACTCTACTAAAGGGTTTAAGGTTCAACTCTAGATGTTGAGAAAGAAGTCCGGGATACTTCCGGCTACAGCTAGAATTTCGCGGGTGTTCTTCGTTTCCTCCCTTGTATTCTGACTTGAGCTAGTTACGCGGTGATCGCGCGCACGGTGTGGTGCAGCGTATTTGCATTAGTCAAAGCACCACTGTCCGAGATCACTTTGCCTATTTGGTCCGGGATTGACGTTTCTTTCCAGGTCGACTTGTGTAAATGTTTTTTTTTCCCTCGCCAGTGAGTGACTAAGCCGAATGAGTCTAAACAAGAAAAACAAAAATACTATCATCAGCAACAACAACAACAGCACCACCACCACCAACAACAGCAACAACAAGAACAACAATTTAACAACAGCGACATCAAAGTCAATATCAACAACTACTACTACTGCAGCAACAAGCACAACAACTACAAAGAAACAAACACGAGTCAGAAAACAAGGACAAAGGCCCTCCTTGTTGTTGTTATAATCGGTGTTTTTATTCTCTCCCCAAAGTACGCAAACAAACACAGATCTACTTTCCCTGTGTCTGTCATCCACAAGAAAAATGCATGTAAATCTACAAAAGACGAAGACTAACCGCAGTCGCATTTCCAGTCTACGGCAACAGAGGATTTACGCCTCATGGGGGTGAATGGATTTTTCGTTGGAACTACCGTCAGTACGTAGCAGAGCAGTGTTGTTATACCTGAGATCTCCGTAGGACCATAGATATAAAGTGGTATGATCCTTGCCAGCGAAAGCAAATATCCTCTGCAATTTGCATGGGCACAGCAGGATCTATATCTTTCGAAGCTGAGTGGATTTTGCGAAGGACTGAGTCGGACCAAATAGTACAGAGTTATTACACCGGAGAACACCACTGACTACAGATGCATAGTGGGCTGAACCTTTCATAGATCCTCATGAGCCCCAGACGTCTACATGGGTACATGAGAATCTATGCCTTTTAGCCGCTACAATGAGTTTTCTGAGAGCCTGACTCTACGTCTCGGCGTTAATTCCTACTGCGTACCACACACCACCTTCTTCATACGATCACAGATCTAAATATTCCTGAACTTTGTCCGCAAGATCCACAGATCCACATCAGCCCCTGCACCTACAGGGAGACATGAGGATTTGTGATTCTTGCAGATGGATTGGTTTTGCGGGAGGAGAAGTGTCGGTTTAGCATAGCAGCGGCCTGAACATGCTGCTAGTATGGAGTGGATGCGCATTACAAGTGGACATCATCATCATCATCATCACGGGCCAGTTGCATGAGCGAGCTTAGTCCTGCACCAGCCACTAAGCAAGGTGCGCCGCTATAGCGGCGCACCTTGTTTAGTGGCTGGTGCAGGAATAAGCTCCCTCATGTATCTGGCCCCAGGTTCATACCACGAGTACCTTCCA
This sequence comes from Semisulcospira habei, assembly GCA_036245525.1. Classification (NCBI taxonomy): domain Eukaryota; kingdom Metazoa; phylum Mollusca; class Gastropoda; family Semisulcospiridae; genus Semisulcospira; species Semisulcospira habei. Next base: position 43,511,096 of record BTPG01000006.1, read on the forward strand.
CATCTGTAAGTGGGGGAGAAAACTAAAGAGAAAATACTGTACACAATAGATACTAGGACACAGGGAAACGCTTTGTTCAAGGATAGTAGCTTCTTGGCTTGACTTGACTTGACTTGACTTGACTTGAAAAGGGACAGGGACTTCCAACTCTCGTTGATTTCGTCCGGGGGGGGGGGGGGTGGGCCAGGGGGGTTGGGGGGGGGGGGGAGGTTGTCTCGCTGTCTGTCTGCCGCTCCGTCGCGCAGCTGGCTGATGTTATTGCCGGGGCCGGGTGGTTGGTGGTGAAGGAGGCGGGTGGTGTGGCCGGGGAACCGTTGCTATCGCTCCACGGAGCCCGTACTACGACCAGCAAGACGAAGAAGAAGAGAAATCAACACAGGCCCCTCATCATAGCCCCCAGTCACCGCCCCAGGAGACGGAGTCCGAAGAGACGCAGGAGCCGGACTCGGAGCCCGACACCTCACCCTCCCCGCCGCCGGTCATCCTCCCGGAACACATTACCCGGGAACGGCCGGCATCGTCTGTGGAGGAGGGGACCCGGCTCCGAAGTATTGACTTCAGCGACCTAGTACTCCTACTCCAGGATGCGGTGCCTGCCATCGTGGCGTCCGAGGAAGACACCTACCACCGGGCATTATTCCCCGCTCGGTGGCTGGTTCACACCGGGGCCATCGATGACCTCCGCACTTCAACCCTGGAGGAGTCAGCCAGCCAGACCGCCACCACCACCTACAAGGATGAAGAAAGCCAGGCGGCGCCGGACCAGACATCTGCAGGGACGGCAGTGGCCCCGGAAACGGCAACCAAAATGACAGGGACCACCACCACCACCACCAAACATCAATAGTGCAATACCACCGCACCGACCAGAGAAGAAAGGGGCTTGACTTGACTTCGCGAACGAAGATTTTATAGGAGTTGCCCACGACGTCTGCAGGCTTGTTCGTGGCTGCGGAGGCCAATCCGAGACAGGCAGGTTCGACCGCAGTGGCTGCAGGGGAAGGTATGGCCAGGGTTCTGAGCTGCGGCATCTCTGTTTTTTCTCCTGAGCCGCTTGTCCTTAAGGCTAGCTCTGTGAGAGTCCTCAAAGGAGACAGCTGCCTTGTAAATGGTGGAGCGCCAGGTGTCACGGTCCGCAGCAAGCGAAGACTAGACAACACGAGGCAAATATGGCTTAAACATCGCAGGACATACTAAGGTACACTTTGAAGCTCATCTTATAGAGTACTGAGGGGGGGGGGGGGAAGGGGAGGGGGGGGGGTGCATGGTGGACCGGGCTAGCTCTTGGACTATATAAGTGTGTGTTTTAGTTTCCCGCTTTCTCGTCTAGGACACAGGGAAACGCTTTGTTCAAGGATAGTAGCACTGTACCTTATTTACACGCCTACGTAAGTCACCATGAGAAAAGCAAACGAAAAACACGAAAATGGAAAAAATGTGTGCATAGTCAGTTATACATGAGGGTTTATGTATCTTGCAGCTGGGTAGAGTTATCTTTTCCCTGACGGTGAAGGGGTTAATAGACGAGAAAGCGGGAAACCAAAACACACGCTTATATAGTCCAAGAGCTAGCCCGGTCCACCATGCACCCCCCCCCCTCCCCTCCCTCCCCCCCCCCCTCCCCAGTACTCTATAAGATGAGCTTCAAAGTGTACCTTAGTATGTCCTGCGATGTTTAAGCCATATTTGCCTCGTGTTGGCCAAGACAGACCTTTGCATTCTTAAAGGAGGTAGCCAGAGGGGTTTATGGCTGGGTATGACTGTATTTGAATTATAGTGATTGAGATCATCCGAGTTTTACAGACGTCGTGTGACGTCAATCTGTGTAACGTCAGCAATGGTTGGTGGACCTTTCCCGTTATCAAGAAGATGGCCAATTACAAATTTGTGCCGTCTCGTCGATGCCATTTCCGGTGATTTTTTTTACAACGCTGGGTCAGTACGGTTCTCTCTTATTGTCTAATTATCATTCTGCTCGTATCTTGCAGACGCGTCAATGGCCGCTGAGGTTTTTGAAAATGACGATTTAACAATGCCGGTCAATAGGCCATTAGTACCCTGTGTCGCGCGGGCCAGCTGCGGCTGACGTCAGCCCGATGGCTTCACATTTGCGTACTTTGGGGCGATCAGTAACCTTTGTTTTGCTTTAACTCATTCTACCTCAGACACACCACAGCAAGATAAGGATCGACCATGATAGTTCAAGGGTGATGCCAGAATAGCTTGGCGCCTATGGGCGCCAAGCTATTCTGGCATCACCCTTGAACTATCATGGTCGATCTGTGTCCTGCACTGCAATGCAGTCTTCAGAGAACAACGACAACATTTGGGGATTTCAGTCTTGGGGTGGAATGAGTTAATGACGAATGTAGAAGGCGCTTGAATGGACATTAACACCTTTCCTGCCAGTGGACACAGACTGCGTTTCTGAAAATTCCAACGTCAGCTTTCAAAGGAACGTGGATACAAATTGGTTTCAGCAAGAGGTGTAGATCCCCATGAGCCCCACGCAGCTGCGGGGGCTCATGAGGATCTATATCTCTTGCAGTTTGGGATGATGACTAGCATTTGCAGTTCAGGTATCAACGCCCCTGTGATTAGCCAATGGTCGTATCGTTTTTCTGTTATTGACGTATCTAGGGCGGGACGGTTAGCCAATGGTCGTATCGTTTTTCTGTTATTGACGTATCTAGGGCGGGGCGGTTAGCCAATGGTCGTATCGTTTTTCTGTTATTGACGTATCTAGGGCGGGACGGTTAGCCAATGGTCGTATCGTTTTTCTGTTATTGACGTATCTAGGGCGGGGCGGTTAGCCAATGGTCGTATCGTTTTTCTGTTATTGACGTATCTAGGGCGGGACGCGTCGATGGCCGTCACCGCTGCTGACAGACAGCCCAGTGAAGGCAAAAGACAGAAAGTCCATTAATTTTTATGAAAAGCGAGATTTCCGTTGTGTTACATTGACAATCTCGCATCCCCCCCCCCCCCCCCCCCAAAAAAAAAAAAAAAAAAAAAAAAAAAAAAAAAAAAAAAGAAAAAGAAAAAGAAAAAAAAAAGAAAAAAAAAAGGACTTTGCGTCTTTTGTCTTGGGCAGAGATTTCGAGAAAGCACCCAGACACGAGTTCTCTTCTTTTCTTTATATTGACGTCTTTGCCAGACGCGTCAGTAGCTTAACCCCTTTTAGCGCCATGGGCGCATTTCCCAAATCACACATGTACCACTTGCAGGACGTGGATTGACCATGATAATTCAAGGGTAGTGCCAGATTAGCTTGGCGCCTGAAGGCGCCAAGCTAATCTGGCACTACCTTTGAATTGTCATGGTCAATCAATCTCCTGCTGTAGGGTGTTGGCGCTGAAAGGGTTAAAGCACTTGTCCAAGTAGACTGGCATTTTCAGGTCAGGTCAGGTAGTTAAGTGCTGAGTGTTGATCTTTTCCTTTTCTTGTCGTATCTAGCGGACACGCGTACGGCCAATGGCCTTTAGACGTTTGAATTAGCTGACTAATATTTTCTGTAATAAATGATATTTGTTGTTTCTCTGTGACGTTTTGTTACTAGTTCATTCTTTTGTTCGTTCGTTCGTTCGTTCGTTCGTTCGTTCATCCATTCATTCATTCGTTATGGCAGCAAAAGAGATGTGTCTTGAGACTGATTTTCAACTCGTGAAAACTGGGAGAGTGGGGAACTGGGGAACATACAGAGGCAGAGAATGCCACACTTGTGATGCCTCGTATTGAAAGGATCTTGAACCAGCTGTTTTCAAATTAACTCTAGGTATGATTGTGGGCACAGAGATTACATTATAAATACACTGGAAGTGTGCCTTCAAAATGCCGTTAAGCAAGGATTGCCAGTTTGAAAGTAACCCTCTCCTTCACAGGCAGCCAGTGGAGCTGTCTGAGAAGGGTTCTGTGGGGGTGGGGTGGGGGCGGGGTGGGGCGGGGCGGGGGGGGGGGGGTTGACATGATCAGAACGCTTTTGTCTGTTCCGATGTGATTCCGGCGAACAGGGAATGACATTAATCAACCCTGGAACGGATTCGCGAACACACACGTCGTGCGGCAGTCTGATCTGAGAGAAAGGACCGAATGATGCTGATTCGGCGTAACTCCAGGTATGATGTGCGACACAGGTGACTAATGTGATTTGCCATTGACAAGTTGCAATCAAGATACACACCAAGGTTCTTCACCTCTGTTTTGAAAGGAATCTGTTGGTCCCCAATCGAGATGTAATCAGTATCAGAGACAGACATCCTGTAAACGGGTTCCAACAGGCCGGCATGCTCTGAGTTGTGTCATGTAGTCCTAGCTTGTTACATGCCATCCAGTTCTTCACTGACACCAGCAGTGCGCGTCTCCATGCGATACACAGCAGTCTGAACATTGCTCGAGTGATCAGAGTCAAGTCACCGTGTGTCGTCAGCGTGGTTGTGAAACTCTAAATTGTGACGACGAATGTTATGTGAGAAGGCTCGGTATACAGTATACAAAAAGAAGCGGCCCAAGTACCGAGCCTTGCGGAACACCGAAATTCAGCGGCACCTGCTTCGAAATCACACCGAGACTTGCTGTCGTTTGCGTTAACCCTTTTGAACCTGATTCACTACTTCTTGAAATTAATGTGATTATGATAGTTCAAGGGTGGTGCCAAGATAGCTTGGCGCCCATGGGCGCCAAGCTATTCTGGCACCACCCTTGAACAAAAATGGTAGATTTATCTTGTAAAATGTAATGTAGCTGTCATAAGACAACAGGCAATTTATTTTTTAAAAAAAATCAGCCTCAGGGTGTAATGAGTTAACAGGGCAGCACTGTTTCTTAAAGTTGTCGCGGTTAACTTATCTCCCGAAGCTGACGTCGGAAATGGGTTTCGTGGGGTTTTTCCCGCTTTTTTTTATTCTTTTTTTTTCCCATATAAACTTTCCGGTTCAAGGTATTTTCTTTTGTTGAACATTTGTTGATTTGCAGTCTGTGTGTAATGTAGCGCAGATCCTGCATATAATCTTTACTTTCTTCATAAGCCCAGATCACGACCATCTTAAAACTCGGCGTCAAATGAAATCATGCATGGCGCCGAACACTCACAATCTGGAAAAAGAAAAAAAGAAAAAAAGAAACACAACTAATTTACGCATTTACAAGCTAAAGATTCGTTTACTCACGTCCCATAGACACTGACGTCATGCGACACTGACGTCATGCGACACTGACGTCATGCGACTTGAACCTTTCACTGCCAAGAAAAAGGAACACGATCCAGCTGCAAGAGGCGCAGAACCTCATGAGCCCCTGCAGTTGCGGGGGCTCATGCGGTTCTGCGCCTCTTGCTGACGCCTGTTTACTGTTGCTTGGCGGTGTTGAATTTACAGAGCTTTCAGGAAGAAACTCCCGCGTCCACTGGCTGGTAAGGGGTGAATGTATCTAGATTCCTGACGCATGACTGAAGAGGTAGTATTCGTCCGGCTTGACCTTAGCTGAGTATTATATGTGACACTTTATCGGCCACCGAGGGAAAGATGGGGCTACATTTCCTGGGGGTAGGTTCGTCGGCAGAAAAAAGGCCCCCCCCCCCCCCGCCCAAATAAAAATAAAAATAAAACAAGTTAAAAAATAAATAAAATAAAATAAATAAAACTAATAAATAATAAGTCATAAATAAATAAATAAATAAATAAATAAATAAAAACACACAAGACACACACACACATATACACACACACACACACATAAACAACAACAACAAACAAACAAAAAACCTCCAAGAGTTATACCTAGCTTAATTCATTGTTGTCAAATTAATTTTGCTTTTTATCTTCCTGTTTAACTAATTTTCCAATTTTTATAAAATCACTAATTTTGCATTTTTCATGTCAGAACTTTCCCGTATTTTTACCTATTTCGCATTTGAGCATTTTAGACCTAGGAAATGTCAAACAGTAGACTGCCTCGCTTGGCCAGGTCACAACAACACTGACGTGATCAATCCACCCAGCAACCACCCACAACTTCCTCTCACCGCCCTCGTCAGGCCAATAATCACGACCAGAGGCAGCAACAACATCAATTGTACTTTTTACTCATTCTGCCCTCGACGCTGACACCACAGCAAGAGTTCAAGAGTTCAAGGGTGGTGGCAGAATAGCCTGCTTGGCGCCCATAGGCGCCAAGCTATTCTGCCACCACCCTTGAACTGTCATGGTCGATCTGTCTCCTGAATTAGTAATGCAGTCCTCACAGGATCACTCCGAAATGTGGGCATTTCGTACCTCACAATGGGGTAACTGTCAGGCTGCGCATCTGACGGTTGCGGGTACACGATCCCCACTCGAGTCCGCCTCTGCACCAAAACCGGGCCATTCTGCTCGCCACAGGCAAGAATTCTTATGAACTGTTACCCCCCCCCCCCACCCCCACTGCCACGGTAAACTGAACACCAACCGACTTCAAGAGGCGTAGATCCTCAGGAGCCCCCACAGTTGCAGATGTAGTCGAGTTGACCCCTTCATTGTCAGTGGACTCAAATTCTGCTATTATCTGACCAAAGTCAGTATATCAGTTTTTGAGAAAAGCGAGATTTTTTGTTGTTGTTACACAGTAACACAAATGTCGCGTTTTAATAATGTTAATAATAATAATGTTAATAATAATAATAATAATGATAATAATAATAATGTTAATAATAATAATAATAATAATAATAATAATAATAATAATAATAATAATAATAATATTAAAAATAATAATAAATAGCATTTATATAGCGCTGTGACCCAGCTTTTGTCACGCTGGCTCTAAGCGCTTAAAAACGTAGATGACGGCAGAATTGTGTACGAAATTTCCGATAACTCAGAGCCAACAGAGTCCAAGCGGCAGTAGGAACATGGATATACAGTGGTGTCAGCAAGAGGCATAGATCCTCATGAGCCCCCGCGACTGCGGGGGCTTATGAGGATCTATGTCTCTTGCGGTTGTGGGAGCTCAAGAGGACCTATGCCGCTTGTGGATACCACTTAATATCCATGCTCCTTCAACGGTTGGGGCTCTTTGGCGGTGAATTATTACAGATTTCAGAAACATAGTCTGCGATCACTGGTGGTGAAGGGGTTAAATTTTATAGTCACAATTGGGTGCGACCACAGACTGTAGTGTCCCTCCCATCCGTACCACCCCAAAACATTCAGCTCCTTCCATCTGCACCCCCACCCGGGTCTGTCCTGGGGGACTTGGGTGGAGTTAACTACTTTTTAGTTCCCAGGGTCACCCTGGTCAGCCCCACAGGGTGGGTATTCCCCTCTTTTCTGGGGCATGCGTTTCTGTCTACCCTTGATCCATTCACCTGTATTTTCCTTTTTTCAAACTCTCCCTACTGTCTGCGCTGCCTGTAGCTCTTGATATTGGATGTGTTTTGCTAAATGGTCTTATCTTTATTTAGCGTATTAGACCGGCTGGCGACATACATTCAATACTCTGTTTAGTTGGGTTTTTTTTCCCCACAAGCAGTGCAGGCACGTCCTGAGAAAGTCTTGTTGCTGTCGGGACGTTAAGCAATGTACAACCAATCCTCTGAAAAAACAAACAAAAAAAAACAACAAAACAAAACAAAACAAAAAAACATGGACTCTCATGAACCTCTGCATTCGCGAAAGGTTATGGAAATGTAAGCTTCTTCTTTAACCCAGTCACTGCCAGTGGTAAGGAATTCCGCGTCAGAATGAACTACGGCACTCTGACCGACATTAGCGTCAAGACACGGATGTAAACGGGACCCAAAACGAGCATAAAGAACAGAAGACTAACAAGAGATATAAATCCTCATGAGCCCCCGCGACTGCGGGGGCTCATGAAGATTTATGTCTCTTGCAGTCGCGTACCGTTTGCCTTTCCCCCGTGCATTTTAGGGGTTAAAGATACGGGTTTATTGCAGCCATGCTGAAAATAAAGATAACGTCAGTGTAGAATGTGTTATGGCGTTGCACGCATTCTTTCTCACGTTCATAAAATACGGGTACAAACATAGAATCACGATTGAAATAATCATTATCCAACTTTGAGACACGCAGAAAGGGTGCTAGTGACGTGTGCCATCACGGTTGATTGATTGGTGTGGGTTTTATAAAGCCGTCTGCACTGGCTATGTCGCAGATATTTCAGTTGTTGTGCTTGTCAGTCGATTCTCTGTGCAGTGAGATGACATGATATACGTGTAGTTTTCTTTTCTGTACAGTGGATGTAATTATTAGTCTAGCAGATTACGCAATTTATGCAGAGGTAAGTAGTTCGTCAAAAGAGTAACATTGGTTTGCAGGTACGAAACGAAAGTACTAATGTCATATGGTTTATGCATAACAACAATATTGATTTTGTCATTAGGATGGAGACATTTTTTAAGAAGTGTTTTTCGAGCGCTATTTGTTCGCTGTGGGGGAACCAGTCCTCGTACACGGCGCGCAGAAGACGCGAGACATTTTTGTGTGCAGAACATTCAAAGTTTCAATCATAAAAGTTACACGTTTATTCCAGTGATCAAATTAAAATCATGAGCAAGTAAACATCTATCCATATTTACGATAACATAATTTAAAAAGTAATATTTTTAATGCCTTAAGCATATTCGCGTCGCTAGTCACTTCAAAATGGCAGTCAACGAGATCCCTTCGAACGAAGTCAATCAGACGCGCACGTTTGATGCAGGTTTACTTTGCTCCTAAAGTGAGACAGAGATTATTTTGGATTTGAACTTTGAAGTACATCTTATCAACTTCATAAACGTTACTTTCCCTGGTCGTGACAGCAGCCTTTCCCACAGGACTCGGTCTTTTGTGGGAGGAAAGCATATCAAAAGTAAACTTGCTTCGTGCATGTTTCGTCCAGATACAACATGCATGTTGTTCGTCTGTTTTCCAGCCAAACGGCTCTTTGTATGGGCCTTTTCTTGGATTTTTAACTGGTCATGCACGGTCTTATCCGTCTGGTCTTCGGCACAAACCAGGCAGACTGAAATCTATCTCCGAACCGTTTCCATCTAAATCACCATGTTCAGCTGAACACCTAAATATAGAAATTTTTGTTTTTGTAACTCATTCAACCAATCCGCACTCAAGTACTCACAAGGACTCTTATGATCAAGCTTTATCAGGACTGCATGAGACACAATACAGATAGTAGCCCTCTCCATTATATTACATGTTTTATTTATTTATTATTGATTCATTTTTGTATTCACTTACATATTGATTTATTATTTATCCTTTTAATTATGGATGAAAGGAATTCATTGATGCACATGATCACTAGGGGTATGGTGGTGGCCACCAAGGAGAGAAAAAAAAAATATCTTTCAATATGCATACATCTGTGCATCTTCATAATCTATCCTTTACTTAGCATGCAAATTCATATGTCTCAGGTATCTCTGACTTATTTTATTTATTTATTTATTTATTATTTCAATGCATTAGTCATTTATTTGTTTATTTTTGTTTGTTTGTGATGTAGGTGTGTACATACCCATCAGCATACAAGATGAAAACATACATGTACACATATACGGTAATAGGTGCCATACCACCGGCTCCCCACCCCACATACACACACAAAAGCACAGAATACCCATCAAAAGACATGCACATCTGTGCATGTTCATAATGTATCCTTTACTTGGCATTCATTTGTCCCAAGTATCTTTGACTTACTTTATTTTATGTATTCACATTTATTATTTATTTATTTTTGTTTGTTTGTAATGTAGGTTTTGTACATACACATCAGCCTTCAACAAGAATATATATATATATATATATATATATATATATATATATATATATATATATATATATATATATGGTAATAGGTGCCATACCGCTCGCTCCCAACAGCACCCCACATACACAAATCGCAGTACACCCACCAAAAGACATACACATCTGTGCATGTTCATAATCGAAATCATTTTAAGTAATATATAGTGCATACTATAACTGAATACAGGAACAATGAGGCCCGTGTAAAGTACTGATGCCCGGAAAACATGCCTGCGACAGACCTGGTTTCGTCTGCAGACGTCCAACTCTACAAACAAAATGTGATACAGAAAAATGTCTCCTTCGTCTGACGGTTTAAAATGAGTGCGCACTGCTTTTATTCATACTAGACTTCATTTTGGTATACTCAAACCTTTGTTACTCTGAAGAAAATCACTATCTCGTAAACGGCTGATCGCCTATGAAGGGCATCTGCTAGACTATATCCGTCTTCAGTGTGAAAAGTCCGGCGGAATACAATCAAGGAACATAGGGACCATGGTGGAACTAGAAATAACAAGCTTAGAAAGAAACAAGCTTTGTAAGGACAAGCGGCCGTTCAGTGCCGAGACAATTTGAACACCGCCAGACTGCAAGAGGTATAGATCCTCATGAGTCCCCGCAGTCGCGGGGGCTCATGAGGGTCTATGTCTCTTGCTGACAGCACTTTGAATCCAAGTTCTCGGGACAGCGATGGTTTTTGTGTTGAATTATTGAAGGTTTTTGAAACACAGTCTACGTCAGCCGGCAGATATTTCGTTCAGCCCCGACACACCACAGCAAGACATGGATCGAGCATGACAGTTCAAGGGTGGTGCCAGAATAGCTTGGCGCCCATAGGCGCCAAGCTATTCTGGCACCACCCTTGAACTTGATGCTCGTTCTGTCTCTACAACTGTAATACAGTGGGCAACTTCAAAAGTATGGGGATTTCGGTCCTGGTGTAGAATGGGTCAAACTGTTTTTGTGCCTGGCCTTCTAAAGCGGTGTTACTTTTTTTGTTTCGATATTTGTTTGTATTTCACACTTGGCAGTCAAACGTTTTGTTCAGGATAATGGAGGGGAAATGGAGCAGGGAACATACGACTGGGCCGTCTCCAAAAATGGAAACCATCATGATGTTGTGTGCTGTTCTGTGTAGTGCTGGAACAAACAGCTCAAGCAGCTCCAATGGAACGGAGACAGCTCATGTACGTGCAGGTTTCTTTGCCAGACTGACATGAAACTGGTGTCTGGGATCATACCAACAGTACTGAGGTGACTTAACCCTCAGTTTCGCTGCCATTGATCACGAACTGCGCGTAAGTCAAAATCACAGCACGCTAACCGATGATTTCTCGCGATAAAGGCCACAGGTAAATGATACTAAACAATGGATTTGTAGTAAAACTGTTGCTGCTAGGGTTTCATGTGAAAGAAAAACAGAAGATAGTGGTAGAAAACCCTTTAAAATCGAAACAAGGAACGACGTTTCGGATCAAACATCTTTCTTCAGGTGACATGGAAACATGGTTTGTTTCCATGTCACGTGAAGAAGGATCTTTGATCCGAAACGTCGTTCCTTGTTTCTATTTTAAAGGTTTTTTTTTTACCACTATCTTCTGTTTTTCTTAAACAATGGATTGATTGATTGTACATTGTTTAACGTCCCGACAGCAACAAGACTTTCTCAGGACGTGCCTGCACTGCTTGTGGAAAAAAACCAAACTAAACAGAATATTGAATGTATGTCGCCAGCCGGTCCAATACGTTAAATAAACCTACGCCATGGGGCCTAAATAAAGCTAAGACCATTTAGCAACACACATCTAATATCAAGAGCTACAGTCAGCGCAGACAGTTGGAAGGGTTTAAAAAAGGCAAATACAGGTGAATGGACCAAGGGTAGACAGAAACACATTCCCCAGAATAGAGGGGAGAACCCACCCTGTGGGGCTGACCAGGGTGAGCCTGGGAACCAAAAAGTAGTTAACACCACCCAAGTCCTCCAAGGCAGACCCGGGTGGGGGGGGGGGGGGGACTAAACAATGGGAATAAACAACACGGGACTAACAAGAGACATAAACCCCCATGAGCCCCCGCGACTGCGGGGGGCTCATGGGGGTTTATGTCTCTTGCAGCCGCGTAACTTTCGCCTTGCCGGCCCCGGCACATAATGGGTTAATTTTGTTTCTGCCGTGTGTGGTGCTGTCAGTGTGGTGTGTGGTTCTGGGATAAACTTGAGTTATTGGTTACTGCAAACCCAAAGACGCCTGTAAAAGGTAATTACTCCGAAGTCAGACTCTCGTCAGGAACGGTAGGCAGAGCCCCGTAATCGTAAGGTAAGGCAGTAGGTTGTGCCCCGTAATCGTAAGGTAAGGCAGTAGGTTGTGCCCCGTAATCGTAAGGTAAGGCAGTAGGTTGTGCCCCGTAATCGTAAGGTAAGGCAGTAGGTTGTGCCCCGTAATCGTAAGGTAAGGCAGTAGGTTGCGCCCCGTAATCGTAAGGTAAGGCAGTAGGTTGCGCCCCGTAATCGTAAGGTAAGGCAGTAGGTTGCGCCCCGTAATCGTAAGGTAAGGCAGTAGGTTGTGCCCCGTAATCGTAAGGTAAGGCAGTAGGTTGTGCCCCGTAATCGTAAGGTAAGGCAGTAGGTTGTGCCCCGTAATCGTAAGGTAAGGCAGTAGGTTGTGCCCCGTAATCGTAAGGTAAGGCAGTAGGTTGCGCCCCGTAATCGTAAGGTAAGGCAGTAGGTTGCGCCCCGTAATCGTAAGGTAAGGCAGTAGGTTGCGCCCCGTAATCGTAAGGTAAGGCAGTAGGTTGTGCCCGTTTGTAGTAAGGGATAAAGGGGCCCTTCCGCTGGGGATCGCACCGATAGATGCGGCAAGCGTCCTTGTATACGTCAACAGTGCCTCAAATTGTGGATCATGTGAAATGACCTTATTCCTTGCGAGCGATAGGCATATATCCTCATAAACCCCAGCAGCTGAAGGGGCTCACTAAGAACCGGTGGAACCGGTCTGATCAGTCCACGGATTGTTTTAAGCCCGTGCATTGTGTGACCTATTTATAAGTTTGCGATAACTGCTACTACTACAATATTACGGTTTCTTCGAATAAAATCAGTCCAGCCCATTCTTTCATTGAGCATGTACCGGGGGCGCTAGACACAATATACACTCCTCGTTTTTAAGTCCCTTCTATTTATAGAAGGGACTTTTTAGGACGGGTCACGGTAGGGCGAATTTAATAGCATGTTCATGATGTCAAAGGCGGGCAGGCTAAACCTCTAACAATTGAAGTAGCAAGATAAAAATTACGTCATGCCTAGTCAGTTACGCTAACCTCGCTGCTGAACGTACATTTGGCGCAAAGCGCTGTATGTGCGTATGTGTGTATGTATGTGCGTATGTATGTATGTGTGTGCGCATGTATGTAAACAAGAGAATCTCCGATATTTCTGAACACACAATGTATGTATGTATGTGCGTATGTATGTATGTATGTATGTATGTATGTATGTGTGTATGTATGTATGTATGTGTGTACATACGTATGTAAGCAAGATTATCTCCGGTATTTTCTCTCCGTTATTTTTGTACACACAAGCTTGAAACTTGGCGAAATACTTTCTTAAGTGGGTGGCTAAGAGACACTCAGAGCATATTGTAATTAAATGTCTCATTGAAGACATAAACAACCGTTTATAGGAAGTTGGTTGACCCAGATTAGAGTCCGTAATTTTTGTCATAATATTTACTTAAACTTTGCATATAGCGGATGAGTTCGTTAGCCAGCTTTGTATCCTTTCAACTTCTTAGTAAAAATTAATTCTTTTTAGAAAATAATTAAAACAATAAAAAAAAAACCTTGGTTTCTAGAGAAAGTCAGACAGTTCCGATGACGTAAAAGAAGCAACTCCGTCACCACGCAGACATAATTATGACGTAATTCTCTCTCTCTCTCTCTCTCTCTCTCTTGAAAAAGACTTGAAAAACTGAAAATGCTACCTCTTAGCAAGCATCACCTCTTAAACAAGGGTGTGGCTATGTATAAAATCTGGAATGAGATTCACCCAGAATATCTTTGTAAGCTCTTTAACAAGGCAAGTTCAGGTTATTCTGCTTCAAGACGAAACTTTATTACACCTCGCCCCAGGATAGATCTCTTTAAAACCAGTGTATCTTTCTCAGGCGCATCTTTCTGGAACAAACTGCCAACATGTATAACACACGCTAGCTCCCTCTCCTCTTTCAAGGAATGCCTCCTCAAGTACTTGTCTGCTGATACATAATCTACCACAAGTATCCGTATAAAACATGTGCTTATCGTATAATCAGTGCATGCTGCCGTATGGTTTGTCCATACTAATAATAATCGCCTAATTACATAATTCAAGTTTCTATTATAATCCAAATAATTTTTGCTGTCTAAAGTGAATTTTCACTATGATCCCAATGATTTGCAACGTATATAGGTCAAGCTGTCATTAGCGCGTGTATGTGTGTGCGTGCGTTGCGTGTACTTTCTGTTTTTCGTTTGTATGACCGAATGAATGAATGAATTTTGTTTAATGTCTCTTCATGTTTAATGTCTCCTAATTTTTCATTGTGTAATTTGGTACTATTAGTATTACAATTATTATTTTGTGTTTGTAGAGTAGCAACGGCAAGTATGAAAAATGGCACTCGTGCTAATTACTTCATCCGTTGAGAAATAAAGTTTCATTTCATTTCAAAGTTTCATTTCATTTCTCTCTCTCTCTCTCTCTCTCTCTCTCTCTCTCTCTCTCTCTCTCTCTCTCTCTCTCTCTCTCTCTCAGAAAGGCATTCGCATGCCTAAAACTTTATCCTGAATAAAAACGTTTCATCATCATCATCATCATCATCTCTCTCTCTCTCTCTCTCTCTCTCTCTCTCTCTCTCTCTCTCTCTCTCTCTCTCTCTCTCTCTCTCTCTCTCTCTCTCCCTCTCTCTCTCTCTCTCGATCGCACTTTCACACACATATGCGCGCATCTCCAAGAGGCATAGATCCGCATGTGCCCGGAGGGCGCATAAACATCTATGCCTTTTTGAGGATGTTTGAAGCGCGCGCATGCACTCACGCACACACAAACGCATACACATGCACACACATCCACGCGCTTTCATAAGAGCATGCAGGTGTACTTAGTATATCATGTAGCTAGGTAAAGTCAACCTGATTTCTCACAAATTATAGCAAGACTGAAATTGTTCCGTTAAAAATTCTAGTTTTGTCACTATTTTCGCAAGTCTTGAATCGAAAGCGAAACTTATATCACGTTAAATATAAAATTACGTAAAAATAAAAAAAAAATAAAAAATACGTCATGACAAATGACGTTGGACAAACCAATGACACATATGCGTGCATCTCCAAGAGGCATAGATCCTCAAGTGCTCGGAGGGTGCATGAACATCTATACCTCTTGAGGATGTTTGCAGCGCGCGCATTCACGCACGCACACGCACACGCATACACACACATCGACGCGCTTTCAGAAGAAAATGCAGGTGTACTTAGTATATAGCATGTAGCTAGGTAAAGTCAACCTGATTTAACACAAATTATAGCAGGACTGAAATTGTACCGTGAAATTCTAGTTGTGTCACCATTTTCCCACGTCTTGAAGCGAAAGCGAATCTCATATCAAGTTAAATATAAAATTACGTAAAAACAAAAAATACATCATGACAAATGACGTTTGACAAACCAATGACGCGTATGCACTGCGCGCGCCCCTTATTGAGTTCACTTTGACGCTTTGGCACATCTGCAAGGCTTTTTCAAAAGGAGATATCAGAATCAAGTCAAGACAAAAGGTAGAGACCCTTGACAGCGAAGACAGCTCTCATATAGAAGGGACTTTGTGGGTTATAGTTCATCCTATCTTGTTTTGTATGTGTTTAGTCTATCTAATGTGCATGTACTGTATCTTACTCAAGATCCACTAATCAAACAGGACGTTTGTATACACAAAAGTACGGTGCGCGGGAAGCAAAGGACTCAATACATTGCCGTCGTTGGTATCTGTACAGTCAGACTAGAGTAGCTGACGTAGAACGAATCTGACAATGGAGCAGACAGTGTGTCTAGGACGCGTGCGAGGTACAGACACTGTGCGCACAAGGCTAACGGGCAGACGTTAGCCGTAGTCCGTGCGCGGGCCGTCAGCGGCCGACGTCGGCCCGATAGCCTTGTGCTTACTAGGGGTAGACAATACCACTTGTCAGGAGCAAAAGGTCCCCGGACCGACAGCCCTGCGCGGGCCAACTAAGCTAGTTGTTGGTCTGAAGACAGTCTGCTTACGGGTCTTCTGTAAGTTATTCTCTGGTCAAGTTATCCTTTTCACTTCGACAGTCAGTTCTCGCCAAACCCTGGGCTGATTTCATTCAAAAGTTGGCTGATGTGCTTTACCTTGAATCTGGTACCAGCGTCAGATTGCTATCTTCAAGGTTAAGCTCACAACGGGCATATTTGTGTGGACCGGCCTTTCTGCTGGCGATATCTCTCAAACCGCCAAGCCGATTTGATATTCATTTTTCAGATGATGACACTTTAACTCGAAAACTTAATCACGCGTTGCTTTCAAAATGCGGTTACCATGGCCGTATTTGTGCGGCAGACCTTTGTGCGGGCGATATATCTCAAATCACTAACCCGATTTGATCCACATTTAAGGTAATTATACTCTCACTCAGGCAAAGTGTCTTGAAACCATGGCCCTCAAGACCGGAGCTGCTAGTGTGCAATTGTTCGGATGGACAAAATGTTGTCTTGCTGTCTGGTGAAGGGGTGTAGAGGAGGTGTGTGTGTGTGGGAGGGGGGGGGGGGTGTGATAATAGCAACTATAATACTACTACAGTATTAACTCATTCTACCCCAAGACCGAAATCCCCAAATGTTGCCGTTGTCCTCTGAAGACTGCGTTGCAGTGCAGGACACAGATCGACCATGATAGTTCAAGGGTGATGCCAGAATAGCTTGGCGCCCGTATTCTGGCATCACCTTTGAACTATCATGGTCGATCCTTATCGTCCTGTGGTGTGTCTGGGGTAGAATGAGTTAAGTCATTCGAGACGTGCCGCTTATAGATACGCGGCTGAAATCGGCACGTCTCGAATGAGTTAATAATTGCGGTTGAAGGCGCAAAAAAATATTTTCTCTCTCTCCCATCTTGTCCTCCTCCACGGTCAACCCACCTCTCGCACTTGGTACTAGAAGTGAATGAAGCAATGGGTACGTACAACAGTCTACAATAATGGCTGGAAGCGACAAGATTGTATCAGCGATCAGTTCCCTCTTTGGTTTGTTGGTTTGAGTGCTGCCGTGTGTACACCAAAATATCAGTTCTGAAGCCTCTTGGAATCAAAGGGTGTCCGATGTATATCTGTGCGTCTCTGAATGAAGTAGAGATCGATTTACGGCTGAAGCTCTTACTCACCGTGTTTTCAGGCCTTTAGTCTCAGCGCGTGGTTGAGTCTTTGGGATGTTCCGTGTTCCAGTCACAGTGTAGAGTTAGCTCACGATAAGTAGTGCCGGCCTTACTTGCCAACGAGAGGCAACCATTCTCATCAGCCTCGGCAGCTGCAGGGGCTGATGAGCATCTATGCTTGTGTCAGGTTGATGGGGATAGATGATTTTCCTACGCATCTCTCTCTCTCTCTCTCTCTCTCTCTCTCTCTCTCTCTCTGTGCTTGTGTGGGTGTGCGTGTGTGTGTGAGTGCGTATGGGTGTATGTGTGCGTGTGTGCGTGTGCGTGTGTGTGTGTGTGTGTGTGTGTGTGTGTGGTTCAACATCTCTCTCTCTCTCTCTCTCTCTCTCTCTCTCTCTCTCTCTCTCTCTCTCTCTCTCTCTCTCCGCCTTGTGTCTGTGTGTGGTACTGACAAGACCTCTCTCTCTCTCACTCCCTCTCTCTCTCCGTCTCGTGTGTGTGTGTGTGTGTGTGTGTGTGTGTGTGTGTGTGTGTGTGTGTGTGTGTGTGTGTGTGTGTGCCGGTGCCGGGTGTGTGTGCCGGTGTGTGTGTGTGTGTGCCGGTGTGTGTGGCGGTGTGTGTGTGTGTGTGTGTGTGTGTGTGTGTGTGTGTGTGTGTAACTGGTGCCTGGATGACAGCCAGTCTCATACGGAAAACACCTGCACTCGCTTGCCACTTCACAGTACAGGTACACAAGACGTGCATGATGCATACGGGTCCCTTGGCCACGTGGCGTCTGATGTAATATCTGAACTAGGTCAAAGAAAGTCGGTCGTTATTTTTAACACCTAGGATGTCCAAGCAGAATACAGAGACTAATTGCCCAGTTCTTCTTCTCAAGTTCTTCTTCTTTCGCGGCGGTCCCAAACAGGGCCGGTTCCGAGTACTGAGTCAAACCGATCCCTGCGATCGGCACTGCAGTTGTCCGTCCTCGTGGGAGTCGGACATGAAAATAATAATAATAATAATAATTACGGTATTTATAATGCGCTTATCTTATAATAATTATAACTCTAAGCGCACACTCACAACTCGCGCACGCATGCGCACGCTTTAGACAATGACTCACGTACCACAAACAGTGAAATACATTACGACGGTCAGCTTGGGGTGGGGAGTGTGGTGATATAGTGCTAAAACTGTTGAAAGAGGTGAGTTTTGAGGGCGGACTGGAAGGAGGAGAGAGAGTGTTTCTGACGGAGAGAGAGAGTGGGAGAGTGTTCCAGGTGGATGGACCGTAGACGGAGAAGGAGCGGGGGCCGAAAGTGTTAAGTTTGGTGCGAGGGATGTGGAGGCGGAGAGGGTCGGAGGCAGAGCGGAGAGAGCGGGAAGGTGTGTAGGGGTGAAGTAAGTTAGAGAGATAGGCAGGAGCGCAGTTGTTCAGGGATTTGTAGCAGAGAGACAGAACTTTGTATTGGATGCGTTGGGGGATTGGGAGCCAGTGGAGGAGTTTGAGCAGGGGTGTGATGTGGTCGGATTTTTTCTTTCTGAGGACGAGGCGGGCAGCATTGTTCTGGACGCGCTGGAGAGTGAAGATGGTGGAGTGAGGGAGACCGGAAAGGAGAGAGTTGCAATAGTCGATGCGAGATAAGATGAGAGAGACAGCAAGTTTGGTGGCAGCTTCGGTAGTTAGGTATTTTCTGATCTGACTGATGCGGCGGAGGTGGAAATAGCATGCCTGGGTCGTGGCGGAGACGAAGCTGGTCATGGACAGAGAGGAATCGAGGATGACGCCGAGGTTCTTGGCCGAGTCAGAGAGGGAGATGGGGGTGCTATCGAGTTGAAGGTGGAGAGAGGGAGGGAGCTGGGAGAGTTTCTGGCGAGTGCCTACCAGCATGGCTTCCGTTTTGTCGTCGTTCAGTTTCAGTTTGTTTGCTGTCATCCAGTTTTTCACGTCTTCGTAGCAGTCAGCCGTGCGAGTCAGTAGTGACTGAGTGTTGTCGAGTTTGTCATTGTCTTGCAGTTGTGAGTCGTCAGCGTAGAGGTGGTGGTGTATGCGGTGAGACTGGATGATGTTGGACAGAGGAGAGGTGTAGAGTGTGAAAAGGACCGGGCCCAGGACGGATCCCTGTGGAACTCCGCAGGAGAGCGTTACCGGGTTGGAAGAGACGCCGTTGATGGTGACGTACTGCTGTCTGTCGGAGAGGTAGGAGAGAAACCAGGAGTGAGCAGAGTCGGTGATGCCGAAGGAGTGGTGGAGTCGGTGGAGGAGGATAGAGTGGTCTATAGTGTCAAAGGCGGCAGAGAGATCGAGTAGTGTAAGAAGGGAGATGTTGCCAGAGTCGGTGGAGAGAAGCAGCTCGTTTGAGATATGTAGAAGGGCTGTTTCAGTGCTGTGATGTTTGCGATAGGCAGACTGGAATGGACTGAGGAGGTTGTTGTCGGTGAGATGGAGGTTGAGCTGGTTGAGAACAACCTTCTCAAGAAGCTTGGACAGGAAAGAGAGATTGGAGACTGGGCGATAGTTCTTGAGTTCGTTTGGGTCGAGGTTGTGTTTTTTGAGGAGAGGACGGACGATGGCGGACTTGAAGATATCGGGGACGGAGCCGTTTTCTAGAGATGCGTTGATGATGTCGGTAATGAAGGGTAGAAGTTTTGGAAGGCCGTCATGGTAGAGAGAAGCTGGGAGGGGGTCAAGTTCGCAGGTTTTGAAGGGCATGGACTTTATGGTCTTGAGGACTTCATCCTGAGAGACGGGGCGGAAGGACGAGAGGGGAGTGCCGGAAAAGGTGGGGTCGGGAGGGCAAGGCGGAGGAGGCAGGGTGTCGAGTGTGTCGCGCAGATTTTGGATTTTGTCCGAAAAATAGGTAGAGAAAGCAGACGGGAGTTCTTCTTTGCTGTGTGTGTTGGGGAGAGGAGAGTCTTTAGAAGTGCCTAGGAGTGTGTTCATGGTGGCGTAGAGGGTTTTGGAAGAGGTGGATTCCAGGATTTGGTTTTGAAGGTGTTTGCGTTTAGATTCGGAGATCATTTTGCAGACTTTGGATCTAGTTGTTTGGAAGATCTGTCTGTGAACGGTGAGGTCAGTTGAGCGCCAGAGGCGTTCCGCTTGTCGGCGCTCGCGCTTGGCCTCAGCTATATCATCAGTGAGCCAGGGCGAGGGGAGTCGGTTGGGTATGGAGCAGGTGGTGACAGGGGCATGGGTGTCTAGAAGTTTTCGAAGGGAGGAATCGAAATGGGATGCAAGATCGGGAGAGGGGGCGGGGTCCGAGAGAAGGTCGACAGCTTCGTCGAAGAAGCTCTCGCGGTTGACAGATTTTAGTTTGCGGCGAGAGACAACGAGCTTGGTTTTTTTCGGGGGAGGTAGATTGAGGGAGACGAGAATAGCGAAGTGGTCAGAGGGAAGCACAGTGGAGGTGTCAGAGTCGAGAAAGAGTTGATCGGAGGTGCGGGTGATGATCCAGTCGAGGGTGTGGCCACGTCGGTGGGTGGGTTTAGTGATGTGTTGTGTAAGATTGTGGTTTGAAAGTGACGTGCAGAGGCGTTTTGTGTCAGGGTGGTCGGGTTTGTCAAAGTGGAAGTTAAAGTCGCCTAGAAGGATGTGTTTTCCAGGTCGTGTGCTGTAGTGGTCGAGGAGGAGGTCGAACTCGGTGAGGAACATGGAGTTTGTGAGTTTGTTTTGAGAGCTTGGAGGGGGGCGATATATACATGAGAAAATGAGGGACTGGCCAGGGAGTGTTGCTACGGCCTCGACAGATTCAAAGGAGGGATGAGCAAAAGGTAGAGACTGAGAGAAGGAGAGGTGAGCGGAAAGACAGTCCCTGTAGATGATGGCAATGCCACCCCCTCTGAAAGCGCGCGGGAAGGAGGCCAGGCGGTAGCCACTCGGAGTGACGCTGGCGATGATGGGTTCGTCGCCAGCCGAGCGGAGCCACGTTTCTGAACTTGAACATGAACTTGACCCATTCGAGACGTGTTTGCATTCGGATACTGACGTGGCTTAATGCGGAATGAGTTAATTCGGCTTTAACCCATTTAGTGTCAGTTGACGATGATTTTTTTTCTTTCTTGCAATTTTCCATAATTGGTACCATCAAGCCCTAGATGTTCCAGAAACTCGGATTCAAATCATTTGGTGTCAGCAAGAGACATAGATCCTCATGAGCCCCTGCAAATGCGGGGTCATGAGGATCTATACCTCTTGCAGTTGGGGGGGGGGAGGGGCGTTCACATTTTCTCGGCACTGAAAGGGTTAATGAGAACCTCAGTCAGACAGGGGGTGTAAATGTGGTCACTTCAGTCTTTCTAGCCTAGATTTTGGTGAGCAGGCTCTTGCTGTGGGTGCAGGGAGATTAGAACACGCACCTCATGCTGGAGTCTGGGGAACTCAGTAGCCTTGAGAGATATGCGACGGTATTCACAATGTGTGTCGGTGTATAGTGTTTCCTTCCTCTAGTCGCTCTTAACTGTCATTCTACCCCAGACACACCACAGGAAGATAAGGATCGACCATGATAGTTCAAGGGTGATGTCAGAATAGCTTGGCGCCTATGGGCGCCAAGCTATTCTGACATCACCCTTGAACTATCATAGTCGATCTGTGTCCTGCAATGCAATGCAGCCTTCAGAGGACAACGATACAATTTAAGGATTTCGATGTTGGGGTAGAATGAGTTAAAAACAAGGCTACGTCTTGTTTAACCCCTTCCCCGCCACTGTACGTACATCAGTGCTTGTTTCTGAAATCTTTGTCCATTCAAAGACCAAAAGCCGCAACCGTTCAAGAAACATGGACGGAAATTGGTCTCAGCAAGAGGCATAGATCCTCATGAGCCCCCGCGACTGCGGGGGCTCATGAGGATCTGTGTCTCTTGCAGTTGGGTGGTGTTCAGATTTTTCTCGGCAGTCAAGGGGTTAAGAGTGAATGGGGGGGAAAACCCCCCCAAAAAAACCCACGGCCGGTACAGTGATGGACGTTGCGAACTCTACAGTGGAGCGAGCATGCTGAATCCTCCGGGTTTTTTTTTTTTTTTTTTACATGTCTCATCTACTTCTGAATTAGGGATAACGTCTGTTAGGACTCTGTTGGTATATACTACATATCGAAAGGAACTATGTGGCACCAGTGCAGCTCGTATGGACTTTCGCGAGCACAGGGTGCTGTCAGTCTTGAACGAATGTTAACGGAACTGAACATGATTAGGACGTAGGCTCTTTCTTTTTCAGTTGACGCACGCATGTAACACTTTTCAGAAACCATTTCGTTTTCCCCTTGCGTCCCAGAGGAGGTGTTGCGCGTGTTTTCATCGTGTCGCTTACGCGTGGCTGGGTTCTGAGTCTGACTTCTCCCACCGCAAAGTGTTGTGCAACCTTGTGTGAACCACTGCGAGCGCGGTTATCAGTTTATTTTAGGGAACCACAGAAAAAAAAGGGCCGGCTTCAGTCAAATCTTTCTGCTTCGTCGGTATGCAAGGGGCATAGATTCTCATGAGTCCCTGCAAATGCAGGGGCTCATGAGAAGCAATGCCTCTTGCCGACAGGTGTCTGTATCATGGGGTCTTTGCGTCATTGCACGGTACAGAATTTGAAGGTTAGGGGTTCTTGATAGTCTGCGTATCTAGCGGGTGGATTTTTTTTTCTCTCTCCGTCTCATTTCGAATTATTTCGCGCAGGGTTATTTTGAGAAGCCACACGACAGGCTGTCTGCACAAAGCATAGATTGTCATGACCCTTGATGATGGCCTGCCATCTTGCTGGTGTAGATAGAGGAGGGAATAATTATGGATCGATGTGTTTGTGCCTAAAAAAAATGCACACAGGCAGAAGGTATGGCTTTGACTCCCACGCTGACAGTGATCACGTATTGCGCTTCTGGCCACGAGTGCAAACTGATCGACATTTGCGTACAGAACACATATGCAAATGGTACGAAAAATAGGTATAAGGAGCATAAGGCTAACAAAAGCCTAAATTCTCATGAGCCCCCGCGAGGGTTAACCCTTTCAGCCCCAAGGTCCCAGTTCTCAAATCTTGGAGGTGTTGCCTAACGACTATGTGTCAGTTGCAGGAGATGGATTGGCCATGATAATTCAAGGGTAGTGCCAGATTAGCTTGGCGCCTGAAGGCGCCAAGCTAATCTGGCACTGCCCTTGAATTATCATGGTCAGGCCATCTCCATGCTGTAGGGACCCGGGGCTAAAATGGTTAATATATCTCTTGCACATGATAGCGTTCTTATCGCCCCGGGAGTTACGGGGTTAAAGGGATCCGCTCGGGCTCTATGGTCAGTCAGTTGTTTTTCGCAATATCCTCGTTATACATGTTCTTAGGGTGTCTCACAATATCCTCGTTATACATGTTCTTAGTGTGTCTCACAACATCATCGTTATACATGTTCTTAGTGTGTCTCACAACATCTTCGTTATACATGTTCTTAGTGTGTCTCACAATATCCTCGTTATACATGTTCTTAGTGTGTCTCACAACATCTTCGTTATACATGTTCTTAGTGTGTCTCACAACATCTTCGTTATACATGTTCTTAGTGTGTCTCACAATATCCTCGTTATACATGTTCTTAGTGTGTCTCACAACATCTTCGTTATACATGTTCTTAGTGTGTCTCACAATATCCTCGTTATGCATGTTCTTAGTGTGTCCCACAATATCTTCGTTATACATGTTCTTAGTGTGTCTCACAATATCCTCGTTATACATGTTCTTAGTGTGTCTCACAATGTCCTCGTTATACATGTTCTTAGTGTGTCTCACAATATCCTCGTTATACATGTTCTTAGTGTGTCTCACAATATCCTCGTTATACATGTTCTTAGTGTGTCTCACAATATCCTAGTCCCCGATCACTATTAGTGCCAGTGGGACATTAAAATGAAGAAAATGAATGAATCACAATATCCTCGTTATGCATGTTTTTAGTGTGCCTCACAATATCTTCGTTATACATGTTCTTAGTGTGTCTCACAATATCCTCGTTATGCATGTTCTTAGTGTGTCTCACAATATCCTCGTTATACATGTTCTTAGTGTGTCTCACAATATCTTCGTTATACATGTTCTTAGTGTGTCTCACAATATCCTCGTTATACACGTTCTTGGTGTGTCTCACAATATCCTCGTTATACATGTTCTTAGTGTGTCTCACAATATCCTCGTTATACATGTTCTTAGTGTGTCTCACAATATCCTCGTTATACATGTTCTTAGTGTGTCTCACAATATCTTCGTTATACATGTTCTTAGTGTGTCTCACAATATCCTCGTTATACATGTTCTTATTGTGTCTCACAATATCCTCGTTAAATCGAGTGGACATGTTCTTAGCAGTGTCTCCTATGTGTTAGTACAGGTTCATAATGTGTCTCAGTCTCGTTATACTGTTCTTAGTGTGTCTCACAATATCCTCGTTATACATGTTCTTAGTGTGTCTCACAATATCCTCGTTATACATGTTCTTAGTGTGTCTCACAATATCCTCGTTATACATGTTCTTAGTGTGTCTCACAATATCCTCGTTATACATGTTCTTAGTGTGTCTCACAATATCCTCGTTATACATGTTCTTAGTGTGTCTCACAATATCTTCGTTATACATGTTCTTAGTGTGTCTCACAATATCTTCGTTATACATGTTCTTAGTGTGTCTCTCAATATCTTGGTTATACATGTTCTTAGTATATCTCACACTATTGCTGGACAAAAGGGTTTAGTTGAACGTCGTAATATGATGGACTTTTCTACTCTTCTCCATTGTCATTACGCAGAAGAGTTCCTCCGGTACGCATACGAGGCAGTACAAAACCTCTGTTCTGTGTACACAGTTAAACGGATTGCGACAAGAAAGGTAGAACAGACGTAGACAACATTGATAATCGGTTGCGTCGGTATATTCTAGCAATTCGCAACCCAACCCTGCTGAGAGGTGCCGCAGTCGGATACAGAGCTTGATTTCATTCACTCAGAATATACCGCAGCACAATACAATACAATACAATACAATACAATACAATACAATACAATACAATACAATACAATAATACTTTATTAATCCCTCGTGGGGAAATTCACCGTCTGCCCATACAACACATGGCATCATCATTCACTCATTGAATTAATTAAATAGCCTATAACTCGCAGTTAAAGAGATGAACTGTAACAGATGTACTGTTACCTTTGTTACACTCTTGGCATCAGAAACACATATTGGTTTATGCCCCCTGTGCTTCTGGTGTCAGCAATGTTGCAGCCGTGAACTACTGAATTGGCTAGTACTGAAGAAGATGGATCGACCACGACTGATTGTCAAAAAGATATTGCCCGATTATACTGGCGCGGTGCATAGGCCGTGACCTGTTTACCATCACCAGTGAGTGAACAGAAATGAATACAATACTGATTCAGATTCTGAGGACATGGCTGTGCAGGCGCAGAGATCATTAGTCACTACCTATGAATTGTCATCTCTTGAGGTTTGATCTGGTTCTGAAAGTTAACTAATCAGTTCTCAGGCTTTGAAAAGAGTTAACCCCTTTACTGTCGGTGGTCGCGCATTGTGTTTCTAAAGCAGTTACTACGAATCTTTAACAGCAAAGAGCCCAAGCCCTCCAAAAGAACATGGATACAAATTGGTGCCCGCAAGAGGCATAGATCCTCATGAGCCCCCGCAGTTGCGGGGGCTCATGAGGATCTATGCCTCTTGCAGGAGCGGCAGGCGGACGAGTGTGTTTCTCAGTTTCTCGGCGGTGAAAGAGGTTTAGACAAGAACACGTGCACCATAAGCGCTACGGGGTTTTTGTGGGGCATTAACAGATCGTGATAGTTCAACTGTGGTAATTTGATTTAAAAAAAACACTGCAGAAACAAGCAGGCACGGGCGTTTAGTCAATGGCTGATTCCTTTCACTCATTTAACCTTTCAGCCCTGCGGGCGCATTTCCCACATTTCGGAAGTGTTACTTAACGACTATGTACCAGTCGCAGGAGGTGGATTGACCATGATAATTCAAGGGTAGTGCCAGATTAGCTTGGCGCAGACAGGCGCCAAGCTAAGCTGGCACTACCCTTGAATTATCATGGTCAATCCATCTCCTGCTGTACGGCTAAATGGGTTAAGAAATCTAGAATTTAAAGGAGCAATATAAAAAAAAAAACAACTTAAAATCAGTTTTGTTGAAATTGAAAAGGGCAAACCAGTTCATGGCAGAAGTTTTTTTTTTTTTTTTTTTTTTTTTTTCAATCTGTTAATGTTGACCACAGAGGGTTTTTAATGGTGTTTTTTATATTGTATCTTTACCTGATGCATTAATGAACACAGAAATTATCCCTGTGTCCCCTTTACCACCCCCGGCTCGGCGTTCACCCCCGAGAACTTGACCACCCCGCACCTCCTCTCCTACGCTTTCCTCCCTCATCCCCAATCCCAGATAGCGTACGCAATCAGGACCAAAACAGTGACTGCCAAGCAAACAGAAAATCCAACAAAGAAACTCGCTTAAAAAGGGCAATTACAACGCAATTCATTAAAACAAATTGCGTTGTAATGGTCCTTTCTAAGCGTGTTTTTTTTTTCTTTTTTAACTCTTGAAATAAAGAAACACAAACAACAACCTCGAGACAACTAACTAATGGTAGTATTTAACCCTTTTCATTCTGATGCACTACTATCTGAAATTAATTTGACTATGATAGTTCAAGCGTGGAGCCAGAATAGCTTGGCGCCTGAGGCGCCAAGCTATTCTGGCACCACCCTTGAACTAAAATGGTTGATCTACCTCCTAATCTGTAATGTAGCCTTCATAGGACAATAAACGCATTAAAAGAAAATCAGCCTTAGGATGTAATGGGTTAAATGGGGATGGAAGTTCGCTGCAAAGGTTATTTTCCCAAACAAATTGAGTGCTAATTGCGCTTTCAAGTGCTGTTTCTCTGCTCGCATCCCATGTAGAGAGAGATTAGAGGCCAGATTGGACCCGCCGTCGGTTAGGATAAAGTTTAAATCGATATCCCTAGTTAGCGCAAGTTCCTGGGGCCGACGAAGGGCCGCGGTCGGCCCCGCCCGCACACAGTTGTGCGCGGCCGACCGCGGCCTTAGTCGGTCCCAGGACCTTGCACTTACTTGACGGTTTCTTTGGGCCCAGACTCCTGAACAGTTTGTGTGCTGACGCTGGTTCATGCAGTGCGAATGTAAATGATGGGCGTGATGTTATGTATTTCAGGAAAATGAAACGGTAAATGTTTTCGGTTTCAAAGTCTATTGTCCATACGAAGGTGCTTTCCAAAACAGGAAACGTTAAACGTTGACGGGTTTAGCTTCTTTTGTCCACTTCCATATTGATTTTTTTTTTAAAGACGGGGCACCAAATAGGGTCTGAACGAATATTGACCGGCTCAGGCTGAATTCGAACCGACGATCTTTCGGACGAGAGTCAAACGCTCTGCCATCTGAGCTACCCAGATCTCCGTTTAGGAAAATGAACATATAGTGGTCAGAGAATGAGACTGTTATGGATTATTCCGAAATTAGTCAGGAGAATAAAGTAAAGTAGGTAATAGCACTGGCAGTCTCCCCTTTTCTATTCAGGAGAATGTTTATTTGTTATGGATTATTCCGAAATTAGTCAGGAGAATAAAGTAAAGTAGGTAATAGCACTGGCAGTCTGCCCTTTTCTAGTCAGGAGAATGTTTATTTGTTATGGATTATTCCGAAATTAGTCAGGAATAAGTAAGTAGGTAATAGCACTGGCAGTCTGCCCTTTTCTAGTCAGGAGAATGTTTATTTGTTATGGATTATTCCGAAATTAGTCAGGAGAATAAAGTAAAGTAGGTAATAGCACTGGCAGTCTGCCCTTTTCTAGTCAGGAGAATGTTTATTTGGTATGGATTATTCCGAAATTAGTCAGGAGAATAAAGTAAAGTAGGTAATAGCACTGGCAGTCTCCCCTTTTCTATTCAGGAGAATGTTTATTTGGTTGCAGAAATGCGAGTTGCATAGGCTGTCTGATTTTTTTTTTCCATCTCAGAAAATCGACATGGTCGTGCTGGACCCCTTCATGTTTTGGAATAGCTAGTC
Source organism: Semisulcospira habei (assembly GCA_036245525.1). Taxonomy (NCBI): domain Eukaryota; kingdom Metazoa; phylum Mollusca; class Gastropoda; family Semisulcospiridae; genus Semisulcospira; species Semisulcospira habei. The sequence goes on from BTPG01000006.1 coordinate 43,539,392, forward strand.
AGCGGGTATGATCTGTTTGTTTGTTTTTTTTTTTGGTCATAGAATACATCAAGAATGGATTACGTTTTGACCCTGGCAACGTAGCGCGGACTTCCACTCCGGCGTGTTTTTAAATGCTGGTTACAAATAATTCGCTGCAGCAATCGCATCGACAGAAACGCTGCCGACAGCCAAAGGTTTAACCCCCTCCAATGCCAAGAAAAATGGAACACCACCCAACTGCAAGAGGCATAGATCCTCATGAGCCCCCGCAGTCGCGGGGGCTCATGAGGATCTATACCTCTTGCCGAAACCACCTTGTGTCCACGTTCCTTTGAGGGCTGAGGCTCTCTGACGTGGAATTTTCCCCCGTGATTTCAGTTCAAAACAACAGTCTGCGTTCACTGGCAGTGAAGGGGTTAAGGCGTATTCCGCCATAAATCGATCCTATGTGACAGCATCTAAGAGAGAATGGGCGTTGTCTGCTGTAGTACCGAGAGGTCGACTAGTGGTCAGGTTGTTTCTTCTCATCCCTCCGTCAGAGCGTCGAAGCGGCTAATTCACATAGGAAATCACGACCTCAACAAATCCGGCAGGGATGCTCGATAGCCTTGGTTGGCAGATCTCCTTCGAGAAGGAAAACTCCGAGGGAAAAAAATATGATCTGAGTTAGATGGGACTCATAAGCCTTGGTCGGCAACCCATCTAGGAGAAGGACACTCCAAAACCAAACCATCCTCTGCTCCCAGGAAAGGCCTTTTGACCAGGAGTTAAGGGTGAGGTAACCCCGACAGAAACCCCGAGTGCTGAAGACGGAGGTACTGGGCTGCACAGCGCACTCTAATAAACCACAGTACCACGCATATACAGCCATATGATACTTGGAGATCACGGCTGTTTTGAACGACCGTGCTAATGAACAGCTCTGTGGTTTATCACATTTGCTGTCGGCAGCGGTTTTTGTTTGAGATCAGTGATTCCTGCAGGAAACATCGCACTAAAACCGCTACCGACACCCAAAGGACAAGGTCAGTCCTCAACCCCTCTGGTCGGTTCCACACAACGTCAGTGCAGGCGGTCCCCAAGCCCCGGCTTCTGGACTTTTCACACGTGCTGTAATCGGATACGCAGCTTCATGCGACACGTTTCCAATGGGTTAACTCATTCGCGTCCAGTCTCATCCGGATGAGCGGCATATGCCGCGCATCCGGATGCGGCTGGCCGCGAATGAGTTAACTGAGTTTGTTCTGACAGATAAGATGATCCGGCTACTGCGCGTTCAGATAATGATCCGGCTACTGCGCGTTCAGATAATGATCCGGCTACTGCGCGTTCAGATAATGATCCGGCTACTGCGCGTTCAGATGGTGGATTGGTTGGTTGGTTATGTTCGGAGATTATTGTCCACGGCACCGATGTGACTGATAATGGGCGGCACAAACTGAACGTGCCGGGGTTATGGGAGTCAGGGACAGATATTGCCTATGGAGTACGACCTGAACATAGATCAGTTCAGGCGCAAAGCAGTAGTGTCACTTTGCCGAATTACGTGAACCTTTCAACGGACATGATACGTAGTGCAAGCCCGTCCGGCCTTTGCCTGGCCTGGCTGGTGAAGGCTGCTGTCTGGCCCGGCTGATCTGCAAAGAAAAAGTGAAATCAAAACTGCGCCAGTGGATTGCTAGACGTAGCTAGACTCCCCGCCCCCGCCCCGCCCCCTCCCCCCCCCCCCCCCAGTCGCCCCTCGAGCACCGAGCGGCGTCGAGAAAATATTGTTGTCGACACCAGCAGACTGCTCAACCGACCCAACTCTCAGGGGCCTCTACAGGTGTCAAGGGAGCCATCGTGGATACAGATTGGGCAGCGCGTGGAGCGGCCGAGTGTGAGAGAGACTGAGAGATGCAAAGCCAGTTTTGTCTGAGTAGGTGATACTGTGAAACTCCCGTAATCTCCTCTTCTTTGAAGGAAACGGATGTAAAGTTTGAGTTGATCGGAAGAGGTTAGGACTATTAATTTTCATGTAAGAGGCATCGATCTGCATGAGCCCCTGTTTTCCACAGGGGCTCATGAAGACTGTGTCTTTTGCAGATGTCAGAATTTCTTAGTGAGATCTCGATTATTAATCTGGTCAGTCTGTACTCAGACTTGCTGTTAGTCCTCAGAGGCTCATGTAGCCTGAGGTCTAACCCTCTTGAAGGTGAAGAAATGTGACTCTTGGAGCTAGTCTGAGCTCATTTTATCAGCCATCTAATCCTCCTGTGACTGTAATTGCAGATGGTTTCTGGGGCTCAAGAACATGTATGTCTTTTGCAGGTGAAAGAGATTTCAGCTGTTGAGTCTGCACTTACTTTCAGTTCCTACTGTTTTTATTTTTCTGCCGGTCTGCGAACTCTATAATCTATCCTGTTGTTGACAGAAGTTGACTGCTGAAGACATGCACGTACATTACAAACCCTCTCATTTCTTAGTTAAGTCGCGAACTCCTAGGGCGCATGAGGATCTGTGCCTATAGCAGATAGATGACGCTGGCTAAAGAAGACCTGCCGTTGTTTTCACTCAACTGTGAACGGTAGGGGCACATGAACATCTAGGCCTAGAACAGACAGAAGACGTTGACTGTTGAAGACTCACATTTGCTGACTTAGTTTTCTCACTTCTGCTGTTAGTCTGTCAGTGCTGCGTCTCATGATGAACTGTGCCTAGAGCAGATAGACGAAGCTGACTGGAGGATGCTTGCAGTTACTAGCTTAGTCTTCTCATTTCTGCCGTTGGTCTCCGTCTTGCGCCGTGGTTCCGTCTGTGTTTTCAGCGGCATGCTTCAGTGTATATCTAGGGCCAGAGACTCAGTGAAGTAGGACATTGTTCTTTTATTTTGTTTTGTTTCCGAAACTTTCGGTGGTGCCAGAAGTGATACAAGGAACTTTTTGTGTTAGAGAAAGTTCAGCAGAGGAAAGTGTTCTACGTTATTTCATACACATTCGGTGAGTGAGCGTGTCTGACTTCAGGTTTGATTTATTCTTCTGTGGAAAACTGCAGCGACGGTGGTTTCAGTCTCGATCTTCAGTTCTTCTTTGCATCTCTTAGTTCAGTTGTTCAATTAACCCGAATTATTTTCCTACATGACTTGAGGAGAGTAAAGTCCATCCGCCGGCTCTGCCATCAATTTAGTAGTTAAACCTTTTCGATTCGGAATACACCAGTGTGTGAAATAAGTTTGACTAAAATAGTTCAAGGGTAGTGCCAGAATAGCGTGGCGCCTCTAGGCGCCAAGCTATTCTGGCACCACCCTTGAACTAAAGCCATTGGTCTATATCTTATCTGTAGAGTACTATAATGTAGCTTGCAAATTGGCAGTGTACAAATTTGAAGCTTTTGGCCTCGGTATGATATGGGTCAAGAAGCATAGATTTTCATGAAAAGCTGCGTCCTGCAGGGCCTCACTGTGACCAGAATCTATTTTTCTGGCAGACGGTTTGGGCGGGTTGCGCTTCTTCGTCAAGTTATAGACTGTTATATTCTGAGCTCCGCATGTGATATCAGCTGATATCTACTGCCGGATCGGTTGTCTCAGCGTCAGTGTAGATTTTGTATTGACAGAAGGTGATCATAATCAGTTGTGTCTAAACTTGCCTGTTGGAACGAAGGTGTGCTCCGGGACCTGGTGATCTGTTCTCTGGTAGAGGTGTTTTAGAGCCTCCGAGGTATAATTGGGGAGTACTGGTCAGCCGTAGTGGTCCGGGACCTGGTGATCTGTTCTCTGGTAGAGGTGTTTTAGAGCCTGGGAGGTATAATTGGGGAGTACTGGTCAGCCGTAGTTCCACGCTCATCAGAATATCACTACTTGAAATGATATTGCGTGTTCGGGTATGTGGCTCTCATTAGTACCCATTGAGCAAAAGTCTTCTGGCCGACTCAGACCTTTGTTGCCCCGCGCACGGCCGTGCGCGGGCCTACCAAAGGCTGGAGTCGGCCAGAGGACCTTTTGCTTAACTCATTCTACCCCCAGACCGAAATCCCCAAATTTTGCCGTTGTCCTCTGCTGAGACTGCGTTGCAGTGCAGGACACAGATCGACCATGATAGTTCAAGGGTGATGCCAGAATAGCTTGGCGCCTATGGGCGCCAAGCTATTCTGGCATCACCCTTGAACTATCATGGTCGATCCTTATCTTGCTGTGGTGTGTCTGGGGTAGAATGAGTTAATTTTTTTCTGAAGCCTATGTAAGTGTAGCACCACATGAACACGAACGCCAACAACTGACGCGGTCTGATTTGATCGATCCTAGATATCGCGATTGTAATGTCGGAACTGTCCCGCATCACTTTCGAATGCGAAACTGTGGACTGAGAGTAAAATTGCATGTAACAGGTGTCTTGAAACTAATACGCAATTTTCTTCTCCGACCTTTCGTATGCGTGGAATCAGTGGGATATCAAAGTCAAAGTGATTAGGACATTGCTTTCAAACACTGAAAATGCCCGTCAGTCGGCTCTCACCGCTGTCTTGTAACTGATATACAACATTCTTTTGCGCATTCAGTTTCGCATGCAGTAACCATTAAATTTCAAAGTGATGTTTGCCATACGCTGAAAAACCTAAAATGTCAGTGTATCAGACTTGTAACTGATACACACTTTTGTAATACTATATGTATAGTTTCCTGAGTCTAGTACTGCAGGAAATGACGTTGTTCGGAAACCAGAAGTGGGCAGCGGAATGGACGATTTCCAGAAATCAAAAAGTAGTAAAAAATTGCGCTTCTTTTGACGCAAGCAGTGGATTAAAAGCCCGGACAAACATGCGACATCGCATGTTTGTCCGGGCTTTTAATCCACTGTTTGCGTCAAAAGACGCAGAGTTTTTGACCTACTCCAAATTGCGGAAATCGTCTATTGCACGTCACACTGGACGCAAACAGTGGATTGAAAGTCTGGACAAACCTCGATCTCGCGTGTTCGTCCGGGCTTTCGCAATCTGACTGATTGCGTCATAAGACGCTCAGTTTGAGACCTACGTCTGATTTAGAAGAGGATGTAGATGATCGTCTTGCTCTATACTTTTGTATTTCTCTGTGGGCTGGCGATTGGGTGCCTGATAGGCGGGTGCAGGGGATCTAACTGTTTGTCTGTCCAGCGCTGAGTAATTCCCCTTGGTCTGTATACAATTCTGCCAGCGCTAGCCTCACCTGCCTGGTTTGTGAGGTTCTTTTCAAGCTCTTAAAAATCTTCAACTCCAACAGGTGTCTTGTAACACATCACGTTTCTTCTGCAAAGTTTCCTATCTACGTGTTAGAGGTTATAAACTCCGAGTGTCCTTTCAAACACTCATGGAAAATCTTCATCCCCACCAGGTCAGTGTTTTGTAACTATAAACTCAGAGTGTCCTTTCAAACACTCATGGAAAATCTTCATCCCCACCAGGTCAGTGTTTTGTAACTAGTCCTTTCAAACACTCAGGAAAATCTTCATCCCCACCAGGTCAGTGTTTTGTAACTGATATACAACTTTTTTCTCCAGTTTCGTAGCAAGTGTCGATGTAATTTATATGTCCACAGTTTAGTATCTCGGTGTCAGTAGAAATTTCCTCTCCATTGTTTCATGCATGTCACATGGTATCAGTGAAATTCACCAAAGTGGAGCTTTCCAACACTGATTTTGTTTCTTTTGGCAAACTTCAAAATATATGTATGGCGCGATACCACTCATTGACCGCCTGATGGACCGTTTTTAACTATCATCAGCTACCTGTCACTTCAGTGCTGGATATTAACACCCACCTTACGGCACGTCTCGAATATATTAACTCATTCAAAGCACCGCGCATCAGTAGCTATTGATGTTAGGCGCTTTGAATGAGTTAATCCACTGCGTAAGCTTCATTAGTCTGGACTGAAAAGTCTGCGTAACTGCTTCATTAGTCTTCCTAGCCTGGACTCCCGCCGTGAGATGGCCTTAGTCGCCTGCTCGGCGTTAAACCCAAATAACTAACTAACTAACCTAGCCTGGACTCACTGTACCAGCAGCGTCTCTTACGTAGAGCAAGTCTTATCTCCAGTGATTCCACCCACCCCGGCAACGAGCTTTTCCAACTTTTACCATCAGGGCGCAGGTACAGGTCCATCAGTACCAGGACCAGCAGATTCCGCAACAGTTTTTTCCCCTCTGGCTGTTCGCGCTCTCTCTGATCAACCGGACTGATTGGAGAGAGCGCGAGTCAGTCGCGAATGAGAACTTGTCGGAATGTGCACAGTCAGCTTATAACTGAATCGGTGAGGCGTGCCCGTTCGCCGTGTTTAATACCGGTATGTGCTAGTATTTAGCATGAAAATCATATTTTAGAGTTTACTCTGTGTGTGTGTGTGTGTGTGTGGTGTGTGTGTGTGTGTGTGTGTGTGTGTGGTGCGTGGTGTGTGGTGTGGTGTGTGTGTGTGTGTGTGGTGTGTGTGTGTGTGTGTGTTATATTTTAGTCTTAGTAACTGACATCAAGACAAATTCCAATGTTTTTATTGTTTGTTTTTTTTACATGGAAACATATGGCAATAAACTGTCTTATTCCTTATTATTCCTCAAAAGAAGACTGACAAGGCGGTGCGTATTCTTTGTCACAAGCGAAGGCCGCTGACGCAAAACATACCTCGGTTTCGGTTTCTTAGACCGAAACCAGCCAAACTACATTTAACCCTTTTCATCCTGATACACCTAATGCTTGAAATAAATTTGACTGATAGTTCAAGGGTGGTGACAGAATAGCTTGGCGCCTATGGCGCCAAGCTATTCTGGCACCACCCTTGAACTAAATCAGTTGCTCTATCTTCTAATTTTGTAATGAAGCCTTCATAGGACAAGAAGCACATTTTACGAAATCAGCTGCAGGATGTGTCGGGTTAAACTTGAAATATTTCTTTTGTCAACGTCCGCCTGGACTGTAATGATCAAGACTCAAAAGTAACTCGGTCAGACGTGTCAAATATAGAGAAGCGTGTTTTCATCGCTGTTTGCTTGCTGGCCTTTACTGTGCTGTTTGCCATATGTTTGAGCTTCTCTTTCACTCAAAAGGAACGCAGGACAAGTCCCTGCGCGTTTCCGCTTCTCAGCCGGGCAAACTGTTTTAGCATATCTCTGGCTGAACATTACCGTTCATTACAAGTTCACTCGTTTGATACTGACGCGCTAAAAAGTCGCGTTCCGAATTGCAGCACGTCTAGAATGTGTTATGCCAAGGCCCGGACGGCGTGCTTGATTGCTACTTGTCAATTGTCACCATGACAACTCAGTTCAGCGCCTGACTAACTGTACGTCTGTAGGCGCCAAGCTAATCAGACACTGCTAGTCATTGAACTATCGCGGCAAATGAATCACTGAGGCCGCGCTAACCTTGTTTTGACATGGTCTTTAGGCGCGAAGTGAATCAGGCAGCCTTGCGCATTTTCACATCTGGCACGGGAATTGAAATGGCCGTAGCAGAGGTGTAATCTTCATTAGATGGGCCACTGAGAAGTAACCATTTAAGCTTCATTTGTCCGAGAACAAAACAAAATCGACCACAGCAGCTGGAAATCACGCGCAGCCACTGATTGCTCAACTCATTCAGCCCCCACGCACCACACCAAGAACATGGACCGAGCGTGATAGTTCAAGGGTGGTGCCAGAATAGCCTCTTGGCGCCCCGAGCATGATAGTTCAAGGGTGGTGCCAGAATAGCTTGGCGCCCTTGGGCCAAGCTATTCTGGCAACACCCTTGAACTATCATGCTCGATCTGTATCTAGCGTTGTAATACAGTCCTTCCCAGAGGGCAATTTCAAAATGTGCGGGGACTTCGGTCCTGGGGCAGAATGTGTTAATTTGTTTAGCGTCCTCCGCACCGCCGGAGGGATAATGGTGGGTATGGGGGACATCGACGGCTATTTCCTGTGGAGCACTACTTGCACATTGATCAATCTAGGCGCACTGCAGGACCTTTCAACAGACATGCTATGTATAGAACAGGTTGATAAGCGAAGCTCGTCTGCTTGAGGCCCGCATAATTATGGGTATGAATGGGACCATCAAAGAGGCATAGATCCTCATGAGCCCCCGCGTTCGCGGGGGCTCATGAGGATTTATGCCTCTTGCATGTGGAGTGTTATTCGTTGTGCCCCGACAGTGAAGGGGTTACGGCGGTGCTGTAATGGTCGCAAAGATCTATGTCACCCAAAAGCGAATCTCTGACATTTCAGCTGCGGCTGTTGCTCTGCCGACTATCACGGTCCGCTGAACAGACATACACTTGTTCACGCTTCCTCTGACCGGCCGACTCGCATTGCCGGTGCCTCATCCACCCCCATCAATTCCACCTGCACGGGACATAGACTGTTATGATGCTTCGATTGACGGCGTCTTCTTACTTTTGAACCTAACTCTTGTGGAAAGTGCTAGTTCAGTTCTCTGCAGGGCCTTTTTTTTTTTTCTTTTCTCTTTCCTTTTGGGAAATCTTAGACTTAAACCCACAAACTCTCTCTGTATAAAGATTGCTGGTAATGTAAGGAATGCCATCTTCTAGCTCAGCCGGATTCTCATGCGCCTTTGCGGCTACATGGTGAGAGTCTAAGCGTCGTTGCCTATGAAGAAGGGTTCAATTTTTCTTCTCTGTCTTCATTTTTTTCTCTCGTAGGATCATAATGTGCCCGGATAATTATGTGTCAGGAAGCGTAATTTGATTTGCACCATAAGCTAAAGGTCTTCGGGCCTACGCCGGCCGCAGTTACGCAAAATGTCATCTGGCCGATTCCAGCCTTTGTTGGCCCGCGCACGGAAGGCTGGAGTCGGCCAAAGGACTTTTGTTCAATAGGTAGCTAAGTGACAGTTTCTGCTGGCCTGAGAACTCTCTTCCCCCTCCCCCCCCCCCCCCCCCCCCCCCCCGTCCTTCCCCAGGCTTCAGTGATAAAGTATGAAGAATGTAATGGTGTGTTTGCTGTTCAAACTACGATGGTGGATTGCACGGCTTACTTCTTCTTGAGCTGTTTTGACAGATATATTCCACTGACGTTTTTTTGCAAAATGGTGATCCCATATCGGCCAGGTCTTATCTGTGGTTGTTCTTGACAGTGTGATGTGAATGTCTACAAGGACGGAAATTTATTTTCGCTGCGATTTCTGTTACATGGGGTTTGAATTCATATCCGTCAGAAAATTGTGCGAACTCTACAAAAACTCTTCCATCATGGTGCAAATGCAGCCGCTGGCATAAAATTACATGTCGCACGTCCTACATAATGCGCTGCGGCTTTTGTAATTCCATAATCAGGAGTCATTCATAATCCTCTCACGCTCAGTTTTCACGAGAACGTTCACATCTGACATTCTGTGGACTCGCGTCAAGGCAAGGCAACATAACGCGGATTAGGTTCTATGAATCAGTGTTGTGCAGATCACAGGGGCCCGTAGCCTTTGTTGAAAGGTCGAACAGAACACGAACAGGAAAAAGGTTATCTACGATATGCAAAGAGAAACACGAAAACCACATTAGCCTACACAGTGAAAACAACGAATTGAGCTTCGAGAACTTAACAGCATTTTATGATCGACTGAAAAGAATCAACAGAAGTGGGTTCGGTCTGAAGTCACATGAACCCTTTCTCGTCCACAGACGTCTAAGGTCTGAGAGCACCGTAACTCTTTTAAGCCCAGTGGCACTGACGTTAATGTTTACACGAAATTTGCGAATGATGTCTGGGCCTAAAGAAGCGTAAACTACACAGCAGTGACGTTGGTACAAGGAAAGTGCTTCAGTTCTGGCGGACGAGAGAAGTGTCGTTTGTCTTCTTTATTGTGGAGTGAAAAGGACAGACCACAAGCTCTAGTGAAAATCGGATTCCAGCCATCGGACTCCGTCAAAAGTACAAGAATAGTGCCACTATCTCATATACCAAAACCTTCCACCTGATCCACTGTACGATATAAGAAAGGTTCGAATCTGATCAACTGCCAGCATAGAAAGTGCCTACCATCTTTTTACTGCGAAGCTGAAGTGTTGTGCAAAAAGCTCAGAAATAACTCTTCACCATAATGCCATCTACGGGGACACCCAGCAGTCCTACCGGAAGAAGTGCGCCATCAGGCGTCATGGGTGGGAATACAGATTCGGACCCTCGGACTCAGGCCTCGGCCAAAGGGAGTATAAAGTACAAGCGCACGTCCAGTGCCAAAGGCATGACCAAGTCCAAGTCCATGGGCAGTATGAGAAAGAAGGAACCGCGCAAAAAAAGCATAGAACGTAGCGACTCGGCCAGTGCTCAGGTGAGAGAGTGTCTGGAGTGATGGGCAACGGTAAGCAGTCTGATGTGATTAACTCTCCCACAGAACGTCAGATACGCATAAGGCAGCAGGGTGTCATTTGCGACAGTCAACTCATTGTGCCCGAGGTACGAAACACCCACATTTTGGAGTTATCCTGTGAGGGCTGCATTACAATTCAGGAGACAGATCCACCATGATAGTTCAAGGGTGGTGGCAGAACAGCTTGGCGCCTACAGGCGCCAAGCTGTTCTGCCACCACCCTTGAACTATCATGGTCGAGCCATATCTTGCTGTGGTGTGTCGCGGGCAGAATGGGTTAAGATAAATGATGATGATGATGATGATAGCGTGTATTTGTCGAGCGCTTTCGTCTATCCAGTGCTGACTCCTCAAGGCACGTTATTCTCAATCTTACCCCGAGTGCACGCTGCCACTAGTACTATTAACCTTTCGCCTGTCGATAGCAGTTGTTTTTGCGATGATTCCTGTAGGAGGTAAAGGGGTAACAGTATCGATGGCTGCATGCACCAGGGGTTAATACAATCGGTCCTAAGGCCAAATTTGTGGACGACTTGTTTTATGTCCGATTGTTACGCCTTAATTTCACCCCCTTGCGCTCGCAGCCACCAGTACTGTTTACTGACAGCACCACACACACACACACACACACACACTGTGTACAGTACCGGTGGCTGCGAGCACAAGGGGTTAAAATTGAAGTTTTTACTGATGTAAATCCGCTGCTTTCAAGATCTGACGTTCGTGTTTTTGTATATTTCGCATCAGGTTGCTTATTGGCTGCTGTACTCGCACATCTGTCTGCCATTTTTGTGTCTTGTTTGTGTCCTTTTCTTTATTTAGAAATCTGGCGAAACACCAGTACGCCAAAGTGTATGAAACGCAGCAGGATATGTGTCGCAAACGCAACGAAATTCGCATCGCCAACATGCAGCTAGCAGCAATAAAGGCGCAGGTAAGGTCTCTTTTGCACGAACGTCTGAAATGTCCGAACGTCTGAAATGTCCTACATCGAAAGTTCTCTCTCTCTCTCTCTCTCTCTCTCTCTCTCTCTCTCTCTCTCTCTCTCTCTCTCTCTCTCTCTCTCTCTCTCTCTCTCTCTCTCTCTCTCGTGTTCTTTTAAATCATTCGAGACGTGCCGCCTCCGGATACGCGGCTTTACCCCATTCAGCCCTGACGTACTACAGCAGGAGATGGATCGACCATGATAATTCAAGGGCAGCGCCAGATTAGCTTGGCGCCTGTCGGCGCCAAGCTAATCTGGCACTGCCCTTGAATTATCATGGTCGATCCATCTCCTGCAACTGGTGCATAGTCATTAGACGACGCCTCCAAAATTTGGGAAATACGGCCGCCGGGCTGAATAAGTTAAGCTGCGTATCGGGAGGCGGCACGCCTCGAATGAGTTAACTCTTTGCCTACGGATGTCGACTTCAGCCGCCGCGAGATTACTTCCCTTAGAACAATATCGGCGGCTCGATCCGCCCAAGCAAGTTCGCTTGCAAAGCGTGCGCTTGAATGTTTATAGCGTTGACTATGTTGTTACACGCCGTTAACCCATTCAACTCCGACACCGCCACGGCAAGACATGGATCGAGCGTGATAGTTCAATGGTTGTGCCAGAATAGAGTGGCAGAACTACTCAGCGGCGGAGTACACGATACAGAAAGGTTACTTAGTAGGCAAAGACTTAAAACATATTTTGTTTATGTCGTCTTTATACAGTAAGCACTGCTGCCAGAATTGCGAAAGATGGGAGTTGTCTCGTTTACCTGACAATTTCCTCACTAAAATTCAACATTTGTTTTTCTTTTTCGCTTTTGTGTTGTTGTAGCTGTGGTAGTGGTGGTTGTGGTGGGTTTGCTGATAAAGCGATGTTTTGTGTTGCTGAATATACTATGTACTGTTATCCCGTTGTGTGCTAGCTGACGCACTGTGTTTCTGCAACCTTCCGTAATTTAATTTAACACACAACACCCTAGATAGTGTCCAGCTGACGCACTGTGTTTCTGCAACCTTCCGTAATTTAATTTAACACACAACACCCTAGATAGTGTCCAGCTGACGCACTGTGTTTCTGCAACCTTCCTTAATTTAATTTAACACACAACACCCTAGATAGTGTCCAGCTGACGCACTGTGTTTCTGCAACCTTCCTTAATTTAATTTAACACACAACACCCTAGATAGTGTCCAGCTGACGCACTGTGTTTCTGCAACCTTCCTTAATTTAATTTAACACACAACACCCTAGATAGTGTCCAGCTGACGCACTGTGTTTCTGCAACCTTCCTTAATTTAATTTAACACACAACACCCTAGATAGTGTCCAGCTGACGCACTGTGTTTCTGCAACCTTCCTTAATTTAATTTAACACACAACACCCTAGATAGTGTCCAGCTGACGCACTGTGTTTCTGCAACCTTCCTTAATTTAATTTAACACACAACACCCTAGATAGTGTCCAGCTGACGCACTGTGTTTCTGCAACCTTCCTTAATTTAATTTAACACACAACACCCTAGATAGTGTCCAGCTGACGCACTGTGTTTCTGCAACCTTCCTTAATTTAATTTAACACACGAAACCCTAGATAGTGTCCAGCTGACGCACTGTGTTTCTGCAATCTTCCGTAATTTAATTTAACACACGAAACCCTAGATAGTGTCCAGCTGACGCATACTGTGTTTCTGCAACATTCCGTAATTTAATTTAACACACGAAACCCTAGATAGTGTCCAGCTGACGCACTGTGTTTCTGCAATCTTCCGTAATTTAATTTAACACACAAAACCCTAGATAGTGTCCAGCTGACGCACTGTGTTTCTGCAACCTTCCTTAATTTAATTTAACACACAAAACCCTAGATAGTGTCCAGCTGACGCACTGTGTTTCAGCAACCTTCCGTAATTAATTTAACACACAAAACCCTACATAGTGTCCCAGGAACATGGATTCAAAGTAAAGTCAGAAAGATGCAACTGCGGGGGCTCATGAGGATCTATACCTCTCGCAGTTGAGTGGTGGCCACGGTCAATCTCTCTCGACACTGAACGGGTTAAACGGACGGCAACCCTCCATCTTCCGCCGCATGTAAGCACGAACAGCCGCCGCATGTAAGCACGAACAGCCGCCGCATGTAAGCACGAACAGCCGCCGCATGTAAGCACGAACAGCCGCCGCATGTAAGCACGAACAGCCGCCGCATGTAAGCACGAACAGCCGCCGCATGTAAGCACGAACAGCCGCCGCATGTAAGCACGAACAGCCGCCGCAGGTAAGCACGAACAGCCGCCGCATGTAAGCACGAACAGCCGCCGCATGCAAACAGTTTGAACATTTTGCACTGACGACTTTTGTCCCCTCTAAAAGGGACTCGAGTTCATTTAGAGTCGGTCATATCCGGAGTCAAAATCAGATTTTGCCCGGAATCGCCCTCTGAAGACTGCTCATGAATTCAGGAGGAGTCAGCTCGAATTTGGCGCCGCGTGATAGTTAAAGGGTGGTGCTAGAATAGCTTGGCGCCGACAGGCTATTCTAGCACCACCCTTGAACTATCGTGGTTGATTTTATTAAATGTCTCAGGGCTAAATTAGTTTATCATGTGAGTTTTGTATGTGCTTGTTTCACTATGTCTGGTCGTATTTCTCAGTCGTGTATAGTCCGTTCTCTTGTTTAGTCTGTGGACGGTTATCTTCCGCACATTTCATGTGTTTATGACGGGAAATTCTCGGCCATTGAACTTTTGAGTTATATTATTCTTTCGGCTTGTCCTTGTATGTTTCCGGTTTAATTAATGTGTATATCATCATCGATGTTTTGATTGCCGTATTACTCCTGCGGCGGTGCTGAGTTATATGACGTGTATATTCTTGATTTCCTCTCGTTTACTTTGTGTCTGTTATGTATTTCTGTGTACCTTATTTGTTTCATAATATTATGCTGTAACTCAGTAGGGCGATTATTGTCAGTACCTGGAGAGGCAGGATGCGACAGAGTAATCGCCGACACGAAGTATTAGTAATAATAATTACTGTTGCTCACTGCGCGTAAACACAACACTGACACTGTTATATAATTTATGCGAATGTGATATGGAGCACTTTAAGTCGCCATTGTCTTTCATGGGCTTTGTGAGTCAGAGCCCAGCTCCGGAATTCAAACCGTAATTATTGTTGCTCGCGGCACTCAAATACAACACTGGCACTGTTACATAATTTATGTAAATGTGATATGGAGCACTTTAAGTCGCTGTTGTCTTTAATGGACTTTGTGTCAGAGCCGAAGTCCGGAATTCAAACCGTACAACTAATTGTAACTGCCAAGCGTCCTGATTTTTTATTGGCTAATTTATCTGGTGCGATAGCCTCCTGTTTTCCGTGTCATTGACCTTAGATGATCAGCGGACGACTGATCTGACATTGCAGAGGTTGGTACTGATAGTCCCTCGTATGTTAGTCCTTCCTCATAAAACATCGTGTGCTGGTCATAGACCAGCACACGGGCATCCATTCCCTCTTTGTAATTTACTTCTATTTCTAAAAGTGTGTGCTGCTTTGTGATTTTGGGATCTTGGCTAACGGCTTAACATCTTACGTCGCACATTTTGTTCTGAAATCAGTGTTCATTCAACGATCAAAAGCTAGAACCGTCCAGGGAACATGGATACAAATTGGTCTCAGCAAGAGGCATAGATCCGCATGAGCCTCCGCAGTAGCGGCGGTGATGAGGATCTCTTGTAGTCGGATCATGTTCACTTTTTTCTCGGCGGGAGTGGGGTTAAAACTATACCATGCAAAAATCACAGACCAGCACGAGGGAGAGGGGGGGGGGGGGTTATATGACGAATCGCGAAATTTATTATTTAACTCATTCTAACCCAGACACACCACAGCAAGATAAGGATCGACTATAATAGTTCAAGGGTGATGCCAGAATAGCTTGGCGCCTATGGGCGCCAAGCCGCCTATTCTGGCATCACCCTTGAACCATCATGGTCGTTCTGTGTCCTGCACTGCTATGCAGTCTTCAGAAGACAACGGCAAAATTTGGGGCTTTCGGTCTTGGGGTAGAATGAGTGAAGTCATCATGAATTCCTGATACAAACAGTCACGATTCACCAGTTCGTGACGAGGGTCTCGTCGATCGAGGGTCTGTCGGTAATCACGATGGCGATCACGATTTTAATCCCGCGCCTCCGCATGATTTTTATTATTTATTTCCTCTCGTGTACTCCCTTGTCTGGGCCGAGGTACTGTTACTTCCTTGGATGCTGCAGAACGTTCCCTGATGCTGTGTGCCTTCTGTGAACCAACTCGGTCAAGTTAGTACACGTGACAGTTCGTAATGTCTCCGATAACGTCGTGTACATTGATTTTGCGCGTTGATCTGTGAGTTTTGAGCTTATGGCCTGGATCCCACGTGATGACTATGGACAGCGCTGATGCCGCATATGTCGTCGTTAACCCGTTCAAAGCCAACTGACGCAGACTGTGTTCCTGCAGTGTTCGCCGGTTAATTCAACACCAGAAAAGCCTAGGGCCCCTAGGAACGTGGATTCAAAGTGATGCCAGCAAAAATTATAGATCCTCATGAGCCCCCGCAACTGCGGGGGCCCATGAGGATCTATACCTTTTGCAGCTGGGTGGTGTTCAGGTTATCTCGGCACTGAACGTGTTAGGGAGCAGCGATACACCCATCGCCTTTTCCCTGCTCTCTCATTGGTCTGTTGTGTGTTTTGTGTTACGTCTGCTTGTCAAGAGTGCATCGTTAGCGCGTCAGTGTGTGACCGAGCCGCTAACTGGTTATCTGTCCACAGACGGTTTACGGTTAGAGTGGGGGGAGGTGGGGGGAGCTAGCTCGGCACCTCCCCGCTCTAACCGCAAACCGTCCGTGGACGTATAATTATACACGTAATCAGTAAACTCGGTCACATGTGGCAGACGTGGGCAGTTAGCCTATAAAGCCGCCTCATCAGCAGCATGCAGAATCAGTGAGGCAGCAGGTCAGACCAGGACCCCGGCTAAATGAACTGGTTTTTGTTGTTGTTGTTGTTTTTTAAAAAGGTAAAACCAGCTAGTCTTCCATAGACAGTAGTTTCGGGGAGACGGGAAATTGGATCTAGTCAGTCAGCGATGAAGGCGCCTACCCCTCTGCTACTCAGCTACTGCCCAATTCACAGATAAAGAAATATAAACAAACTTTTATTGAGAACTCTTAAACTTGTTTTAACTTTCTTCTGATCATAATTTATGTATATATACAGACTTAAAATACGAATTCTTAAACCTTATGTTTTTATACATAGGTGGTCCTGAATCCTAACCATGATTTTAAATATGAAAATAAATTATAATTTCTTCCCTATACAAGGACCGTGTTGGTTATTAAATGTGAACAGATAGTGTGGCATATTTTAAAAAGTAATGAAAATTTCCTTTTTATTGTTGTCCTTGTTAACTAAAGTCAATATGTTAGTCTCTGATCACTTCGGTGCTATAGGGACCAAAAAAAGGGAGAAGAAGGGAGCATGCAGAATCTACGGGGCCTGATTGTCTGTACCCTATTATGCCCGTCCTCCCACTCTTAGTGAGCAGAGGTCCCCGGGCCGACATCGGCCTTTTCTGGCCCGCTTACAGCTTGTGGGCGGGCCAGCTAGGGCATGACGTCGGCCGATGATCTTTATCTTACTGGAATACGTACTGGCCACGCAGCCTGGCCTGATTTTGTCCATTCATTTATTCGCCAGCGGGGATCAGTGTCCACCCGGCCAGGCCATTGGCTCTGAGACAACCATCGTGACTGAATATGGAATACAGACACTGTACAGACAGGCAGTCCACACGACCGCGGAACAAGCAGCGAATGAAAAATAAGATGATGATGAAAGTTGGTCTTTACAGACAGCCATTTTAATCCCTTCACTACCAACAGACGTACAGCTTGTTTCTGTAACGCGTCTTGACTGAACGACCAAAAGCCACAACTGGCCCAAAAGAACATGAACAAAAAGTGATCTCAGCAAGAGGCATAGATCCTCATGAGCCCCCGCAATCTTGCACTTAGATCGCGTTCACTTTTCTCGGAAGTGAAGGGGTTAAACATGTCCACACCCAGCAGGCATAGTTTCGCATCAATTCTAGCAGCCTATAACAAGAAATCAAGGAAGACGATGATACTGAATGACTTGTCACAGAGTCGACCTGTCCGTCCGCCTAGCAGACTGCATACAAACAGGGCCCGAGCAAGAGGCGTAGATCCTCATGAGCCCCCGCAACTGCGGGGGCTCATGAGTATCTATGCCTCTTGCAGTTGTGTAGTGTTTTCACTTTTTTCGATGGTGAAGGTGTTAATTATTAGGTGTTCGTGAGAGTCTGAGCCTCATTAGCTCATTTTTTCGGCGTCTTCATTTTTATAGAGAGTTGACGCGAGTCTGCGCCCATAGAAGAGGTGAAGAAGTATGACTGGGGGTGCTCATTGTCCTCACATTGTCGGCTTCACATCGAGATTGTCCCGAACGGCACATCAACATGTATTGTTACGAAGTCCATTAGTAAATCCATTATTCCAAGTACCCTGTAATATCTTCATCCCCACTGGTCGGCACATCAACATGTATTGTTACGAAGTCCATTAGTAAATCCATTATTCAAAGCACCCTGTAATATCTTCACCCCCAGTGGTCGGCACATCAACATGTATTGTTACGAAGTCCATTAGCAAATCCATTATTCCAAGCACCCTGTAATATCTTCACCCCCAGTGGTCGGCACATCAACATGTATTGTTACGAAGTCCATTAGTAAATCCATTATTCCAAGCACCCTGTAATATCTTCACCCCCAGTGGTCGGCACATCAACATGTATTGTTACGAAGTCCATTAGTAAATCCATTATTCCAAGCACCCTGTAATATCTTCACCCCCATTATTCCAAGCACCCTGTAATATCTTCACCCCCATTATTCCAAGCACCCTGTAATATCTTCACCCCCATTATTCCAAGCACCCTGTAATATCTTCACCCCAGTGGTCGCAGTTTGTGCTTTGGAAATCATCGTAAGTTCAACCTCAAGATCCCCAGCCGTGAAGAAAAACATGGATACGAAGTGGTTTCAGCAGGAGGCATGGATCCTCATGAGCCCCCGCAACTGCGGGGGCTCATGAGGATCTATGTCTCTTGCAGCTATGTCTCTTGCAGTTGGATCAGTCGTGTTCAGTTTATCTCGGCAGTCAAAGGGTTAGAATACTCAGAACAAATAGCCATACATTAACCACTTCAATGCCTGAAAAAAAACACCAACCAACTGCAAGAGGCAGAGAACCTCATGAGCTCCCGCAAGTGCGGGGGCTCATGAGGTTTTCTGCCTCTTGCTGCCCCGGTTTTGTATCTGCGTTTTTTGGGACGTGTGAAGTTCTTTGCGTTGAATTTTCTTACAATGATTACAGACACACAGCTGGCAGTGGCCACTGGAAGCAAAGGTGTTTTTTTTAAAGGACTTTTTAAAGTAATGGCCTAACGAGTCTAATCTCTAGGAAATGGAGGGTTATGTCCTCACGGACAAGAGCAGACGACCTTTGGTTCAGAGCGGGACATACGCGTTTACCATTTTCCTGTGAAAATCGCACGAGGGTCAGAATAATGCAGACATGTCTGTGAATGGCAAGCGATAAGATGCTTTCAGACTGTAAGGTCAGTCGTGACATCCTTGCCGAGAAAAACGCAACACGATCCAGCCACAAGACCCACGTCCTCACGAGCCCCCGCAGTTGCACTATTGCTCTTGCTGGGGGACCATGAGGATCTATGCGGGGGCTCATGAGGATCCATGCCTCTTGCTGAAACCACTTCATATCCATGTTAATTTGACCGCTGGGTATCCATGCACCTTGGATGGCTGTGGCTGTTTAGCGTTGAATATACGATTTGCGCGGTCTCAGCTCGGTACATGAAGCTGTCAATTCAAGTTGAATACACGCAGTTTGACTGTGATGGACGTACAACACAGTTTCTCGTGAGACTGGGCGTGCCGTTGGTTGGTGGAAATCGTCTCCATTTGCTGTAATTGCACCTCCTGCTCACCCGATGTGAAAGCTCTCAGAGCGATTACACTGGACGGGTAGTAGGAAGCTAAGAAACGTTAACACATTCTTCCCCAGCACCGAAATCCCCAAATTTAGAAGTTGCACTCTGAAGGACTGTATTTCAGTTTTAGGGATAGATCGAGCATGATAGTTCAAGGGTGGTGCCAGAATAGTTTGGCGCCTGTCGGGGCTGAATGAGTTAAACGCTGACAACCGTAACAAAGCACTCCAAATTGCTCTTCGTCTGTGCTGTTCCATCATTTTGGACCTTACGGCTTTCAGCTGTAGGGTCCAAAATCACGGAACAGCACCACACACATTTGTCAGTCACATGTTTTACAATGCCATCTCATGAGATTTTGAGCCACTGGCAGGTGGGTGGTATAAAAGTGATAAACTTTGTTTTGTACTTTTTGGAAATTCGTCGGCAAGCGATGCCTAGAGACATTCAGGCGAAGCATCACAGAGGCGGAGAGCCCAGTGGGCGGAGAGTTTGAGTTTGAGTTTGAGTGCCTCGCTTTGAATAATATTGCAAATACAGATATAAACGCCGGGTGACACTCAGAACCAGGTCAAAGTCCAATTTCAAAATCTAACTGTTGTCTGTCGAGCGCTGTGATTCCCCTTGGTTTGCATACAATTTCAAAAGAAAAATACGTGGTATCTCGAGTCCCTTGAAATGTCGTGCCAGCAGTATTGAGGGTATCGAGGGGGAACTCGTGACATGGTGAAGTCATAATGCCGCATGAGTGTTTGTTTGTCAATAAATCGGTGGATATATAGAGTTGATATTATGGTATTAATGACATAAATTACTGAAATGACAAACTGCCGCCGACAATTTCTTTGTCATGGGCACATAATCGTGTGTGTAAATTTCTTGCTTTTAATGGCCTTGGCACGAAGGATGGTGGGATAAAGAACCTTATGACTGTCGTAATATCAAAAGACGGTGTGTGTGTGTGTGTGTGTGTGTGTGTGTGTGTGTGTGTGTGTGTGTGTGTGTGTGTGTGTGTGTGTGTGTGTGTGTGTGTGTGTGTGTGTGTGTTTCGTGTTAGGAATGTGCCTACATGGTGCGAGCTGGTATTTACTTATAGAGTGAGTGCGTGTTTATTTTGCTTGCATGTAATTCTTTCAGTTTCTCTTTGTTCGTTATCTTTATGTGCTGTAAAGCGCTCCGAGCTTGCTGTCTGTGGGGAAGGGCGCAATATCAAACCGTTATTATTATTATGAACTTCGTTTAAATATGTCACGTATTTGGCCCGGATTTTTGGGGTCGTGTGATCACTTGAATCGAGTTAAATTTGACCGCAAGGCCTATCCCGCGTTTACCGCGTTTACGGGCCTCTAGTATATACCGAACAATATCCCGGCCAATATACCAGCCATCATTGCGGCCACTAGGTTTCAAACAGCGAAATACTGCGCAGTTCACATCTTTGAGCCGATTTTCAATTGGGATAAAACGCCTATTTAATGCGCTTATTATTATTATTATTTCTGGATACGCATGAAATTTTAAAGGTTTTCGGCGGGCCGCCGTCGGTACAGCGCGCGAGCCAGATGCGGCCGACGGCGGCCCGCCGAAAACCTTTTGCTCAACACTGCGACCTTAGTGACCGTCAGACGAAAATGCTGCACAGCCATTAGCGGAATTAAGGGGGGCTGGTCAGGATCTATCTGTGAAAGACCATAGGCTTATGTGTGACGCCTTTAGAGTCTCGTATGAGCATACAGTGCAGACAGATCAGTACCCTGGCATTCCGCCTGCCTTCTTCTTAGTCGTACCCGTCATATCCACAAAGGTCATGCTGGTTCAATCCCAACGATAAAACTCATAAAAGGGATTTCTCATTGCACAATTATGATCAATAACGAACAGTGCATTTTCTGTGCAGTTCTAATACAATTAAGTCGGCACAACTCGCTCACCCCCTCCCCCTCCCCCCTCCCCCTCCCCCCAAAACAAAATAAAACAAAAAAAAAAACAAATAATAATAATAATAATAAAGAAAAAATATATATAAAATCAAATCAATAATAACAAGTAATTAATAAATAAAATTAATTAAAATAACAAAATGATAAATAAATAAATAATGTAAAAACGGTTATGTTTGACTGGTGGCACTCCCTAGGCCTCCCCCCTCACCCCCCCCCCCCTAAAAAAATTTTAAAAATACTAAAATAAAATAAATAATAATAATAAATAAAAAATACTAAAATAAAATAAATAATAATAATAAATAAAAATAATATAATATAATAATATAATATAATATAATAATATAATATAATATAATATAATATAATATAATATAATATAATATAATATAATATAATATAATATAATATAATATAATATAATATAATATAATATAATGTAATATAATATAATATAATATAATATAACGGTTAGGTTTGTCATTGGGTCCCGGACACCCCCCCAACCCCCCTCCCCCGCAAATTATTTAAAATGCTTTAACAAAGTCCCTTTTTTTAGTGTTTGGACCGCTTTTCCTTTTGATATTTTAGCAAGTTTTGACACACACACACACACACACACACACAAACACACACACACACACACACACACACACACACACACACACACACACAAAGGGGGGGGGGGGTATATGTGTTTTTGTTTTGTTTTGATATTTTGATTTTGGCAAGTGGTGAGAGTCCTGGGAAGCAAGGTCTAGCGTCGGGGAGGCATTTTGTGTCAACGTTCAAGGTCCCAAACAAAAAGGCCAACTTTGTGTTTGGGAACCTCAGGTAACTGATCCGCCCCTGCTTTGTCTGTTTGCCTTCCAGTGACAGTGCACAATAGGCGATTTCCGGAAATCCGAAGTACGTCAAAAGTGCATATGTTGCGACAAAATGGCAGTGGATTAAACAGCGGATAAAAGCGTTCCTACGTAGACCTTGTTCTAAAATAGAAGTAGGTCCAAATTTAACCTGTTTTAGCTAAAACAATGGGTTAACTCATTCTACCCCAGACACACCACAGCAAGATAAAGATCCACCATGATAGTTCAAGGGTGATGCCAGAATAGCTTGGCGCCTATGGGCGCCAAGCTATTCTGGCATCACCCTTGAACTATCATGGTCGATCTGTGTCCTGCACTGCAATGCAGTCTTCAGAGGACAACAGCAAAATTTAAGGATTTCGGTGTTGGGGTACAATGAGTTAAAAGCGTGTTTGTCCCAGACAGACACGCATTTTAATCCATTGTTTTTGCTGAACAGGTTCAGTTTTGACCTATTTTCGAGCAAGGTCTAAGTAGGGACACTTTTATGTGACGACAGTGCTTTGCGTTTGCACTTGGCCGAAGAGCGAGTCTGCGATGATCCCATTAGCAGCAGACAAGACCTCTTATTGACCAGCCAGACTGTGTAAACGACCACCTTTTGCACGTCTATGGGAGCTCCTCAGTGTGTGCTGGACTGTTGGTTTAGGCCTACCGCTCACTGCTGCATGATCCAGAATGCCAAGCCAGCACACACATGCCCCGCTTTGTGAGCGCAGAAGGCACTGAATCCATTTTGTGAAAAGCGAGAATTTCGTTGTAATGTAATAACAAATCCGCTTTTCCCAAATAATGGACTTGCCTGCGGCCTGGACAATGTCTGTGAATTTTGGCGGTACGAGTGAAAAATCACAATTTGCGTATATATGAAAGTGTGTTGGTCTGTGACTTTGGACCTTACGGTTGTCAAGTCTAAGGTCTAATATCATAGACCAGCACACATTGTACTGCGCGTTATTTTTGGGGCTAGTTGTATGAGCGGGCGTCGTCCTTCGACAGCCACAAAACAAGGCGCTCCGCTGTAGCGGTTGGCGCAGGACTGAGCTCACTCATGCAGCTAACCCTTGGATCATGTCATAAGATCATAAGCCATAAGATCATAAACCATAAGATCACAAGCCATAAGGTCATAAGCCATACGATCACCAGCCATAAGATCATAAGCCATAAGATCACAAGCCATAAGGTCACAAGCCATAAGATCATAAGCCATAAGATCATCAGCCATAAGATCATCAGCCATACGGTCACAAACCATAAGGTCACAAGCCATAAGATCATAAGGCATAAGATCATTAGGTCATAAGCCATAAGGTCATAAAACATAAGATCATTAACCATAAGATCATAAACCATACGATCATAAGCCAAAAGATCACAAGCCATAAGGTCATCAGCCATATTTCATAAACCATAAGATCATAAACCATAAGATCATCAGCCATAAGATCATCAACCATAAGATCATAAACCATAAGATCATCAGCCATAAGATCATAAACCATAAGATCATAAACCATAAGATCATCAGCCATAAGGTCATCAGCCATAAGATCATCAACCATAAGATCATAAACCATAAGATCATAAACCATAAGATCATAAACCATAAGATCATCAGCCATATATATAAGGTCATCAGCCATAAGATCCAAGATGACAGACGAACAGGCCCAGCTCTTGCAGATCTCGATGCTGGTCTGTGATTCTGAACCTTATGTCTGAAGCCGTAAGGTTTAAAATCACAGACCAGCGCTCAATACTATTTCTGCTTGCCGTCTTCTCACACCCAGCTCAATTATGGTGCATCGGCTTTCTCTGACAGTAATTTTGTTAACATATATTAATGCGTGTATTATATTAATAATAATAATATCATCATCATATAATCATCATCATCATCGTCATCATCATAATGGCAGTTTATATAGCGCCTAATTTCTGAAAGTGCTCAAATAGGCGCCTTACAAAAATGCAATTGAGAAAAACGTTAAACAGACACACACACATCCCAGACACCCAGCAAAACTAGTATAGGTGCCGCAGCAGTTAATGTTAACCCTTTTAGCCCCGGATCCCTTCAGGCGCCAAGCTAATCTGGTACTACCCTTGAATTATTATGGTCAAGCCATCTCCTGCAACTGGTACATAGTCGTTAGAAAACACCTCCAAAATTTGAGAAATGGGACCTTGGGGCTAATAGGGTTAATTGGTGGGGTAGTGACGCTGGAAAAGGCTAATATAATAATAATAATAACATAATAATAATAACAACACAACAATAATAACAATAACTAATTTTATTGCCTAGCCTATGAAAAATGTGCAGCCGTTTTCAATCACACATTCTTCCACACTTGTTGTCTCCCTCGATTCACTGTCGCTGATTCAGCGGTAGCCAATCGAACAAGACAACCAGTGTGATGTCATTCAACGTCAGACTTGAGAGTCTAATGGGCACAAGTTAACCCCATTACTGTCAGAGTGTAGACACGTCTCTGACACCTTTGCTTATTGACTTCATGATAACCTCTCCTGTCTGGGGCATGACGGATAGTGGGGTATGAATGAAATCGGCATAAGAGCATAGATCCTCATGAACCCCTGCAACTGCGGTGGCCCATGTGCGGACCTGTGCTTTTGTGCAGTTTGTTATTGACGCCTGTGTCCCGGCAGTGAGGGGGTTAAGGAGATTACACCCTAGACACGACCACTGTCTACAGCTCAGGCTTTCTGCTCATTCCCGGCCCGTAATTCCTGAACACAATCACATTAGCGATCTCTCTCTCTCTCTCTCTCTCTCTCTCTCTCTCTCTCTCTCTCTCTCTCTCTCTCTCTCTCTCTCTCTCTCTTTCTCTCTCTTATATGTTTTATCTTTTGCTGTATCGTCTGATGTATTTTTATGTGTAGAGTAGCAGGACAGTTTGGAAGATAGGCATTGCTATGCCTAAAACTTTTTATCCTGAATAAATCATCATAATTTATCATCATCATCATCATCATCATCTCTCTCTCTCTCTCTCTCTCTCTCTCTCTCTCTCTCTCTCTCTCTCTCTCTCTCTCTCTCTCTCTCTCTCTCTCTCTCTCTCTCTCTCTCTCATTTTTTTTGTCTACCGTCTCTCTCGCGTTTTCAGTTGACGTCAGGGGAGCTCTTGCCAGCGACCGCCTACACGAGGTTTATCGTTTTCAGATTCTGCGCCAGTTGTTCGTGCCGTTTTGCATCGACTGTGACAGAGCAAGGGTATGCCTGATGCGCCTAGCGCCTAGTCTCATCAGGCACGTCCCTTGAGTTGTCTCGGTCGACCTAATTTCTGCAACATTCGGTGAACGATATACGGCCAATAAATTGTTCTATAAATTTGTTTTATTGTTGAGTCCGTTTGTGTTTTTTAACCGCTCCTCGGACGGTTGTGGCTTTGGTCGTTGAATGAACGACGATTACGGAAACAAAGTATGCATCCAGTGGGAAAGGGTTAAAATAATCGGAGTTATTTACACAAAATGTGGTCTGGACCTTTGACCCTTTTAGCCCCAAAGTCCCATTTTTTTTAAATTTTGGAGGTGTTCAAGTTGTACCAGTCGCAGGAGATGGACTGACCATGATAATTCAAGGGTAGTGCCAGATTAGCTTGGCGCCTGAAGGCGCCAAGCTAATCTGGCACTACCCTTGAATTATCATGGTCAATCAGTCTCCTGCTGTAGGGACACGGGGCTAAATGGGTAAAACAAGAGTTTAAATATCCCAATTTTTGCTCCGACATCCTTCTAACTTCGACTGAATGCTATCCATTAGCAGACGATGTGAATCGAGAATCAGTTGGATGTGGCCACGAAAGGGCATGACAGGATCGTATCTGTGAAGTGATGAAGCCTTTTTGGCACTACCTGCGAAATCCTGGTAAAAGTAGTGGATTATTTTTCTTAGACCACCTCAATCAATAGTACAACGGATGGATTTTTTTTTCTAGGACCACCTTCGTGGATGGATCAGTGGAAAGAGTTTTACTGATACTACCTCGGTAGACGGCTCAAATGAATGGATTTTACCTAAAGTACAATGGAGGGAAATCCTGTCCCAAAAGAACGAACAAGACTGCTCTTTTAGAGACTTTTTCTGTTGTTAGTATTTGGTACTCTGAGACCTGGTTTTAGACGTACCAAATCCTTTGGGCTGTCTGTGAAATAACTCATCAGTTTCAGTACGCCCTCCTCTGTGGGTGGCACAATGGGTTGTAAATTACAGCCGAAAAGAATGGACTTAAACATTTGAAAGAAGTTTCACAGGAGGGACATTTTGGACACTTTTTATTTTTCAGTGTTAGACTTAGTGCAGTTTGGTGTTCGGAGACCGGGGGTCTGGACATTGAAAATCATAGACGAAGAATCAGGAGTATTTGTGTGTGTGTGTGTGTGTGTGTGTGTGTGTGTGTGTGTGTGTGTGTGTGTGTGTGTGTGTGTGTGTGTGACCCCTTCACAGCCAGTGGACGCAGGTCGCGGTTGTGAAATCACCGTAAATTCACAGAAACATGGACACATAATGGTTTCAGCAAGAGATATAGATCGTCATGGGCATCCCGCAACTGCGGGGGCTCATGACGATCTATATCTCTTGGTTGGTGTTCATTGTTTCTCGGTCACTCAAAACCCACTCAGTCGATGGTACAATGGACACAACGTAACTAAAAGAATGAATACAACGAAAACGTCGCGTGTTTTAACTCACGGCGCGCGAGGTACGAAATACCCCCCACTTTGGAGTTAATCTCTGACGACTGCATTGCAATTCAGGAGACAGATCGACCATGATAGTTCAAGGGTGGTGGCAGACTAGCTTGGCGCCTATCGGCGCCAAGCTATTCTGCCACCACCCTTGAACTGTCATGGTCGAGCCACATCTCGCCGTGGTGTGTCGCGGGCAAAAGGAGCGTGACGCTTGTTCAGTGTTCGTTAGACGTGTTACGTACAGGTCAGACCCGACCAGCACTGACGCACACCAAGATATCGAACAAAAGGATACGGTTGTGCCCATGTGGGTCATTTCTAGTGAGCAAACTTCCATGTCCCCGGGCCGACGCCAGCCTTCGTTCGACCAAGCACATCTTTGTTTCTATATTACTCGGCTTTTCAGCCCTGTTGCTGTATCAACCCTGTTTCTGCCGACCTTACCTCGAGTACCCAAAAGTCGTGCATCACGTTAGAGCTGTTCTTAATTGGACGAACTTCTGATGAGCAAACCTAGATCGGAGAAGATCGGCGATCTTTTAGTTTGTTTCTTAATTGAGGTTGCACGAACCTAGGCGAACTTTAGCAAACCAGGTTTGCCATGGTTCTCTTTCTTAACTGAAGTGCTTGATTCGGCGTACTTACTGGTTCAAAATGGCTGCCGCTATGCCGCTTCGCGATTTGAACGATGTTTGTTTTTGTACTCCTTGCAGTAGCGACCCCACAAACAGCGTTGCGCCTCCCACAAATCAATAAAAATAGGTCTTGTTCTTCGCACGAGTGACTGAAATATCGCCGTCCGCCATATTTGTTTGAATCGGTGACTGTCTTCTTATCTCCAACGCAGAAGAAGGTAACAGTTTTGACCAATCAGAGAAAAGGTTCGCCTTGGTTTGCTCAACACGTTCAGCGAACCTTTCCCGACAGCAAACTATGGTTCGCCAAGGTTCATGAACTACTTCGAACTAGGTTCGCCGTATCTTTAGATCGCCCAATTAAGAACCAACCTGGTTCGTCCGAGATCGTGAACTGTAGTTCGTCAGAGTTCGCGAACTAAAGTTCGTTTAATTAAGAACATGCTTTATGCCAACTCTTTTGTCCCTCAGGCTGTTGAATCCTTTTCAACAGTGATATCCGCCTGTCAACATTCTTTAGTTTTTGAGTACTAGCCCATTCAGTAGTTCACTGCAACATTGCTGACACCGGAAGCATAGGAGGCATAAACCATAAGTGGACGTCTGTTACAGTTCATCTCTTTAATTGATAGTTATAGGTTATTTAATTGATTGAATCATTGATTGATTGATTGATTCTGCCAGCCCTAGCCTCACCTATCTGGTTTGTGAGAATTGATTGAATGAATGAATGATGATGCCATGTGTCGTATGGGCAGACAGTGAATTTCCCCATGAGGGATTAATAAAGCATTATTGTATTGTATTATTGTATTGTAATCACCTCGATAAAAATCACTACCGACAACCAAAGGATTAATTTTGTTGTTGTTGTTGTGTTGCTGGTGTTGTGTCGTTGTTGGTGGTGGTATTTTGTTCTTGTTGTTTTTTAAACTGTACGAAAATTCAACACTACGTTAAGCCTTTTCAGTAGCTCCAAGGTCCCATTTCTCAAATTTTGGTGTTGCCTATGTAGCAGTTGCAGGAGTTGGTTGACCATGATAATTCATGGGTAGTGCCAGATTAGCTTGGCGCCTGAAGGCGCCAAGCGAATCTGGCACTACCCTTGAATTATCATGGCCAATCAGTCTCCTGCTGTAGTGATCCGGGGCTAAATGTGTTAACATAAACGCGAATAAGGCGATGCGACTTACGTACAGCGATGTGCCGAGGCTGACCTGCATGAGAAAAACTGACGCAGCGCTGAATAGAAAATATACCATGATAAGAAAATGATCGTGGGGGAATAGGGACGCGCCTCGCGCTGGGACCATATGGCGTTGAGGCGCGTCCCCTGGGTGGTGGATAGGGGGTCCCTCGCGAGAGGGGTGCACCGAATGAAAAAAGGTGCCGTGAACCAACATGGTCTAAGGGAAGGTGACCCCTACAGAAAACCCCTGGTCCTCCTAGTAAGGGGGTTCGGCGTGGGGGTAGCTTCCCCACTCTGCAAAAAAGGAAATAGCTACAAAAACGCCGACGAAAAGACAAACAGTAATTCCTTTCCTGGAGGAGGAAGGTTCTTCTACCAGAAGATTTATGACGTCCTGTGGTGAAAGCCGGAAGTCTTCGGAAGCCACAGGACCGAGCCGCCTCTCTCTATCCAGGGACACAACCACGGGCACATGGAAAGTCAAGACCATGTACCAGAGCGGCAAGGCCGCCCAGATAGCAGCGGAAATGCAAAAGTACAACCTTTCCCTGCTAGGTATCAGTGAAGCCAGATGGACGCAGTCTGGCCAGAAAAGGCTGTTAAGTGGGGAGATGATTCTGTATTCAGGTCATGAAGAGGAGAATGCCCCCCATACAGAAGGAGTAGCATTTATGCTGTCACCAGTGGCACAGAGAGCGCTGATGGGCTGGGAACCTCTTGGGCCAAGAATTATCACAGCAGCCTTTAGAACCAAGAAAAAGCTCAAGCTGAACGTCATCCAGTGTTATGCGCCCACTAATGACAGTGACGAGGAAGAGAAACAAGAGTTCTACGACCGACTCCAGAGTGCTGTGGACAAATGTGCGGAGCTAGACATCACCATCGTCATGGGTGATTTTAATGCCAAAATAGGGGAGGACAACACCGGATACGAAGAGGTGATGGGGAGACAGGGACTAGGGGAGATGAGTGAGAACGGGGAGAGATTTGTAGACTTTTGTGCTCTAAACAGACTTGTCATTGGAGGCAGCATCTTCCCACACAGAAGAATACACAAAGCAACTTGGGTCTCACCTGACCATACTACAGAGAACCAAATAGACCATATCTGCGTTAGCAAGAAATTTAGAAGATCCCTTCAAGATGTTCGAGTGAGGAGGGGAGCAGATGTCGCCTCAGACCACCATCTGCTTACCTTAAGAATAAAGCTCAAGTTAAAGAAAAGCCGCACAGAGACAACAATTGATTGTACATTGCTTAACGTCCCGACAGCAACAAGGCTTTCTCAGGACGTGCCTGCACTGCTTGTGAATAAAAAAAACTAAACAGAACATTGAATGTATGTCGCCAGCCGGTCAAATACGTTAAATAAACCTAACAAATGGGGCCTAAATAAAGCTAAGACCATTTAGCAACACACATCCAATATCAAGAGCTACAGGCAGTGCAGACAGTAGGGAGAGTTTTAAAAAGACAAATACAGGTGAATGGACCTCGGGTAGACAGAAACACATGCCCCAGAATAGAGAAAAAAACTCACCCTGTGGGGCTGACCAGGGTGACCCTGGGAACTAAAAAGTACCTAACCCCACCCAAGTCCCCCAGGGCAGACCCGGGTGGGGGACAGAGACAACAAGAAGACAGCGCTATAATGTAGGCCTCCTGAGAGAGACTGGAGTGAGAGAAGAGTTCAAACTGGTGCTGTCCAACCGGTTTCAAGCGCTACAGGAGCTAGTAAATGAAAAGGAGGCGGTCACCACAGAGCAGCAGTGGAAGGCAGTTAGAGAGGCGCTGATCTCAACCTGCAAAGACACTGTAGGGTTCAGGAAACAACATCACAAGGACTGGCTGTCGGCACAGACCTTGAAGAAGATAGAAGTGAGGAAGCAGAAGAAAGCAGTTGTCAACAACAGTCGCACGAGAGCAGCCAAAGCAAGGGCACAGGAGGAATACTCGGAAGCCAACCGCGAGGTGAAGAGGAGTATCAGGGCAGACAAGAGGGCCTACACAGAAAGCCTGGCAGCAGCTGCAACATGAAACAGCTCTACGACATTACCAGAAGATTGTCGGGCAAGTATGGCCATACAGAAAGACCAGTAAAAGACAAAGAAGGCAAGCCTATTGCAGACAGAGCAGACCAACTCGACAGATGGGCCGAGTATTTTGAAGAGTTACTAAACAGACCCAGCCCACCCGACCCCCCAGACATCCAGCCGGCAGAGACCGACCTACCCACCAGCTGTGACAGACCCAGCAGGGAAGAGATCAGAAGAGCAGTGGCATTTTTGAAGAACGGCAAAGCAGCAGGGCCAGATGGCATCCCAGCGGAGTCTCTGAAAGCAGACCTAAAGACAACAGTAGAGATGCTGTACCCACTGTTTGGAAAGATCTTGGAAGAGGAGGTGATGCCGGCTGAATGGAAGGAGGGGTACCTAATCAAGCTTTCCAAGAAAGGCGACCTCAGCAAGTGTTCCAACTACAGAGGAATCACCTTGTTGTCAGTACCAGGAAAGGTCTTCAACAGGATCATCCTGGAGAAAATGAAGAGCTCCGTTGACCCCCAGTTGAGAGACCAGCAAGCAGGATTCAGGAAAAACCGATCATGTACAGACCAGAACGCCACTCTCCGCATCATCGTGGAACAGTCTCTGGAGTGGAGCTCCCCGCTGTACGTCAACTTTGTGGATTATGAGAAAGCATTTGACAGCGTGGACCGAGAGACTCTGTGGAAACTCCTACGACACTACGGTGTACCGACAAAGCTCGTCCGCCTGATCAAGAGCAGTTACGATGGCATGACATGTCGCGTGATCCACGAAGGGCAGTTCACCGGTCAGAACCGGTGTCAGGCAGGAGTGTCTGCTGTCTCCGTTCCTCTTCCTAAACCGTTGTAAAATAAAGTTTCATTGATTCATTGATTCCTACTGGCCATAGACTGGGTCATGAAGAGGACCACAGAGCACAGACGAAGTGGAATACAGTGGACACTGTGGACACAGCTTGACGACCTCGATTTTGCTGACGACTTGGCATTACTGTCCCACACTCATCAACAAATGCAGGACAAGACCGCGAGGCTTGCTGACATCTCGTCCCAAGTGGGCCTCACCATCCACAAACAGAAAACAATGAAGACAATGAGGCTGAACGCAACCAGGGAAGAACCAGTCTTGCTTGCTGGCACCCCGTTGGAGGAGGTGGAGTCCTTCACCTATCTCGGGAGCATTATAGACAAAAAAGGCGGCACTGATGCAGATGTCAGAGCACGAATCGGTAAAGCCAGAGCAGCCTTTCTCCAGTTGAAAAAAGTGTGGAGTTCCAGAGAGCTGTCACAACACACCAAAGTCCGGATTTTCAACTCCAATGTAAAAGCAGTTCTCCTATATGGAGCAGAGACTTGGAGATTGACAAAAACCACAGTCAACAGAGTACAGATCTTCATAAACAGTTGCCGTAGAAGAATTTTGAAAATCCACTGGCCAGAGAAGATCAGCAACGTCAGACTCTGGGAGAGAACAGAGCAGATAACAGCAGAGAATGAAATTGGGCGAAGAAGATGGGGATGGATCGGTCACAGTCTGAGAAAGCCAGCTTCCAGTATCACTAGGCAGGCATTGTCATGGAACCCCCAGGGAAAGAGAAAAAGAGGTAGGCCGAGAAACTCCTGGCGTCGAGACCTCCAAGCAGACATCAAGAGACTGGGAACCACCTGGAGTAAAATCGAAGGAGAAGCACAGGACAGGAGTCGCTGGAGGTCTCTCGTCGACGGCCTATACCCGGGTAGGGGTGACAGGCGTAAGTAAGTAAGTAAGAATAGGGACGCGGGCAGTGCATCGAAGAGATTGATCCGCTTTTGTCAGGGGGAAAAAAATTAGGCTATCTTTGTCAAAAGCGAGATTATTTTCATTGTAATATAAAATATCTCGCTTTACACAGAAAATGGACTAACTCTCTTTTTGTCTTCACTGGGTATGGAGTTGGCGACCGCAGCGCATGCTGTGGATAGATCGCTCCTATGGTCCTCGCTGGGTTTTTATCTGCTGCAGCTTCAGAACAAGTGGTCTGTCTTTAAGAAAAGGTTAATGGCCTTTCCCAGTATGCAAAAGATTCTCGGGCCGCAGTGGGTCCGCGCTGTGCGCGAGCCCACTACGGCCTGTATCGGCCCGAGGCCCTAGGACTGTTTGCGTCATCTGAAGTGTCATGGGTCATTTTGTTTTTCTCCTTTGCAGGTCAGTTGCCCTGTTACAGTACGGGGTAGGTTCAAGTTAGATCCTCTATTCCGGTACGAGGTAGGTTAGTTCCCCTGTTCACAGTAAGGAGTAGGTTAGTTCCCCTGTTCCAGTACGAGGTAGGTTAGTTCCCTTGTTCCAGTACGAGGTAGCTTAGTCCCCTGTTCCATTACGCGGTAGGTTAATTCCCCTGTTCACAGTAAGGAGTAGGTTAGTTCCCCTGTTCCAGCACGGGGTAGGTTAGTTCCCCTGTTCCAGCGCGGGGTAGGTTAGTTACCCTGTTTCCAAAACGGGCGCGGTTGTTGCTCTTGAATATGGCATGCATCTTCCCGGAATCCGGGCAACCAAGGCTCAGGAACTTTATTTTAAACGGATTTTATTCAAATTTCAACGTGTACATCAACCGAATGATACACGAACTTTGAGCAAATGTCCATGTTCGTGGTTTTTTTTTTTTTTTTTTTTTTGGGGGGGGGGGGGGGGGGCGACTTTCTGTCGTCTGAGGGGACTTTAGACTTAGAAGATCTGCCTTTGATGCTGTCCGCGGTACTCCGGCAGTGAAGGGACTATATGCGTTTAACGTGCGACGCGGGACTCGATTAATTACAGTCTCATTTTAATTCCGATCAGTTTCCAGTCACCATTTACACGCAAAGGGTCAGCGACCTCGAATGTTCAAATCCAGCGTCGCGAGCAGTCAGTTGACTCGTGCTGACTTCTGGCGGCCGGTGTAAACACAACTTCCAGGTTCAGTCAGTTAACCCCTTCACTACGTCTGGCCACGAACATAACAACCAATACAGAGTCGCGTGTATCGGTAACACAGATAATATTATGAACGGAGCCAGCAAGAGGTATAGATCCTCATGAGCCCCCGCGACTGCGGGGACTCATGAGGATCTATACCTCTTGCAGTTGAATTGTGTTAATTATGTTTAATTGTGTTCCCCCTGCGCCATAGTGATCGGACAATGCCCTTTAAATACGTGTATCATGATCGGCTCGTCAGACGGTAAATTTGGGCCCCCCCCCCTCCCCACCCACCCCGTCCAGACCCCTTCCCCCTCCCCCCACTCTCTGGATCCGCCCCTGCGTCTCCCCGCTGGTTTTCCCCATGTAGATGCTGTGTTTGGGTTTTCCTTCCTTACATAAGCCTGTCGGACGCATGGCCAATTACCGTTGTCGCTGGTCATCACAGTTTTAGCACTCTTTCTCTTTTTTTGTTAGGGTGTAGTTGTGCGACTGAAAAATATAACACAATGGAGACGTACTGCATTTGGGAACGTGACTGTATGCTGTGCTCCGGTGGGTGAAAATAATAATAATAATAATAATAATAATAATAATAATAATAATAATAATAACAATAATAATTTTAATAATAATAATAATAATAATAATAATAATAATAATAATAATAATAATAATAATAATAATAATAATTTTAATAATAATAATAATAATAATAATAATGATATAATAATAATACCGATTCGTATATAGGCGCTTTTTCCCAATTCTGCGAATGGGCTCAAAGCGCCGCGAACTGAACCCAACACGCACGCTCACGTGACACACACGCATTCACTCTGAAGACAAACACAGTACAGGACAAACACAGGACATTCACGTGGTGCGAAGGGTCAGCTCAGCTACTGAGGTTTGTTTCGGAAATTTTGATCGCTTGTATTTGGAAATTTATGAAGTGGCCTGAAACCGGTACCCACAGAGTTAAAACGAGCTGTACCTCGTGTGGCATCCGGGTTGCCAGTCAGCCGATTGTTCCGGCATCACTCCGTTCCGTTGCGACAGTGAAAGAGTTAACCTTTTAGCCTCGAGTCCATACAGCAGGAAATTGGTTAACCATGATAACTCAAGGATAGTGCCAGATTAGCTTGGCGCCTTCTAGCGCCAATCTAATCTGGCACTACCCTTGAATTATCATGGTCAATTCCGCCATCTCCTGCAACTGGTACATAGTCATTGGGCAACACCTCCAACATTTGAGAAATGGGACCTTGGGGCTACAAGGGTTAATAGGAGTTTGAGAGAGAAATTGTTGCGCCGCGGAGTTGTAAAGACTGGCGGGCCCAGCTGTGAACGACAGGCAAAGAAGATATATGGTCCTCGCGTCGCCGGAGTGAATCAAAATGCAAATCTCTACAAATGTCAACGGATAATACAGCATGGACCGGTTGCCAAAACCCTTTACGAGTCCCGTCGCTGTGCTATTTTTCTTTGTTCCGGCCCGCACCCCTCTGGCTCTGGTCGTACATTTCAATTTTCATCATAACCCATTTAGCCCGAAGGCCGCATCTCCCGAAAGGTTGGAGGTTTCACCTAATGACTTTGTGCCAGTTGCAGGAGATGGATTCTTTTTTTTTGTTGTTAACCGTCGTTCTCTAAAACATTCTCGAAGTGACAGTAATGATGTACTAAGGGCAACAAAAGCTCAAATCTGTAACCCATTGAGTGCCTCCCTTTACAAATGAAGTTAGTCTGGCGGCAAGCGGCAGGACTGAAAACAACGAACTAGAGTCAGTGCTGGCTCACAATTAATGTAAACAATTGTCAAAAGACGGACTGTGATAATAGTGTGCCGATTGTGTCTAACCTATTTAGCCCCAAGACCCTACCGCAGGAGATGGGTGGACCGTGATAATTCAAGGGCAGTGCCAGATGAGCTTGGCGCCTTCAGGCGCCAAGCTCATCTGGCACTGCCCTTGAATTATCACGGTCCACCCATCTCCTGCAACTGGTACATAATTGTCACGTGACAACTCCAAAATTTGGGAAATGGGGCCTTGGTGTTAAGGGGGTTAGAGTGGTAAAGATGATGACTGCCCTAAGTAGCACGCATGTGTGGACTGACTGGCTAAGTATTCTCCGGTTTTACTTTTTCTTGAATGTGGGTGGAGATTTAGCGCACACCACTGAGGGCGCCGTATCTCGGCCTCCTTGTCTTTAACCGGCAGTCTCTTTCGTGGTCTTTTTTTTTTTTTTTTTTTTTTTTTTTTTTAAGTTTCTCTTTTTTCTCCAATCTCCTTCTTCAGTTTTTGGTCACTCAGTGTGAGGCGGTTTGCTGCCGGCTGGGCTGAAACTGATGGCCCGCCGTAACTGAGATGGCCTTAGTTGCCTGCTCAGGGTTAAACCCAAATAACTCACTCACTCACTCACTGAAACTGATGGAGTCAGTCGGTCTACATATTATAAATTATTTCGCCGGCCAGAACCTCCCTGGAAAAAGCAATCTCTCGGACATTAATTTTCTCTGGGCTGAGCGGAATTCGTTTGCACGGTTGTTCTATTGAATCGTCTGGATAGTGAGTTGCTTCTGGGCACCCTGGTTGTCGAATCGAGGGAGACAACCAATGTGGGTTTGAGTGGCATGTATACTCGTCTGTGATTTTACTTACACCTTTCGGATCAGGAGCACCAGCACAGATACATTTTGGCAGGAAACAGGCTGACGCCGTAAGGTCGAAAGTCACAAAATAACGCAAAACGCGCATTCTTACAGGAAACAGACTGACTGACAGACTGAGACGAACCACTCTGATTGATTAGCTGAGTATGCACGCACACTTGTTGTCTCCCTCCATTCCCTACCGCAGATCATCTGTAGCAAATGTAAGGAGACAGCCAGTGTGGGCGTGCATGCTCCTCAGCAGGGCCGGGACTACAGGTTATCTCATTCAACCCGACGGCCGTATTTCCCAAATTTTGGAGGCGTCATCTCACGACTGTGGTGCGTCAGGGCTGAATGGGTTAATGACGATTGCTCGTACACTGCGTAACGTCCCGACAGCAACAAGGCTTTCTCAGTTGTCTTTTACATGCCACGCCTTGCGTGGCATGTAAAAGACAACAACAAAACCAGAGTATTGAATGTATGTCGCCAGCCGGTCACTGAATGCAAACTAACCCTAAGACACGCTGCTATGGACGATGCACCTTCTTCTTCTTCTTCTCGAACGCCGCCACACTTAGAGTTTGGCTCTCAAAATGAAATCTGTGGTCTTTTGTAGCGCCTCCACAGGCCCGTACAGTTTCTCTTGTAGAGTGGCGGGCTTCGGCCATATCTCCTCCCTCAGCAGCTGGTGGTTCCCACAGTCCTGGAGGATGTGCTCTGTGGTGACGATGCACCTTCATTCTAATCAGTTCTGGAACCATACTGAGAAACACAGAATGATGGCCTCATCTAGGCTCGCACATATGTCAGGGACATGATTCAGCGGTTGCTGCAAGGGCTCATGAGAGAAAACGCAGCTTGAGTTCTGGAACCATACAGAGAAACACAGAATGATGGCCTCATCTAGGCTCGCACATATGTCAGGGACATGATTCAGCGGTTGCTGCAAGGGCTCATGAGAGAAAACGCAGCTTCAGTTCTTTTTCTTCTTCCTCGATCGCATCCTCTAGACATCCACGCCTGTGGCCCTCACGAATGCTGCTGTCCTCTTCAGTTCGGCAAGGTCGCCGTAGAGTTTCTGCCGCTAGAGTGTCTGGGTACATCTCGCAACATCCTGAAGTGGGCAGTCCCGGCTGGAGCAAGTGGGCAGCAGTCATTGGGGCAACGTCACAGGAGCACATCTCCGTCTGACCAAGTTTTATCTTGTTGTAGAGATGTGCTCTCAGCCTGTTGTATCAGTCCTGTCCGCAGTCTCAACAGGATGACTTGGTCTGCCCTGGGAAGATGGTAGTAGCTGTCCAACTTGTGATTAGGATGCCTCTGAAGCCAAATCCTTTCAGCTATATGCGCATGAAGTTGATGTGCACCATAGGCTAAACGACTTTTCTCATCTTGTTCCCCTTTGATATGCAAAAGAGTTCCCTGCTGCGCTTGGTCAGCATCACTGAGCACACGGCCTCTGTTAAGTGTGATTCCTCACATGGATCGTCAAACGAAGGGTAAAATTCTTACATGAGACAAGAAAACATTGTCGAATTTTAGCAATCAAAGCGAATTAGCATCGGCAAATTCTAGCAATCAAAGCGAATTAGCATCGGCAAATTATAGCAATCAAAGCCTGCCCCGAAGCAGTCCGTTTTAACTCATTCTGTCCGCGACACACCCCGGCAAGATTATGGTTCGACCAGGATGGTGGCAGAGTAGCTTGGCGCCTATAGGCGCCAAGCTGTTCTGCCACCACCCTTGAACTATCATGGTCGATCTGTCTCCTGAATTGTAGTGCAGTACTCAAACGGGATAACTCCAGAATGTGGGTATTTCGTATCTCGGGCACAATGACTTTGATTTGAGGGTGTCATTAATTTTGGGTTAGGCAGCTTCGATTCTTGTTCGCGTGATATTTTCTCGACATTGCCCAAGGCCGTGTATTAATTGGCTGCATGTATTTTTTCTGTATACATCCTCATAACTGAGACTTTCAAGTGCAGACACGACATACCGTCCGCCAGCAGGCCGTTCCACTGGTCCTGCACTCAGGCCAATGAAGTGCTCGCGGGTAGTCAGCATTATTAGCACTCTGCAAGGTGTTCATAACGTGGTCAGTCTTGGACACAGTGTGATAGGACAAACTCCTCGGGATTGACTGCTTCACTGCCGAGACAAAGTGAACACGATCCAACTGCAAGAGGCATAGATCCTCATGAGCCCCCGCAGTTGCGGGGGCTCATGAGGATCTACGCCTCTTGCTGAAACTGTGTTCCTTGGGCGGCAGTGGCTCTTTGGCGTTGAACTGACACAGACACAGTCTGAGACTCACAAACCAGATAGGCGGGGGCAGGGGATCTAACCGTTTGTCTGTCCAGTGCTGAGTGATTCCCCTTGGTTTGTGTACAATTCTGCCAGCGCTTGCCTCACCTATCTGGTTTGTGAGTATCTATATTACTCGAGGCAAATTTGTATCGTTACATTGTTGTGTAATGTTCTGTGGGAAATCAGGGTATTTACCCGACCACATATAGCAATGCACCTTCGTGTTTGTGTATGTATGTTTCTCCTGCCTACTTCCTAAGTTCCGGAGAAAGACATGGGTTATAAGCGAGACCTGATGCATCCTTTTTAGGGATGTAGATGATCGTCTTGTTCTATACCTGCGTATTTCTCTGTGGGCTGGCGAATGGGTGCCTGATAGGCGGGGGCAGGGGATCTAACCGTTTGTCTGTCCAGCGCTGAGTGATTCCCCTTGGTTTGTGTACTGTCTGAGACACACAATCTGCGTCCCCTGGCATTAAGGGGTTAAGGGGTTATGAGTGCTAGGTCTATAAATAGGGAACGTGATATCCTGAGCTACACGAAACTCTCCTGTAAACGTTAATTTTGTGCCATTAGTGTGCACGCCCGCTGGCTGAAAGGTTTTCAGGCGCCGCGTTTCCAGAAAGATAATCGGAGGAAAGCAGAAGAAAGGCGAAATCAGCCTGGTTGAAATATTACCAAGTAATGGGCGACATTCGGCAGGCCCGCCCTAAAACACAAGGCCAATTTATCTGGAAAAGATAACGACGCCGAGGAAGACGAAATTAATGCAGAAAAAAAAATGTTGAAGCAGAACAACTGGCAAACTTGAAAGGGGGTTGGGGGAGGGTGGGGGGTGGTGGATTGGCCCAATGACAGTTCAAATGTTAGCTTGGCGCCCTCTTGGCGCTATCTTTGAACAATCCTGGCCAGTCGATATTGCGGACATGGCAAAAACGGTCTCGTGATTATGAATCGACCGCAGTGGCCGCAACTGATCGTGAAAGTATGAAATTAAAACGATGAAGGCGCGATGGCTGCGATGCTAATGGCTGTAACTCATTGTGCCCGAGGTACGAAATACCCACATTTTGGAGGTATCCTCTGCGGACTGCATGTGACAAATTCAGGAGACAAATCGACCATGACAGTTCAAGGTTGGTGGCAGAATAGCTTGTCGCCTATAGGCGCCAAGCTATTCTGCCACCACCCTTGAACTATCATGGTCGAGCAGTATCTTGCTGTGGTGTGTCGCGGGCAAAATGAGTTACTCACAGGAATGTGGAAGCCAGGACATGTCCCGAGACTTGACGAGGGTTTTGAACGTCAGTATGTATGTCCGGCCGATATATCCCGTTGACGCTCAGAGTCGGCGGCAAATAACTTTTGGATTTCCCCGTCCTCTGTGGTTCCGTTTAAGGCGTTGAGACCAAACAACAACCAAAAATGACTGCAAGAAAAATATTATGTTGCTTTATCCTTGAATTTGATCAGGATTTAAGCTTGAAACTTGAAGCTGACTTTCATTATTTGCGGGATAACACAAAAGCGATGCCACCTGCAGACTTAGTCCGTTTATCGCCGCGGCACAGCGAACAACACGCATTTCCAAGAGGCATAGACGCTCATGAGCCCCCGCAGATGCGGGGGCTCATGAGCATCTATGCCTCATGGATTGGTGGCATTATTCCCACTGCCGCACGACTACAATGCAGACAGGGCCATCTGTGACGCGTGGTGACGGTTTCCGCACTTTCCGAGACATGATTC
The DNA here is from genome assembly GCA_036245525.1 of Semisulcospira habei. Lineage (NCBI taxonomy): Eukaryota > Metazoa > Mollusca > Gastropoda > Semisulcospiridae > Semisulcospira > Semisulcospira habei. The sequence continues at coordinate 43,579,808 of BTPG01000006.1, forward strand.
CAGTTAGCAAAAACCCTTCGACCGTCGTGGGCCGCAGTGTGCCTGCGCACGGCTGTGCGTGGGCCCACTGCGGCCGACGTCGGCCCGTTGACCTTTGTCTTACTGGGATAGAGCTTCTGAGTTGCAGGGAAGGGATTAGGATTGAGTTGAAGAAGCGTATACAGTTAGTTTTTGTCTTGTTCTGGGTTTGTGGCCTTACTGGGATAGAGCTTCTCAGTTGCAGGGAAGAGATTAGGCTTGAGTTGGAGAAACGAATACAGTTAGTTTTTGTTTTGTTCTGGGTTTTTATTGTTTTGCAAGTGTTAACCCCTTCCCTGCCAATGTACGTACATTTTCCTTTGTGAAATCTGTGTTCATTCAGCGACCAGAAGCCAACACCGTCCAAGAAACTTGGATACAAATTGATCTCAGCAAGAGGCATAGTCGCGGGGGCTCATGAGGATCTATGCCTCTTACTTTTCGCTCTCTGTTCATTTTTTTGTTTAGGGCAGCGGAAGGTTTAAAGCGCGCCGAACATGCTACGAACTTTAAAACTGAACTGAACACAACCTTTTTTTCCCGCCGTATATAAGCAAGAGCCGTCACAGCCAACTCAATATATAATTTAGACATCGCAGTGATGAGTTTTGTCCTGCAGGAAACGTGGAGAGTTGGCGTCAATATTAGAGTCGATTTCCCCGGGCCGTAAAATCCATCGTATGTTCGGATCTCTTCAACTCATTCAGCCCGACGGCCGTATTTCCCAAATTTTGGAGGCGTCGTCTAACGACCATGCACCTGTCGGCGCCAAGCTAATCTGGCACTCACAAACCAGATAGATAATCTAGCACTGCCCTTGAATTATCATGGTCGACCCATCTCCTGCTGTAGGGCGTCACGGCTGAATGGGTTACAGCAATCTACTCCACGTATTTAAGGGTTAACAGCTGACAATAATAATAATAATAATAATAATAATAATAATAATAATAATAGTAATAATAATAATAATAATAATAATAATAATAATAATAATAATAATAATAATAATAATACATAGTTTTTATATAGCGCCCTTCCCCACGGACAGCAAGCTCGCAGCGCTTTACAGCACAAAAAAATTATATTAAAGGAGAAAAATTAGAGCGCACTCAGTCTTTAAATAATCACGTGCTCGCACCATATCTCCTGTATCAATGTTCCTAGTGTGCCTGCGACGAGCAGTATTCTGTTAAACACATTTTGTTGTCTTGTGCCGATTTATTTGTCACAAGGTATAAATACTTCACAGCAGACTCCTTGAAGGTTTTGTTCCGGGATGTTCCCCGGACAAAGATCTTCAGTTTTCTGAGAGAGTGCAATCTTTTTCATAAGATTTGAGCATTCATAGACTATGATAATTCTCTTATTTTATTATTTTTTAACAACTTTTTTACGAGTCTCTAGACGAGTCTTTTAAAGACCTGTGCGACATTTTAGCAAGCAATATTTTAAAGATATATTTACATCGTGTCTTAAGACCTTTCTTTTAGTCTGGCTCGCCAGATTTTTACCCATCCCGCCGCGAGATGGCCTTAGTTGCCTGCTCGGCGTTAAACCCAAATAACTAACTGTTACGTGGTGGAGTTGTAGTCGTAGTATGATAAACACACCAGACGCACGCACGTAAGGTTCTTTTAAATAAACCTCATTCAGCTGCAATCCGTCACACGTGGCTTAAGGATGTAGACAATCCTGGAGAAACAGTTCCAACAATATTTTAATTCAGCGATGCGATCTCCACACAATGCAGTTCCAAACTCACAACCACTGATACAATGTCTCTTCTGCAATGTCCACACTCTGACACAAAGTTTCTCATACACAGCGTCTCACACAATGTACACCCAACACGGGCCACGTACCTATGCTAACTGTGTCTCTACAACTGACAAATGCAAGAAATGTACACATAAGCTTCCCAGCACGACTCTTTTATAGTAACATACTTTCCAGAAAAATCGCGGAAGTTCGTACAACACAACCAATCAGAACAAACTACGTAACTAAAACTCCTAAATATCAATGAATAAACATTTCACTGGAATATTCTGTAAACATCTGGCTGCTATTTACCAGCCCCTATGTAGGAAAATCCCGGCGCGCTATGACGTCACACAAAAGTAGGCCAGGCAGGTCACAACCTTGCCCACTTTATTTGGAAAACACGCGATTAGTGCACTAGTACTGAACGCTAAGCTACACGCGCGCAGTAAACAAATGAATACTCGAGCTGCTTCTAGACTCTTCGTGACTCAACTCCGTGCGGCAACAGATAATCAACACCGCACTATTCGTAAACGAAAGTGAAATTCACTGAAAAGGTACGTGATTCGTAATCATGATAGCTCAAATAAACATTGGATCGTTTCCTACGAATTATACATGACCGTTCTCACAGAACAACACAACCACAATCGTAACACTAACTAACTACCTTAGTATGTCTTACACTAATGCAGGACAATAGGGCAAATTTCAATTGATTATGAAGTATTGTAACACTAACTAACTACCTTAGTATGTCTTACACTAATGCAGGACAATAGGGCAAATTTAAATTGATTATGAAGTGTGAATGTCGTATTTCGTCTCCTCTGTACGCAGAAGAGTTCCTTCCGTTACGCTAAAAAGGCGCTGGAAGACAAAATATCGTACGTATGATAACTCACGTGGTTTTGTGAAAAGAAGGGTAGAGACGTCTTAGTTGAGGCAAGACAACATTGAGAACCCGTTTGTATGGGCGAATTTTAGCAATCAACGTCTGCCTAAGAGCAGATCGCTTCAATCTTGTTCAGTTTTTAACTCATTCTGCCCGCGACACACCACAGCAAGATATGGCTTCGACCATGATAGTTTAAGGGTGGTGGTAGAATAGCTTGGCGCCTGTAGGCGCCAAGCTATTCTGCCACCACCCTTGAACTATCATGGTCGATCTGTCTCCTGAATTGTAATGCGGTCTTCAGAGGGTAATTGCAAAGTGTGGGTATTTCGTACCTCGGGCACAATGAGTTAACATCTGCTTCGTGATTGTAGGGAGCTTGTGCGCAGAGCTGTTATACCTTCTGAGTTGCGAGGAAGGGAGCAAAGAAGGATGTGGACTGTTAGCTTTTTGTGGCGTTTCATCGTGTTTAATTTGCGTCGTCAGCTCTCTGATTTTTGGAGAGCTCGTGGGCACAGCTGTAATACCGAACACTAGCTGACACCAAGGGACGTTGGTCATGACCAGAAAACGGTTCGGTGTAATCACCTGACCAAAAGAGCCGCCATACGAGTTAAGCCCCTGAAATGACGCGGGGCTTACGCTCGAAAAATGTTTAAAACACCAAATTAGGACTAATTAGTTATGTCTCAATTTTGCATGACAGCAAATTAAAGTACCATTGCGCGTAAATTTGAAGACACATTTCAGCACCATTTATGTTTATTATGCCTTGTCGACGCACCTAATGAACTGTAACAGCATTTGGGACACGCAGCAAAAGCTCACGCGTAATCGCACTTATTTACTCTGCGCTGCCTTTAGCGCATCAGTCTATTTTTAGCTGTTCCTCGCACTGATAGCGTTGTATTTCTAGAACGGAGTGGAGTCATTGTCAGGTTACTTAATATAAAGACGTGTGCTAAACTGGATTGTTCCCGTGTCTAACTGAACCATAACTAGACCTGTATGTAGCGTTTCGTAACCATCTGTTACAGAAGTGTATCTTTGAAGACTTACGGCGGTTGTGGGCCCTTAAGTTTGAAGACTTACGGCGGTTGTGGGCCCTTAAGTTTGAAGACTTACGGCGGTTGTGGGCCCTTAAGTTTGATGAAGACTTACGGCGGTTGTGGGCCCTTAAGTTTGAAGACCTACCGCGGTTGTGGGCCCTTAAGTTGGAAGACTTACGGCGGTTGTGGGCCCTTAAGTTTGAAGACTTACGGCGGTTGTGGGCCCTTAAGTTTGAAGACTTACGGCGGTTGTAGGCCCTTAAGTTTGAAGACTTACGGCGGTTGTGGGCCCTTAAGTTTGAAGACTTACGGCGGTTGTGGGCCCTTAAGTTTGAAGACTTACGGCGGTTGTGGGCCCTTAAGTTTGAAGACCTACCGCGGTTGTGGGCCCTTAAGTTTGAAGACTTACGGCGGTTGTGGGCCCTTAAGTTGGAAGACTTACGGTGGTTGTGGGCCCTTAAGTTTGAAGACTTACGGCGGTTGTGGGCCCTTAAGTTGGAAGACTTACGGCGGTTGTGGGCCCTTAAGTTTGAAGACTTACGGCGGTTGTGGGCCCTTAAGTTGGAAGACTTACGGCGGTTGTGGGCCCTTAAGTTTGAAGACTTACGGCGGTTGTGGGCCCTAAAGGTCAAATGACGTATCCTGCTTTCCATGCTGCATGTTATGTCAGTTTAACCCTTTTAGCTCCAAGATCCCATTTCTCAAATTTTGGAGGTGTCGCCAAAGGACTATGTATAAGTTGCAGGCGATGGCATGACCATGATAATTCAAGGGTAGTGCCAGATTAGCTTGGCGCCTGAAGGCACCAAGCTAATCTGGCACTACGGCCCTTGAATTATCATGGTCAAGCCATCTCCTGCTGTAGGGACTCAGGGCTAAATGGGTTAAGAGGACCATTTGCGGCCGTTGTGTCGGATGTGGCACTGTTTCAGCCTTGGGGGAGAAAAAGCTTCATATGAGGACATGCAGTTCAGCTTCTGAATTTGTTTCGCTAGGTTTAGATTAAAACCCCTCTCCTCCTGCTTATAGCTTGTGTATTTACAAAACACCACCAAAGAAACAAAACAAAACAAAAAAAAAAAAAAAAAAAAAAACCAACTTGCGCTTTTCTAGCCCATTTGCTGTTTTCGCCACGAAAACAACCTTTAATGAACGGCGTAGTATGTCAAAACTGCTTACGTCATTTCCTGTACAGGTGTCGATTTGTAACTTGATAGCTGCTTGACGTAGCAGAAGAGATATTAAAAATAAAAAAAAATAAAAAAAATCTTTCTCGTTTCTGATTAACTCCTAAACTGCCGAACAACCTCCAGATGCAAGAGTGCTCATGAGAATCCATGCCTCTTGTTGGCATTATTCCTATGCACGTCCCTCAGGCATCATCGTGTGGTTATCATTATTCCTATGCACGTCTTTCAGGCATCATCACGTGGTTATCATTATTCCAAACCACGTCCCTCAGGCATCATCATGTGGTTATCATTATTCCTATGCACGTCCCTCAGGCATCATCATGTGGTTATCATTATTCCCATGCACGTCCCTCAGGCATCATCATATGGTTATCATTATTCCTATGCACGTCCCTCAGGCATTATCATGTGGTTATCATTATTCCTATGCACGTCCCTCAGGCATCATCGTGTGGTTATCATTATTCCTATGCACGTCCCTCAGGCATCATCATGTGGTTATCATTATTCCTATGCACGTCCCTCAGGCATCATCTTGTGGTTATCATTATTCCTATGCACGTTCCTCAGGCATCATCATGTGGTTATCATTATTCCTATGCACGTCCCTCAGGCATCATCATGTGGTTATCATTATTTCTATGCACGTCCATCAGGCATCATCATATGGTTATCATTATTCCTATGCACGTCCCTTAGGCATTATCATGTGGTTATCATTATTCCAAAGCACGTCCCTCAGGCATCATCATGTGGTTATCATTATTCCTATGCACGTCCCTCAGGCATCATCATGTGCTTATCATTATTCCTATGCACGTTCCTCAGGCATCATCATGTGGTTATCATTATTCCTATGCACGTCCCTCAGGCATCATCATGTGGTTATCATTATTTCTATGCACGTCCATCAGGCATTATCATGTGGTTATCATTATTCCAAAGCACGTCCCTCAGGCATAATCATGTGGTTATCATTATTCCTATGCACGTCCCTCAGGCATCATCATGTGGTTATCATTATTCCCATGCACGTCCCTCAGGCATCATCGTGTGGTTATCATTATTCCAAACCACGTCCCTCAGGCATCATCATGTGGTTATCATTATTCACATGCACGTCCCTCAGGCATCGTCATGCGGTTATCATTATTCCTATGCACGTCCCTCAGACATCGTCATGCGGTTATCAGGTGATGAATTGGCGGCTGTTTAACACTTTTAGCCCCGGGACCCTGCAGCAGAAGATGGATTGATCATGATAATTCAAGGGTAGTGCCAGACGAGCTTGGCGCCTAAAAGCGCCAAGCACGTCTGGTACTACCCTTGAATTATCATGATCAATCCACCTCCTACAACTGGTACATAGTCATTGGGCGCAACACCTCTAAAATTTGAGAAATGGGACCTTGGGGCTAAAGCAAGAGGGGCTGATTGCAGAGTTAAAGAAGTTAACAGGTATTTCTAGTTCAGTGTCGGCATTAACGAGGTTAAAGTAGAACGAATCAACAAAGTAACAACAACACCTGATGAAGTAGACAGCTTCTATAGTGTCAGAACTAAGACGGGATTCGATTGGATAGAATTACTATGGAGCGATGGTAAATTGGATTAGATTAGATGAGACTGACCTGGGTGGAATTTGGGTTTCCTTTTTCTCTCTGGGAATCACCATCTGCAGCTGAAACAAATTGCAGATTTTTCTTTTTCTTTTCTGCCAGACTGTTTTGATTTGAGAAGAAAAACACGCATCGGATTCACATGGAATGAAAAACAGAAACACACACGCGTCGGATTTACGTGAAATTCTAAGCCATTGGTCCCTACATCGTGATCATCTTCGCCTAGAGCGGATAATTTATTTGATTTCCTTAGTTTAGTTTAGATATTAGTAGTTTAACCCTTTTAGCCTCAAGGTCCCATTTCTCAAATTTTGGAGGTGGTGCCTAACGACAATGTACCAGTTGCAGGAGATGGCTTGACCATGATAATTCAAGGGTAGTGCCAGATTCTGCGTCTACTGACAGTGAGGAAGGCGAAATGCAATAATAATATTCAGAATGTATCACCTGACAAGAAAATTCAAAACATATTTTCTAAACTTTCGTATAAGGCGCTAGGGAAGCTGGGTAGCTCAGTTAGTAGAGCGTTGGACTCTCGTCCGAAAGGTTGTGGGTTCGAACACAACTGTGGTCAAAATTTGTTCAGACATTTTTTCGGTGCCCCGTCTTTAGAAATCACCCTCGTTGTAGACAAAAGGTGTTAAGCCCTAAACGTTCAACGTTTTTTTTTTTAATATTTTTTTATAAGGCGATAGTTATGAAGAAACATTAAGAAAGTTCAGATTTACGGCACAGTTTCACATTTTGTAATAGACATTAATCTCCTAGAGAAAGGAGAAAGGTTAGCTCTTGTTTTTCTCTGTCCCTCAGTCATTACTCATTAGCTGCTTCCCATCATACTTAGGTTTTTCTTTCCTTTGAAAAGTGTGCAGTTGAGTTAAAAAGAGATCGGCTGAAAATAGACCGCTCGCAAAAATGCCACATTAATATTCACGACTAAGGCTTTGAAAAGGCCATTGTCGATTTTCTTTCTCTTGCAAGCGATGTAGACCTTCATGATGCTCATTTAGGTCAGTGCGCCCACCCCACCCCCCACCCCATCCCCCTTCACGCCTTTCTGTATCATCTCTGCACCATCGACGAGTCCTCGAAACGCCCCACCACCACCTCTCTCTCTCTCTCTCTCTCTCTCTCTCTCTCTCTCTCTCTCTCTCTCTCTCTCTCTCTCTCTCTCTCTCTCTCTCTCTCTCTCTCTCTCTCCTCTCTCTCCCCCCCCCCACCCCTCCCCCAATCCTACCTCCATATAGCACCATTTTTTGTGCAGGACATCGCATCTTCACTTCATATACCGACCTGACTGCTAGCAAAAAGTTCTCGGACCGACGTTGGCCGCCGTCGGCCCGAAGTCGTTTTGCGTGTTTGGGCTGTCTGCAGCTAGGAGCCTGAAGATCCCAATCAATACGGAATTAGCGGTGACCTTTTCCCGCGAAAGGCTTCTTCTATCATTGCGTCCGTTATCAGTTAATTTGGACAGATTTTTTTCCCCTTTCTTCAACTTGAAGTGTTTTGGTGAAATCTTCAGATGACAGGTTGAATGAGAAAAACAGATGTAAATTTTCAATGCTTGAATGTTTGGGGGTTATTTGGGTTAACTCATTCGCGGCAAGCCGCATCCGGATGCGCTGGCGTAAGCCGCGAATGAGTTATCCCCTTCACTGACAGGGGCTGCAATGATGTCTCTGGAACCATCCCCCTCAAGGTTCACTGCCTCTAAATTAATCCTCTCTGAGGCACACTGATCTCAATGAGGACAGCAAGAGGCATAATAATAATAATAATAATAATAATAATAATAATAATAATAATAATAATAATAATAATACATAGTTTTATATAGTGCCCTTCCCGACAGACAGCAAGCTCGGAGCGCTTTACAGCACATAAAAATAATTTTTAAAAAAGAAAAAAAAAAAAAGAAGAACGCACTCACTCTTTAAATAAACACTTGCACGCACCATGCATTCCTAACACGAAATTTGTGGGTGCTCATGAAGATCTATGCCTCTTGCAGTGAGGGTTTGGAACAAATGAAATGAAATGAAACTTTATTTCTGAACGGAAGAAGCAGTTAACACATGTGCCATTTTTCACGCTTGCCGTTGCTAATCTACAAAGGTACAACTCTGCTAAAGGTACAAGGCTACTAACATACAAAGGTACAACTCTGCTAAAGGTACAAGGCTACTAACATACAAAGGTACAACTCTGCTAAAGGTACAAGGCTACTAACATACAAAGGTACGAAGCTACTAAGATACAAGTGCACATAATATAACAAGTCGTTCAAAAAAGATGGATAAGGCAAAATGGAGGGCACCAATTATGATTGCTAATAATGTGAATGGCCAAAAAAGAGAGAAGATATTCTTTAAAATTCCTTCTTTCACTGAAATCAACCACGCGCGCACGCTCTCGCCGCACCCACATACACACAAGCACACACACACACACACACACACACACACACACACACACACACACACACACACACACACAAAACACACACACAGGAAGGGGGAAGGAGGGGGGGTCTTGGCAGTAAACGGGTTGAGCAACACTGATGTTCTGGATTGTCTACATTTATAATTATGTATCGATCGTTTGTCGTCGGAGCACACAACGTTTTCCGCAGATATCTCCGAAGAACCACTTTTCTATACCAATCTTACAACGAATATTATTACTCCATGAGCTAGCCCGGTCTACCGTGCACGCCCCCCCCCCCCCCCCTCCAGTACTCAATAAGATGGGTTTCAACGTGTACCTTAGTATGTCCTGAGATGTTTAAGCCATGTTCCCTGAATCAGAATTCATTCCAGAAGCCCAAATCAGGCGGTCCGTGGCGCAGTGGTTAAGGCGCCTGCCACCAATGCCAAAGGTGCGAGGTTCGAAAACGGGTTCCGGCGTCGGACTTTTCTCCTCTGGTAAGTGTCACCGTTAATTCGGGCGGACCGTCGAGGGTTCTTTCTCCGGGTACTCCGGTTCTTCCCCCCCCCCCCCCCCCCCCACCCTCACACACACACTTTGGTACCGGTTTCAGGCCACTTTACAAATTTCAAATACAAGCGATCAAAAATCTCTGTAACTTCAGTAGCTGAACTGGCCCTTCGTCTGTCTTGTACTGTGTTTGTCTTAAATGGCGTAAATCCGTGTCTGTTACGTGAGTGTGCGTGTTGGGTTTCAGTTTCGCGGCGCTTTGAGTCGATTTGCCCAAAAATTGAGAAAAAGCGCCTATATAATAACGGTATTATTATTATTATTATTATTATTATTATTATTATTATTATTATTATTATTATTATGTTAAGGCACACCTGCATCCTCTGCAAAAAAACAGATTGAAAAAATATTGAATCTCTGGCTCACAGTGAAGGTATTTGTGCACCCAGAGGATGCAGAAGATGTGCCTTAACATAATATTGCCTGATTTGGGTTTCTGGAATGAATTCTGATTTCTTTAGAGAAAAATGTTTCTCAACCTCACTTTAGCATCCTCGAAGAGCGTGAATGGGGGTACCCTTGTGCCATCGGCTATATCTCTGGTGTGTTCCTAAGGATTTTCGGGGAACATGGCTTAAACATATCAGGACATACTAATGTACAATTTGAAACCCATCTTATTATTGAGTCCTGGGGGGGGGGGGGGGGTAGTGAGGGGTGCACGGTAGCTTATGGACTATATCATTCCGTGACAATTGCCCTAATAAGATTTACTTTTAAGAAACTCGAACAATGCGGCAGTTCTGCTGTACAGTCGTGAAAATGGGGAATCTTTTTCAAGAAATGACTGATTATACATCCCTAAACGTGCCCCAGATATGTCAAGCCCAGGATAAGAAAAAAAATCAATTTTCACGTGAATTGGTCAAGTTCAGTTTCAAACCTGCAACAGCGCAGGCACACATGAAGTCTGTACGCTTATTATAATAAGTAATTTGTGTGTGTGGTTGGATGTTAATTATTGCTATTCTTTGATATTCATAAGTTGTGTTTGGTTGATTTATATATATGATTATTTTTTTTAAAATTATTATATATATATATATTTTTTGTTGGGGGGGTCTAATATCACCAATGTGTGAAAAGACGTTAAATAAATTCCTGATCCTGATCTGTACGCTTGGCGGCCTCGATATTGAAATCGGCCGGGGCTGTATTTAGGGTACGTGGTATTCAAAATGGTTTGTTCTTGGCTTTTCACCATTTTTTTTAACGACTGTACAGAAAAATCGACAAATCATAGGAGGTCAGTAAAAAATATTCCATGTTAGGTCAATTGGCACTAAATGATATTCGTTCTTAAACCATTCAGCCCTGACGCACTACAGCAGGAGATGGGTCGACTATGATAATTCAAGGGCAGTGCCAGATTAGCTTGGCGCCTATCGGCGCCAAGCTAATCTGGCACTGCCCTTGAATTATCATGGTCGATCCATCTCCTGCAACTGATGCACAGTCATTAGACGACGCCTCCAAAATTTGGGAAATACGGCCGTCGGGCTGAATGAGTCAAAGTGGTACAGAAAAATGTCTCTTTGCGGAGATAATTGGGATAAACTTTGTGAACTCCGATGTCCAACGGCCTATATACATATTGTTCGTGTACTGTGCACAGATAATATATCATTGATTATAAAGCTCCGTTCTGGAGATTAGTCACAATTCATTCATTCATTCATTATTATTATTATTATTATTATTATTATTATTATTATTATTATTATTATTATTATTATTATTATACAAATATTCGGGTTTGTTTTAGTTTGGTTTGTGTACGGTTGGTGTTCGCGGAATGTTAATTCCGGCGAAATAGCGCAGTTCATTTCATTGTAAGAATGTGTACCGAGACACTCTCACATACCGCAATTGTCTTGGACGACATCACATTCGCAGTGGAGAACACCTGCGGCTCCCACCCACTTGTACGCACATGCACGCAATCACGCGCAAATGTGTTCGAGAAATTATCGCGTCGAATTGCTCACACAATATTGAGCAGCCTCTTCGAGGAGAAAGCCCGCGGTCCGGGCGATTATGGAAAGGTGTCATTACCACTAGCCAATCATAGCGGCCTAGGCACCCCTTTGCTGCAGAGATTCTAGCAAGTACTACAAGAGGGCGTAGATGCTCATGAGCCCCCGCAGTTGCGGGGGCTCATGAGCATCTACGCCTCTTGCCGACGTTGTTTATGTCTGAGGTCCCCATGCAGAGATCGGGCGCAAGGTCTGCGCAGTGGAAGCACAAGATAGTAAGTCAAATTGACTTTGGAATGCCATGAAAATCTCGCTTTCATAAAAGTGGACTAACTGTCTTTCGCCTACTTCAAAGGGCAGTGTTGGTTTCAGAGATTTCTGTAGGGGGGCAGGGCGGGGGGGGGGGGGGAGAAGGGGGGGGGGCGTGGGGGGCAGGGGGGGGGGGCTAAAAAAAATTATCTCCCGCTTGTTTCGCGCAAGAACCAGCGTTATTTACGTGCGTGTTTCTGGTACTAGAGAGTTCACCCAGTAAGTCACAAGATCATGATGATCGGTCTGTCGGGCACAGAGGTCCGACAAGTAATCACTGTGTGCTGGTCTGTGATACTGGACCTTAAAGGCCGAACACTGTGTGCTGATCTGTGATTAAGGAAGCCATGAGGCCCAAAATCACAGACCAGCCCTGACACAGCTGGATTCGGCTGCATGTGGAGTTCCACTTAACTCATTCTACCCCAAGACCGAAATCCCCAAATGTTGCCGTTGTCCTCTGAAGACTGCATTGCAATGCAGGACACAGATCGACCATGATAGTTCAAGGGTGATGCCAGAATAGCTTGGCGCAGGCGCCAAGCTATTCTGGCATCACCCTTGAACTATCATGGTCGATCCTTATCTTTAGGTGGTGTGTCTGGGGTAGAATGAGTTAAGCACCCAGGGCCAGTGGCGCGGCGAGCGAGGTTAGTCCTGCTATAGCGGGGTGATTGTTAATAATATGAGTACTTTATTATCTCGAAAAGAGAAATTCGGTTGTGGTACATTTATAGCAAATAGTACAAACAAGGCATGAAAACATTATAACATAATTCTGGACATTTTCTTCCTGCACTTACACAGCTACAAATTTCAAATGGACATAAGTAAACACTACAAAATCTTTACACATAACTCTTACACATCACATCTCGCACATAAACGTCTTTTATGAACTGAACTGAGCGGCACTTACACATTCACACCCACCTCTACACATGCATATATAATACGCGTGTTTCAACCTAGTCCTAACCCTCACTATTTATTATACAAACGTCCCAATACATTATTACACATTATTACACAAGCTGCGTAATTAAAATCTACCTTTCGTAAAATAATTAGTGGGTAAACACTCAGTAACAAAAATCCCAATATGTCCATGCTCACCACAAGCTGTAGCCCCTTCACAACCGAGAAACGACTGAACACCACCCAACTGCAAGAGGCACAGATCCTCATGAGCCCCCGCAGTTGCGAGGGCTCATGAAGATCTGTGTCTCTTGCTGACACGACTGTGTCTCTTGCTGTTATGGAGCTGTAGCGGATCACCTTGCTTAGTGGCTGGTGCAGGACTCAGCTCACTCATGCAACCCAGCTCCTGCCAGTGAACGATGCCTTCATGCAGGAAGCATAGAAATAGGGGTGGGGGGGGGGGGGGTGCGTCTCTTTACCGTTTTCACGCTCGCTCTTCAGCGGTCAAGACTGAAGCGCGACGTTCCCATTTAAATACGTGTCTCCTGCTGGTCATTTTGCTATCTGTGTTCCTCGAGGCAGGTAGGTTTATCCGGCAGTGAGTCTCCCATTGGTTTCACAGACATCATTTCTTGCCGCTGGCAGTAGTGCAGAGTTATAGCATCGACCCTTTCACTAAGATTATGCTTTGGTAGTCTTTGTTAATTCAACGCCAGAGGGCCCTAGAGCCGGGTTCAGTCGCGAAACATAAATGCAAAGTGGTGTCAGCAAGAGGCACAGATCCTCATGAGCCCCCGCAACTGCGGGGGCTCATGAGGATCTGTGCCTCTTGCAGTTGGGTGGTGTTCAGTCGTTTCTCGGCTGTGAAGGGACTACAGTTCTGCGTGTTGTTGGGAAAGCGAAGACGCGTCCAAATCCTCCTCCACCGCGTCCGGCACAGTCATTTCCAGTCGTCGTAATGATTGTAAAGTTCCAAAGTGCAATCGAGCAAAATCTCAATAGTAGTTTGCGCTGATGTAACGAGCTGTGTAACAAGGTGGCACTTGTTGAAAAACATGTGGACACTCGGTCCTGGAGTACGTTTTTGCTGTCACAAAGCTAGTGGCCGATATTTCTTGGGAGTCCCGACGACCTAAAATAATAATAATAATAAAAGGACCTAAGGAGACTCCAGGAGATTTTTAACAATTGTCACAAATTTGGTGGCGATTCCACGTGCTTTGTAGCAAACGCACATTTTGTCACAAAACACGTGGGGGTGTCCATAGCGTGTCCAGGAACTTTGTGACAATTGTTACAGTACCACAAAGCTCATTACAACATCGCATCACATAATCTGCCGTCATCTGGCAAAAGTCCATTTTTTGAGAAAATTGAGATTTTCATTGTTGTACAATTAAATCTCGCTTTTTTTCATAGATGGACATCCTGAATTTTACCAAATGACGACAGTAATAATACTGTCTTCATGTTCAGTGTTTGAGTGCATGCACGTGTACGTGTTTGTTGGATTCAGATCGTGGCGCTTCGGACCGATGAAACCAGCGGGGGTGGGCGGCCGGGGGAAAAGGCCTATCATTATGTTGTTTTTTTAACTGCACGTATGGTTTTCTAGGAATGTTTTCAAACGACGAACTGTGTGAACTAAGTGCGGACTTGTATTTATGTCTACAATGCGGATAACCGTTTAAGTTACAGCTGTAATCAGTTTGTCGCTGCGTGCTTTCAGCCGTTTCGAAATAATCGAAATAAACACAAAACACGTGAGATAATGACACGATTGCAGACATGTGCTCCTGTAACACAAAACACGTGAGATAATGACACGATTGCAGACATGTGCTCCTGTAACACAAAACACGTGAGATAATGACACGATTGCAGACATGTGCTCCTGTAACACAAAACACGCGAGATAATAACACGATTGCAGACATGTGCTCCTCAGTAACACAAAACACGTGAGATAATGACACGATTGCAGACATGTGCTCCTGTAACACAAACACGTGACGGTGAGATAATGACACGATTGCAGACATGTGCTCCTGTAACACAAAACACGTGACGGTGAGATAATGACATGATTGCAGACATGTGCTCCTGTAACACAAAACACGTGAGATAATGACACGATTGCAGACACTTATGTGCTCATGTCAGTAACACAAAACACGTGAGATAATGACACGATTGCAGACATGTGCTCCTGTTACTACGCGTGAATCTGTTTCTTTCTGTCAGAAGTGTAATTAACCCTTTTAGCCCCAAGGTCCCATTTCTCAAAATTTTGAAGGTGTTGCCTAACGACTGTGTACCGGTTGCAAGGGATGGCTTGACCATGATAATTCAAGGGCAGTGCCAGATTAGCTTGGCGCTTGAAGGCGCCAAGCTAAACTGGCACTACCCTTGAATTATCATGGTCAAACCATCTCCTGCTGTAGGGACTCGGGCTGAAAGGATTAAACTCGTCACCGCCATTTTCTGTAATGGTCTTTCCAGCACCATCACAGATTCAGTGCCTGGTGCACATGTGTAGTAGCGAGGTCGACAAGAGGTATGGATCCTCATGAGACCTCGCAGCTGCGGGGGGCTTATGAAGATCTATGCCTCTTGCGTTTGGGTGTTGCGCGTAGTGTTCCGTCAGTGAAGGGGTTAGACACGACAGGAAATGACATTGCAGTTGCAGACTTCAGACGGATTCAAGGTACTTTCCATAATCTAATTTCGAGTTATGCCCACAAGGGATATATATATATATATATATATATATATATATATATATATATATATATATATATATATATATATTATATATATATATATATATATATATATATATATATATATATATATATATATATATATAATTATATATATATATATATATATATAATTTATATATATATATATAATATATATATATATATATATATATATATATATATATATATATATATATATATATATATATTATATATATATATATATATATATATATATATATATATATATATATATATATATATATATATATATGGTCCGTGGGCGTTTCCTATATATATATATATACATCCGAATTGTTATAAGCGAAGTCGACTACTACTACTACTACTACTACTACTAATAATAATAATAATAATAATGACCAGGGGCGATTCAGTTGCCTCGAGGGTGTGTGTGTGTGTGGGGGGGGGGGGGGGCCTCTAACTTTTTGTTTTGGACCTTAAATCTGATACAAGAGGCCTCCCCGACGCTAAACCTTGCTTCCAGGGGCCGAAAAAGCGGAAAGGTGGAGGGGGGAGGGGGGCTCAAACACTGACCCATTACATAGACGCGCCCCCCACCCCCCCTCCCAGATTCGCCCCTGATGACAACAACAATGCGTTGTCTTCGTGAGTACATGATTGCGTGTGTTATTTTTATCGTTATTTTTATTTCCCCTGGCGTGTTTCTGTAAACTTTAAGAGGGCGTAATAATAATAATAATAATAATAATAATAATAATAATAATAATAATAATAATAATAATAATGTATATTTTAAAGGCGCCTATACTTTCAGCAAATGCTTTAGGCGTCGTACAAATGGCGTAGTACAGTTACCATTCACCAAACAACGCTGTCAACCGAACATACACACTGGTCCAATTACGCAGCACTAAGGACACACACACACACACACACACACACACACACACACACACACACACACACAAATAAAATAGATAAAATAATGACTGGAAAAAGGAGTCACTTCAACCTGGTGTCCTCAAATTCAACCGCCGTTTACGTTTGTTTGTGAGGTTCAGTAACCCGCGTACTTAGTATATTGTTGCGGCCCCTGAGTTGACGGCGTTGTCATGCTGATGGGTTTAACCCTTTTCACCCTGATACACAATTGCTTAAAATAAATTTGACTATGATAGTTCAAGGGCGTGATGCCAGAATAGCTTGGCGCCAGAGGCGCCAAGCTATACTGGCATCACGCCCTTGAAGTAAAATAGTCAATCTCTCTCCTAATCTGTTATATAACCTTCATAAGACAATAAGCAAAGTTTTACGAGTCCAGCCTCAGGATGAATGTAATGGGTTAATTACAAATTGCAATGTTCGTACCCAGAGAAAACTTATGTGTTAACGTTCCTAGACCAGCCCCTTACGTTTGCCTTGGGGGATAACTTCTCATGACCCCCGCAGACCACAGGGGCTCACATGAGAATCTAGGCCTCCTTCTTGTAGATCAGTTTGGTCCTATTTATATACCAACGAAGTATTTCGCGAGGTTAATCTAGTCCACGGCTGCAAATATTTTGGCCCTCGTTTTATCTAGAAAGCGATCGCTGCACGTTAATTGCAGCACTTGAAACCAATTTGAACTCCCTTGAAACTGGATTCAGTTGGACCTCCAGTGACCTACTGTGCACGAGGTCCATAGACGTAAGTTACGATATTAAGAATCCCGGCATGAGGCATAGATCTTCATGAGCCATGTTTGCCTGCATGGGCACACGTGGAACTAATCCACTTTACCGACGAAGTTTCTTTGAGCTATTGCTTGTCGTGGTGCCGCTTATCCCTGTGAGGAGTGCAAAAATATGTCCTAGCTAGAAGTTGAACGAGGCGTAGATTATCCCGAGCCCCTGCACATTGCAGGGGCTCATGAGGATCTATATCTCTTGCAGAGGGAATGATTTTGTGAAGGGATTGTTGGTAATGAATTTGGGCACTCGGGGACATGTAAGCTTCTAGTGGCACTGATTTTTCTGCTCGTTAGCGCTCGCGGGATGGCCTCAGGCTTAAAGATGCTATCCCAACACTGAATTTAAGCTGCGTACATCGGACGATGCGGATATTTGGTGTATGAATCACGTGTGCCGTTGTAAGAGCGGTGTCAATACAACTGTTCAAGAAATTGTTAAAATAACCGCGCGCTAACTTAAAGTAGACCTACGTGATGGTTCAAATGTAGACGCCAAAATTCCTTCTACAATGGTGGACTTAAGTGAAATTATCTTCTCCTGCTGCTGCTGGTGGTCACATTAACTCATTCGAGACGTGCCGCCTCCGGATACGCGGCATAAGCCGCGTATCCGGAGGCGGCACGTCTCGAATGAGTTAAGGGAAGAGTCAGTATTCTCGGTGTCTCAGGTGATAACTAACTATCCGTGTGCATAATCTTCGGGGTTGACGTTATACTACAGACAGTAGGTATATTTGCAGCTAACCTCGGTTTTGGAGGACAAAGAACACAATAGAAACTAGACACGCTAAGCGCACTAACCCATATCAACTATACATCCTACGCGATGTAGCAGAGAAAAACAAAAGCCAGCGAACAGACCACACATACCTTGGAATGTGGTGTAGCCCGAGGACATCCGATCAACAAAAACACTGAGAATCATCAGTGCCGGCTGAGGTCAGCCCGCTTGATGTTGTTTTTGTTGTTTGCATATCCACATGGTGTTTTTTTGCTATAAGTAGGTGACCCTTTGCATCACTGAAAACAGCTTTTGATATTCCAGGCAGTTAGTGTTTTTTTGGGAACGAATCTTTAAACAAAAAGTGTAAACTCTTTGACTTAGAGGTTTTGGCTTTGCAGCAGTAATTGCTTTACCGTCGCATATCCAGCGCATCCTCGGCTCGAAAAACACAAGTGGTGCCAGCAAGAGGCATAGATCCTCATGAGCCCCCGCACTTGCGGGGGCTCATGAGGATCTATGCCTCTTGCAGATGTGTGATACGTGCGTGCATGTGTGTGTATGTGTGTGCGTGCGTGCGTGCGTGCGTGCATGTGTGTGTATGTGTGTGCGTGCGTGCGTGCGTGCGTGTGTGTGTGTGTGTGTGTGTGTGTGTGTGTGTGTGTGTGTGTGTGTGTGTGTGTGTGTGTGTGTGTGTGTGTGTGTAAGATTGAAGCCGGTCAAGGGCCCGTGCTGTAGGTTTCGTCAATACAAGAGCTGGGCTCGTTAGTCCATGATTAGTCATAATTAAGCTTTTTCTCGTTTCATAAAACTGCTTTCCATGTATTGAAAAAATATTTCCCTGTTCTTTTGTAGACTTATCGCCCGGTTTACATGTCCGTCAGTCAGCCCCACTATTCATTTCTTGGTTGCTTTGGTCAAATTTAGCGCCTGGGTGATTGAGCACCGTCCCCCCCAAAAAAGGGCTATCCTGATAAGAGCGTACGTACGCTTCAGAAATCTGCTATCACGGCAATAATATAGACAACGTAGATATTCCGTAAAGGTCTGTCAGGCGCGTGTAGATCATAAACTATGAGGGGTCTAGTTCTCCGTATCAATGGCTGTTCCATCTCCCGCAGCGCGCGCTTGAAGTCACTGAGTGTTACTGATATTTGACCAGAAATTTACAATCGATGCAGTTATAGTATGGATGCCTACCTGCCCAGCTTGCTCCGTAAAACCGCAGGAGTCCTCTTACCTGGTCTATATTAGTACTCGGACAAGCCATCAGCTACCTTTCAGCTCAGCTGGAGGTAAGGTCTATGACCCCCGCCCCCTCTTTGACCCTCTCACTGCCATGGGGGAAAATGTGATGAAATTACGCGAACACCACCCATCTGCAAGAGGCAAAGAACCTCATGAGCCACCGCAGATGCGGGGGCTCATGATGTTCTTTGCCTCTTGCTTGCCTACATTTATACCTGTGTTCCTTGGTTGGACGGGGTACTTGGCGTTCAATTTATCACGGTTTCACGTGCACATACATCAGTTGTGTCCTCAACCAGTAAATAGGTTTATGTGCATGCCTGGCTTAGTGTATCTGTACTATGATTATCGTATGTGGGCTGCGGAATCCGTAATTTAACCCTTTTGGCCCTGGGACCCTGCAGCAGGAGATGGATTGATCATGATAATTCAAGGGTAGTGCCAGATGAGCTTGGCGCCTTCAGGCGCCAAGCTCATCTGGCACTACCCTTGAATTATCACGATCAATCCATTTCCTACAACTGGTACATAGTCGTTGAGCAACACCTCCAAAATGTGAGAAATGGGGCTAAAAGGGTTAAAAATCTTGACTGCCAAGCCTGTAAAATGCAAGGAAAGAACCAAAAATATAAGGAACACGCTTTGAAAGACCGGGCACAGAACTTTTGTGCTTTTCCTTTCAAAGCGTGCTTCTTTATTTCTTCGTTAGTTATTTCTATATGCGGGATGGTTTATGCTTTTGGATCTTACGGCTTTCAGCGTAGATGAACTGTGTAATGGGCACAACTGTTTTCTGCACTCAATGAACAGTCCCCGTCCGTCTGGAAATGGCATACAGCCTCATGAACCCCAGCAGCCTGCAGAGGCTAATTATAATATACATCTATGTACCCACTCCATATTGTTTTTCCTTCTTTGGCACATGTACTGATATATTGTATAACAAGCAAATTAATTATTCATGAGCTTGATCCATATGGCTCTCGGGCTTCCTAAAAAGCATTGCGGCCCTGGCCCGCAAAATAGTTGATGGATTCTCGAGCCAGGGTCTTACGAAATAAATCACAAAATACTGTTCTGCTGCAACACTAATTCATCTTTTTCAACTATGACAACGTTAACACTTTGATTAATTTTAAACTTGCCGTTCTTCACCAATGCCGAAGATACTTTTTTCATCAGTGTACGTGCCATCGCTGTCATCATGTGCACTCACATTGAACGTGGAAACTCGTAAAAAGCGATGCAAAGAGTTAAACAAAAACTAAAGACACTAACCTATAACTTGAAACCTTCATTGTTGTAGATATGTAACGCAAACTAGAATCACGAAATGCAACATTTTAAACTAAATAACACCGAAACTGTATTAGCGTAGGAGGTAGACGGAACAGCCAAACGCTCACAATCACTCAACACTTGTTAGCTCCCTTGCGTCAACAAAACTGTCGTCTGCTTCACATAGCACATAATAGTTTTCTTGTTTGTTCGCTACTATTTTTTTCTTTTCTTTTTCAAGTTATTATCCACATTGCTGCTATGGGTGTTGTATTGATAAACTTTGCTTATGAATTTAACTGAATTAAAATCATTTTGTGAATATGCATATTTATGTTTTGTTTCGGTGTGCATTAAAGTCTCGATATGCAAACCTAAAATGGTCGCTCTCCCACCCGGGTGCCCTGTTGGACTTGGATGGGGTTAACTACTTTTTAGTTCCCAAGGTCACCCTGGTCAGCCCCACAGGGTGGGTTTTCCCCTCTATTCTGGGGCATGTGTTTCTGTCTACCCTTGGTCCATTCACCTGTATTTTCCTTTTTTAATCTCTCCCTACTGTCTGCGCTGCATGAAGCTCTTGATATTGGATGTGTGTTGCCAAATGGTCTTAGGATTATTTAGCGTATTTGACCGGCTGGCGACATACATTCAATGTTCTGTTTAGGTTTTTTTTTTTTCCACAAGCAGTGCAGACACGTCCTGAGAATGTCTTCTTGCTGTCGGGACATTAAACAATGTACAATTAACCAACCTAAAATGGTCGCACAGAGTGAAGGGCACGAAGCGAAGGTAAAGTTTTGTTTTGGACTGGGTACATAAATTATATTGAGCAGCAATTTGCTTGATATAGTGCCGAAAACAGACAGATGTGAATACTTGGCCCGATCAAAATGTCCGCGTCCTACCGACTCGGACATTTTGATACGGGTCTCGTAATCACATCTGCCTGTTATCGGCACTATATCAAGCAAAATGCTGCTCAATATAATATAATATATTTTCTGGGAAGACAGAGAGAGAGAGAGAGAGAGAGGCGGGAGAGAGAGAGAGAGAGAGAGAGAGAGAGAGAGAGAGAGAGAGAGATGATGATGATGATGATGAAACTTTATTTTTCAACGGTAAAAAGTTTTGACAGAAAACAAATCGTCATTTTACAAACTTGCCGTTGCTAACATCTACAGGATAAAAAAGAAGGGAAACTATAAAATATATATGTACATACAAAACCCAATAGCATCATTTTATACAGAAAAAATAATAATACTCATCACACACACATGCACAGACGTACGCACGCGCGCCGCTCACACATACATCCACACGCACAAACAAACACGAGCACACACACACACGCGCACACACATATAAAAACCATCTGTATGAAATACGTGAGGTACAGGAAATATTACAGTACCTGAGAAACGTACTAAGTCTGACTCATCAGGTAATCAAAAAGTTTTGTTTTAAAACTTCCTGTTGAGGTAATAGTTTTCAAATGTGCAGGGATGGAATTCCAAGCAAACGGACCAGAGAATGACATACTAGTTTTAAAAAGGTCAATTCTTGGCAGTGGTAGGGGTAAGGTATTGTTTCTTGAGGTCCGTTCACGTTCTTGGTGAGATATAAATTTAGTGGTTAGATACTGGGGTGTCATATTATTCAGTATCTTATGCATATAGACGCATTTGTTTAATGTAAGTTGCTGACGTAGACCGAGAATGTTTAAATATCTAAATTTGTCTGTGGTAGGGATGGGGCGTCTATCTATCATTTTTACAGCTCTTTTGTATATGGAGTTTAATCTCTTCATGTGGACATCACTGCAGCCGTCCCACACTGTGGAGACATAATCAACATGGGACTTTATATGAGCATGAAAAAACAATTTACGGGTATTTGTATCCGTTACATGTCTAAGCTGGGACAATAAGAAAGTGTTTTTAGCAATGGTCTTACAAACAGCATTTATATGGGTCTCCCAGCACAGTTGATCATCAACATGTATTCCTAAGAATTTACGCTCAGTGACTTGTTCAACAGGTTCAGCGTTTAATTGTAATTGTAATGGCTGTAGTCGGCGTTGATGTTTTTGCCGCGTGGCGATTAAGATACTCTTTGTTTTTGCTGGGTGAAGAACCATATGGTTCTGTCTACACCAGTCAGATACCTCATTGAGACTGCATTGTAAACTATGGCTAATGTCCGTCGTTTTTTTGCCAGAAACATGAAGACTCGTATCGTCAGCAAATAGATTACAATTAACGTCAGAATTAGTGATATGCAACGGTAGATCATTAATAAATAGTATGAATAGAAGAGGGCCCAAAATAGATCCCTGGGGGACGCCGTATTTTACATTTCCTTGCTTAGAGTATCTTCCATGGGCGTACACCATTTGTTTTCTGTCTTCGAGATATGATCGGAAGAATTCTATAGCGGTTGCGTCCAAGTGATAAACTGTTAGCTTATTTAGGAGAATGTCATGGTCCACAAGGTCAAACGCCTTTTTAAGGTCTAAGAAAACTGCTCCTGACATCAGGCTTTTATTGATTGATTCCAGCCAGCTGTCTACAATATGTGTCAGTGCTGACTGACAAGAATGTTTCGGTCTAAAACCAGACTGGTGAATATTAAGTAATTTACCTTTTTCCAGAAAATCAAGGAGATGTTTTTGAATGTGCTTTTCAAGGGGTTTTGACAAAGCTGACAGAAGGGAGATTGGACGATAGTTATTAATATCTTCAAGATCTTTTGATTTAGGGATTGGGATTACCTTTGCTTCTTTAAGAATGGTTGGAAATGTACTTTGCTTTATGCAGAGGTTGAAAATATATGTTAGTGATTCTACTGTATACGGTAATGAGATTTTTAGGGTTTCATTATCAATACCATCAATGCCAGCAGACTTTTTGTTGGGCATGCTAGAAATATATCTGCCGACTTCCGCAACTGTAACTGCCGACTTCCGCAACTGTTCCGACTTCCGCAACTGAGAGAGAGAGAGAGAGAGAGAGAGAGAGAGAGAGAGAGAGAGAGAGAGAGAGAGAGAGAGAGAGAGAGAGAGAGAGAATGACAATGACAATGATTCTTTATTTTACAACGGTGAAAGTTTTGGTGAAACCATTTTTCGAACTTGCCGTTGCTAATCTACTTTACATATAATGCACAAATCACAAAATACTATCATTAAATTGGGAAAAACTATATATATAACTAATAAAAAATTGAAATATAAAGTTTTTAAAAAAGAAATCATTGAAAAAGCTGAAATAAACATAGAAAATCTCACACATACACACAATTGTAAAGGTATAAATCTTCATACTTACATTCATAAACACAGATACTCACAAACCAGATAGGTGAGGCTTGCGCTGGCAGAATTGTACAACAAACCAAGGGGAATTACTCAGCGCTGGTCAGACGAACAGTTAGATCCCCTGCCCCCTCCTATCAGGCACCCAATCATATTATTCATAAACACAAGCACAAGCACAAAACACACACACACACACACACACACACACACACACACACACACACACACACACACACACACACTACATGCAGCATTAGCATCTTGTATTAACTGAAGATATAACTGAATTGAAGAGTTAGAAAGGGAAAATCGTACACTGCAAGTGCAGGTTGCTGTGAAAATCTTATCGGCGATGCTGAGGTGAGGTACTTGAAGAGAGCGGTTTTAAAAGACGAAAGCGTTGTTGATGTTGTAACATGTTTGGGCAATGTGTTCCACATGCTAGCACCTGAGAACGCTAAAGTTGTCTTATAGAGATCGATTCTAGGTCGTGGCACAGTAATGGACTGCCTTGATCTGGAGTATGTTGATGCCGGGCGGGAAATTTTTTTTTTTTATATACTCGGGGAGTCTGTTATTCAATATATATATATATATACTGTATATATGTATATATATATATATATATATATATATATATATATATATTATATATATATATATATATATATATATATACTGTATATATGTATATATATATATATATTTGAACATCGTTATTCCCTTATTGTATAATAAATGTTTTTTCAAGGGGAGAATTTCTAAGGTTTTCAGTTTATTATCCGTTGTTGAGTTAGGGTCTGAAAGGATAAGCTTCGCGACTCTACGATGAAGAGAGTTCAGTCTTTTTAACTGGACCTCGCTTGCGCCATCCCACACCGTAGAAGCATAATCTATATGTGACCTGATGTGGGCTTTGAAGAACTGTTTTCGTGTTTCTACATTAGCTATATGTTTTAACTTGGATAAAATAAACAGTTTCTTTGATATTGTCTTACATATATTACTAAGATGGCATTGCCATTTAAACTGGTTATCTACAGTAACGCCGAGAAGACGATGTTCCGTTACCTGGCTGATAGATTTGCCTTGAAGGGACAAGCTGAGTGAGAGAGTGCCGAGCTGGTGCTTTTGGCGGGTACTTACAACCATACATTCAGTCTTTGCAGGGTTTAAGATCATGGAATTGTTACTGCACCAGCTGTTAATGTCCTGTAATGTGTTTTGTAGGCGCGTGTCAATTACTGACAAATCCTTATCGGGAGTGTGTATCGCAGAGAGAGAGAGAGAGAGAGAGAGAGAGAGAGAGAGAGAGAGAGAGAGAGAGAGAGAGAGAGAGAGAGAGAGAGAGAGAGAGAGAGAGAGAGAGAGAGAGAGAGAGAGAGAGAGAGAATGAATGAATGAATGAATGAATGAATGAATGAATGAATGAATGATACTTTATTTCTCAAGGATGGAAACAATAGGTGCACAGGCCTCTTTTCATGTTTGTCCTTGCTAAACTACAACATTAAAAGCAACATTAAAACAATATGTTAACAGCACACAACAAGGTCACTAGTGTTACATTCCGATAAAAGTTCCAAAGTCGCTGAAGATTACACACACACACACAGTAAAATGACAGGTTCTTCGGGGGGTGGAGGGTGCAATGTAAAGTGTGTTAAATAGAAAGCGACTGCGCGCTTATGATACAGCTACTAGGAATTTAGTGAGCAGGCAAAACGCTACGATAAAGAAGAGATATTATGTAAAAGTTAACAAGTGCAAAACGGAGGACCACAGGAAATCATTGACATGGCTCTTTTGGACATATTATCTACGTTTCTTTCAAGTTTGCTCAGTGATGTATTTAAAAGCTTTCGTCCTAAACAATGGAAGATGTCTCGTTTGCTGTATATGTGTAGGAAGTGAGTTCCATAAATAGGCACCCGCGTACGAAAGGCTGGATTTAAACAAGTCAATTCGGGGCCGTTCAATGACGAGACTGTTCCTCAAAGTGCTGTAAACCCTTTCGCTCTCAGTGAAAAGCTTAGCCAGGTACAGGGGGGCTTTCCCGTTCAGTGCTTTGTGCATAAGTACGCACTTATGTAACGTAAGGTGTTGATGTAAAGGAAGGAGCCCTGTTGCCTGAAACTTATCCTCCAAAGTTAGAGAGGGGATTGGGAGGATCAGTTTAACTGCGCGATTGTATAGAGAATTAATCCGCTTAAGGTTAGCCTTACTACAGCCGTCCAAATAGTAGATGCGTAGTCAATGTGAGGTTTTATGTAGGAGTTGAAAAATAGCTTTCGTGTCTTAGTATCAATGAGAGAGAGAGAGAGAGAGAGAGAGAGAGAGAGAGAGAGAGAGAGAGAGAGAGAGAGAGAGAGAGAGAGAGAGAGAGAGAGAGAGAGAGAGAGAGAGAGAGAGAGAGAGAGACAATGACAATGACAATGATCCTTTATTTGACAACGGTAAAAGTTTTGGTAGTAACAACCATTTTTCGAACTTGCCGTTGCTAATCTACTGATTACAGAATTACTATCGTACTAATTGTTTTCTACTACTAAGAAGGAAAAAAAAATTACATGACACAGCACAAGCCAAGAATGAAAAAAATATATATATATATAAATAAATAATAATAAAAAAAATAATGTAGGGGGGAAGTGACATAGATTTGTGTGCATGTTTTGAACTGATGATTTTGAATGGGTTCTGTAGTCCTGATCTGTCAAAGCACCTGACATTTATCTCACCCACTGGTTGTAGTATTAATGATTATTTTGTTGCATCTCGTCATCTTGCAAACTCGTGACGGTTGAAATCTTAAATTTCGAGATTCGTTAAGAACAAAATGAAGGCATTGTGAAAAGGTTAGTGCAAACACCCACTTACACATCATCCCAGAAAATGGCCAAGTTGGTTAGTTAGGCATCCATCAACGACTCTGGGAAATCATAGTTGTGATTCCGCTGCTGGGTGATGCATTTTTTTATTTTTATTTTTTCTAAAAATGGTCAGTTTGATAACTGTGTACTTGTTTGTATGTCATGAAATATTAATAGATAAATTGTATCGTAACTGTCGTTTCTAAACGAGTTTTTCTTTCTTCATTGGGTTGTTCTGTCTCCAATCAGTGCATACGTACTCTCTCACATCAGTTTGTGTGTCTGTCTGCGGACGAATTTTGCCTTGGCTCTGGTCTTGTGCCATGACAATTAACTACCACCATTTGTTAACCAGCCCTGTCTCACCATTTTGCTCTTCAAGAGACATAGATCCTCATGAGTCCCTGCAAGATGCAGGGGGTCATGAGTATATGTCTCTCTTGAAACCGAAGACAGCGCTTATCATGGACTGCACATAGAGTATCTATGCATCCCTAAGTTGAGAAGGGGTCTGGTGTTTTGTGCCGGTAAGATCGTACCTGGTCACTGATTCGCGTTCGCCGCTAATTATTCGCACGTGTGGTACCTATGTGCATTACACATCACATGCTGACTGATGTACACAATACACATACGTTATTGAAGCTTTCGCCTTCCATCTGCAAGAGGCATATTTCCTCATGAGCCCCCGCGATCCGCGGGGGCTCATGAGGAACTTTGCCTCTTGTGTAGTTTTCGGTCGAGAGTATCTGGTCGAGTTCGGTCTCTAGATCGCATTTGGTAGAATTTCGT
Organism: Semisulcospira habei; assembly: GCA_036245525.1. Lineage (NCBI taxonomy): Eukaryota > Metazoa > Mollusca > Gastropoda > Semisulcospiridae > Semisulcospira > Semisulcospira habei. The sequence goes on from BTPG01000006.1 coordinate 43,607,271, forward strand.
CTGTTGCGTGCTTGTTTGTGTCTGTGTTTCGCTTGATTAAAAAAAAAAAAAAATACAGGGGGGTTTGGGGGGGGGGGAAGAGGGGGCTGGGGGGGGGGGAGGGGGCTGGGGGGGGGGAAGGGGGGAGGGGGAGGGGGAGATAGCAGGCGCTGACTCTGATAATTATGACTATCTCGTAGCATAGTCATAAGGATTATTCCGTACACCAGTCGGCAAGCTCTGGTACCGACTCTGCATTGCAGTGGGATATATACCGCCTGTACCAACCAAAGCTGAACTGAAGAGAGTATTGTGTGAGTGTGATTTTCATTACGCCTTTGATTTGCATGCTGCATGTTCTCCGTGATCGTTGCCATCATGGTGCATATTTTCTGTGATTATTTCCATCAATCGGCAGAGCACGTGTCGACTTACTCGCACATAGAGGAAAAACTTGACAGCCTGGATAGTCGGTTTGAGCCGAGGGGTATCGCTACTCCTAGCCAGAGATATCCAGAGAGTCTCTCTAGATCTCTGTCCTAGCAGAGTGAGCACAGCCGAGGGACCGGAAGTGGTGATTTCAAATTGAGCTCTGCCTTAGTTTTCGCCGGTGAGACTTCCGTAAAGAAGTCAGTTTCCAAGCACTCATCCCCAGCCTATGTGCGAAATAAGCCATCCGTGTCAATCAGGTTACAATTTGCGTTCCTTGGTGTATACTTGTATTTTCGCCTCAGTACCTGTCTGTACTACATTAATTAATAATAATAGTAGTAATAATAATAATTATAACAACAACAACAACAACAATAGAGGCGATTTATGTAGCGCCTTTTGAGCAAAGGTGCTGCAGGCGCTTTACATTCACAACAATAAAACCAAGACATTTACAAAAAGAACAGAACATAAACTTACAACCTGAAAACAATCTAACACTAGAAAACATACAGAGAATACACACACACACATACGCACGCACGAACGCCGCACACACACACGCACGCACGCACGCACACTCTCTCAAACACACACACACACACACACACACACACACACACACACACACACACACACAAACTCACACATACACGCACTGTTTAGTACGGTCACTGCGCAGAATAACTTTGTTAGTGAGGTAGAATACATGCATTAGTCCTTGCTCGGTGATCAGACCAGATATTAATCCGCTTACTGCCGAGAAAGTGACCCCGATCCAACTGCAAGAGGTATAGATTCTCATGAGCCCCAGCAGTTGCCGTCCACGCCAATGACCGCCTAAGCCGTCAAAGGAACGCAGTTGCGGGTGCTCCTGAGATCTATGCCTCTTGGGTGCTCCTGAGATCTATGCCTCTTGGGTGCTCCTGAGATCTATGCTTCTTGGGTGCTCCTGAGAGCTATGCCTCTTGGGTGCTCCTGAGATCTATGCCTCTTGGGTGCTCCTGAGATCTATGCCTCTTGGGTGCTCCTGAGATCTATGCTTCTTGGGTGCTCCTGAGATCTATGCCTCTTGGGTGCTCCTGAGAGCTATGCCTCTTGGGTGCTCCTGAGAGCTATGCCTCTTGGGTGCTCCTGAGAGCTATGCCTCTTGGGTGCTCCTGAGATCTATGCCTCTTGGGTGCTCCTGAGAGCTATGCCTCTTGATGAAACCATTTTGTTTCATTATTTTCCTTTGCCGGCTTAGGGTCACTGACATGGTTGGTTGGTTAGTTCGGGTTTAACGTCCACAGCACCGAGGTGATCATGGACGGCCCTGACGGGTGGGTTATGGGGGACAGGGAATCTATTGCCTATGGAATACGACAAGAACACTGATCAACTCAGGCGCACTCCAACTGTGCCACTTTGATTTACCAGGACCTTTCAACGGACATGCTATTGAACAAATCCGTTTTTTCCCCCTGGATTGTGAGTCCAGCTACCGGGATCGGGACGGGATTCGAACCCACGACCCGGCGATTCCCTTCGGTCTCCTGCTCCGACGTTTAACCGCCTGAGCTATTTCGGACTCACTACTGACGTGGGTGGACCTGACAGTGATTTAAAAAAACACGCTGATTTGGGTCAACTCGCGTGGCAGGGGATGGTGAGACTGAACATGAAGTACTGTTTGATTTTCTGGACATGACGGTAACGGGGAGGGATAAAAGACAGTTTGAGACGAAACCGATAATCCGAGTTAATCCGATACTTCTCTTCATTTCTGTGTTAAGGGTCCTTCTGGTTTAATGTTTGGTCATTTTTCACCTGACCTGATACCAGCCGAACCAAACCTTTTTTTTTTTTCTTTACTGTAAATTTGCACAAGGTAAAAAATAGAAAGACACTCATATAAAAGATTTCTAAACAATTTCTTGTATTTTCTTTAGCTTCAGTGGTGCTTTCGAGTTTGTTTCCATTACTCGGATTTGTTTGGCACAAGTCACTCCGAGTTTAATGTTCAAAAACGCACGGAACACTTCTCCAGGAAACTCGGTACTCGCCTACAAGAGCCATAGGCTGTCATAAAGCCCCGTATACTGCGGGAGTTTATCACGATCTCTGCCACTTGTTCACCCCATTTATATCTATGTTCGACAAAGTTTCTGTGAGACCCCGACTGCGAATATAATTATAGTTTGATTTTTAGCTCACGGTGCCCGAGGTACGAAATACCCACATTTTGGAGTTATCATCTGAGGACTGCATTACAATTCAGGAGATAGATCGACCATGATAGTTCAAGGGTGGTGGCAGAATAGTTTGGCGCCTAAAGGCGCCAAGCTATTCTGCCACCACCCTTGAACTATCATGGTCGAGCCGTATCTTGCTGTGGTGTGTCGCGGGCAGAATGCGTTAAAAGAGCAATAACGTGCCTAGCTATTTTCACGCGTAAAATAATTAGCATTTATAGTTTCAACTTGAACAGAAAGGGGCAGATGCCAACTAAATAATAAACGGCTTTAAAGCAAGGGACCAGGACGCGGTGGGGATACGCGTTTGTGCGCTCAGAAATAGAAATTTATGGTTGGAAATTTTAAAAAAAAAAAAAATTGCCCATGGAGCCTTCCGTATATTGGTTCATTGTCCAAGTGTGTGTGCTGGTCTCTAATTTTGGAGTCAACGGCTTCCGGCCGTAAGGTTCAAAATTACAGACCGTCACACTGATCTTGCGTCTTGGCGTTTAGGACTATTTTACACATCTCGTGCCTTGCATTTAACTCACTGTGCCCGATGTACGAAATACCCCCATTTTGGAGTGACCCTCTGAGGACTGCATTTCAATTCAGGAGACAAGATCGACCATGATAGTTCAAGGGTGGTGGCAGAATAGCTTGGCGCCTATAGGCGCCAAGCTATTCTGCCACCACCCTTAAACTATCACGGTCGAGCCATATCTTGCTGTGGCGTGTCGCGGGCAGAATGGGTTAACACTCGTCTGTGAATTTCATTCCTGCATTCTTTAGCCGCGTATCAAACAGATTGTTGCCTTATAACATTTTTGGCATTATTACGGGCTGATTTATTTTACGTGCTAAAACTTAAAAGCTCTGTCTGCCGTTTATCCTAGCAGTCTACAACATTACTGCTTTTAGATAAGGCAAGGAAGATACAGCTCTTTTTGTCTTCTGCAACACTGGATTTTTTTTCGAGTAGTACGCTATGCCAAGGAGCCAAATTGTTGTTGCTGTTGTGGTGGTTGTTGTTGAGTTATGAGAGGAATATTTATTCTTAACTCATTCGAGACTGTTACGTGGTGGAGGCGTAGTCGTAGTATGATAAACACACCAGACGTACGCACGTAAGGTTCTTTTTAAATAAACTTCATTCAGCTGCAACCCGTCACACGTGGCTTAAGGTTGTAGACAATACTGGAGTAAAAGTTCCAACAATACTTTATTTCAGCGATGCGATCTCCACACAATGCATTCCCAAATGCACCAACACTGATACTAAGTCTCCTCTGAAAATGTCAACACTGGCGACACAAAGTTTCTCATACAACGTACACCACCGTTACGCTGCGTCTCTCACAATGTACACCCTATACGGGCCACGTACCTACGATAAACTGTGTGTCCCTACAACTGACAATGCATGACAATGTACACACGTGCTTCCTAGCACCAACTTTTATAGTAAAACGACTTTCCAGAAAAATCTAATGAATTTACACAACGCACCCAATCAGAACGGAACACGTAACTGAAACTCGTAAATATTAATTTAAAAAAAAGGAACTTTCTAGAATAACTACAATAGTCTACAAAAATTTGACTGCTCATTTCAGCCCCAAATCCTAGTGAGTAATGACGTCACACAACAGTATGGCAGACCGTTCACGACCTTTCATAACACGCAAAGAACGGCCGCTAATTTCACGCTCACAGAAAACAACTATGACTAAAAACAGATCAACTTTACTACCGCTATTCTCCGTGCGAATTTGCTAGAAGCTTCCGGACTAAACTTAGCGTATCATAACAAAACCAATTCCGCTATCTGCGCGAACAATAAATAATCTTACTGAAAAGGTACGTGATACGTAACCATGATAGCTCAAATAAATATCGGATCGTTTCCTACGATTAACACATGCATGCCGCTCTCACAGAACAACACAACCACAATCGTAACAGAGACGTGCCGCCTACGGATACGCGAACGTCTCGAAAGAGTTAACAGTAGTCTCCCACAGGCATGTTTGATATATCGGACTCTTGTTATACTGTACACTTCTCTTACAATAAGGTCAGATATGGCAAAAGTCTTACAACAAGGTCAGACATGGCAAAAGTCTTACAATAAGGTCAGATATGGCAAAAGTCTTACAATAAGGTCAGATATGGCAAAACTCTTAAAAATAAGGTCAGATATGACAAAAGTCTTACAATAAGGTCAGATATGGCAAAAGTCTTACAACAAGGTCAGATATGGCAAAAGTCTTACAATAAGGTCAGATATGGCAAAAGTCTTACAATAAGGTCAGATATGGCAAAACTCTTAAAAATAAGGTCAGATATGACAAAAGTCTTACAATAAGGTCAGATATGGCAAAAGTCTTACAATAAGGTCACATATGGCAAAAGTCAGTTCTAACAAGACTTTTTTTCAGGTACACTTTCTGATGACAAACTTCGTGCATAACAACAATACAAATAAATCGGGCCGTGTGTTATTTTGTGCACTTCTTCCAGGCAGTGGACGCTCGGGCAGACTTGAAAGACCATGAGAGATCAGTTAGTACACCAGACCAAATACTGGCCCTTATATCCAAAAAGGAACCCTGGGAAGGACTTCTGAAGGTGGGATGGAGCGCGTATGGGCCTTTTCTAACGCAGAGATCTCACCTTGACCCCCAGCTGAACTGAACTGAACAAAGTACAAATTACTCCACAAAATTAATCGCTACTGTATTTATGCCGACGTTGCTGTAAACCGTATCGACTGGTCCACTGGTCACAGCACGTGATACCGGGAATTTCTGAGGTGTCATTTTCATCTGGTGTTACCGCTGCCGTAAATACCAGCTGGTGTCAGACACAGCGCTACATCCTCGTGAGTAATTAGCGCCTTCGCTTCCGTGACATAATCTGAAACGCCGGGCACAACTGCTGGAGGCATAATTCCTCGTCAATCCTTGCCCCCCCCCCCCACCCCCAACCTTATAAACTGTTACTGATGATAAAAAAAAAACAAATTGCAAGAGGCATCGATCCTCATGATGATCTATGCTTCTTGCTGTCGTCATTCATATCTGTGTGCCTACCGCCGGCGGAGTAATTACTGGGTTTTAACTCTCTGATTGTTTCAGTGATAATTCAGTGGGCTCGTTGGCGGTGCGGCAGAGTTCAGGAATGCAGGCCCCTTTTAATGATGTTGTTTAACCCTTTTAGCCCCGAATCCCTACAGCAGGAGATGGCTGGACCATGACAATTCAAGGGTAGTGCCAGATTAGTTTGGCGCCTTCAGGCGCCAAACTAATCTGACACTACCCTTGAATTATCATGGTCAAGCCATCTCCTGCAACTGGTACATAGTCGTTAGGCAACACCTCCAACATTTGAGGAAACGGGACCTTGGAGCTGAAAAGGTTAGCGCCTTCACTGTGGAGGACAGGTCAGGGAACGCCACCCAGCTGAAAGAGACATAGATCCTTATGGCCCACTGCATTTGCGGAGGTTCATGAGGATCTATGCCCCTTGCTAACTCCACGTTGTATCCATGTCCAGTTTTGAGTCTCTTGGCTTGACTTCGCGAACGAAGATTTTATAGGGGTTGTCCACGACGTCTGCAAGCATGCTCGTGACTGCGGAGGCCAATCCGGGACAGGCAGGTTCGACCGCAGTGGCTGCAGAGGGAGGTCTGGCCAGGGTTCTGAGTTGCGGCATCTCTGTTTTTTCTCCTGAGCCGCTTGTCTTTAAGGCCAGCTCTGCGAGAGTCCTCAAAGGAGACAGCTGCCTTGTAAATGGTGGAGCGCCAGGTGTCACGGTCCGCAGCAAGCGAAGACCACTGGCGGTGGTCGATTTGGCAGGCACTAAGTGACTTTTTGAGAGTTTTGAGTGCTGGGGATCTTAATACACGTCGAATTTGCAATAATCTAAAAACAACACAGGTGGCGTACAATAGCAACGAATGGGTTAAATATAGTTAATCGTTATTAAACCCATTCATCGCCGACACATTACAGCTCAGAAGATACGTATCGACCGTGATTGTTCAAGGGTGGCGGTGCCAGAATAGCTTGGCACCTCTAGGCACCACCCTTTCCCGTTCGTGCCCGTTCGCCGTGTTTAATACCGGTATTTGCTTAGTATTTAGCATGAAAATCATATTTTAAAGTTTACTCTGTGTGTGTGTGTGTGTGCGTGCGAGCGTGCGTGCGTGCGTGCGTGCGTGTGTGTGTGTGTGTGTGTGTGTGTGTGTGTGTGTGTGTGTGTGTGTTATTTTAGTCTTAGTAACTGACATCAAGACAAATTCCAATGTTTTTATTGGGTTTTTTTTTTACGTGGAAACATAAAATGGCAATAAACTATCTTATCTTATCTTAAACTACCATGGTCGAGCTACCTCCTGAACCGTAATAGAGGACAACTTTTTTTTCTTCAGAAATTGCGACCCTAGAGCTCAATGAGGGAACTCATTCAAGGCGTCTCACATCAATAGCTGCGGAAGTGTCGCATAGCGTTGCCGGCGGCAACGCTATACGACACTTCCGCAGCTATTGATGCGGAGCACCTTGAATGCATTGACTATTACACTTTGAGACAAAGGATGGACTGAGTCTCAGTGCAAGTGAAGTCAGTCTAGCACTTACTGCGAAAGCCGGATGTCAGTATCAACCATAAAAGTTACGCCTCTACTGAAGCAGCTGCACTGGTTGCCCGTAAAATTCCGCTGCCAGTACAAAATTGCAATTTTCGCCTATCGGCATTTTGACGGATCTCTCCCGCCGTACCTTTCTGCCAAGCTGTCTGTTTATCAGCCATCACGCACCCTCCGTTCCTCTAGTGTAAAACTTTTAAAAATCCCAAAACTTAACATGAAAACTGTCGGGGAGCGTTCTTTCACCTTTTTAGCCCCAAGTGCCGGTGTGGAACTCCCTGCCAACTGAAATGTGGAATCTGCCCACATTGTCACAGTTCAAAGCTCACTTAAAGACTTTTCTTTTCTGTCGGGCATTTAACACTTAGCTCATCTTTAGCTAACTGTTGACTGCCTTTTATTCTGATCCTTGAGGAAGTGAATGTATAGTGTTGGGAAGAGATGGGGTGGTTTAAAGTAGTGAGTATAATCGTGCGTGTGTCTGAGAGAGAGGGTGTGCTGTTGTGCATGCGCAGTGAGTCCACTGTTTTCCTGGAGAACAGCGCTATACAAGAACTATGTATTATTATTATTATTAAAAGCTCAATGGTAATGCGTGGACTGTTTGGTGCAAAGGTCTGTGGTAGTGCTTGATTTGTTTTGTGCCGGAGGACAGAACTAGCACTTTCGCATGCCGCTGTTCACATCCTCAGCTGCAAGTGCTCGGGACATTTTGTGTTCAAGCGGCACTCGTATCGACTGTCAGGACCACTTGTAGGCACTTTTACGGTCTCAACGCTAAGCACTACACATCTACGTGAAACACAGATCCAAATGGGGCCTAATGATGCCCTGCAGAGTTGCGAAGGTTCGTTTGAACCCTCGTTAGCATGTTTGATGTTCAGCCTCTTGCTGATAAGACTTAGGAGGTTGTATGTGGTGTTTAGAGTTGCTTTGTGTTTTTACCGCAAAAGGCCGAACGGGCATGGTATTTAGAAAGCCACACGAACCCCTCCAAGGTGTTTGCGTGTGCTGTTTATTTAATAAAATCTGACATCGAGTTGCCGTTTAAAATTTCCCTGTCGTGATGAAGGGGCAGCAGTATTTCAGACAACACCTTCAGTCTGCAAAGGAAACAGAAGCTCCTGAGCATCGCTATTAATATACAGCCATACTATTCCATCGGCAAGAGGCATAGATTCTCATGAGCCCCCGCATCCGCGGGGGCTCATGAGAATCTATGTCTCTTGTTTCCAGACTGTTAGTTTAAATTTCCCTCTTGTGATCCATCTCCAGTGTAGTAATACTTTATCCACACCATCGCATCTGAAATAGGCATAGATTATCATGTGCCCCTACAGCTGCAGGAGCTTATGAGAATCTATGCCTGTTGCTGGCAGAGGTGTCATAATCAGTCCTCAGTCGGAGGGAGTCTACGAGTTTGAAAACTACGACTGGTTGGAGCACACTCAACAGTGTTATGCAGGAGGGAGATTGGATATGGCTGAAAATCAGGTCGTGTCAGTATTCGTGAAGCAAGAATAGAATTTCTTTTGTTTTTGATTAGTAATGATCAGCGGGTGGCTCGTTTTGCTTGGAGGGTGGAATCAGTTGTGACAATGGTTGTTTAAGCCATCCGGACAAAACGGAAGCCATGCTGGTAGGCACTCGCCAGAAACTTTCCCAGCTCCCTCCCTCTCTCCACCTTAAACTCGACAGCACCCCCATCTCCCTCTCTGACTCGGTCAAGAACCTTGGCGTTATCCTCGATTCCTCTCTTTCCATGACCAGCTTCGTCTCCGCCACGGCCCAGGCATGTTATTTCCACCTCCGCCGCATCAGTCAGATCAGAAAATACCTCACTACCGAAGCTGCCACCAAACTCGCTGTCTTTCTCATCTTATCTCGCATCGACTACTGCAACTCTCTCCTTTCCGGCCTTCCTCACTCCACCACTCTCACTCTCCAGCGCGTACAGAACAATGCTGCCCGCCTCGTCCTTAGAAAGAAAAAATCCGACCACATCACTCCCCTGCTCAAGCTCCTTCACTGGCTCACCATCCCCCAACGCATCCAATACAAGATTCTGTCTCTCTGCTACAAATCCCTGAACAACTGCGCTCCTGCATATCTCTCAAACTTACTTCACCCCTACACTCCTCCCCGCTCCCTCCGCTCTGCCTCCGACCCTCTCCGCCTCCACATCCCCCGCACCAAACTCAGCACTTTCGGCCCCCGCTCCTTCTCAGTATACGGTCCATCCACCTGGAACACTCTTCCACTCTCTCTCCGTCAAAAACACTCACTCTCCTCCTTCCAGTCCGCCCTCAAAACTCACCTCTTTCATTAGTTCTAGCACTACATCACCACACTCCCCACCCCAAGCTGACCGTCGTAATGTATTTTCACTATTTGTGGTACGTGAGTCATTGTCTAAAGCGTGCGCATGCGTGTGCGAGTTGTGAGTGCGCGCTTAGAGTTAAACATTATTATAAGATAAGCGCATTATAAATACCGTAATTATTATTATTATTATTTGCCGGAACTGCCGCTATTCTGTCCTATTATCTCAGTATAGTGGATTCATACCTGGGTGGACTCCGGGTGGATGGATTCACGCAGCGTAGATCTCCATCTAAATGTAGCGATGCTTGCCCTCCTTCACTCTGCGTCAGTTCAGTTAAATCCATGCGTTCGTGTGTCTGTCTATCTACGCATGCCGTTTTTCTGTCTGTGTGTTTGTCGGTTACCCAGAGACATGTGTTTTCGTTCAGCCTCGAGTCGTTGTCTCACTTCTTATCGTTCTGGCATATTCTTCTTCTTCTTCCTCGAACACTCATCTTTATATGGACAGCCCGGTCTCCTCTATAAATGCTGCCGTGCGCCGCAGGTCCTCCAGGCCTCCATAGAGCTTGCGGGACACCCCTGTCTCTTCCGGCCAGTGTATCCGTCTGAGGGTTGTGAACCTTTGGCAGGTCTGTAGCACGTGGTCTGTTGTCATGCTACCAGATTTGCACGGGCACTGGTCTGACTGGCCAATTCCAAACTTGGTGTGGAGATGCCAGTTCAGCTTGTTATGGCCGGTGCGTAGTCGGAAGATAACTACCTGCTCCGATCTGGTCAGTAGGTGATAGCCATCTGTTTTGTTATAGCTGGGGTGTTCTCGCAGCCACTTTCTTTTCTGGTTGTTTTTGATGATAGTCTTGGCTTCTCAGTTCTGGCATATTATCTCTGCCAGTTTTGGGAGCCGGCTGTGTGTTTTGGCCTGTCACTCACTTACTCCAGCATGTTACCATGAATCAGAAACCTATCCTTTTTGGGGGCCTCGGGTCACTGGTTTCCTCTGAAGTTGTTCAGTCCCAGTTTCGTCGGCTGATACGCGGTATCAATGTACTGTTGTTGTTTTGTCTTCTGGTCACACCAGTAGAACTTGTTTTGAGGTACCAGCTTTTATTTCTGCCTTTAACCCATTTAGCCCTGACGCACTACAGCAGGATATGGGTCGACCATGATAATTCAAGGGTAGTGCCTGATTAGCTTGGCGCCGACAAGCGCCAAGCTAATCTGGCACTGCCCTTGAATTATCATGGTCGATCCATCTCCTGCAACAGGTGCATAGTTGTTAGATGACACCTCCCAAATTTGGGAAATACGTGCGTCGGGCTGAATGGATTAAAAAACAACAACACCAACAAAGGTGGTCGTAAATGTCAGGTGCTCTCTAAAGAGAGGCTGAAGGGCAACTGAAACGTGTTACCTGTCATTAACCCCTGCGCGGCCAGTCATCACGAATTTCGCCTCCGGAAAACGACTGCACGCGGACCAACATTTGCGTGAAGAGCACAGACGGACGGACGAAAACGGGACAAAATTAGGCATTAAGAACACAGGACTAACCAGAGACATAAAACCTCATGAGCCCCCCGCGAATGTAGCTGGGCAGTATTCTTGTAGCTGGGCAGTATTTGCCTTGCCACGGCAGTTAATACATTTGATGTAAGGTGGTCTCTCAAGTGTTTTTTTGGCCGACGATTTCCTCTAGACAGGAAGCAACGCGCACAGTTTTCGTGAACTAATCCTTGCAATGCAATGGACTTTAACTCATTCAGCCCGACGGCCGTATTTCCCAAATTTTGTGAGGCGTCATCTAATGACTATGCACCTGTTGCAGGAGATTCAGGCGCCAAGCTAATCTGGCACTACCCTTGAATGATCATGGTCGACCCATCTCCTGCTGTAGTGCGTCAGGGCTGAATGGGTTAAAGTTCACATATCATATCTGGAGGCAGTGAAGTGTCAAATAAAACAAAATCACGAAAAATATTAGGTTTGCTAGATTTAAAAAAAAAAATTTAAATAATCCTTTACTGTCAGTCAATGCAAAGACCACCCGGCTGGACGCGACAAAGAGCCTCATGAGACCCCACAGATGCCGCAGCATCCGCGTGAGACCACGAAGTTCATCGCCTCATGCTGGACTTTTACATCTGTGTGTTCTCTGACCGAATCTGTGCGGGGTTTAGAGACATCAGATCGAGACGCTGTCAACGAAGGGACGGATTTTTTTTTTAAAAACATTTTTTTTTCTTTTTTCCATTTTCACAAATTAAATTGTAATTTAGAAAGGGCAAAAAACTTCCAGAAACATACTCTAGTTCGAAACAGAAATAATAAATCCTGCACCTGCTTGAGTCGTGTCACGTTTCGATATCACATTTGCGACTTCTCTGGTGATTAATATCACGTGAACTTTATATAACTGGCACCGTTCATCACCCAGGGAAAATCTCATATTGATGGAAATCTCAGCCCTTTCAGAATCACCACGCAATGACAGAGTTAAAAATAAAACGGGTAAAGTACACGAAAACTATTAATAATAAAGAGAACATTTTTTAAATGAATAAAAAAATATATTTCGTGTATAAAATCAAGAAAACATCAAAATACACACGCAAACGCTTGATCGTTTTCGTCAAACTTTCGTCCACTACGATTTTATCGTACGATTTTATCGTAGTGGACGAAAATTTGACGAAAACGACCAAGCTATTGCGTGTGTATTTTTATTTTCTTGATTGCCATGGTGACGGATATGTAGGGCAAACATCATTCAACTGACTGGCACTTTATTACGGCCCTTCGCATCTATAGTAGTCGGCGTTTATGTAGACGGTGTACCACTTGGTGGAGATGGGTTGGCCATGATTGTTCAAAGGTAGTGTCAGATTAGCTTGGCGCCTTCCCAGGGGCCAAGCTAATCCGGCACTACCCTTGAACTATCCTGGCCAACCCATCTCCTCAACGGGTATGTACCGCCTCTTCGCAAGACAGCTCCCCCAAATTGAAGAAAGTCCCAACAAAGATAGTTATTGGGGTTTAATGCCGATCTGGCGACTAAGGCCATCTCACGGCTGAAGTCCCAACAAAGAAAGAAACACTCCCAGAAAGGACGTCCAGCTTGTGTACTTTCTAATTGTGTTTCTTTCACTGTTGGGAATTTCGTTGCACTTTACACTCTTGGCGGGCACCTTTCGGGTTGGATACCCAGATTTGAGAATTTTACCTCACGGTTTGATATGTTAAATGCTACCCAACGTTTTTCCCCCTATGGGTACAACAGTGACCATTACAAAGGAAGGAGAGATGATGATGAAACTTTATTTATCAACGGTAACAAGTTTTGATTGAAACAAAATCGTCATTTAACAAAGTTGCCGCTGCTAAGGTCTACAACATAAATGATAGGTTTAAAAAAGACGATATATTTACACACATTATTTCAGGCAAAAACAATTGAAAACAATGAATTAAAATAAAAATTAAAAGAATAAAAATAAAAACGAAACTTCGTGTAACAACATCATTCGTTTTGCTTGATAGAGGAACGATAACAAGCAGATGTGATTACGAGACCCGAATCAAAATGTCCGAGTCGTAAGACGAAAGGCGAGAGAGAGAGAGAGAGAGAGAGAGAGAGAGAGAGAGAGAGAGAGAGAGAGAGAGAGAGAGAGAGAGAGAGAGAGAGAGAGAGAGAGAGAGAGGAGAGAGAGAGAGTGAGACAGAGACAGAGAGAGAGAGAGAGAGAGAGAGAGAATATTATCGTCTGTGCCGTTACTTGGCAAAAGCCATCATGTCATTTTTTAGGAAAGCGCGACTTTTTTTCATTTGATGACAATGAAAATGTCGCTTTTCTAAAACAATGGACATTTACTGGCTTTTGCCAAATGACGGCAGATCTGTCGTCGTCTTCCGACTCGGAATAAAAGATAGTCTCCCATGTCTGGGTGTGAAGCTCGCTGCATTGATTTGCTGTCCGCGTTAAAACTGAGCTTTCTCTGATGTTGATTGCTTCAGTTACAGAAATGCAAATGGCGCTGTCTGCATGATGGAGGGAATCTCATTTATCGCACAACAGGCGTTATTGCTTGTGATCTTTTATCATAGTCTTTATCAGAATATTTCTCTCTCTCTCTCTCTCTCTCTCTCTCTCTCTCTCTCTCTCTCTCTCTCTCTCTCTCTCTCTCTCTCTCTCTCTCTCTCTCTCTCTCTCTCTCTCTCTTTTATTTTATTTTATTTTATTTACATCAGGGTTCCTTGGTCAAACAAAAATGAAGTGTTTTCATTGTGAATTGAACAGAAGATGCAATGACGTTCCATCTGGCAAACAGGAGGAGCACAGATGTAAATTGCAAATGTGTACTGGTCAGCAAATTTACATCGCAGACTACTAGCACACAACTGTTGAAGTTATTCCGCCACGGAAGGCAGGCCAACAGGGGTGACATACAAGACGGGTCCCGCCATATACCCCATTCAACGCTTTGACAGAGCCAGAAACACACAAGTACAGGAGACGTAGATCTTCATGAGCCCCCGCATTTGCGGGGGCTCATGAAGATCTATGCCTCCTGCTCAGACTATTTTTGTATCCACGTTCTTTAGTCGTCGTGGACTTTTTGGCTTAAAATTAGCAAAACCTTCAGTCTGCGTCCCTTTATACTAGAAATTAAGAGGCATAAAAACTAATGAAGCCCCACTATTCCACCACTACCCAGCTCCCAATCCCACCCCAACCCCCACCCACAACTCCACCCCCACCCCCACCCCCCACCCCCACCCGCCCTGCCAACCCGCCCCGCGACCTTCCAGAGGTCGTGATGTAAATTTCAACGGACAGGTCGGACTATTAAGACAAGCTATTACGAGGGTGTATGTGCTGTGCACATGTAGGATGATCGCGGATGATATCCAGGTTATCCACACTGGTTGTCTCCCTCGATTCGCTGCCGATAATCAGTGTTAACGAATGGGGTGAGACACTGAATCCGTGTGGGTTACAAAGGCCTAAAGGTCAAGGCGCGGCCCTCGGCTGTATCGAATAGCAGCGAGCAACGATCAGTCTGCAATTACGCTTGCATTGAAGGGCAGTTTTGTGTCGATTGGGATTGATTCAGCAGCCAACAGCCCCTCGACTAGATCCTTCCGTCTTCAAGAGGACATAGATCTTTATGAGCCCCAGCAAACTGTAGGGGCTCATGAGGATCTATGCCTCTTGCTTGCCCTGTGATTGGACTTTTATGTCAAAACATCTACGTTGGAATATACATTGTCATTGTAGGTTGATCCATCCGGCATGAATTTTGTTTGGTCATTGCATTGTGTTTTGTAAGTGTTATTTACTTATTTTCTCAGATTACAAACTTTCCGCCCGCCCGAAGTTCCTTCCCCGACCATCTGAAAGGGCGTTTTAGTGCACAACGTGATTGATATCATTGCCGCGGAGGTCGCAATGTCTGTATCATACATTGCAACATACCGTACTACTTACCCATCCCCGACGAGTTCGGTTTCAGTAACACTTTCACTGTCGAACTGCCGAACGCCGGAAACAACAGCCAACTGCAAGAGGCATAGATCCTCATGAACCCCCTCAGATGCGGGGGCTCATGAGGATCTACGCCTCTTGCTGGCGCATTGCTCAGTCAGAGTTGACGCGGGTAAACAGTCTTTAACTCATTGTGCCCGAGGTACGAAATACCCACATTGTGGAGTTATCCTCTGAGGACCGCATTACAATTTAGTAGACAGATCCACCATGATAGTTCAAGGGTGGTGGCAGAACAGCTTGGCGCCTATAGGCACTGCAACAGGAGATGACTATCATGCGGGTCGACTGTCTCAGTTAGACAGTAATAATTATAGTCTTCAGATGGCAACTCCCAAATTTCGGGACATCCAACGTTTTGGCGCAGTGCGATAAAGAGTTTCTGTTGGCTTTAGCTGAATCGGCCCCCACTTATTTACGCATTTACATCAATGCCCCGGGCCTCAGCCTCAGGAGGTTTAGGCGCCAAGCTATTCTGCCACCACCCTTGAACTATCGTGGTCGAGCCATATCTTGCTGTGGTGTGTCGCGGGCAGAAATGCGTTAAGACAGCTATGTGTTGAAGGACATTTCTATAAGACAGCTGTGTGTTGAAGGACATTTCTATCTGCTGGCTGTAAAGGGGTTATACGATAACCCTTTCATTTCCAAGTTCATCTGAGGGAGAAGGACCGAACGTGATACCGTCAAACCTGTCCAGGTGACCACCTGTGTCAGGCGACCACCGGACCAATGAGACCAACAATTGATTGTGGTCCTATGGTCCCATGGTCTTCTTACTGCTGCTTACATCACCTTTTTTAAAAAACAGTTCTTTGGGTGGTCGCGTCATACAGGTTTGGCGTTAACCCTTTTATTTCTAGGGTCAGCTAAGACAGGTGTCTCGACCGTGATAGCTGAAGGGTAGTGCTGAATCGGTATGGCGCGTGTCCAGCCGCCAAGCTAATGAGGCAGTGCCCTTGACCTGTTGCCGACTCTTATTTTCTTTAGGCTTGTTCCTAGCTTTGCTGCCATCTTTAAACTGTCATCAACTATTCGGTTCCTTCAACTTGTTCCTAGTAGTGCTAGTCGCAGAGAAGTCGCCCATTGTATTTCTGTCTGTGTCTGTTTCTATGCTGAAGAGTTTGAACTAGTGGACGCCGAGTGTGCTTTTGGAATCGTTATCAGAGATCCTTAGCCGTCCAAGGAACATGGATACAAAGTGATATCTGCAAGAGGCATAGATCCTCATGAGCCCCCGCACCTGCGGGGGCTCATGAGGGTCTATACCTCTTGCAGTTGGGCGGTGTTCAGATTTTCTCGGCTTCGAAGGGTGTGATAAATGGGATTGTATTTGTCCTTTCTAAGCGCGTTTCTTTCTTTGCCGGGTGGGGTATTTTTGTTGTTGTTGTAAGTGTGAACAGTTTTCTCTAGATGCGAAAGGAATCAAACACCTACGCGTCTGTAAATGTCATTGTCTGCCCTGCGTGTGTCAGCACCATCTCTACGTTCAATAAAACAAATCTTGTCGTGACGCCTCTGTCAAATGAAATACACAGGGCACTCGTCCTCTCTCTCTCTCTCTCTCTCTCTCTCTCTCTCTCTCTCTCTCTCTCTCTCTCTCTCTCTCTCTCTCTCTCTCTCTCTCTCTCTCTCTCTCAGAAATGTTTTTATGCTAAGTATGTATGTATGTATGTATATATATATATATATATATATATATATATATATATATATATATATATATATATATATATATATATATATATATATATATATATATATATATATATATATATATATATATATATATTTAGCTTAGCAAGGAAAGATTGTAAGAAAGGCCTGCGCGCCTAATATCTCAATCCTTGGATCCTCTCTCACGAAACCAGTCTTAACTCGCAGCGAGCCAATCAGCAATCAGCACTACACCCAGTAATATGTGGTGGGGGTCAGTCTGGGCCATTTTCACTGTTTTGCAGAAATGTATTATACATACACTAAAGTATCGTATGGTTAAACTCTTTATCATAAAAATGCCATTAAATAGGTTAGAAATGATATTAAATGTCTGCACTTAAACCCAATTATGCTGCACAGAAACTTTGCAGGCTGTTTTCTCAAAATGGCCGCCAGAGGCTTTAACAACTTTAAACACTAATAACTTCTACACTGAAGTTTTGCACTACAGCATACAGTCATATATCAAATTAATCAGCAAACACTGTAGTTTTCAGAAATGTATATATGTCAAAACATCCAAAATGTGAGTTAAGACTGGTTTTGTGAGAGAGGGTCACATAAACTTTCGTTGGTTCGTTCGTTCTCTCTCTCTCTCTCTCTCTCTCTCTCTCTCTCTCTCTCTCTCTCTCTCTCTCTCTCTCTCTCTCTCTCTCTCTCTCTCTCTCTCTCTCTCTCTCTCCATCATTTATCCGTAGAAAATAACGTTTCATTTCATTTTTTTATTGACAGAGTGTACTTCGGATATAACGACAGGAAACCCACATTTTCTGCAGTTTGTTATAAGCGAAGTCATTTACATAGAGAAACTTGATGTGGATCAGTAGTTAATGACGGTACTAGCCTATGACTGTCTTCATGAAAGGTAGACAGTGCGTTATTTAGCAAGTTTCAGAACTTAAATTAGCGTCAGTGGGGAATGTTTATCTCAACTTCGGGATTAGCACATTATAATGATGAAGTTATTGGGGTTTTCCGCTCGGTTTCTTTTGTTTCACAATCATTACCACGACGTAGTTTTGTTTTCTCCTTTTTTTCACATGTATAAGGCCACTTTAAAGAACAGGAAAAGATTATCTCCCTTGTGCATGCAGCCACCGGTACTTTTCACAGTATACCGTGGCTGCATACACAAGTGGGGTAATAAAAAACATAAAACGAGGATTTATCGGAAGGAAGCTCCCCAAAAATCTTGTATCTGCCCACACCAGCTGGGATTCGCAGAGGACCAGCACCAGACAGGCATTCTCGTCATTAACGTGTCTTTGACATTCAAGATTCTTCATTGAAACACGTGGGACTGACAAGCCTACCCACGCCTTACAGTTACTTTTTTACGCTTTAGATACTTAACCCCTTATTTGCCGAGCAAGCTTACCCCTTCACTGTAGGGAAAAAGTGAACGGGCACCGGCTCAGATGCAAGAGGTATAGATCCTCATGAGCCCCCGCAGTCGCGGGGGCTCAGTCATGAGGACCTGTACCTCTTCCTCTTTTAAGATACTGGCGGGATGGGTGTAAGGGGTCGTGGATGGTGGTGGGGAGCGGGGTGGGGGTGGGGAGAGAACTCATGAGGATCTATACGTCTTAATGGCCCTATTTTGTAACCATTCACTGGGGGCTTGTTAGGATCTGTGCCTCGGCAGGCCTTTATATTTTGTGACCATACATTACGGGCTCATGAGGATCTAGGGACCTTCTTATCCTTATTTTGTAAGCATGCGCCATGCACTGGTGGGCGTTGACTGAAATTCCGCGGATTTCAAAATCACAGTCTGTTGCCTGTAGCAGGGAAGGGATCCTTTGCCCTTACAACAAGACCGAAATCCCCAAATGTTGCCGTTGTCCTCTGAAGACTGCATTGCAGTGCAGGACACAGATGGACCATGATAGTTCAAGGGTGATGCCAGAATAGCTTGGCGCCCGTAGGCGCCAAGCTATTCTGGCATCACCCTTGAACTATCATGGTCGAGCACTATCTTGCTGTGGTGTGTCTGGGGTAGAATGAGCTATAAGGCTTCGGGCATGTGTACGTAGGTGCTGCTACAGTCTGTAATGTCTCACTAATGAAACTCTGAAAGAAGGTTTGGTTTTAGATTGACGTTGCGTCATCGACGGGATGCTTTGAACGAAACAGCCCTTCCCTGCAAGGCCGTAAGGTTCGAAAATCACAGACCAACATACTTTAACTCCTTCACTGCCGACGATTTCATATTGCGTCGGTGAAATATTTGTTACTTGAAACTGAAGGAGCCTCATCATCCCAGGAACACCGACAAAAAGTGGTGTCAGCAAGAGGCATAGATCCTCATGAGCCCCCGCGACTGCGGGGGCTTATGAGGATCTACGTCTCTTGCATTCGTATCGTGTATACTTTGCCTCGACAGTCAAGGGGTTAGTGTGAATGGCCAATAGCTGACCAATCGCTATCGTTTTATCACACGATTTTACTTGTGCTTTTTCGAAAACAAAAGACTTGACAAGAAGTCGGCCAGTTTCCCGTTTAGTCGTAAGGTCCAGACTCACAGATCATCACATGACAGTGTGCATGACCATCGCCGGCCTTCCCTTAACAACTGTGTTGGCGTTTTACCACGCGATTTACAGTGCTTTTTTTTTTTGCGATAAAAATTGACAGCCAGCTTTTCATCTCCAAGAAATGCCTCGATGAATCAAACACATAGGCGGACGGTAGAGCCATGCAGGACCCGATCATACCTCCTGGACATGGCATAATCGGAGTGTACTTTGACAACCACAAACAAGAAGAAGGAAACAAACTTAGAAAAGACAAGAACTCGCGCAACACAGAAACGCACACTTTTAGACAGGGCAAGTGATGATGAAACTTGTGTTGCACTTTTCGCTTCTATGCGCGTTTATTTGTTGTGTATTTCTTTGCGTTTTATTTTACATGTTTGGCGAGCAGCTTTTTGTTCTGGGTTTGTTCTGTTCTGCCTCCTCTTGTTGTACTTACCTACTGACATAGAACTATGTTTGGGTTATACCTCTGCCTGGTTGTGACTGTCGGAATATTCAATATAATAGAGCTTTTGTTGCAGGGGCAATAAATTGGGAAAGAAATATTGCACTCCGAAAAACAGCTAATGATGGATAACAAATTTCAAACCCATTCACTGTGAGTGGTCGCAGATTGTGTTTCTGACATCGGTCTTTATTCAGCACCTGTGAGAACCCCCACCCCCACCCCTCCGCAACCCGACCTTCTTCCCGCCCCCCCCCCCCCAACACCTCCCTCCCCCCCACCCCCCGCCCAACCTCCCATCTACAGAACATGGATACCCAGTGGTGTTAGCAAGAGGCATAGATCCTCATGAGCCCCCGCAGCTGCGGGGGCTCATGAGGATCTATGCCTCTTGCAGTTGGATCGGTTTATTTGTTATCAGCAGTCACAGGGCTAGTGTTTAATCAGCAGTCACAGGGCTAGTGTTTAAATTGAACCTATTTCTACCGTTGTTTTATATTCTAGGAGCTTGCATTGAGCCATATCTACCTTGGAAATCTTCCAACGCCACTGCACTGTACTTCCGGTTTTAGAAAAAAAAAAAGAAGAAAAAAAAAAAGACAGGCAGCCTTTGACACAGGTGTAGCGATCAATACAGACAGTGAAGCGCCACATAAACAAACGCGCGGCCAGCGGTGCGTTTGCTTTGCTGTTGAGACATGGTTGTAGTTATATCCTTTGGTGACAGTTTTCAGTCGTGGTGACAGATCCTTAGCTTTTTTTGCAAATCCTAGAAAGCTGAATTTCAGCTGTTTTGTTTCAGGCATCCTTTTCCATCTGCAAGAGGCTTAAATTCTCATGAGCCCCTGCATCTGCAGGGGCTCATGAGAATGTATACCTCTTGCTGGCCATGGATTAGCCACACTGAGTTACATTAGTGTATGTCGCTTGAGTGCTGGCCATGGATCACGAGGCACAGTTAGTCTGGGAACTGTTTGCAGTCATTTCAGTTTTTCGCACCGTCACCCATGACCAGCGCCAAAGAATCAAAATCCAAATTAACGGAGGAAGTGTTGACAGTAATGGAGTGAGCGGGTACGGACTAGGGAGTACCATCACGAATTCACGACGCTGATCACGGATTCAAAATAATAGCATTTATGTTTCACGCCGGATGAGAGACGGCCACAACTGAATTCACTGAAACAACGACGAGGGCCGGGCGGCGGGAGTGGTTTACTATACTCGGTTAGGGTAGGAGGCGGTGGAATCTAACAGTGAGGCAGCAGACTTTTCACGGCTTCAGTTTCACGAAATAACCAGGGCGTTTTCTCAGTCAAATCAGTCACGAAGTTCTTGTTTTGGCTTACACGTTCGCTTTTTTGACGAATCACAAGGATAAAAATCGTAATCACGAATCGAAAAAAAGGCCAGTCACGCATTGTATTGTTAGGACATACCCCTACGAAGGCAGTGTTTGTCTCTGAGAATGAAAGGTGGAGAAAGCAGTGAATGTTGCGGATGGTGATCGGAGTGTATTCAGCCATGCATGTGGAGTCTTCAGCTCGGGTTCTAATCGATGGGGAAGTGTGTACGGGCGTGCAAGCGTGCGTATGGATGTGTGTGTTAGTTCAAGGGTGGTGCCCGAATAGCTTGGCGCTATAGGCGCCAAGCTATTCCGGCACCATCTTTGAACTATCATGGCCGATGCCTTTTCTTGCCGTAGCACATCAAGGCTGAAACATATGAATATCTTGTTCACAGACGTGGCTAAAACATTGCGGCACCATCTAGAAGGGCACAGATATAAAAGCGTACAATTAAGATCTGTTTCTTTATTGTGTGGTTAACCTGTTTAGCCCAAGGTCCTCTTTCTCAAATTTCGATGGTGTTGCCTAATGACTATGTACCAGTCGCAGGAGATGGACTGACCATGATAATTGAGTTATATTATAAATATGAGAAATGCGCCATATAAATACTATTGATTATTATTATTATTATTATTATTATTATTATTATTATTATTATTCCAGGGTAGTGCCAGATTAGCTTGGCGCCTGAAGGCGCCAAGCTAATCTGGCACTACCCTTGAATTATCATGGTCAATCCATCTCCTGCTGTAGGGACTCGAGCCTAAATGGGTTAACCATTTCAGACTGATACTGCCCGATACCGTTCAGCGTAAAAGACGCGTCTTCCCCCCCCCCCCCCCCCCCCCGATCGGAATCAATCGTCAGTATCAATAAAGAGGTTAATTCGTCTACAGGCCCATAGAGATTTGCAGGCGCGATTTGTCTTAGTAAGCTGTCCTCAGCGCAATCTTGGCCGAGTCCACGTGCGTGTGCCCTTGCCTGTGGTTCATCTATCACTATCCGGCAGCACGCGTGCCGGCACGCCACAGAACGAGCCGGTGTACGCCACAATATGACCCCTACGCCAGGTCGACCCGATGTCAGTTCAGTGGGAAAAACTGACTGCCAGACCAGATCCCCCCGGGTCTCTTTTAAGGGTGGGGACTTTTCAAGTCTGTCACGCCAAATTGACCCCGGGTCGATCTGACGTAAGGCGTCACTCTGGCATGTTACTGACACCGGCCAAAGTCGCGTCACAGGGTAGTTTCTGGTGAATAGTGTGATTCATTTCGCGTTCAGGGTCAGCTGCCCAGTGTGGCATGGTCATGAAACATCAGGATAGCTTCCTCGCTACGTCACGACATAAAGACAGCGTGCAGTACAGCACATGCCTCAGTCTGGCTGTATACCGGCATGTATCATGGTCGTTAGTTTTAATATTTATAAGAGAGAGAGAGAGAGAGAGAGAGAGAGAGAGAGAGAGAGAGAGAGAGAGAGAGAGAGAGAGAGAGAGAGAGAGAGAGAGAGAGAGAGACAGACAATGACAATGACAATGATCCTTTATTTGACAACGGTAAAAGTTTTTCGAACTTGCCGTTGCTAATCTACTGATTACAGAGTTACTATCGTACTAATTGTTTTCTACTACTAAGAAGGGAAAAAAATTACATGACACAAGCCAAGGATGAAATAATAATAATAATAATAATAATAATAATAATGATGTTGGGGGGAAGTGACATAGGAATTACCAACTTTACTGGTCGGGCATAATGACATGTTGTGAGCCTATGGAGTACGGCCTGAACACTGATCAACTCAGGCGCACTCCAACTGTGCCACTTTGATTTACCAGGACCTTTCAACGGACATGCTATTGAACAAATCCGTTTTTTCCCCTGGATTGTGAGTCCAGCTACCGGGGCCGGGACGGGATTCGAACCCACGACCCGGCGATTCCCTTCGCTCTCCTGCTCCGACGTTTAACCGCCTGAGCTATTTCGGACTCTCCGGACTTGCTAAAGCTACTAGGGAGAGAAAGAGAGGGGAGGGGGTCACTAATACATATTAACTCTTTCTGTCCACGACACACCACATGAAGATATGGATCGACCATGATAATTCTTGAACTATCATGGTCGACTTGTCTCCTGAATTGTAATGCAGTCTTCAGAGGATCACTCCAAAATGTGGGTATTTCGTACCTCGGGCACAATGAGTTAACCCAACGCTGATTGTTGAGAAAGCGAACGTGGTGACCCACCTTAACACTGGGATGGCCCGTACTTGCAAAGCCCATCCCTGCCCGTTCTTTGCAAGAGGCTCGGTCGCCCTGACACAGTCTACGCTGTTTGCACGTTAAACTCAATCAGTCAGCCAATCAAACAGTCAATCAGACAAGAGGTGCTTGGGTTCATGGGGATCTATTTTTTTCAAAGCTTTTCTCGGGCATAGAAATTAAGCCATTGTCGTCCATTCATCAATTCACGAGTACGCGAGAACAAGAGAAGAAAAGATCTGCAAAAGACATAGAGCTGTATGAACCTGCGCATGGATTCGGGGGTTCATAAAGATCTGTGTCTGTTGCAGATATCATTTTCGTGCATCTTTTCTACAATCGAAAAAAGCATATATTAATGTTCTGTCTGTTAGCCATCAATATACGTGCGCTTGATTACAGTAGGTGGGTGAAAAACGGGGGGGGGGGGGGGGGGGGGGGGGGGGAGGGGGGGGGGGGAGATCAGGAAAAAAATGACAGTCCTGGAGCCCCGAGGTTGTAGACGTGATAAGCAGGGCATATTTACGCAGCAGTTATTAACCCATTCAGCCCTGACGCACTACAGCAGGAGATGGATCGACCATGATAATTCAAGGGTAGTGCCAGTGCTAATCTGGCACTACCCTTGAATTATCATGGTCGATCCATCTCCTGCAACTGGTGCATAGTCGTTAGGCGACGCCTCCAAAATTTGGGAAATACGTGCGTGGGGTTGAATGAGTTAATGTACAGCAGTTATAGAGCTGCAATCAATGGCTATATCCAGTGAGCGCATTAGATCGTCATTAATTACTGCACTAGTTTTTGCTTCTTGAAGATGGATCGCGGTCGATGCCAAAGTGAAAAAGACCACATGTGAAATTGGCGCACGTGTTCCGCCTCTTCTCACTGTTCTGTCGTGTTCTGTTCTGTTCTCGTCTCATCTGTTCTCGTCTCTTCTCCTCTGTTGTGTTGTGTTGTGTTGTGTTGTGTTGTGTTGTGTTGTGTTGTGGTCTGGTCTGGTCTGGTCTGGTCTGATCTCTCCTCTTTGCCTTGTCCCGTCCTACCCCTGCCCTGCCCTGCTCTGCCTTGCCTTACCCTACCCTACCCTGCCCTACCCTAACCTACCCTTTCCCTATTCTACCCTCTGCTCTGCTCCGTTCCCGCTCTGTTCTGTTCCGCTCTGTTCCGTTCCGCTCTGTTCTGTTCCGCTCTGTTTCGTTCTGTTCTGTTCCGTTCCGCTCTGTTCTGTTCTGTTCCGATCGGCTCTGTTCAACATTATGATCACCATCAACCACAACCACAGCCACAACAGCAACAATAACAAAAACAAAAACAACCACTCCTGATGAGTAACGCAAAGATTGGCAAGACTGTCGGGAACTTCAATCGGCCGCGGCAGATGTCTTGACAAGTTAGGTGAGATTGGTTTTCTGACAGTAGGTTCAGAATCAGTCTCCCAGGACTTGTAATGTGTCTGCAAGTTTCATCTGAAGCCGCTTGCGCGCGACGTCACGTTGAGGGACGGTCCGTGGCGCAGTGGTTAAGGCGGCTGCCACCAATGTCAAGTGCGAGGTTCGAAAACGGGTTCCGGAGTCGGACTTTTCTCCTCTGGTAAGTGTCACCGTTAATTCAGGGCGGACCGTCGGGGGTTCTTTCTCCGGGTATTCCGGTTCTTCCACCCCCCCCCCCCCAAACACACACACACACACACACACACACACACACACACACACACACACACACTTTGGTACCGGTTGCAGGCCACTTTATAAATTTCAATTACAAGCGATCAAAAATTTCTGTAACTTCAGTAGCTGAGCTGACCCTTCGTCTGTCTTGTGCTGAATTTGTCTTCAGAGTAAATCCGTGTCTGTCACGTGAGTGTGCGTGTTGGGTTTCGGTTCGCGGCGCTTTGCGTCAATTCGCAACAAAAAAAATTGAGAAAAAGCGCCTATATAATACCGGTATTATTATATTATTATTATTATTATTATTATTATTATTATTATTATTATTATGAGGGGCGGTCAAGCCTCGTGCCTGGAAACCCACGAAGTGACATTCCCTCTAGCCCCTTTACCGCCGAGAACAAGTGAACTTGATCCAACTGCAAGAGACATAGATCCTCATGAGCCCCCGCAGTCGCGGGGGCTCATGAGGATCTATGCCTCTTGCGACACCATTTTGTATCCATGTTCTTGGGACAGCTGGTGTCGATTAACGTTGAATTAGCGAAGACTGCAGCCCGAGAATGGCAATCTGCGTCAAGTGGCAGTGATGGGGTTAAAGGGCGACTTAACCCATTACATCCTGAGGCTGATTTTGTGTCACGTGGTAGTGGTTGTCGTAGTATGATGCTATCACACCAGACGCACTCGTGTAGGGTTCTTGTAAAGAAACCTCACTCAGTTGCAACTCGCCGTCACACGTGGCACAGGGTTGTAGACCACACTGGAGTAACAGTTCAGTCCAACAGTACTTTATTCTTACGATGTACTCTCAGCACAATGCGTCCACAAATGCATCCACACTTTGGTACACTGTCTCGTACAATCTATCCACAATTCTGATACACTGCGTGTCTCATACAATGCACACACACTGCTTGTTTTAATCCAGTTTACTGTCCCACTGGCACTAGAAGTGATCGGAGACTAGCCGTTTTCGCGTGGTAGCATGCTGGTTGTAGTTTGGCTTTCAGGTCACATTACATAGTCAAATTTGGCCAGTTCAGGCAGTGCAAGGACCGGTGTTTTTAAAAATAATTTTTGCCTTGTTTGAAATGTTGTAGTAGGGCTGAATGTTAGAATTTGCTGGAAATTTCTGGTTACATGAGAGGAGACATGTTTGGTGCTTTGATTCATACCATCCTGAGCTTATCCAGTGGACAATTGTGGGCCTATGTTGAGTTGCCGTTGACGTAGTGATTTGAGGGACACGCTGATTTCAGCTGTGCTTGGGTGTGGGGTTGGTAAGGAATCGGGTTCATAGCCAAGAAATGAGACTGTCAATGTGCTGTTTTTATTGTTATTTTGTGCATGGCAAATGTGCAGCTGGTGGGCGGTAGTGTTTTTTAGGGGATTGAAATATTAGGGGATGCCTGGGACTGACTATGGCTAAGAGACTGGACAGTACGGAAACAGCACTGTGTACCGGGACCCGTAGGCTTTTCCCTCTTTTCTCATCCGGGCTTGGGACCGGCAACGGGAGTTTGCACACACATTTCCTAACACGCTCTTTTATACTGTTACAGATTTCCAGAACAATCCAGCAAATCATTACAGAACTCAACCAATCAGAAAAGAAAACATAACCAAAACTCATTGGTATTCATTAAAAATAACACTCTAGATCTATCTACAGCGGCCTTCCGCTAACATCTGGGCGCATACCATAAATGTTGCAAAACAAATGATGTTACCAACATGTGTACTGCACAACTTTGACGTCATATCTGAGGTCACTAGAATAATCGCGCCCCTACTAGAACCTTCCAGTCAAATGTAGGTCAGACTTTGCAACACTGTAGCGAAAATAAGCAACATTCTAACTACACAACAGAAATCGATCGGAATTCTCCATGCAAAAGAAAACGAAAGGTACGTGATACTTATGCAAAACAACTCAAATGAACACCGGATCTTTCTTATGATTAACACAAACATGCCCTAAAAAGAATAACACAACCACAAACGTAACATTTTGTAAAATTTGCTTATTAGGCCTATCCCATGAAGGCTACATTACAGATTAGGAGAAAGATCCACTGTTTTAGTTCAAGGGTGGTGCCAGAATAGCTTGGCGCCTCAGGCGCCAAGCTATTCTGGCACCACCCTTGAACTATCAGTCAAATTTATTTCAAACAATGGGTGTATCAGGATGAAAACTGTTAAAAGAAACCTATCTGTCATTCCTGTAACCGTAGTTGTAATATATCGCGTGCCTTAAGAACCCACCCTCATTTCCTTAGCGGTCAGGACGGTGCGGTGTTCAGGGCATGAGGTATGACCACTCTTAACGGATTGCATCGGACTTTTTAAACGAAGTGCATACTGAACTGTAAATTGAGAGTGGCAATACCTAGTGATGGCCAATCTCAGATCAGTTCAGTTTGCAGTTTGTCCAAGATGGGCCTTTGTTAGTTCATGAGATTTAAAACTCCGCCGAGGCCAAGATAGCTTCTTTGCACTCGGGGAAAGCCCACACCGCGACTGACGTGCTGCAGTCCAGCCCTCAGGTCTTCTCAGAGTCACTCCTTTCCATGTCGTGCGATCATGTGTCCGGTTAAGTGCGGAGCTCTCTCTCTCTCTCTCTCTCTCTCTCTCTCTCTCTCTCTCTCTCCTCTCTCTCTCTCTCTCTCATATCTTTGCAAGTCTGCCCAACATGTGTTGCTTTCTTCCACACATTTATTCTAGAGGCGATCGATTGAGTGATACCTTTGACTCTGTTCCTGGACATGTTTTCTCAGGTGTCTCGCCATATCTGATCTACAGACTAATAACAGTAAAGCTTTCGGCACGCCCCTCTTGAGAGATCGTGTGGTTGGGATCACGAGGCAGACCGCTCTACAGGAAATGACGGTTAACCCTTGTCATTCGGAATACACCAGTGTGTGAAATAAGTTTGACTAAAACAGTTCAAGGGTGGTGCCAGAATAGCTTGGCGCCTTTAGGCGCCAAGCTAGTCTGGCACCACCCTTGAACTAAAGCTATTGGTCTATATCCTTATCTGTAAGTACTATAATGTAGCTTACTCACAAACCAGATAGTTGAGGCTGGCGCTGGCAGAATTGTACACATACCAAGGGGAATTACTCAGCGCTGGACAGACAAACAGTTAGATCCCCTGTCCCCGCCTATCAGAAGATGTAGATGATCGTCTTGTTATATACCTGTGTTCACATTGCACCACTAGGCGGATGAGCTGTTTCTGACAGCCAACGGCTAGAGGACGGAGGAGATCAGGTTGGATCCAACGGCCAAATGTGGGGGAGTAAACCCTTCAAATCAGGAGTGGAGCCCCGAAGGCAGACAGCTGCCTGTATTCACGCACTGTTCTGGCAGCTCCTGCAGCCAAACTGGTACCAAACGTACTGCTTTGCATTCCTTTGGATACATCAGCGAGGCCGAGAGGGGGATCTTGACGACTGGGCATCCCAGGATCTCCATACACTTCGCCCAGGCTTGCGCACTGGAGAGGTCACTCCAGTGACTGACCCAGCAAGCGCATACTCCCATTGTCTTTCGAGACAGGATGCCGAACACATGTGCAGCTTTTAGCCTCAGTATGGTATGGGTTAAATGTGACCGGTGTGAAGGGAATCACGGTGTGAAGGGAATCACGGTGTGAAGGGGTTTTCAGGGCACGAGGTATGATTTCTCTTGGTCGAATGACAGTAGGGGGGGGGGGGGGGTTGAAAATGAAAGTCGTGCAGGCCCGTCCTATAACTATATCCCGCACGACTTTCTAAACTCCCACTGTCCAGCCTTTGCCCGAAGACCTCTTGCTTACCGGGTTCAGTGCGTCTTGATGTAAAGTAAGGAAGGAAAGTGAACAGATAATTAATTATGGAGTCATTCATTGATTGATCCATTTAGCCCTCCACCTGCAAGAGACAGACATCAACCTGCAAGAGACGTAGATCCTCATGAGCTCCCGCAGGTGCGGGGGCTCATGAGGATCTGTGCCTCTTGCTAGCGCCACATTGTATGCGTATTTCTTGGACGGATTGGGTTCGTTGGTGTTGACTTAACTCATTCTATCCCAAGACCGAAATCCCCAAATGTTGCCGTTGTCCTCTGAAGACTGCATTGCAGTGCAGGACGCAGATCGACCATGATAGTTTAAGGGTGATGCCAGAATAGCTTGGCGCCCATAGGCGCCAAGCTATTCTGGCACCACCCTTGAACTATCATGGTCGATCCTTATCTTGCTGTGGTGTGTCTGGGGTAGAATGAGTTAATTAATAAAGATTAACAGCGAAATAACACTATCTTCGGCCTCTGACAGTGATGGGATTAGTTGGGTTTTTTTTTTTTCTTTCTCCACAAACCACGAGCAAAGAACACGTGACAATCTCTGCAAAAGGCTGTCGGTCACAACTGTGCATGCGTTTGTGAGCGTGAGCGCGCGAGCGTACGGTGTCAGTAGAGTAGCGAATAATGGCCAGCAGATCAAATGAGTCCCAACCGAGCAGTCTTACTTTTTCACCGTTCTCAAATCCTTCCACCTAAGTGACACCTGAATCCAATTTTCTTCTGCAAGAGGCGTAGATTCTCATGAGCCCCTGCGACCGCAGGGGCGCATGCGCATCTACGCCTCTTGCGAAACGTCAGCAAATCCAATCATTGGCGGCAGACACCGCGCCGACCCATCCCCAGGGCCTCGTGGACCCCCCCCCCCCCCCCCCCCCCCCCCCCCCCCCCGCGCAGTGTTGAAGTCAGCGTCTGCGCCGTGTGCGCTAGCTGTCAGTCTCGGTGACTGACGTTTTTCAAGTCGAGATGTCAATGTGTCAGTATCAATTTTCACAGACTTCAGAAACTGTTACCGTATCTCACGAATTTGCGTCATCTTTCCGGCTTTGTTAACAGATGTCTAGCATTAGTGCGCAGATTGGCGATATCAGTTGGCCGATTCACTGCAATTGGGATCCTGTTTTCCGAAAACTGCAAACGTAATTTTAGGCCTCGACCAAAATTCGATTGTTCTAGCGACAACCACACACATTAGTTAGTTAGTTAGTTAGTTAGTTCAGGGGAGGATCTTGGGGGGGGGGGAATCCTTGGGTTCCGGACCTCTATCTACCTCTATCCCCGCCCCCGCCCCGCCCCGCAACCCCCCCGCCCCCCTGTCCTCCCCCCTCCTTTTGTGTCCTGTTGAAGGTCCCAAACAGATAGTTGGAACCCACCCACCCCCACCCCCTACCCCCACCCTCGAGGAAACTGGTTCGCCCCTGTAGTTAGTTACGGCTGAATTCTGCCAGTTCTTCACAGACACCCAGCATAGATATAGGCCTGTTATGTTCTCTCCAGTGTTTTACAAACCGAAAGTGTTGTAGTCTGAAAACACGTAATACCAGCTTTGTGACAGTTGTTACATGGTCACGTGCCTCGTTACAAATCGTGCGTGTGTGACGTACATAACACGTCCTTTCTGCAAACGCGCGCGCCAACGACCTGGGAAAGATCGAAATTGAGTTCTCGCCGTATCTGATTGTGTTTGATCTTTGTGCGACGGAAGTTTACTGCGTTCAGCCTAGCGTTTAACCCTTTCACTGCCGAAACACAGCCAGCAACACTCAAATGCAAGAGGCATAGGTCCTCATGAGCCCCCGCAACTGCGGGGGCTCATGAGGATCTATGTCTCTTGTCTGGGCAGATGAGGTTATCTGGCAGGGAATCTGTGATTGTCGCAGACATCATGACTAGTGCAGAGCGCAAGGTTCGGAATACACCAGTGTGTGAAATAAGTTTGACTAAAATAATTCAAGGGTAGTGCCAGAATAGCTTGGCGCCTCAGGCGCCAAGCTATTCTGGCACCACCCTTGAGCTAAAGCCATTGGACTATATCCTTATCTGTAAGTACTATAATGTAGCCTGCATATGGCAGTGTACAAATTAGAAGCTTTTAGCGTTGGTATGATATGGGTTGAAAGGCGCCTCCGCCAGGCTATAACCAGTGAATAGTTCGCAATATCTCTCTTATGTGTGTTCTTAGTAAGTTAATAATTGTATTGCCAGTGCCAGTTTTAAACACAGTCTTAAAACCCATCTTTTCCCATCTTGAGTATCAGTGTTCGTGTGTTTAGTCATTTTCTGTTCTTTTGTGTAATTGTACATGTGGTTTTGGTTTTGTCACTTTTTATGTAATATTTTTCTTGTTCGTATGTACGGCGCCGCTAGTGCATCTTACCATGTATAGGCGCCTTATAAATCGTCATTATTATTATTATTTTTAATATTATTATTATATTATATTATATTATATTATATTATATTATATTATATTATATTATATTATATTATATTATATTATATTATATATTATTATTATTATTATTATTATTATTATTGTTATTATTATATTATATTATTTATTATTATTTTATTATTAGTATTATTATTATTATTATTATATTATTATTATTATTATTATTATTATTTTTGCTATATTAACTCGTGATGTTGGAGTGTCGTAAAATAAAAGACTTGTCTGCCCTTCTTCTCTTTCCTTCGTATGAGAGATCAAGGGGCAGTAGACAACCTAATAATAATAATACCGCTTATTATAGGTGCCGTACACAATTCTGCCAATCGGCTCAAAGCGCCGCGAACTAAACCCAGCACGGGCGCTTACGTGACACACGCATTCACTCTGAAGACAAACACAGTACACGACAAACACAAGACTGACATTCACGTGGTGCGAAGGGTCAGCAAAGCTACTGATGTTTCGGAAATTTTGATCGCGCGTATTTTAAATTTGTAAAATGGCCTGAAACCGGTACCGAAGAGGAGGTTGGAGGAAGAGCGGCGTACCCGGAGAAAGAACCCCCGACGGTCCGGCCGAATTAACGGTGACACTAGAAGAGAAAAGTCCGACGCCGGAACCCGGTATCAAACCTCGCACCTTCAGCATCGGTGGCAGGCGCTTTTGCCACTGCGCCACGGACTCTGTTACCTGAGTGTGATCACATGGTAAAAGGACGGGGAGAAATGTCTTAGTTGAAGCCAGACAACGCTAAAGTCCGTCGCATCGCCAAATTTTCGTAAAGTCAGCCCTGGGGCAGATCACTTTAACACATTTAGCCCCAACACCCTAACGCACGAGATGGATTGATCAAGATAATTCAAAGGTAGTGCCAGATGAGCTTGGCGCCTCAAGGCGCCAAGCTCATCTGCCACTACCCTTGAATTGTCATTCATGATCAATCCATCTCCTACAACTGGTGCCTAGTCGTTAGACAATGCCTCCAAAATTTGGAAATTCGACTGTGGGGTTAAGAGGGTTAAATACGCAAGCGCGCAAAAAAAAAACCGCGTAGTCATCGATCGAACAACTTACTCTTGTGACTTCCTGACTTGCAGAGCCTAAAGTCCCGTGCATGTAAACACACAAGAGCGCAACATGCACGGTAATCGATGGAACTGTTCACCATTGTGACTTGCAGTTTAGAGCCTCAGGTTCTGTGCATTTAAACACGGAAGAGCGTAAACACGTGCAGTAATCGATCGTACAATTTACCCGTGTGGCACTTTCGTTAAAGTCGCAATATCTCCTCTGAACAGAGTCGACTACCTGCGGTTTCCTTTGCCCATTTTTGGGACCGTCATCTGCTCATGTAGGCCCAATTTGTGCATGAACAGAGTCATAACATTTGCAATTTTAGTTTTTCGACGCATTTGAATCCAGACCAGTACGCATAATGTAATAATTCACACTCTTCACCTTTGAGACTGATTCTGAGGTTTGACGTGGCTTTAAATACTTCGCGTTGCGTAGAGAGCTTGTATATGAAGAGGTTGAAAACATTGTATTGTTTCCGTGCATAAGTTTCTAGCTACAGTATTTGCCGGGTCGAAGCTGTTTGACAATCTGCGTGGCGTTTTCCTGTGCATTTGGTGTGTGTGTTTTAATGAAAATGCCTTTCATACCTGACTGTTTACACACAGCGTATTTGCTGTATTCGGGCTGGTTGACAACATATGTGGCGTCCTTTTAGCAAGCGCCCAGATAACAAAGGTCCCCGGGCTCACGACGGGCCACTGCGGCCGTCGTGGGCCCGAAGACGTTTGGCTACTGGTGCGAGTGAGCATTTGTGTGTGTGTGTGTGTGTGTGTGTGTGTGTGTGTGTGTGTGTGTGTGTGTGTGTGTGTGTGTGTGTGTGTGTGTTTAGCCTTTTGACTGTTGGTAGCGGGTTTTGTCCAGTATGAATTACCTCGACAAAACCCGCTGCCGACACCGAAACGGAAAATGGGATTTTATTCATATGAATTTCAAGTTGAAGTATAGGAAGAACTGACTGTTTTCAGACTGATGCCATAACTGTTGTGGACAAGCGTACTGGTTTGTGATTTTGGACTTCATGGGTTTCACTGCGTCTTTGATTCATGGAACATACTTTAATTTGCTTTGACGGCAGTGTCCAATTCTTGAACATTCAGCTTGTGAGCAGCGGGCATCTGGGTCATGCCGCCCCAAAATATATCTAGTCTCTTGCGGCGAAGTTTGGACTTCCTTCACCAGGGCATGCGCGTCGTCTGATAGCAGCGCCATCCGGTCCGAGAACTAACCTTTTTCTCTTTTATTATTTCAAAAAAAAAAACCAAAAAAAACCGTTTTGGAATTATCGTCTGTGGACTGCACTACAATTCAGGAGACAGATCGACCATGATAGTTCCAAGATGGTGGCAGCCGAATACCTTGGCGCCTATGGCGCCAATCTTTTTCCGCCCTTGAACTATCATGGTCGAGTCATATATTGCTGTGGTGTGTCGCGGGCAGAATGAGTTTACACCGGTAGCAGTAATCTACCCGTGTTAAGATGACAGTAACTGGAGAGACGCCACGGCTTGTTTGGACAATTTCTGTTAAATGCAGTCAGTGTCCTAGTTGGTGAGGACCAAAGTGTCCAGCGACTTTGAACGGCCATTAAAGTCTGTTCATCAGTCTGTCAGTAGGGTCAGTCTTGTAACCATCTGTGTGTTTAGTTTTGGTCAGGGGATCCCCGATCACATGAGTGCATAGGGGACATTTGGTCAACCATAAATCTGCCATAAATATGACTCACTTTGAACTTCATTTTCTCTAACAAAACGCCATTTTCCGGTGTGGACATTTAGTGCACTGCATGCTTCATCAAAGGAAGATTTCGTGCATATGAATTTAAACTTTGTGAAAAGAAAATTGTCATCTGGCTTTACGCAAAATGCACACCTGTGCAGGTAAAATACGAGACAGTTAGGCTGTGATTTGCTTTGGCAATACAACGGTTGAATTCTGGTTTCTTCCAAGATCATAACGATATATCAACCATGAAAGTCGGTGTAGATTTGGCCGTTGAGAAATTTGGGTTAACTCATTCAGCCCGACGGCCGTATTTCCCAAATTTTGGAGGCGTCATGTAATGACTATGTACCAGTTGTAGGAGATGGGTCGACCATTATAATTCAAGGGTAGTGCCAGATTAACTTGGCGCCGACAAACGCCAAGCTAATCTGGCACTACCCTTGAATTATCATGGTCGACCCATCTCCTGCTGTAGTGCGTCAGGGCTGAATGGGTTAAAAGGTCACGAAACCTATGACCAGCTACGTTCAGCTGTACCTGACAAATGCAGTTCTTGTTTTAATCGCTGCTGTCTGCTCTGCGCGC
This sequence comes from Semisulcospira habei, assembly GCA_036245525.1. Classification (NCBI taxonomy): domain Eukaryota; kingdom Metazoa; phylum Mollusca; class Gastropoda; family Semisulcospiridae; genus Semisulcospira; species Semisulcospira habei. The sequence goes on from BTPG01000006.1 coordinate 43,642,087, forward strand.
GTCTCTGTTCACTTTCTAACGTAGCAGAAGACCATACCAGATCATTCCACCTACGTCGGTTATCATAGATCTAAATCGACACCTACAAGAGGCGTAGGTTCTCATGAGCCCCTGCGACCGCAGGGGCTCATGAGAATCTACGCCTCTTGCGTACCGGCGAGACTGGCTGCAGCTGCTCGTCCCATTGAGCGTGTTTTGCCAGTGCAGGCTACAGCGTGCGACAGCAGTAGCAGAAAGTATAGGTCCAGTGTGCGTGATGGCAAAGAGAGAATAGTGTCAGCAGACCCCGCTTTGTGCCAGAGCGATCGACGTCCCTTCCCTGACCAGAGCCTCTGTCAGCGACTCAGTGTGGCAGTTCTGCCGGTGATTGCTCGCCGGATTGTGACTCTGGGCCTTGCGGGCGGGACTGTTCGCCGCTCTGTGATTTTGGAACCCTGCGGTTGTCATTCTTCGCCGGGTGCGTGATTTTGAACCTTAGTTCAGTCAGTGCGGGTCTGTGATTTTTAGAACTTGTAGAGGCCTCCACGGTCCTAACTCAGCAGGCCGCACGCTGTTTGACTGCGAGTTCGAACCTTACCGTACAGGCCCAATTTTGATAGCGTGTTCCGATCTAAAATGTCAATTTTTGCACCTTGCTGGAGAGCCGGAAGGTTCAAAATCACAGACCAGCACACATTTGGCAGGTACCGGATCAGTAACTAGCGGCGGCTGAAGGGGTCAAGTTGGCTATGTTTGGGCGTGAATCAAAGCCAGCGCGAACCTGCCCAGCGATAATCTGCCCGGACGTGCGGAAGTGTCCACCCAGTGCGAATTTGTGCTGAATCCACCTGTGCTTAACTCATTCTTCCCCAGCACCCGGAAATCCCCACATTTGGCCGTTGTCTTCTGAAGACTCTAGTGCAGTGCAGGACACAGATCGACCATGATAGTTCAAGGGTGATGCCAGAACAGCTTGGCGCCCATAGGCGCTAAGCTATTCTGGCATCACCCTTGAACTATCATGGTCGATCCATATCTTGCTGTGGTGTGTCTGGGGTAGAATGAGTTAAGACGCACATTTACTCAGCGTAACTGCAGCCAGCGTGAGTCCACGCCATATATGGGATGATCGTTGTGTGATGTGTCACCTCTTGACACGGGTAGATAACTGCTACCGGTGTGAACTCATTCTGCCCGCGACACACCACAGCAAGATATGGCGGCTCGAGCATGATAGTTTAAGGGTGGTGGCAGAATAGCTTGAACTATCATGGTGGATCTGTCTCCTGAACTGTAATGCAGTCCTCACAGGATCACTTTGGTACCGGTCTCAGGCCACTTTACAAATTTCAAATACAAGCGATCAAAAATCTCTGTAACTTCAGTAGCTGACTGGCCCTTCGTTTGTCTTGTACTGTGTTTGTCTTAAATGGCGTAAATCTGTGTCTGTTTCGTGAGTGTGCGTGTTGGGTTTCAGTTTGCGGCGCTTTGAGTCGATTTCCCCAAAAATTGAGAAAAAGCGCCTATATAATAACGGTATTATTATTATTATTATTACTCCAAAATGTGGGTATTTCGTACCTCGGGCACAATGAGTTTAAGAGGTGACCTGTCACGTATTGCCGTGATTCACACACGCTCAGATTCAACCGGCAGCTGAGAAATTTCGGTGGAATAGCAGCAACACAAATCTGCACTGGGCAGAAACATTCACGCTTGGGTGGAATCGGTCGGAATCGCGATTTGTAAATTGTTACTGTGCAGATTCATTACGGGTAAGATTTTCGCTGGATGGATTTGCGCTGTGTAAGACATTCGCTGAGCAGATTCATGCTGGGTAGATTTACGCCTAAATATAGTGAAGCTGACCTGTCAGGGTACCTACCCGATAAATTGTGTACACGTCCTTTGTTCTTCTATCGGCTATTGACCATGCAGCTGGTTGCTGAACTATACGCGTGGCCCAGACTGAAGGCGGTGTTGCCGCTCACCCTGTGTCGCACGTAATGGCCTGCTTCTATGCGTAACTTAACAAACTGACGGAGGAAACAAACATACCAGAGGTTCTGCTGACGCCGGGAACCTGAAATGTGTTTAGGAGGGATTGTAACCGGAAAATCTAGAACTGTTCAATTCAGACAAATACTGTTGAAAGAGCGTTACCAACAACTCCGTATTAATTACCTCTCTGTGCGTTCCTGTTCCTGTTCCTAACGATCTGAACTACGGGGGAAATAAAAGATACCCCACCGTCCCCACCAGCGATCGAAGTGCTTTTAGGCGGGGAGCTCGCTAAGTCGGGCATATCCGGAACAGTTCAGTTCAGATACCGGTGATTCGGCGTTTCCCCGGGGAGATGTATTCGTGGAAGACCTCGAACAGCAGGATGAGCGCGTTCGACTTGCGTAAGACGTCCCCGTCCTGCCCTACGTTTGCCGAGCTCGCTACGCAAATCAAACAGGTAAATACGAACAGGAAGATAATCTTTTCAGCATCAGTCTTGGGACGGCACTCTAAATTCCCCCCTCCCCCCCCCCCCCCTAACTGCCGTTGCCGGACCCAGACTGTGTTTTTGAAATGATTACAGATTCAACGTCACAGATCCCCAGCCCCCCCCCCCCCCTTCAAAGGAACGTTGATGCGAATTGGTTTCAGCAAGAGGCATTGATCCTCATGAGCCCCCGCACTTTTTGTTGTTGCTGTGGGTGGGTTAAACGTGGACCAATACTTCCACTCGATTTGTGTCGATTTTCAGTGACAAGCTCTTCCATTTCAGCGCTTGTAGATCATCAGTGCTAGTGGAACAGAGGGGGTTAACCTTTGTTGGGTGTCGGCAGCGCTTTTTGTCAGAGGGGATTTTTGCAGGAGTCACCTCGACAAAAGGCGCTACCGACACCCACACGGTTAATATCGTTAATCTGTGTACTTCATGAAAACGAGATCCCGACCCCAAAAAAAGTAACTGCCAAGCGTGTAAAATGCAAATAAATTTCAACCAAAAAAAAAAGGAGGCTTATATGCCCAAATACAACACAATTTATAAAATTGTCACATTTAACCCATTCAGCCCTGACGCCCTACAGCAGGATATGGGTCGACCATGATAATTCAAGGGTAATGCCAGATTAGCTTGGCGCCTGTCGGCGCCAAGCTAATCTGGCGGACAGGCGCCAAGCTAATCTGGCGCTACCCTTGAATTATCATGGTCGACCCATCTCCTGCAACTAGTGAATAGTCATTAGTTGAAGCCTCCTAAATTTGAGAAATACGGCTGTCGGGCTGAATGAGTTAAACCATTTTTAAAAGCTGGTCATGCAGATATACACATGAAAACGCATTTATCGAACTACCGCAAACTTCTGGCAAATTCCGAATTCACTCACTGATTGTATCCACGGATATGAGCATACATTGATTTGACCAGAATGTCGTTAGAATTTGTGAAACTAAGGGTGAGGGCGAGGGAGAGCGTCCTGTAAGAACTGAACTGACATCATTCATTTGTAATTCAAATGGACCATCACGTTTTCAAGGGTAGTTCTAGGAGTATTGTATGCAGTCCACTCCGCTTATTACAAAGGTCGGGTATAACCCAAGTCGGATATGGCGACACTTTTTGAAAGATCCCAACGCAGGTTTTTTTTCCCCCTCACCCTTATCATTCGGAATACACCAGTGTGTGAAATAAGTTGGACTAAAATAGTTCAAGGGTAGTGCCAGAATAGCTTGGCGCCTCTAGGCGCCAAGCTATTCTGGCACCACCCTTGAACTAAAGCCATTGGTCTATATCCTTATCTGTAAGTACCATAAGGTAGATGCATAACTGATATGGCAGTGTACAAATTTGAAGCTTTTAGCCTCAGTGTGATATGGTTAACGTAAATTGCTTCGCTTATAACAAACATAAGATATAGCAACAAGAAGGATTGGGTCCCCTGCCGATTTGTTTTGTCCGGAGTTTGCTGTAGATGGTGTTCACATGAAACCTTGTAATTAGCAACTGATTTTGTTAACCCATATCATGCTGAGGCTAAAAGCTTCAAATCTACATACTGCCATATGCAAGCTACATTATAGTACTTTCAGATCAGGATATAGACCAATGGCTTTAGTTCAAGGAGGCGCCAAGCTATTCTGGCACTACCCTTGAACTATTTTAGTCAAACTTATTTCACACACTGGTGTATTCCGAATGATAAAGGTTAAAAAAAAGAAAGGCCGGAATGCTTACATGTGTTCAGAATTATACTATGTGATCCGGCCGAGGTCTTCTACACAAGCCGGTTATGCGAATTTCCTCTTGAGCTACAGGTTCCAGGTTTCGTGAGTAATGGGGAAAGGGCGCCGGGGTGGGGGGTGGGGGAGGGGCGGTGGGGGGGTGGGGGGGGGGGGTGGGGGTGTGTGCGTCGGAATCAAAGGAGGCAGCCGCACCAAAACGTGATTTCACGCCAAAATAAAATTCTTGTCCCGAAAAAAGTTCGAGACAAAGTCTTAAGATCTGACAGAGTTGTACTTTTTGGGGAAATCATGAGCAGATGTTTATTTAAAGAGTGAGTACGTTCTAATTTTTCTCCTTTTTAAAATTATTTGTATGTGCTGCAAAGCGCTCCGGGCTTGCTGTCCGTGGGGAAGGGCGCTATATAAAAACTATGTATTATTATTATTTTTATTTTTTATTTTTCAGAGTGGCCCTTAAGTTTTAGACTGATTAGTGTGCCACGTCCTCTCCTTCAGCTGCTACGGCCAGTCCATCCCCCGTAACGGGTGGATATTAATGTGTTACCATCTCGCACGACAGGTGGAAAGGTCAGGAAGAGGTATCAAACTAATCAACTAATCAACCCGAGTGCCGAGCTACAGAATTAAATGATTAATCCGTACTATAGATCTTCCTATTGATTGCTGAATTCAGACAATTGTACAGATTTGATTTAACCCCCTTTGTGCGGGCGGACACCGGTACTTGAAACTACCGGTGACTGCATGCACCAGGTTTTAACCATGATATGCTACGACAGGATTGTGGGTAGACGATGATAGTTCAAGGGTGGTGTCAGAATAGCTTGGCGCCTGTAGGCACCACCCTTGAACTATCATGGTCGATCGGTCTCCAGGACTGTGACACAGACATCAAAGACTGTCTGAAGAAAAAAAACCCACGTCATCCTCGGGACGTAACGAGTTAACAGTGATCTGGTTTTATATATACGAGCGTACACCGTTCAATCATTTAAATGTCGGAAATGGCTTTACCCTACTTTACGGCAGGCACACGGTCCTCAGCCCGACATCGGCCGTGGTTGGCCCGTGCACGGCTGTGTGTGTGTGTGTGTGTGTGTGTGTGTGTGTGTGTGTGTGTGTGTGTGTGTGTGTGTGTGTGTGTGTGTGTGTGTGTGTGTGAACCAGCAGACCTGACATCGGCCCGAGGACCTCGTGTTTACTGGTACAGTGCCTGGTGATAAAAGACACATGGGGAGGGGGTGCGGGGGAGGGGGGGGGGGGGGTCGGCGATCGATGGTTACATGTATTGTTTGTGGTGGAGTTATTTGCATGAGTATTGTTCTTGTTATTCCTGTTGAATGGATGATTGATTGTCCAGCTGTACAAGGTCCGATGCATTGTCGTGTGAGGAAGTGTGCGTTAGGCTGAGTGTTAGTGTCAGTATGTCTGCGTGCGTGCGTGAGCGTGTGTGTGTGTGTGTGTGCCTCTGTGTGTGTGTGTGGGTGGGGGGGGGGGGCGGGGGGATGGTGGTGTGTGTGGGGAGGGTGCAAGTGTGTGTGCGAGTGTGTGTATGTGTGCATGTATATATACTGACTTCCATTAAAAACGCAAAAAGTGTCTAAGTGTACCCACAAACAAAGAGCCACCCTGACAGCAAAACAAGAAAATTTTATTTGTTGCTTACTTCAGATGTTCAGCCTACTGTCTGAGCTACCTTCACAACAAAAATTGGATGAGTTATCGCCCATGGTTACCTTGGAGTACACAGGGTTTCATTAATGGTGAAAATAAGCAAAACTGGGCACACACTGTGACGCAAGTTTTCTGTGATATGTTTCAACACACATGTTGTGTGAATTGCTTATAACTGCCTCAAACGAAATTTGACTCGAAAAATTCATTAGAGAACCAGAACTTCCGGTGCACACCATTTTCTTAATAAATCTTATTTAATTTAATGTGAATTACTTTCAAACCATTTTTTATGCTCCAGTGACTGACACAGAGACAAGGAACACACCCATATCCATTTGAGCAGGTAAATATGGCCTCTAACCTAAAATAAAGAACTTTTTGATTTTCATGTTTGTAGGTCATGTTGATTATTTAGGTGCCTTTGACAAACGAAAAGTAGGTCAAGAGCAAACAGGCCGGATTGTCATGCACACAAACCCTAGTGACACTGCACATTGGTTGGCTTTCAGCTGTGTCCTCTGCAGATGCTCCCCATTTCATTTTCAATATCCTGTGATGGTAGTGTCACTGATGACGTCATAAGTCATCGATGTGCGATTTTTAAGACTAAACATTCTATTTGCACACGACACAACACACTCTTCATAACATTTTCTATTAAATGACGTCAAAATAACCCGGATTAAAGCACTAATTTACGAAGAAAGCACTAGGGTGAAAAATTCGCGTTTCTTCTGTTGATCAGTATATGTATGTATTTCTGCGTGCGCTTGCGCGTTCGTTTGTGCGTTCACGTGACTGAGCATGCGTGCGTTATAAGTGCGCGTCTCTGTCACTGCGTTTGCTCACAACTACGCATGTGCACATATAATGGCACGCACGTGTATGCCGCCAGTGTGCGCACTCCGCAGTATGCACCCACACACATCTCTCTCACTTTGTCATTCAAACGACGACCCACCCACACAGTACCGCAATAACAACATCTCACAATCTACACCGGCAGCACACTAATTGTACTAATTATTCCTCACTCCACAGCTGCAATCCTATTAATCAGACTTAGCGTACCCGCAGCCCGATAAGCAAAATGTCCTCAGCTCCGACGTCGGACTCGCTGGCCCCGTGCGCGGACCAGCGAGTCCGACGTCGGCCAGAGGACAGTTTGCCGTTACGCGCCGGACACCGCAAAATTCCTAGAGCCTCCGAACTCCCGTCTGATACGAGATGAGCCAAAGCCCAGGCAAGGCATGAAAGCGATATATGTGTTTCGGTCTGCGATTTTGATCCTGACGACTGTAGTTTGAGCTGGTTCCATGACTTTGGACTTTGTAGTTGTGTGCTGGTCTGTGTTTTCGGACCTTACGGTTTTCAGCCGTAAGGTTCAAAATCACAGACCAAGTCACGGCTTTGTTACAGGTACGGCGGAAGACTGTGTGGTATGGTTCTGCGTGATCATTTTACTTGAATATCGCAATCTCTCTGGTAGAATTGTCACATGGCGCCATCGTGATTTGGGACATTACATCATCGATGACATCATCAGCGACATGAAACTTGGTCAGTTAACTATGACATCATTTTCATGATGATATGGTGTGGCGTGATTTTATTTTTCTTCTTCATATTGAATAGTGGTAATATCCTTGATTTGTTTACATTTTAAATAATAAAGTAGAATAGGGTCGAAAACACGTCGCATTACCCGGTTTCCCTGCCGCCGAGAGCTGAACTGAACACGTCCACCCAACTGCAAGAGGTACAGATCCTCATGAGCCACCGCTGAAACCACTCTGTATCCGTGTTTCTTTGACGGCTGGGGATCCCTGACGCTGAAGTTTCCATGATTTAACTCATTCTACCCCAGACACACCACAGCAAGATCTGGATCGACCATGATAGTTCAAGGGTGGTGCCAGAATAGCTTGGCGCCCGTATCATGGTCGATCTGCGTCCTGCACTGCAATGCAGTCTTCAGAGGACAACGGCAAAATTTGGGGGGATTTCGCCGGTCTCGCGGTACAATGAGTGAAAATACAGAATCTGCGTCCACTGACAGTGAAGGGGTTAATCGCAGACTGTCGATCTCTGGTACTGAGGATGTAACTCGTAGTGTTGTATTGATGTATTTCACCAGCGTGACGGGGCGCCTTTTGCCTCGTTTTCAAAAACACAACTGAACAACAAAGACCGTGACTGCCACCAACCCCCCACCATCATTGCCAGTATTCAGTTTCACGGCAGGCAGGCAGGGCGTGGCGTATTGCCGCGGCACAGTTCACGTGCTTTAAATTCACCTTGAATTTCAGTCTCACCTCTGCAGGGAAGGTTGTAACTCCCTAAACCTCCTCATGTGCGGCTGAGGCCCGGGGCATTGACGTAAATGCGTAAATAATTGGGGGCCGATTCAGCTAAAGACAACAGAAACTCTTTATCGCACTGCGCCAAAACGTTGCATGTCCCGAAATTTGGGAAGTCAGTTGCCATCTGAAGACTATATTACTGTCTAAGAGACAGATCGGCCATGATAGTTCAAGGGTGGTGCCAGGATAGCTTGGCGCCTCCAGGCGCCAAGCTATCCTGGCACCACCCTTGAACTGTCATGGTCGAGTCATCTCCTGTTGCAGTGCCTGTAGGCGCCAAGCTGTTCTGGCACCACCCTTGAACTATCGTGGTCGATTTACGATGCCAACTGTCATGGTCGATGCCATGATGGTAACTTATTGTGTGAGGGTGACTGACTGGGCGTCCTCAGTTTGAAGCCAGCTTTGACCAGAGATGCTCATGAGAATCTACGCCTTTCGCAGATGACACAGATTACATGAGTGTTTGTCTAGATTACGGAGCATCTGGGTGATATGTGCAGCAATTTGAACCTGAACAATCCCTGCTTCGAGGAAGTCAGCAGGCGCTCACGAGGTGAGCTTTGTGAAGAGATGTTAGGCACGGAGTGAAAGACTGTCTTGTGGTTCAACTCCCTATATAAGATTACCCCCCGTTTTCACACACTATTCTCTATTAGCCTCAGCCTTGCAACACAAAGCTATGGACGAAAAACCTTTCTGCTCACACAAAAATTCCACGCGGGGCATATCACAGGAGAAACATTTTCAGCAATTATTAAACAAATTGTCTGTTAGCGTTTTCCGTCTGCAAGCCTGCATACAACTGTGCACATGCCCAATATGAGGCTCCCATGACTACACAAGAGGTCAACTAAATTACCCAAATTTTGCTCTTTTTCACACCACCTGCCGGTCATGCATTTTTATTGCTCAAAACGCCCAAAAAGGCAACAAATTGAAGTTTTACATCCTAAAATAATTGCAAAAAGGAGGAACTTGATTTTTTTATTAGCTATTTCTGGCGGCATAGTTACTACATGCACCGGGAGTAATACGCATGTCAGGCAATACGCATACCAGGCCTGTGGAAACAACGTGATACTGGCAGCTTGAGCCGATCACTGCTAGCAAGAAGCAGCAGGGGGCTCATCAGAATCTTTGTCTCCTGCAGAATGGGACTGACTGGTTTAGAGACTGATAAAACGGATTCCGCCTTTCTTCGGGGAGTCAAGGTTGAAAAACTGGGACTGACTTTCTAACAGCATCACGCACTTGTCAGGTTCGTTTCCCCGCGTCAACTCAAGGCAGGTCTTGAAGATCACAGGTCTGCCCAATGCGCAAAATATACTAGTGCGCGGGCCAACGGCGGCTGACGTCGGGCCGATAGCCTTTGCGCACTGGGTTGGTAGCAGAACAATTTTCAGACAATTATTTTCATTATTCAGTCATATCAGTGGCAACTCCATTGACAACATAATGCTAGTCAGTATGTACCCACTCCATAAAATTTTCCCTTCGTCGACACATGTATAACAAGCACATTAATATTCATGAATTTGCTTGATATACTTTCCTTCCCAAAATCCCTTGCGCGCCAAGAAGAATCGATCTTCATGATACTTGCATTTTCAAAACGGAAACGCGCAATATGCTCACATTGCAACATTAACAAGCTCCGTATATGTAGTAGTAATAAAATACTTCTTAGTGTGTATGAACGCTCGAAACTGTGTATCCTATATTATACACACACACGAACGGAGAAAAGACGCCTGGAAACGTGCAGTCGCTGGACTGACAAGTGAAATCACTAGCGATTTCGACAACCTGAGAAAAGAACTAAATAAACAAACCTGCTGCATTTCCCGCAATTATGCGTGATCTAGTTACAAGTAGAATTTAATCAGTAACGCGCACGGTTAAACAATGCACTGATGTCTTCATAGTTCAGACAAAATTTACGCGCGGAGTCGACTATATGCTGTCGTCTGACATTCATGTGTTTTGTCTGAACACCGCAATCAGCCGCAAAATGAATGACGCGAGGCATAGTTCTGTTTTGGACTGGGTACATAAATTATATTGATCAACAGTTGTGTTTGATATAGTGCCAATAAACAGACAGATGTCATTACTTGACTCGAATTAAAAAAAAATAATGTCCTCGTCGTACGACTCGGACATTTTGATTCGCGTCTCGTAATCACATTGCCTGTTCTCGGCACAATATCAATCAAAATGTTGCTCAATATTATATAATAGTAGTTAAACCCGCGACGGCCTGACCATTATGGCATTTAATGGTTGTCTGCGCAAAGCTGGGTCCTCTGTGCAAGTCTGGTCCACCACTCATTCTGGAGATCTCTGAGCTTGCGCTGGAGACTGCTGCAGACGAGGCGGAAGGCAGACTTCTTCACAGGGCAGGAAGGCTGGGCTAGGTGGGCCTGATGGGCGGCTCTTTTTTTTGCTAGGTGTTCCTGGATCTCTACATCGTTTTCGTCAAACCAGTCTTTATTCTTCTTTCTAGCGAAACCCAAGACTTCTGCAGAGGATTTTGCAATAGCAGTTTTCAGTTCTTCCCAAAGTGTTTCAGGGGAGGAGTCTGCTGGGTCCGCTGTGTCTTTGAGCCTGCGCTGTAAATCTGTCTGAAAGGCAGCTTTCACGTCGTCACGCTGAAGGCTCGCAACATCAAGCTTTTTCTTGGGGGGCCCCCATTTCTTGGGTTTTGGCTTGAAGTGGAGCCTGAGTTTGCAGCGGACAAGGCGGTGGTCAGTGTGGCACTCTGCGCTGGGCATCACTCTGGTGAGGAGGACGTCACTGCGGTCCCTCTGACGCACTAGGACATAGTCGATAAGGTGCCAGTGCTTGGAGCGAGGATGCATCCAGGTGGTCTTTCGACTGTCCTTTTGCTGAAAAGTAGTGTTGGTGATGACCAGTTGCTGCTCTGCACAGAACTCCAACAGTAGGCGGCCATTGTCATTGCAGTTCCCCACGCCATGCTTGCCGAGGACTCCTTTCCAGGCTTCAGAGTCCTGGCCCACTCTGGCGTTGAAGTCGCCAAAGATGATGACTTTGTCGTCTGCAGGGGTGCTCTGTATGAGGCTGCGCAGGTCAGTGTAAAACTTGTCCTTTTCAGCAGGCTCTGCCAAGAGGGTTGGGGAGTACACACTGAGAAGGGTGACGTGTTGCTGGTGTCTCAGTGGGAGGCGCATGGACATGATGCGGTCTGAATGACCCGTTGGTAGGTTTTCCAGCTTAGTCGCAATGGAGGTCTTGACCATGAAACCCACGCCTGAGAGCCGTCTTTCTGATGCAGGCCTGCCTGACCAGTAGAGGGTGTACCCAGCGCCAAGTTCTTGGAGGCTGCCTTCGTCCGGAAGGCGTACTTCGCTGAGCGCGGCGATGTCAATGTTTAACCTCCGCAATTCATGGGCAATGAGGGCGGAGCGACGTTCGGGGCGTCCGCTGTCTGCTTTGTCGAGCATGGTTCGGATGTTCCAGCATGCTACGTTGAGTCCGGTCGTGGTCGTCATCAGAGTGGATCCGTTATTCTTTCTTGTTTTTTGACCGCATGAGAAGATGCCCGTTGACCGCGGCTAGCCAACTGGGGTTGCGAGGGGACGAGCTTTGGTTAGGCCACCTTTTCTAGGCCCCTCTCCGTGTGGAGCAAGCAGTGCTGTCCCTAGAGAAGGCTGCTTGGTCGTTCAGGGTGTGCCGAGTGATGTTGTCATCCCCAGGTCAACATCAGGCGACCAATATCCTGAACCGCCTGCATGCAGGTTTGAGACTGCGGCTTCCAGTGACATCTTTCACCTGCCGTTTCGCCCCTCGCCCATCGCTACAGGACTTGGAATGGTCAGTGTCATGGTCCGTGGACGTTTCCTAAAGCCTGCGCGGTGGAGCTTTTTGGTGGAGTGCAGTGTGCGCAGTACTGGCCCCACCCTTTAAACCCTTGGTTCATCTGCCATGGCCTAGCAAGCTGGGACGATGGCATCGAGGTCCTCGGGTCGTAGGTTTTATATCAGACTGTCCTTGTCCTAGTCTCTGGCTCAAAAGCCTTCCCCGGAGACACGGGGGCTTTGATGTCAGGGGTTTCCTCCCTTAGCCTTTCCGCAGCCAAGCGGCCAGGCCTGCAAGGCAGCAGGCGACTCGTGGAGGGCGGGGTCGTCTATGTCCCGTGCAGATGTGAACATCTGCCCACTGCCCATGATCTCTAGACTGACAATATCCACACAACTTGTACTGATTAAACCAAATACCTAGTTTGTACTGACCTTTTTATAGCTCCTATAATGGTATTCTTTAGAAGATGTTCCATCCTAAATATGGTAAAAAAATCAATGTTGACTAGCGTGCTTTACACTTGCGCTATTTTCCGCTAGCTTGCCGGACCCGACTAAAGGGGCAGAGCCTAAATCTTTCTGTCAAGAGACTGAATGGCTGGTTGGTTGGTTGGTTGTAGTTTGCTTAACATCCTGACAGCAACAAGACTTTCTCAGGATGTGCCTGAGCTGCATGTGAGAAAACAAAACCAACAGAATATTGAATGTATGTCGCCAGCCGGTCTAATATGCTAAATAGACCTAAAACATGCTAGGGACGCTGCGCCTTCATGCTAATTTATCGCACCCTAGTTTACAAAAAAAGAGTTGAAAATCAACACAATTACAAAATAAGTACAGGGAAATGATATACATAAAATACATTAACTACAAACACATAACTTATCATCTCTTAGGTGCAGCAGACCTTTTAGCAACACATACAATGTCAAAGACTACAGGCAGCGCAGAGAGTAGGGAGATTTAAAAAAGGAAAATAAAGATGAATGGACCAAGGGTAGACAGAAACACAAGCCCCAGAAAAAAAGAACAAGAATGGCAAAGCACTTAGGGCTCACATGTATGACCAATCCACATAATAAGTGTGACTTTTGTGACCTTCACAGAAAGAGCCACCCTTACAATAAAACAAGGAATGTTTCTTTGCTGCTTACTTTAGATGTTGAGAGTGCTATCTGAGCTATCTTCACACAAAAATTGGAAGAGTTATCGCCCTTGGCTACATTGGAGAACACGGGGTTTCATAAGTGGTGGAAATAAGTTAGTTATTTGGGTTTAACGCCGAGCAGGCAACTAAGGCCATCTCACGGCGGGAAGGGTAAAAATCTGGTCAGCCAGACTAAAAGAAAGGTCTTAAGACATGATGTAAATATACCTTAAAAATGTCAGGCTAAAATGTCGCACAGGTCTTTAAAGAAAACGTCGGAAGACTCTCAAAAAGGTCAAAATAATAGAAACATCATAATCTATAAACGCTCAAATCTTATTAAAAATATGGCACTCTCTCAGAAAACTGAAGATCTTGTCCGGGGGCACATCCCGGAACAAAACCTTCAAGGAGTCTGCCGTGAAATGTTTATACCTTGTGTCGATTAGATCAGCACAAGACAACAAAAAGTGTTGAACAGAGTACTGCTCGTCGCAGGCATAACACCATGGACGCTCCTCCTGTTTAAGTAAATAAGAGTGCGTAACATACGTGTGGCCGATGTGGAGCCGAGCCAGGACAGTCTCCTCACGGCGGCTGCCGCAGCGATAAGGTAGACCGTTGGACAACTTAGGAAGGGCATCATGCAGCTTGTTAGCTTCCTCTTTGTCCCACTCGGACTGCCACTCACGGGCTATGTACGCACTAGCCACATGTCTAAAATCACTATAAACAGTCTGTGTGTCAGGGACAGGGTCATTGCGGGCATTGTTGGCAGCAGAATCTGCGATCCTGTTGCCTTCGATGCCCACATGCCCTGGCACCCAAATAAAAATGATATCATAATATTAATAATAATAATAATAATAATGAATGGTTCTTGTATAGAATGAGTGGTGGACCAGACTTGCACAGAGGACCCAGCTTTGCGCAGACAATGGTGACTACAGGGGCTTCTACGAAGCATTGAAAGCAGTGTATGGCCCCAGGCACCTGGTACAAAGTCCCCTGCGAAGCGCGAATGGCCAGGCACTCCTCACAGATAATACCTCCATCTTGAACCGCTGGTCGGAATACTTTCAGAGCCTCTTCAGCGCTGAGCGCACTGTTCAAGAAGCAGTCGTCCTACAAATCCCACAGCTCCCAGTAAAAGTTGAATTGGACGAACCGCCCACCGCTGAAGAGACCCTCACAGCCATCCACCAGCTCAAGAGTGGCAAAGCAGCAGGCATTGATGGAATACCGCCAGAGATCTGGAAACATGGAGGCACAGCACTGCACAACAAGCTCCATGACCTCTTTCTCTGCTGCTGGGAGGAAGGAACACTACCAAAGGATCTCCGTGATGCAGTCGTTATCACCCTGTACAAGAACAAAGGTGAGAAGTCTGACTGTTCCAACTATCGGGGAATTACACTGCTGTCCATTGCTGGAAAAATCCTTGCAAGGCTGCTCCTGAATCGGCTGGTACCTGCCATCGCTGAAGACCAACTCCCAGAGGGCCAGTGTGGCTTCAGAGCAAACAGGAGCACCACCGATATGGTCTTTGTGCTGAGACAGCTACAGGAGAAGTGCCGCGAGCAGAACAAAGGGCTGTACGTAACGTTTGTCGACCTAACAAAAGCGTTCGACACTGTGAGCAGGCAAGGCATGTGGCAGATCCTGGAGCGACTTGGCTGTCCCCCAAAGTTCCTCAACATGATTGTCCAGCTACACGAGGACCAGCAAGGTCAGGTCAGACTCAACAATGACCTCTCAGAACCATTCCCCATTCTCAACGGCGTAAAGCAGGGCTGCGTGCTGGCACCGACCCTCTTCACCATCTTTTTTAGCATGATGTTGAAGCAGGCCACAGTGGACCTCGATGATGACGATGCAGTGTACATCAGGTATCGTCTCGATGGCAGCCTGTTCAACCTCAGACGACTGCAGGCCCACACGAAAACCCTAGACCAACTGATCCGTGAGCTGCTTTTTGCTGATGATGCTGCCCTCGTTGCACACACAGAGAGAGCCCTGCAGCGCATCACGTCCTGCTTCGCAGACGCTGCCCAGCTCTTTGGACTCGAGGTCAGTCTGAAAAAGACAGAGGTCCTCCATCAGCCGGCACCCAAGACAGTGTATCGCCCTCCTCACATCACCATCGGCGAGTCTGAACTAAAGTCAGTGCACCAGTTTACTTACCTTGGCTGCATTATCACGTCGGACGCCAAGCTGGACAAGGAGCTTGACAGCAGGCTGGCAAAAGCGAACAGCGCTTTCGGGCGACTTTTCAAGCGGGTGTGGCACAATCAACAGCTGAAAACAGGCACCAAGATCAGCGTGTACAGAGCTGTCGTCCTCACCACCCTGCTGTATGGTTCCGAGTCCTGGGCCCTCTACCGCAGCCAACTACGACTCCTCGAACGCTTCCACCAGCGCTGCCTGCGTACCATCCTGGGCATTCACTGGAGTGACTATGTCACCAATGTCGAGGTCCTTGAACAGGCTGAAACCGTGAGCATCGAGGCTTTGCTGCTGCGGACACAGCTCCGCTGGGCGGGGCATGTCTCCAGGATGGAGGATCATCGCCTACCAAAGATCACCCTGTTCGGCGAGCTTGCTACTGGACACCGTGACAGAGGGGCACCAAAGAAGAGATACAAAGACTGTCTCAAGAAGTCACTTAGTGCCTGCCAAATCGACCACCACCAGTGGTCTTCGCTTGCTGTGGACCGTGACACCTGGCGCTCCACTATTTACAAGGCAGCTGTCTCCTTTGAGGACTCTCGCAGAGCTAGCCTTAAGGACAAGCGGCTCAGGAGAAAGAACAGAGATGCCGCAACTCAGAACTCTGGCCATACCTTCCCCTGCAGCCACTGCGGTCGAACCTGCCTGTCCCGGATTGGCCTCCGCAGCCACGAACAAGCCTGCAGACGTCGTGGGCAACTCCTATAAAATCTTCGTTCGCGAAGTCCAGCCAAGAGAGGGTTGTTTGTAGTGGACGCAGACACCAGATATGAACACTTCACAGCAGACTCCTTGAAGGTTTTGTTCCGGGATGTTCCCCCGGACAAAATCTTCAATTTCTTGAGAGAATGCAATATTTCTAACAAGATCTGAGCATTCATAGACTATGAGAATTTCACTATTTTGCCCTTTTAGAGAGTCTGTAGACGTTTCTTTTAAAGACTCGTGCGACATTTTAGCCTGCCATATTTTTAAGGTATATTTACATCTTCAGATGATCATTTTTAAGGTATATTTACATCTTCAGATGCAGATGATCGTCTTGTCTTATACCTGCGTATTTCTCTGTGGGCTGGCGATTGGGTGCCTGATAGGTGGGGGCAGGGGATCTAACTGTTTGTCTGTCCAGCGCTGAGTCGTTCCCCTTGGTATGCATATATATATATTTACATCTTGTCTTAAGACCTTGCTTTTAGTCTGGCTGACCAGATTTTTACCCATCTCGCCGTGAGATGGCCTTAGTCACCTGCTCGGCGTTAAACACCAATAATCAATCAATCAATCTTTTAAAAAAATCTTTGACATTTGAACAGCAAATGGCCCCAGCGGTCCAAGGAACATGGATTCAAAATAGTGTCCGGAAGTGACGTAGATGCCTGCAACTGCGGGGGTTCATGAGGATGTATTTCTCTTACACTCGGATTGTGTTGGGTTTTTTTTTTTTCTTTTTTTTTTCCCTTCTTCTCGGCAGTAAATGGGATGATTATTCTGCATTTTTGTAATTATTACTATATTTGTGGTCCGAAGGCGGAGACAGGGAAGTTGTCCTTTCAAGACATTGTAGATCAAGAGGGTGGCGCTAGAACAGGCGACACGCTTTCATGGAACCACCATTGAACTGTGAAGGTTGATCCGTGTCTTGTTGTAATACGTCAGGACTGAATTAAGTTAACACATTCGAGACCTGCCGCATACGAATACGCGCCTTACGCCGCGTATCCATATGCGCCAGGTTTCGAATGAGTTGACATGATTGTACAGGATCACGAGAGAACACATGGTGAAGGTCAGAGAAAGTACTGGCCACTGTCATGGTATGGTGTCTCCGAGGCGCACATATCCATCTGTTTAAAGATGCTCAAGGCGCCGTAGGGATGGAAGCTGGAGCTTTGAAAACCTGCTGCTACTAAGCGCTACTTTATGTGCAAACCTCCACCCTGCTATTAACTTCGGTGCATGTGAGATATTTCTGTTTCCATTTCACCGGCCCTACCGGGGCCTTCTCTTTTCGAATAGTGGTAATGGGAGTTTTAACGTGCGCTCTTGATGATTATGCGTGCTGTACACACGAAGGCGAGACAGGCAACCGTAAGCCGAGTCTGTACGTAAATTTGACTCGATGGGAATGAGGAAAAGTCCACATCCCATTCCTGCCCACCAGGGGATTCGAACCAGGGATCTTACTGTCATGTAGATATATTGATTCGGTCATTATTCATCGTGCTTTGTTTGTATTTGTAATTGTTTGTGGAAACAAATTAATTTTGTTTGTTACTTCCTCCAGAAGCAGTGGTTAGAGAGATCTTTGAATCAGTACATTAAAATTACGTCACATAAAACGACGCGGAGGGTGGAGCGTGAGGTAGTTTGATTGTGTGAGATATGAACGAGGGGATTGCCATTGCGCTTTATCAGGATTCTGTCCCCTGACAAAGGCTCCGGTTGATTAGGTCGGGGCTTAACGTCGGCGGCACCGAATTGATAATGGACGGCGGGTTGTTGGGTGCAGGGACAGCTATTGCCCATGGAGTACAACATCATCACTGATCAAATCAGGTGCGATGCACTTTGAATTTCAACGTGCATGGGTTCGGAACGGAACGTCAATACGTCAATAGGTATGATATATATATATATATATATATATATACTTATATATATATATATATATATATATATATATATATATATATATATATATATATATATATATATATATATACTTATAACACATAGTGAAAGGCTATATATATAATATATATATATATATATATATATATATATATATATATATATATATATATATATATATATATATTCATAGTGGAAGGATATATATATATATATATATATATATATATATATATATATATATATAATATATATATATATATATATATATATATATATATATATATATATATATATATATATTCATTACTTATAACACATAGTGGAAGGCTCAAACGATCTAATAAGCGATGCAGTCACAAAAGGACAGCTGATGTCCTGATGACACAATGCAAGCTTACCAGCCTGGATTTCCATGGCATTAGCACAGCATTCTCAGAATTTATTTAAAAATTATGTCCCTTGGAGCTACTCTGATTGAGTGCATTTTTTTGCTTGGGCGACGCCTTTGTTATAAGTAATGAATAATTGTACCACAAAATTGCCTAGGTGTTGCCTTTTCAAAATTAGTCAGTCTTCTTCCACTGCAACACCCCATAAAGCTTTAGGGATGCAATCCACGCTGGACTAGTGGTTGCTACCAGTCAAATTCTGGAGGCGGCTTCTGGTATATGCGTTGTGTTTGCAATTTCAGGTTACGCCGTATGCCTACCTGATGAGACCCACCTTGGGTCGAAACCGGTCGTAGGCGGCAAAATCTTAAATCTATCCAGCAGGTCCAAGATCTGTTTGGGAATATTCATGCACTAGCCTCCCCTCTCGGGGGGGGGGGGGGGGGGGGGGGGAGGGGGGGAGGAGGACTGGATATTCTCCAGCGGGTTGCGGGGCGCCTGGGGGTAGCCCCTATTGCCTTATGTAGTAGGTGGTCAGTGGAAGGCTCAAAAGATCTAATAAGCGATGCAGTCACAAAAGGACAGCTGATGTCCTGATGACACAATGCAAGCTTACCAGCCTGGATTTCCATGGCATTAGCACAGCATTCTCAGAATTTATTGAAAAATTATATATATATATATATATATATATATATATATATATATATATATATATATATATATATATATATATATATATATATATATATATATATATTATATATATATATATATATATATATATATATATATATATATATATATATATATATATATATATATATATTATTGACGCTCGGAGGCCGGGGCTGATAACTGTATTCCTCGCCCCTGTGCAGATACTGTGCTTCGACGTTCTACATGCCCAGTCCTACACGCTTCTTCGTATACCAAACTACGCTAAAGCGCCCTCATACTGAAGCGCCCAGTGTCAGTAAGTTTTGGCTTGATCAAAGTTCCGTGTCGATTGCCGCCGTGAGATGGCCTTAGTCGCCTGCTCGGCGTAAAAATCCAAATAACTAACTAACTCCATGCTGATTGACCAGATTACGTCAGTGTACTTCTCTCCCAAGAACGCTGAGTCACTGATGGTCTATTTTCTCTCTCCGGTCGGAATCATATTTCAAACCCTACCTGTCCGTGTTCTGGTTCTTGCCTCAGGGTAAATGGTGACAACCTGGACTCGTCTGGCCACCTGGGCTCAGTCTGAGGGACACAGACGATACCTAGACTTAAAAAAAGCAAGAGGCAGATATCCTCACGAGCCCCAGCAATTTGCCTAGGCTCATGAGGATCTATGCCTCTTGCAGGTGGACCACGATTGCAACAGAGGTCAGCGGCAAGAAAAATGAGTTCAGCACGGTGCAGGCAAACAGGCTAAAAATAATAATAATAATAATAATACCGTTATTATATAGGCGCCTTTTCTCAATTTTTGGGCGAATCGACTCAAAGCGCCGCAAACTGAAACCCAACACGCACACTCACGTAACAGACACGGATTTACGCCATTTAAGACAAACACAGTACAAGACAAACGAAGGGCCAGTCAGCTACTGAAGTTACAGAGATTTTTGATCGCTTGTATTTGAAATTTGTAAAGTGGCCTGAGACCGGTACCAAAGTGTGGGGGGTGGAAGAACCGGAGTACCCGGAGAAAGAACCCCCGACGGTCCGCCCGAATTAACGGTGACACTTACCAGAGGAGAAAAGTCCGACGCCGGAACCCGTTTTCGAACCTCGCACCTTTGGCATTGGTGGCAGGCGCCTTAACCACTGCGCCACGGACCGCCCCAACCCGCTAACCCTTTGAGCCCCATGGGCGCATTTCCCGATTTTTGGTAGTGTTACTTAATTAACTCATTGTACCCCAAGACCGAAATCCCCAAATGTTGCCGTTGTTCTCTGAAGACTGCATTGCAGTGCAGGACACAGATCGACCATGATAGTTCAAGGGTGATGCCAGAATAGCTTGGCGCCCATAGGCAAGCTGACCGCGCTAGGTTAAGGGTGGTAGGCCTACCAACTGAAATAGCTTTGCGTCTCAGTGGGATAGTTTGGCCTATCAAGGGTGGTGTCAGAATAGCTTGGCGCCTACAGGCACCAAGCTATCCTGGCACCACCCTTGAACTATCTGTCAGTCTGTCCACTTCGTGTTGTATGTTATGGCGTTCAAGAAATGGTTTGTAGGCCATGAGGTCAGTAAACAATCGTAATGCGTCATTTCAGTCGCTTGATGAATACGTAAACAGTTTTGTTTCTTGTGTCGTTGGTTCTCCAGAGCAAATCGATGGTGGCGCATTAACCCTTTTTAGCCCCAAGGTCCCATTTCTCAAACTTTGGAGTATTTCCTAATGACTATGTACCCGTTGCAGGAGATGGATTGACCATGATAATTCAAGGGTAGTGCCAGATTAGCTTGGCGCCTTCATGCGCCAAGCTAATCTGGCACTACCTTTGAATTATCATGGTCAATCAATCTCCTGCTGTATGGATTCGGAGATAAATGGGTTAAGCTTTGAACGTTTCCCATCAGCGGCTCTCAAGGGTGTCTGCACGGGTTTTGTCTCAGACGTAGCAAGATGTCCGGCCTCTGTGGAGCAAGACGTACGCACTTAAGGCTGACCCCAGCGGACAAAAAGGATAGATTCTCATGAGCCACTTTGGGAGCAGACTTGAGACCTTATTTCTTGTGTACTGTCAGATGACCAGAGAAGAAAGTGGAGCAGAACTTGTTTTGAGCGACTGAACACCCTTATTAGAGGTCACCTGTCATTAAAGACCATCATTTTAGGTGAAGAGAAAAACCCAAACGAAGAAAGAAACGCATAGAAAAGACAATTAAATAATAATAATAATAATAACAAATAGTTCTTGTATAGCGCTGTGCTCCAGGAAAATACTGGACTCACTGTACATGCACAACTGCCCACTCTCTCTCAGACACACGGACAGTTATACACTACTTTAACCCACCCCATCCTGGCCTGGATGGACGGTTGTAGAGGGTGTAAGGGGATAGTAATACGTAAATGTGTTGTTATTAAAGCTGTTTAAGTTTTTATAATGGTTTAGAATTTTAAAAAAAATTCTTTCTGTTTTTCTTCCTTCCCGTGTACAAATTGCAATTGCCCCAACGCCTTACACCCACTTCCCTCCAGAATCAGAATAAATGGCAGTCAACCGTTAGCTAAAGGTGAGCTAAATGTTAAATGCCCGACAGAAAAGAAAAGTCTTTAAGTGAGCTTGAGCTGTGACAATGTTGGCAGATTCTGCATTTCAATTGGCAGTGAGTTAAACACACTTGGGGCTAAAAAGGTGAAAGAGCATTAATTACAAATTAATTTCTTTTCTAAGCGTCATTCTTTCTTTGTTGGATTCTTCTTTGCATTTGATACGCTTTGGCAGACACCTGTTTTACACACACCAAGGGGAATCACTCAGCGCTGGACAGACAAACAGTTAGATCCTCTGCCCCCACCTAGATGATGATCGCCAGCCTACAGAAAAATACGCAGGTATAGAACCAGACGATCATCTGCATCCCTTGAGGGATCCGTTCAGGTGATTGGGTGCCTGATAGGCGGGGGCAGGGGATCTCACTGTTTGTCTGTCCAGCACTGAGTAATTCCCCTTGGTATGTGTACAATTCTACCAGCGCTAGCCTCACCTATCTGGTTGGTGAGACACCTCTTTGCTCTGGTTTCATCATTCTGGTCAGTCCAGACCAAAAAGGTTGCCACATTCTTTCTGCGATAATGAAGATAAGTAGCGACTGATCTCTATATTTGTTTGTTTGTCTATTTTGAGAAAGGATATTTACCCGAAATATTAATAAATTGTGTTGTAACTGTCTTTTCTAAGCGTGTTTCTTTTTTCGTTGGGTTGTTCTCTGCATTCAGGTCGTTGTAGCCACCTAGATGATGGTCTGTAACCCTTATCATTCGCAATACATAGTGTGTGAAATAAGTTTGACTAAAATAGTTCAAGGGTAGTGCCAGAATAGCTTGGCGCTTCTAGGCGCCAAGCTATTCTGGCACCACCCTTGAACTAAATCCATTGGTCTATATCCTTATATGTAAGTACTGTAATGTAGCTTGCATATGGCAGTATACACATTTGAAGCTTTTAGCCTCAGTATCATAAATGTGTTAATGACAGGTGACACCTTCAGCACTTGTAGACTTCTCTTGAGAGAGCGCCTGTCCTTCAGTTGCAAGCCCAATCTTCTCTTGCAGCAAAGGTGGTTGCATCAAACAGGTTCCGCAGTGTTGACTGGGCCAGGTGGGTGTAGATTCTCCTACGCCTGCTGGGGTTCGTGATGCAGTGCGTCTCGTACATAAGAAAGGGTTTGCCCTTGGGACTCGCCGAGAACACGGATGATGTCACAGCGATGATCAATTAACTTTTTACACTGTAGAAGGTTTCGGAACCATTTCGCCAACTTCTGTGGCAATTAAGTTTCAAGACGCATAGATCCTCATGAGCCCCCGCAACTGCGGGGGCTCATGAGGATCTATGTCTCTTGTTGTTGTGTCGTGCTGACTTTTTCTTGGCAGTAAAATGGTTAAATCCGCTATTGTGAAAAATCAATGAAACTCGGCCATCCGAAGGTAACAGTGCCCGTAATGTTATTATGTTGGGTTGATATCACGAACAAGAGAGAGAGAGAGAGAGAGAGACACACACACACACACACACGCACGCACGCACGCACACACACACACACACACACACACACACACACACACACAGAGAGAGAGAGAGAGAGAGAGAGAGAGAGAGAGAGATCACCGCTGCATTGCACTCATCAATGTTTCAAAATGTCAGAAAGGCAGGCTAACAAAAAAAAAAAAAAAAAAAAAAAAAAAAAGAACGTTGCTCAAGAGAACGTAGCTAACTCATTCGAGATGTGCCGCCTCCGGATACGCGGCTTACGTCGCGTATCCGGATGCTGCACGTCTCGAATGCGTTAAATCTGTTGTCGAGCAGACCCCCATGACAACGGTTATTGTTTAGAAGAGCGGAGAGCCACCAACAAGCAAAAGGTCCTCACGCCGATAGCTGTGCCGCGCGGGCCAGGGAATTTCAGTCCGTGGACTTTTGCTGACTGGATTCTTTTTTATTTGTACTCATGATTACCTGAACAAACGAAAGAATACAAACAAAGAAACAATGTTGATGAGTTTGCTTTGAAATACCGGATAGAGGTTAGGAGTTGGGTAACGGATTGGGAAAATGTTTTGTCAATGTCAAATGAACAATTCAGTGGCCCACTTCATGTTGTAGCAGAGTACTGAAATAGTTTGTGTTGATCTTTTATTTTGAACTTACGGCCTAGAGCCGTGAGGTTCAAAATCACAGAACAGCCCACGTAAGTGCATGACCACCCCTCCACCCCTGCTAACACCTGTCTCTCTCTCTCTCTCTCTCTCTCTCTCTCTCTCTCTCTCTCTCTCTCTCAGTCTCTCTCTCTCTCTCTCTCTCTCTCTCTCTCTCTCTCTCTCGTGCGTGTGTATGCGGTTTCAAGTGTCTAAAGGCTTCCTCAGACGGAGAAACGAAACGAAACATTTCGTCGAAATGTCCGCATTTCAGACATTTCTCCAACATTTCACCGTTTCACGAAATGCGAAACGACACATTTCACGAAATAGAACTTGTCTCTATTTTGCGAAACATTTCGCCGAAACATGTTACCCGTCACCCAATCAGCGCCGTCCGCTCGGTCACACCCAATCTGACGTCATTCAAGCCCAAACACTGAGGACTGCAACGGTAAAGCGATGCCGTGGAGTCAGGTCTATTATGGCTAGAATTGCGTGATGTGACGCACGATTCTGTACGATTTAAGCGGAGAAATCATTTTCGAAATGGAATCTATCAAGTATCATCACTAAAGTACCACCAAAATATGATTTTAGGTCAGTTTTCTGAACCCCACTTTCATCGGCTGCTCTTCGAACCCGCCTACAAGATGGCGGCTATCTCTTCGAGACGGCGGCATCCTCGATTCACTTGGACCAGCCTTGTTTACGCATTCAAAAGCGCTTACGTTTATTCGATATGGTCGGCAATTCACTTTAATTGTGTAAGTGAAGGCACACATGTCTTATATGTTTAGTTTTTAAGCGTCAGTAGTCAGAAATATGACCCGATATCCACCGATACAAACCAGAGCATGTGTCAGTGAACAGTTACTTCCCCTGTACCAGGCGAAATGAATTTTCACCGCGTTTCTGCGTGTGCGGAAAAGGCATTTCGATGCAATGAAAATGTTTCGTTTCTTGTGCATTTCGTTTCTCCGTGTAGGGAAGCCATTACCTAGTTATATATTAGACCATTGTTTTGTTTATGATAATGTTGATTAATAGTTTGTAGCAACGGCAAGTTTGAAGATTGGTCTTGTAACCAAAGTAGTACCTCTACCGTTGTAAAATAAAAGTTCATTGTTCATTGTTCACCTATTCTTTTATCCTTGGAAAATAAAGTTATATTTCATTTTTCATCTCTCTCTCTCTCTCTCTCTCTCTCTCTCTCTCTCTCTCTCTCTCTCTCTCTCTCTCTCTCTCTCTCTCTCTCTCTCTCTCTGTATGTGTGTTTAGCAAGGACATGATTGAAAAAAGGTCAATGGATGTACCTAATCATTTATCCTTGAAAAATAAAGTTTCATTTCATTTCATTTCTCTCTCTCTCTCTCTCTCTCTCTCTCTCTCTCTCTCTCTCTCTCTCTCTCTCTCTCTCTCTCTCTCTCTCTCTCTCTCTCTCTCTCTCTCTTCTGCGCCACCCCTGCTATCTCTGCCATAACATTTCTCTCTTGTTAGCTTCACGTCTTCTTTTCATCCGTCTCTGCTGGTGTGAAACGTTTCGGATAGTGTTTTCCTTGTCTCTGCAGCCATATAAATATTTCAACCCTTCTCAAGCATCAGCAAAACCAACAGCCGGCCCATCCGACAGCAGATAAACAAATGTTTGCTTTCTTTGACCTTTTAGTTTCATCTGTGCTTTTAGCTTGCATCCGCAAAGTTAACCCCTTCCCTGCCAGTGGACATATTATGCTTTGTTCCCGAAATCTTTGTTCGTTCAGCGACCAAGACACAACTGTCCAAGAAACATCGGTCTCAGCAAGAGACATAGATCCTCATGAGCCCCCGCGACTGCGGGGGCTCATGAGGATCTCTGTCTCTTGTTGCTGAATTGTGTTCATTTCTCCTCGGCAGTGAACGGGTTAATACACAGCCCTGTAGTAAAAAGCGGCCAAAGTTGGAAGTTGTCCGGGGAACGCTACTACCTTACACCTAGCCACCTCACCGACCACGATTGTTTAGCGGTAGTGCCAGAATAAGCTGTAGCGTCCAGCTGGAGTCTTCTGGAGACAACATTAGTGTTCAGAAAATAGATCACCGTGATAGTTCTAGGGTGGTGCCAGAATATCTTCTCGCCTCTACATTTAGTATATACGAGAGTAACGGCGGGTAACGACGACCACC
The DNA here is from genome assembly GCA_036245525.1 of Semisulcospira habei. NCBI lineage: Eukaryota > Metazoa > Mollusca > Gastropoda > Semisulcospiridae > Semisulcospira > Semisulcospira habei. The sequence continues at coordinate 43,668,097 of BTPG01000006.1, forward strand.
GTCGATCCGTCTCCATAAACTGTCACACACTCGTGACAACGCTTCCTGATCTGTGTCTGAGGGATTGAATTTTTAATGAATCTGTCCTTGTTCGCTAATTTGCACTTTGTGTTTTAGCTTCGTTGCCGCTGGTCGCAGACAGTGTTCCTGAAATCTTTGTTCTTCTGCGCCGAAGAGTCAGACAGAGAACAAGGACAGATTCATTAAAAATTCAACTGAACCCTCAGACACATATCGACCTGTCTTAGAAGTCTCCAATCCTTATTCTATGTGCCAGGATAGCTTGGCACCTACATCATGGTCGACTTAACTTCTGTTGCAGTGAGTTTTGGTATGTGTTAATTTGGTAAAGTCGAAATCAGTGATACGAGAGTGTAAGTAGCAGTCGATCATGATGAATGGGTGAACTTTGCTATATTTAGGCGTAAATCTGCGCAGCCTGAATCCACCCAGCCTGAATCCACCCATTGTAGGTTTGTGTTGTCGTTTTTCTACCCAGATTTTTCAGGTGTGTGGATAAGGCTCAGTTGAATCCTGCGTTGGTTTACAATAGGTAGATTTACGCAAGGTAATATTTACGACGGGTGATTTCACGCCTGCATGTAAATAATGGATATCACAGTGGGTAGAGTTCGGGTCGGTAGATTTAGGCTTGCACATAGCCAAGCTTGCCCTTTCAGCGTCAGTCTCTCTCAATCGTTTTCACCTACACAGGACATGTTCTTTGATTGCGCTCTCGTAAATAATGTACACGATCGATTTTGTTTTGCGAGCAGCAGGGGGGACTGAAGAGCGTGTTGTACGTAGAGATGTTGGGTGTGAACAGGTTTGCGGGTGGATTGAATGACAAGCGGATTCAAAGTAGGGTTTCAAGTGGACGTCCCCCAGCCGCCCACCCCCCCTCAACCCCCCCTCCTCCACACACACACAGACACATACACACACACGCACACACACCGTTCACCGGCCCTGTAACCCGTAAACAAGTTATTTTCCAGTACATATATTTTTTCAAGGGTGGTGCCAGAATAGCTTGGCGCCTTAAGGCGCCAAGATATTCTGGCACCACCCTTGAACTGATATTTTCTTTTCAGATGCCTTCTGTTGTTTTTTTTTTTAACCCAGTAGCTCTGCCACACCGCAGCAGTAAAAATACATATCAACTCTCATAGTTTAGAGATGGTGCTAGAATAACCAGGCGGCGTCAGGCGCTGACTACTTTGAACTATCACAGTTGATCTGTCACCGAAACTGGAATGTAGCCTCCACTGAACATCTCCCAAATCTGGGGATTACAACTGTAGGGCTCTATGTTGTCAGGTCTTTGGAATCCACCCACCCACCTACACACGCACACACGCGCACACACACACACACACACACACACACACACACACACACACACACAACACACACACACACACAAACACACACACACATACACAAACACACACACACACACACACACACATATATATACATACACACGCACGCACGCATGCACACTGACAGGCGCACACACGCGCACACACATCTCTTTCCAAGCAGGGACTGCCCTGTGAAAGCAAAAGATAACAAGTCCATTTTGTGATAAGCAAGATTTCCATTGTAATACAATACAAATGTCGCTCTTCACAAAAATGGACTTACCGGCTTTTGCCATTGTGGAGCAGCAGAACTGTCGGGACCTTCTCCAACCAGATTCCCTTACACCCGGACAGCGAGCGACCTGCCCACCTGGTTATTAGCAGCAATTCAGGCGTCCGCCGGTGTGCTGGATGTTGATGTGGGCTCCAAACAGCAGCCATGCATGCGGGACGTCGGCCGACGTTGGGTCGTTCAAGGCCGTGCGCGGGCCAACGGCGGCCGACATCAGCCCGATGGCTTTTTCCGCATTGGGGAGTGTATAAAGCGACACATATGCCAATCGATTGATCAAATGTTGTGTGTGTGTGTGTGTGTGCGTGCGTGCGTGTGTGTGTGTGTGTCTGTGTGTGTGTGTGTGTGTGTGTGTGTGTGAGAGAGAGAGAGAGAGAGAGAGAGAGAGAGAGAGAGAGAGTGTGTGCGGGCGTGAGGATGTGTGGGTGTGTGTGCGTTCTTCTTAATTCTGAATTTCAAGCAGCGCTACCCTGTAAAGTCTAAAATGCAGTAAGTCCATGTTAGTGAAAAGCAAGATTTTTTATTGTGATACAATGAAAGCCGCGCTTTTTACACAAACTGACTTATTGCCTTTTGCCTTGACAGGGCACGACAATGCTAAAACCCACAAACATAAAGCGAAACATTGTCGACAGAAAGGAAATCAACTTTATTTACTCACTGTCTTTGCCAACATTTGTCTCCTCGGTCTAAGTCTCAGTGTGTAAATGAGGCCTCTCTTTGCCAACAAGAGGTATAGATTCTCATGAGCCCCTGCAGGCAGCAGGGGTCATGAAAGTCTATGCCCTTTGGAAATGTGTCGGGGTTGGAATATAGGACGTTCAGTTTCTCTGGAAATATTGTGTGGCTTCTTGTAATTTGCAAGGAGGTGGATGAAAATATCCCGATGTCAATTATGTCCTGTAGTAACGCTTTACATTGTATGAATTTTTCTTCCGCATTTTGTTTGTTTGTTTGTGTTTGTTTGTTTTTTTTTGTTGTTGTTGTTTTTTGTGCTCTCTGCGTCAGCGCCTCGAAAGATGGATCGACTTAGAGAGCTCCCGGGTAGTGCTTATTTACTCCGTCGCCGGCGAGCACTGGCCTTCTGCGGTCGTGGTCTGTTTCTCGCAACTTTTAAATAGTGGCTTAACTCATTCTATCCCAGACACACCACAGCAAGATACGGCTTGACCATGATAGTTCAAGGGTGGTGGCAGAATAGCTTGGCGCCTATAGGCGCCAAGCTATTCTGCCACCACCCTTGAACTATCATGGTCGATCTGTCTCCATAATTGTAGTGCAGTCCTCAGAGGATAACCCTAAAATGTGGGTATTTCGTACTTTGGGCACAATAAGTCCAAACTTTTATTAATGCCTTCCCTGACACTGCCCGCATATTGTTTTCTGAAATCTCTGTTCATCAGTTCCAACGACCAAAAGCCACATTTTTTGTCCAAAGAACAGGGATGCCAATTTATCTCAGCAAGATACATAGATCCTCATGAGCCCCCGCGAGTGCGGGGGCGCTTGAGGATCTATGTCGCTTGCAGCTGGATAGTGTTCACTTGTTTTCGGCAGTAAACGTGTTAAGCACGGATGGGCCCCGTCAGTTTTAGTTCGCATGGCTGGTCCCAGTAACTAGTCCCAGTAACTAAGCAAAAAATCCCGGCTCAGCCCCATGTCGGTCTGTGCTGCACGCTGGCGGCTGTGTGCGGGCAGCCTTTGGCCTACCTCTACCCGATGTTCTTTTGCCTTCTGATTTTCAGTTTCACGATTTCTGCATTCTGGCTAAGGAGGAAATCGATTGAAAAATGCTGTCTCGCTTTGATAGAAATGATGTATATTTTTTATTATTACTTTAATGTCATTTTCTCGTTGGGTAAATGGCCCGATGCAGCATAGAGATTATTAATACAGCGCTGCAACTCATCGGCGGTTTGATTTTTTTTAATTTTTTTTTTTTTTAACCTTTCTTCATTTCTTGTTTTCTGAATCGATTATAGCTTCTCAAAATGGAATTCTGCGTCACATTTTGTGCCCTGTCTGGAAGGAAGCAAAGAATCAGTCGTTACTTTCCTTGGCTTGCCACTAGTGCCATCAGATATTCTCTCAGTGCTGTGGTTGTCCGTAACTGTATTTTGTCGCGGTCATTCCTACAGGAATCATGGCGACTAAAAGCTGCTGCCGACAGCCCGGCAAAGGCTTAATGTGCGCATGTCCTCGATTCTGAAGCAGACCAGCACTGATATGATTAGCCCGTTGCCTGCTACTGACGATACTGCTCGGCGGGAAAAGACGCGTAGTGACGTAGTTAGGTTGTGACGTAGTTACGTAGTTAAATAGTGACGTAGTTACGTAGTTTGGTATTGACGTAGTTACGTAGTTAAATAGTGACGTAGTTACGTAGTTAGGTAGTGACGTAGCTACGTAGTTAAATAGTGACGTAGTTACCTAGTTAGGTAGTGACGTTGTTGGGCAGTGACGTAGTTACGCGTCTTTGCCGCCGAACGGTATCCAGTATCCCCAGTAGACGTCGAGGGGTTAAATGTGTGCTGGTCTGTGGTAATTTGACCCTACGGTCCTATTCACTAAGGTCCAAAATCACATACCAGTGCAAACGGACACTTTTGGGAATTCTTGAATATAGTGACGTTTATCTCAATCTACCCTAACACCGAAATCCTTAAATTAATTCCGTTGTCCTCTGAAGACTGCATTGCAGTTCAGGACACAGATCCACCATGATAGTTCAAGGGTGATGCCAGAATAGCTTGGCGCCCATAGGCGCCAAGCTATTCTGGCATCACCCTTGAACTGTCATGGTCGATCCTCATCTTCCTGTGGTGTGTCTGGGGTAGGACGAGTTAAGTTGGTTTTGTTCTTTTGTTCCGATATGCCGGTCTGTGATACGGGACCTTGCTGCTCCTTCCGTAAGATCCAGATTCGCAGGCCAGCGCACATTTAATCACATCCATAAGGTCTAGAAATCACATAGCATCGCACAAGCAATTTACTTGATTTAAATTACATGTATACTGACATTTAAACTGATAATGCTCTTTTGTTCGCCTGAACTTTCCAATCCGTTCACAGAGCTGAGGTTTAACCCCTTTGACCGCCGACCCACGATCCAGCTGCAAAAGGCGTAGATCCTCATGAGCCCCCGCATTCGCGGGGGCTCATGAGGATCTATGCCTCTTGCTGAGACCAATGTATAACCACGTTTCTTAGACGGTTTTAGCTTTTGGTCACTGAGTGAACACCAGGGCCGGATCCAGGGTGGGGGGGGGGTGCTTTGGACTACAGCACCCACCCCACCCCTCCCCCCTCGGCTTAAAAAAAAAATCGTTCACTGCCAGTCCACAACATGGTCCGAGAAGGAGGGGGGGGGGGGGTGCTTTAATGTTATTGCAGCACCCCCTAGAACAGTTTCGGTTGTGGTGTTTTGATATATACTAGACCCTGGCAATAGAAGAAAAAAAAAAGTTGAGCACACCCCCCCCCCCCCTTGAAAACTGATTGATCCGGTCCTGAACACAGACTTCAGAAACAATAATGTACGTGCAGTGGCACGGAAGGGATTAACCCCTTCACTGCCAGTGGCCACAGCTTGTGTCGTCAATTCAAAACCCAAAGAACCCAGGCGCTAGTCCCGGGAACACGCATATCAATTTGGGCTGCCAGAGGCACGGAATAGATTCACGTGAGCTGTCCCAGCTGCGGGGCTCATTGGGAATCTACGCCTCTTGCGGTTTAGGGAACTGTTCCCCACTTTTCTCGGCATTGAAAGAGTTGAATCCTCCCTCGCGTTGTAAAGGTCACTCGCGTTTCAGAATACATAAAAAAAAAAATGTGCGTTCAGAAATGTCATGAAAAATGTGATATTCTTGTCGTGAACTGCAGGCACACAGAAAGTCTCGGTGAATGGCACACTGCATCAGACGCGGATTACCCTTAGAAGCATGGCCGTTTTAGCTTTAACCCTTTTAGCTCCGGGACCCTACAGCAGGAGATGGATTGATTGATCGTGATAATTCATGGGTAGTGCCACATGAGCTTGGCGCCTGAAAGTCCAAAAGGCCGGGGTGTTCTAACCAGGTGGGGTTCACATTTGTTGAGACCCGTTTGGGTGCCGGCAAGCGTTTACGGCTTTTAACTCATTCTGCCCGCGACACACCACAGCCTGATATGGCTGTACCATGATAGTTCAAGGGTGGTGGCAGAATAGCTTGGCGCCTATAGGCGCCAAGCTATTCTGCCACCGCCCTTGAATTAAACGGTCGATTTCTCTCCTGAATTGTAATGCGGTTCAACAGAGGATAACTCCAAAATGTGGGTATTTAGTACCTCGGGCACAATGAGTTAATTTACATATTGTGTCGGTGCAATGAAAAACCATATGCGTTTCGCCGCAGAGTGTTGGGTGCACAGATCATTTCTCTGTCAAATGATGCAAGGCCGCCCCCCCCCCCCCCCCCCCCCCCACATAGAGAAACACCAGGTGGATGTGCTGACGTTGCTACTTAGTGTGTGTATCCGTCAGACCTAAAAGCAGATATTCTCGGAAGGGCTTTATTGCAATCCTTTGGCTGTCGTTTGCGCCGTTTTGCCGCCATGATTCCTGCACCCTTTGACTCCCAGAACTAAATGACTTCCCTTCTATTGCCACATTCCTTCTGCATCTGAAGATAAGTAGCAAATAATGTCTCTGTTTGTTTGTCTATTTTGACAAAGGGTATTTACCCGAAATATTAATAAATTGTGTTGTACCGTTTTTTCTAAGCGTGTTTCTTTCTCCGTTGGGTACTTCTTTCCCTTCTATAGAATGGAAGTCATTTAGATCTGGGAGTTTGAGAGTCAATTCGAATCAGAGGCCTACTTGAAGCTTTCGCGCGTTTATTTTAAGAGTGTTCTTGAACAACGGTATTCACACAGCTTTAGTGTAGTACTGGTGTAGGGGAGACTCAGAGTCCGAAATAGCTCAGGCGGTTAATCGTCGGAGCAGGAGAGCGAAGGGAATCGCCGGGTCGTGGGTTCGAATCCCGTCCCGGCCCCGGTAGCTGGACTCACAATCCAGGGGGAAAAAAACGGATTTGTTCAATAGCATGTCCGTTGAAAGGTCCTGGTAAATCAAAGTGGCACAGTTGGAGTGCGCCTGAGTTGATCAGTGTTCAGGTCGTATTCCATAGGCAATAGATTTCCCTGTTTCCCATAACCCGCCCGTCAGGGCCGTCCATGATCACCTCGGTGCTGTGGACGTTAAACCCAAACTAACCAACCAACCAGGGGAGACTCCATCATGCGCCTAATGTCACTATCGTCTGGTGTAACGTTTCAGAACCTTGGAAGGGCCCGGATCAAAGCTTGGCACTAACCGGATGCAAGTCCACGTGACAAACAACTTTTAAATACAGTTAATGCCCTAATAGAGTGTACCTGGGCACGTCAAACAAATCTGGCACTATCTTTGCACTTTCATGATTGCAACTTTGCCAGGCGTCTACAGAGTACCTGCTGTCACAGATTGTTTTACAAAAGCAGATTTAATGAGGCTTACAACTGTTACACCATGTGATCATATATCACCGGATATCGTTGTCATACCCAACGAATAGGTTCTACTTAACTCATTCAGCCCCGACGCACCACAGCAAGATATGGATCGACCATGATAGTTCAAGGGTGATGCCAGAATAGCTTGGCGCCTATGGCGCCAAGCTATTCTGGCATCACCCTTGAACTATCATGGTCGATCTGTGTCCTGCACTGCACTGCAGTCTTGAGAGGACAACGGCAACATTTGGTGATTTCGGTCTTGGGATAGAATGAGTTAACTCATTGTGCCCCAGGGTACGAAATACCCCCATGTTGTCCTCTGAGGACTGCGTTACAATTCATGAGACAGATCGACCATGATAGTTCAAGGGTGGCGCCAGAATAGGTTGGTGCCTATAGGCGCCAAGCTATTCTGGCGCCACGCTTGAACTATCATGGTCGAGCCATATCTTGCTGTGGTGCGTCGGGGCTGAATGAGTTAATCATCACGCCTGACATAATTCACAGTAGATGGCCAACCGACCATGACAGTTTAAGGGTCGTAACAGACTGATTTTCACGATGGCAGATTTGGTCGATCATGCCTACAACTGTCATGTCGAATGAGTAATTTCTACGTATATGATCAAAGTCCTGACGCAATGCACACAACGAGGCAAACCGACCATGTCAGTTTAAGGGTAGGGCCAGATTAGCTTGGCGCCCGGAGGGCGCCAAGCTAATCTGGCACTCCCCTTAAGATCTATTTTACCTTGTGTGACGGGTTGGGTAAGAAAAATCATAATTGATCGGTATGTTATAAAATGGACGTTCCAACATACAAAGTGGCGCAGGTATTATTAAGTGATTGATCCCTCTAGAGACGAATCACCCGCGTACAAGCTACAGGTGATGAATCAAAAGTGATAGTTCCAGCGTAGTGCCGATTGCCTGGCGTCTGGAAACATGATTTTAATTAAGTCCACTAGGTACAGTTCAGCTGCAGACTTGAGAAGATCAAATCGACCATAATATATAATTCAAGGGTAGTGCCGAACAGCTCAGGCGTCAAACCAGTCTAGCACTACTCTTAAACAGTATTGGTGAGTTTGCCTTCGAATGTGCATTGCGTCATAATATAACATTCGACGTGATATAATGACCCCTTCTGATACGATGTAACAGTTGTAGGTGTGATTAAATCTGCAGGTGTGAAAAATCATTCTTCACTGGCGAGAAAAATGAATGCAATACAACTAACTGCAAGAAGCATAGGTCCTCATGAGCCCTCGTAGCTGCGAGGGCTCACGAGGATCTATGCCTCTTGGCTGTCATCACTTTGTACCCTCGTTCCTAGGACGGCTAACTAGAGTTCTTTGGCTTAATCTGAATTGAATTAATTTGAACATTTGAATTGATAAGGATTTTTAAAAAACGGTCTCCGATCTCCGATCATCGGCAGCTAAAGTGTTAAAGTCTCTCTGACGTCATGCTCCTATTGTGCATGACGTCAAGGCGTGATGAAGGTTACACAGAGTTTCTTGGACCTTTCGTCATTTGGCTTTGGGCACGTAGTGATATCGAGTGACGACACACAGTGACAGTTGTAACAATTTACTGCTGGCCCAGTGATCTGGTTAGTTCAACTCCACCTAGTGTTCTGCCGTACAAGCAACATGGATACAAGAAGCATAGATCCTCATGAGCCCCAGCAATTGCGGGGGCTCATGAGAATCTATGCCTCTTGCAGTTGGGTCATATTAACGTTTTTCTCAGCAGTGAAATCCGCAATGGTGAAAAATCAATTATAATCGGCCATCCGAAGGTAACAGTGCCCGTAAGGTTATTATGTTGGGTTGATATCACCAACGAGAGACAGAGAGAGAGAGAGAGAGAGAGAGAGAGAGAGAGAGAGAGAGAGAGGAGGAGGTGGAGGGTTTTACGCATCATGTTGCCTCTCTTCCAAACTGTCCTGTTGCAAACTACATAACGTAATTATTAATGAACGTTAACAATTCAAACAATAGAAAAATTGATATTTGCGCAGAAATCAGAGAAAGAGATTGGGAGAGAGAGAGAGAGAGAGAGAGAGAGAGAGAGAGAGAGAGTTACTTGATCGACGAGTTTGAGTTAATGGCCTTCGCAAGGCCGCCAATCGTGCGTGTACCGTTGCTAGGTAACACACGCTAAATTACAAATAATAGACACCCATAAAAAGCAACGTAGAGACATCAAAAGACACGCACAGTTCTTTTTCGCCACAGAAGGAGGTAAACGAGCCACGATTGTTCAAAGACAATGCCAGATCAACTTAGCTCTCTCGAAAATGTCAGCCTCCGGCTTTGTGTTGGAGAATGGTGTCATCTGAATACATCGGCTTTGGCCCTTATTGGCGGGGTTGGGATTGGGTGGGTGGGGTCTCATTAGGATCAACCCATCAGATTGTAACCCCTTGACTGTTACTGACGATGCTGCTTGGCGGAATAGACGCGTATACGCCGCATAAAAGACGCGTAGTTACTCGTCTTTTACGCTGAGCATACCGTCAATAGGGCTCGGGAAGTTCCCCGCGTTGCTAGGGAGCGGCGGCTGCCTCGCCGCCATCTTGAAAGGACACGCTAGCCTGGCGATAGACTTAAGATAGTAGCGAAGTAGTGTTTCAACACGTTTTTCTTCATGTTTCTTCCTCTTTGGAAACAAACAAAAAACAGATTCTGGTGAGCGGTTTCCTACGGTGATGGCAAGACTTGCTGTTATTGACAGCGATTTCCCTATGAGCGCATGAGTCGGCGTATCCTCTCAAGATGGCCGCCACGACTAGCGTGATGACGTCAGCTTCCTGAGCCCTATAACAGCCAAGGGTTTATTTCAGTTTTAACTCTTACCTGCCGGGTATATGCGAACAGAAACCAATTGCAAGAGAACATCGTGGGCCCCCGCAACTGCGGGAGCCTATGAGGTTCTATGCCTCTTGCTTGTCCAATTTATATCCCTGTTCCTAGCATTTATGGATTGTTTTAGCGCTGATTCTTTTCCCGTAGTTTTAAGACATATTTTGTCCGTCTGCGTTGTGTTGCCTCAAAGTCCCCGAGGACACAGTAAGTGCTTGGGTTAAGTTTGTGACGTCATGCGCGTGCTTGAACTTGGCCACGGCTCATTGAGCAGCTAACTATTCTTGTTCTCGATGGCGGACGCAGGCCAGACGTCTTTACTGGCTCCATTAGTCGCGAAACAGTAGTGTCGTCTGCTGCATTAGGCACGAGACAGTAGAGTGATCCGCTGCATTAGACACAGAAGACGTAGTGGACCCAAGGGCGAAAGGTCCCTGGGCCGACGTCGGCCGCAGTCGGCACGCGCACAATCGTGCGCGTGCCGACGTCGGCCGACATCGGCCCAGGGACCTTTTGCGTAACTAGAGAAGAACCCAACAAAAATAGCGTTGCGTCTTCCCAGCACGAACAGATCAAGTGGTGTACTAGTTTGTATGTTTAGTTTGAAAAGGGTTTGAAGCCGAAATGTTAAAGTCCCATTACGCGTAAATATGAAGACACGTTTCAGCACCATTCAATTATGCCTTGTCGACACGCCTAATGAACTTTAACAGCAGTTGGGACTGACACGCAGGAAAAGCACACGCGTAATCGCACTTATTTATCATGTGCAGCCACTAGCGTCTCGGTCCATTTTTAGCTGTTTCTCGCACTGATGGCGTTGTATTTCTGGAACGGAGTGGAGCCATTGTCAGGTTACTTGATGTAAAGACGACGCGTGCTGAACTGAATTGTCCTGTGTCTAAATGAACCTTAAGCTAGATCTGTGTGCAGCGTTTCGTAACCATCTGTTACAGAGGTGTATCTTTGAACGGTTACGGCGGCGGTAGTGGGCCTTTGGTAAATTTTGTGGTAACTCGCTTTCCTGTCGTGTTTCTTTCTCCGGTGGGCAGTCTCCGCATTTTACACGCTTGGCAGTCACCTAGTACCGGTCTGGATTCTCCATGCGTTGTTAGTATCGTGTGGTCTGGTACATTAGACACGAGAAAGGGCCGGAGTATGGCTGCAGTTTTGCAGTTTCTCAGCCCGCGGCTTCTTTCGTCGACAAGTTTTAACCCCTTCCCTGCCACTGCACGTACATTTTTTTTCCTTCTGAGATCTTTGTTTATCCAATGTCCAAAAGCCGCCCAAAAATCATCCAAGAAACATGGATACAAATTGGTCTCAGCAAGAGGCATAGATCCTCATGAGCCCCCGCAGTCGCGGGGGCTCATGAGGGTCTATGTCTCTTGCAGTAGGGTCCATGTCTCTTGCAGTAGGATCGTGTTCACTTTTTTCGACAGTGTAGAGGTTAATGTATCACATCAACGGGCGCCTCTGGATATGTGTATCAATGTACACGGATATGTTTTTCAGTCACTGAATACCTTACTGATTCAGTACATCAGTGCACAACTGACGGGCGCCTTGTGTGTATGTCTCTTTCTGGCGTCATGTGAGGGAAAATGCTTCCTCGCCCTCATATAAAGCGGGTTCTTTGAGGTTTTAACCCTTTCTCTGCCGGCGATCGTAAATTCTGACATCTTTGTTAATTCAACGAGCCTCAACCACCCGGCAAAGACCATGGACATGAAAGTGGTGTCAGCCAAAGGCATAGATCCTCATAAGCCTCCGCAAACTGCGGGGGCACATGAAAATCTAAGTCTTGTGCAGATGCTTCCTTTTTTTCTTTCTTTCTTCGTTCGGCGGTGAAGGGGTTTATATGTCCATGTGTTTTTTCAAGGATGTGCTCAGTGGCAAGGCTGTCCGAGTCCGGAACACTTTGGTGCAAAAAAATAACCACATCAAAGCACTCTGTTCTTAAGAACACGCAACCAACTCCACATCCCCTTTTCCTCCACTAACCATCACCCACCACCACCTCCACCACCCCCGACCCCCTCCATCTAACAACCCCCCCCCCCACCCACCCACCCACCCACCCCTCCCTGACTCCCTTTACCACCACCACTACCACCGCCTGCACCACATGGTCTGCACACGATCAAGCGAAAGCACATTACTTACCTGCTGGCTGTTCTTCTTGTCAACTTTATGGCTCCGGCGCACAACACGAAGGTGTGCAAGGCTGCGGAAACTGCGCTGGAAATAACAAGCAGGCGGCTGTCAAAGTCATCCTGCTTCCCAAACAAATCCCACCACACTCGTCTTAGCACTTCCTTAACCATTTTGGCCCCGAGGTCCCATTTCTCAACTTTTGGAGGTGTTGCCTAACGACTATGTACCAGTTGCAGAAGATGGCTCGACCATGATAATTCAAGGGTAGTGCCAGATTAGCTTGGCGCCTGAAGGCGCCAAGCTAATCTGGCACTACCCTTGAATTATCATGGTCGAGCCATCTCCTGCTGTAGGGGTGCGGGGCTAAAAGGGTTAAACCACAAACAATCCACCTGCAAGTACAGAGATCCTCATGAGCCCCTGCTAAACGCAGGGGCTCATGAGGATCCGTACCACTTACCGGTAGTAAAGCTGACTTCGATACGCTCTGGCGCAAATCTCTAGCGCGAATATATATATATATATATATATATATATATATATATATATATATATATATATATATATATATATATATATATATATATATATATATATAATTTTTCAATAAATTCTGAGAATGCTGTGCTAATGCCATGGAAAATCCAGGCTGGTAAGCTTGCATTGTGTCATCAGGACATCAGCTGTCCTTTTATGACTGCATCGCTTATTAGATATTTTGAGCCTTCCACTGAACACCTACTACATAAGGCAATAGGGACTACCCCCAGGCGCCCCGCAACCCGCTGGAGAATATCCAGTCCTCCCCCCGAGAGGGGAGGTTAGTGCATGAATATTCCCAAACAGATCTTGGACCTGCTGGATAGATTTAAGATTTTGCCGCCTACGACCGGTTTCGACCCAAGGTGGGTCTCATCAGGTAGGCATACGGCGTAACCTGAAATTGCAAACACAACGCATGTACCAGATGCCGCCTCCAGAATTTGACTGGTAGCAACCACTGGTCCAGCGTGGATTGCATCCCTAAAGCTTTATGGGGTGTTGCAGTGGAAGAAGACTGACTAATTTTGAAAAGGCAACACCTAGGCAATTTTGTGGTACAATTATTCTTTACTTTTAACAAAGGCGTCGCCCAAAGCCAAAAAATGCACTCAATCAGAGTAGCTCCAAGGGACATAACTTTTCAATAAATTCTGAGAATGCTGTGCTAATGTCATGGAAAATCCAGGCTGGTAAGCTTGCATTGTGTCATCAGGACATCAGCTGTCCTTTTATGACTGCATCGCTTATTAGATATTTTGAGCCTTCCACTGAACACCTACTACATAAGGCAATAGGGACTACCCCCAGGCGCCCCGCAACCCGCTGGAGAATATCCAGTCCTCCCCCCCGAGAGGGGAGGTTAGTGCATGAATATTCCCAAACAGATCTTGGACCTGCTGGATAGATTTAAGATTTTGCCGCCTACGACCGGTTTCGACCCAAGGTGGGTCTCATCAGGTAGGCATACGGCGTAACCTGAAATTGCAAACACAACGCATGTACCAGATGCCGCCTCCAGAATTTGACTGGTAGCAACCACTGGTCCAGCGTGGATTGCATCCCTAAAGCTTTATGGGGTGTTGCAGTGGAAGAAGACTGACTAATTTTGAAAAGGCAACACCTAGGCAATTTTGTGGTACAATTATTCTTTACTTTTAACAAAGGCGTCGCCCAAAGCCAAAAAATGCACTCAATCAGAGTAGCTCCAAGGGACATAATTTTTCAATAAATTCTGAGAATGCTGTGCTAATGCCATGGAAAATCCAGGCTGGTAAGCTTGCATTGTGTCATCAGGACATCAGCTGTCCTTTTATGACTGCATCGCTTATTAGATATTTTGAGCCTTCCACTGAACACCTACTACATAAGGCAATAGGGACTACCCCCAGGCGCCCCGCAACCCGCTGGAGAATATCCAGTCCTCCCCCCGAGAGGGGAGGTTAGTGCATGAATATTCCCAAACAGATCTTGGACCTGCTGGATAGATTTAAGATTTTGCCGCCTACGACCGGTTTCGACCCAAGGTGGGTCTCATCAGGTAGGCATACGGCGTAACCTGAAATTGCAAACACAACGCATGTACCAGATGCCGCCTCCAGAATTTGACTGGTAGCAACCACTGGTCCAGCGTGGATTGCATCCCTAAAGCTTTATGGGGTGTTGCAGTGGAAGAAGACTGACTAATTTTGAAAAGGCAACACCTAGGCAATTTTGTGGTACAATTATTCTTTACTTTTAACAAAGGCGTCGCCCAAAGCCAAAAAATGCACTCAATCAGAGTAGCTCCAAGGGACATAATTTTTCAATAAATTCTGAGAATGCTGTGCTAATGCCATGGAAAATCCAGGCTGGTAAGCTTGCATTGTGTCATCAGGACATCAGCTGTCCTTTTATGACTGCATCGCTTATTAGATATTTTGAGCCTTCCACTGAACACCTACTACATAAGGCAATAGGGACTACCCCCAGGCGCCCCGCAACCCGCTGGAGAATATCCAGTCCTCCCCCCGAGAGGGGAGGTTAGTGCATGAATATTCCCAAACAGATCTTGGACCTGCTGGATAGATTTAAGATTTTGCCGCCTACGACCGGTTTCGACCCAAGGTGGGTCTCATCAGGTAGGCATACGGCGTAACCTGAAATTGCAAACACAACGCATGTACCAGATGCCGCCTCCAGAATTTGACTGGTAGCAACCACAGGTTACGCCGTATGCCTACCTGATGAGACCCACCTTGGGTCGAAACCGGTCGTAGGCGGCAAAATCTTAAATCTATCCAGCAGGTCCAAGATCTGTTTGGGAATATTCATGCACTAACCTCCCCTCTCGGGGGGAGGACTGGATATTCTCCAGCGGGTTGCGGGGCGCCTGGGGGTAGTCCCTATTGCCTTATGTAGTAGGTGTTCAGTGGAAGGCTCAAAATATCTAATAAGCGATGCAGTCATAAAAGGACAGCTGATGTCCTGATGATACAATGCAAGCTTACCAGCCTGGATTTTCCATGGCATTAGCACAGCATTCTCAGAATTTATTGAAAAATTATGTCCCTTGGAGCTACTCTGATTGAGTGCATTTTTTGGCTTTGGGCGACGCCTTTGTTAAAAGTAAAGAATATATATATATATATATATATATATATATATATATATATATATATATATATATATATATATATATATATATATATATATATATATATATATATATATACCTGGGCGCAGTGGAAAATATATATATATATCAGTTGGGGCGCTTCAGGCTTGTGTGCATTCATGTTGGGTGGCTTTACGTTGGGTAGATTTACACTGGGTGTATATGTACGCCTAAATTTGGGCGAAATTTCGGCATCGCAAGTGTTTACTGTGACAAGAGTCGATTAGATTTCCGCCTTTTTGTGACGAAGTTGACCCCAGTACATGTATTAACTCATTCAGTCCCCACACACAGAAAGATATGGATCGAGCATGATAGTTCAAGGGTGGTGGCAGAATAGCTTGGCGCCTAGCATGATAGTTCAAGGGTGGTGGCAGAATAGCTTGGCGCCTATAGGCGCCAAGCTATTCTGCCACCACCCTTGAACTATCATGCTCGATCTGCGTCCTGAATTGTAATGCAGTCCTCAGAGGGCAACTCCAAAATGTGGGTATTCCGTACCCGGGACACAATTGGTTAACAAATGGACGATTACAACAGGCGTCTTGTTCCAGAACAAATCTAGCCACGCTCCCCCTTAGCAATTCCTTACTGTATTCCACACAGAAGCCGGCCACGCTCCCCCTTAGCAATTCCTTACTGTATTCCACACAGAAGCCACGCTCCCCTTAGCATCCTTACGTATTCCACACGAAGCCACGCTCCCCCTTAGCAATTCCTTACTGTATTCCACACAGAAGCCACGCTCCCCCTTAGCAATTCCTTACTGTATTCCACACAGAAGCCACGCTCCCGCACCTTACGCCACGCTCCCTAGCAATTCCTTACTGTATTCCACACAGAAGCCACGCTCCCCCTTAGCAATTCCTTACTGTATTCCACACAGAAGCCACGCTCCCCCTTAGCAATTCCTTACTGTATTCCACACAGAAGCCACGCTCCCCCTTAGCAATTCCTTACTGTATTCCACACAGAAGCCACGCTCCCCCTTAGCAATTCCTTACTGTATTCCACACAGAAGCCACGCTCCCCCTTAGCAATTCCTTACTGTATTCCACACAGAAGCCACGCTCCCCCTTAGCAATTCCTTACTGTATTCCACACAGAAGCTGCGGCAAAAGGAATACATCCTCAAGTTCACCATTACAATCTATCTGCGTTAGGCATAGATCATCATGAATCCTCGCTCATGGTGTATTTCCAGGCTGCTGTTTTTGGCTGACCGTGGCGCTTTTTTTGTTGTCGAGGTTATTCCTGCTATGTCAAAGTGTGCTCAGGGTTGATCTGTCGTCAGTCATCTTTAGGGTAGTTTTCTCCCCCCCCCCCCCCCCTACCCCTCACACACCCATCACGTCTGTCTACTCCAAAGTGATCCAGGGTCAATGAGGATTGGTCGGGGATCCTTATGGCGTCTCTCACTGATTCGGAAAAAGCAAATATAGTTGGAGATGCGCAACATTCGGATACGCGGCTGTTTTATGCCGGCTGAACCCTGTTAGCCCCAAGCTCCCGATTTCTCTAATTCTGGTTTGTTGCCTAACGACTATGTACCAGTTATAGGAGATGGATTGATCGTGATAATTCAAGGGTAGTGCCAGATGAGCTTGGCGCCTGAAGGCGCCAAGCTCATCTGGCACTACCCTTGAACTATCATGATCAATCCATCTGCCGCTGCAGGGTCCCGGGGCTAAAAGAGTTATCCTACCGCGGCACGTCCCGACTGAGTTAAATGGGAGAGTGAGGGTAATACACACATCTCCCCTGACTTAGGCACACAGATATCAATGATGCCAACAAGAGGAATAGATCCTCATGAGCCCTCGCAACTTCGGGGGCTCATGAGGATCTATACCTCTTGCTTTTTTTTTTTTTTTTTGCTGTTGCTAGTTGTGTTTCGACAGTGAAAGGGTGAAACAAGTGCCATTGAGTGCAGGTCGCTCAGCTTTTGAAAAATAGGTGCTGCTGCCGACTTCAGTGGTTTGGAAGCTGTGGTGGAAAGATTTAGGATACTTTTGTTTTCTTACAATCAACCAAAGCCGTGTTTCTGTTGTAGTTCGGGAGTGCTCTGAGAGTAAAAACAACGAAAACCTATTACACGTTGTCACGTTTATTTTGTGCGAAAACAAAGTTTAGTACCTTAATGACGAGCTGCCCTTTTGTGGTTTGTGTCTGTTTTTTTTTTTTTTTTTTTTTTTTTTTTTTTTTTTTTTTTTTTTTTTTTTTTTTTTTTTTTTTTTTTTTTTTTGTTGGGTTTTTTTTTTTTTTTTTTTTTTTTTTTGGGGGGGGGGGGGTCTATGGTTTGTGTGCAGGTCTGAAATTTTGGACCTTACGGCTGTATGACCAGCACAGATGCAAGGAAGGTTTCGCTCTCTGTGATCAAATATCTGTGAATGTAAAATGCATCTCGAATATTGACACGGCGTCAACCCAGTAACAAGTCGCAAGCACTTTCTCCACAGAAGGGGTCGCGTTTACGATTTACTTACTTGAAATGCTGAATGTTTCTATGTTTTGCAATAATAGACAGTGGACTTCGCTTATAACAATGTCGGCTGTAGCAAATCGGATATATCAACACTATTTTTTTAGAGGGTCCGGACTACACGTTTTCTACTTCACTTCTTGGTATAACGACCACTTCTTGCTCACAAACCAGATAGGTGAGGCTAGCGCTGGCAGAATTGTACAACAAACCAAGGGGAATTACTCAGCGCTGGACAGACGAACAGTTAGATCTAAGATCTAACTGTTCGTTTGTCCAGCGCTGAGTAATTCCCCTCGGTTTGTTGTACAGTTGTGACCACTTCTTGGTGTAACGACCACTTCTTGGTATAACGACCACTTCTTGGTATAACGACAAAAAAAATGTGCGCCCCTTGGCATCGTGTTATTTCCAGAGTTGACTATATAATTATATCCTTTGATCAAAAAACCCACATGTGTGTGTTGCGCAATATTGTACATTCAGACTCTTCTTATCACAAACACACGAGCAGAGAAAATCATTTCGAACGTAAACACGGCTAGGTGACTAACGCTCGTGCGTATCACCACACCATTCAGCTGAAATTCCATCCATCTGCCAGAGGCGTAGATCCTCATGAGCCCCCGCATTCGCGGGGGCTCATGAGGATCTACGCCTCTTGCAGTGAAGTGATGCACATAAACCTGACTTATTGCGTCTTGTTAGCGTTAATTTTTTTTAATCTGTGTTTCATCCCCGTGAAGGCAAAAGAAGCAGGTCCATTTTGTGAAAGACAAGATTAGCATTGGATCCCAACGAAAATCTCGCTTTTCTCAATAATTGACTTACTGTCTTTTGACGTTTGAGGTAGATTTCGCAAGGAATGCAAGCTTAATGGATCACAAAAGTGAGTTTAGTGCTTCGTAGCACATTTGCACCGTCTTCTGTTCTTTTTTTTTTTTTTTTTATCAGAGTGTGTACTTAATCTATGATGGATGAAAGAATCGAGCTGAAAAATGGTTTTGTAGTCTGGCATTGCCAGCAGTTTTAACCAAATCAACTTCAGCAAGCCAGAGATCACATTGAACAACATTTCGTGCATCTTCAGGTCCACATGTAGATCTGTACGCCTTAGGTTCATTGAGTGTTTTCTTTCATGTCCAATGGCTGAAGTAAGACACTTGAGTGCTTTCGTAGCACATTTTAAATCTATGTTACATCTGGGTAGAAGTTCATTTTAGTTAGTTAGTTAGTTAGTTTGGGTTTAACGTCCACGGCACCGAGGTGATCATGGACGGCCCTGACGGGCGGGTTGTGGGGGACAGGGAAATCTATTGCCTATGGAGTACGACCTGAATACTGATCAACTCAGGCGCACTCCAACTGTGCCACTTTGATTTACCAGGACCTTTCAACGGACATGCTATTGAACAAATCCGTTTTTTCCCCCCTAGATTGTGAGTCCAGCTACCGGGGCCGGGACGGGATTCGAACCCACGACCCGGCGATTCCCTTCGCTTTCTTGCTCCGAGTTCATTTTGTTCCTCAAAGTGAATATATACAATGCCTGAGTGGTGGAAAAGAAAAAGAAGACAGATTGTGTCAGTAGTGCTTGCGTTACACATGTAACTCTGTATTACATATGGGCAGATGTTCATTTCATGTATACTATGGATGAAAGAAGACAGCTTGTGTGCTTTTGTAGCAAATTGACGTCTGTGTTACATCAGCAGTTCGTTTTGCGTTTAATATACGATGGATGAAAAAGACGGCATCTGGCTTTTCACATGTGCTTCTGATCGTTTTGTGTTTAGTATACTGTGGTTGAAAGAAGACAGCGGTTTGCTTTCGTAGAGCATTTGCATCTGTGATACATCTGAGTAGAAGCTGATAATTATAATGTAATATGCGTCTACCGCGGCCGTTCTTGCCAGCAGCCAGAATTGATGTCTTTGAAATTATCCCGGATTCACTGCCGGAAGGCCTACGTCTTTCATACAAATGTAAATAAGACCAGCAAGAGGCATAGATCCTCATGAGCCCCCGCGAATGTGGGGCTCATGAGGATCTATGTCTCTTGCAGTTGGTTTTTGTTCGCTGCAATACTACGGCATTTGAGTGGTCATTATTCACTACAGTGGGTGATGCCGGAAGACAGAGTGTTTTCACAGCCTCGGCCAGCGCCGATTTCGCCAGCTCTTTTCAACCCCTTTCGCTGCCGGGAACACGTAAAAACCACCCAGCTGCAAGAGGCATAGATCCTCATGAGCCCCCGCAGTTGCGGGGGCTCATGAAGATCTATGCCTCTCGCTGACAACGCTTCGTATCCAAGTTCCTTGAAACGGCTGCTGCTTTTTGTCGTTCGGAATGAAACAAAGATTTCAACGGAGACACACAATCTGCCGCCAGCTTAAGTTCGGCCAGCTTGCAGATCTGCATCGCCGGCTGCATCGTTGGAAAAGAAGAACAGTCCAAAGAGATAAAGAGCGCAGCTCTGCCAGTTAAGTACCCGGCAGACGTCAGCTTGGCAGAGCAAACGGAATACTTTAACCCTCTCAGCCCTCACACGCTGCGAAAATATCGAGGTTAACTAGGCTGACTACGACTGACAATTCGCGGGTATTGCCAGAAGAGATTGGCACGTACAAACACTGTTTGCTTATTTTTGAGAGGAAAAAAAAAATGTTTACCGTTTGAGCCGGCCCTGACACATTACGCGGGGATCGACTATGATAGGCCAAGGGTGGTGCCAGACAGCTTGGCGCATGCATCATTCACCCGTCGAGCCCGAACATTTGACAGATAAAATACGGATCAATCATGATAGTTCAAGGATGGCTCCAAAATAGCTTCAGTAGCGCCTACAGCCGGCGGCAAGGTATTCTGGCAGCACCCTTGAACTGTCATGGTCCATCTCTCCAGCGTACTTTTGGCAGCACCCTTGACCCTTTAGCTGTCGGCAGCGCTTTTTGTCGAAGTGATTCCTGCAGGACTCACGTCGACAAAACGCGCGACCGAGAGCCAAAAGGCCAAATTGGCATGCTCGATCGCATGACGCTACTATTGGCACCACCCTTGAACTGTCTTAGCCGACCTGGCTCCTGAACTGTGGCGAAGATTTCGCAGGGCAACCCGCAGCGTCGGGATTTTCCACCGCCAGGCCTCCTCAGTTTAACGTGTTTAGCCCCGGGTCCCTACAGCAGGAGATGGCTTGGACATGACAATTCAAGGTTAGCGCCAGATTAGCTTGGCGCCTGAAGGCGCCAAGCTAATCTGGCGCTACCCTTGAATTATCATGGCCAAGCCATCTCCTGCAACCGGTACCTAGTCGTTAGGCCGCAAAACCTCCAAAATTTGAGAAATGGGATCTTGGGGCTGAGAGGGCTAAAAGGATAAAGAGTGGACAGAAAACGGTGGATTAGAATGTGGCCCACACACTGAGGGCAGAATTACACGTCGGCGCGAAAATAACGTAAAAATAAATAAATAAAAAAATAAATAAATAAATAAATAAATAAAATCAGAACAGAGCAGAAATGTGATCGTAACCGAGGGCCACAAGAATTGGTGTGGAAACACAAGAAAGTGTAATGACAGCTTGGCCACGCGTAGCGATTGGCGTGTTGTTTTTTGTTTTTGTTTTGTTTTTATCTTTTAACTCCATCAATGTCGAGAAGAACTTGAACGCAATCCAACCGCCGAGAGGCATAGATCCTCATGAGCCCCCGCAACTGCGGGGGCTCATGAGGATCTACGCCTCTTACTGCCTGTCCATGTTCCTTGAACGTCTGATGTTAAGGGGTTATTGTGCAACTGCAATGCCATTAGCGGTTAAAGGTGCACTTCAGTTTCGATCCAAGGCACTGACTCATTGTGCCCGAGGTACAAAATACCCACATTAATTTTGGAGTTGTCCTCTGAGGACTGCATTACAATTCAGGAGAGAGATCGACCATGATAGTTCAAGGGTGGTGGCAGAATAGCTTGGCGCCTATGCGAGCCATATCTTGCTGTGGCCGTGTGTCGCGGGAAGAATGAGTTTAAAAAAAAGACAACACACTAAATATTGCTAGCTCCAGAAATACAAACCATCGCTTGTTGTAATCCCTTTGTGCATGCAATCACACGCACTGTAAGCCGGAACCAGAGGCTGCATACGCGCGGGTGTTTTTGGACATTTTGCTGTTATTAGTAACCGATTGTCATCGAGTACGGTAGCTAACTCACGTCTCAGATTTTGAGCACGTGACGTGTCGCACTCCGCCGCAGAAAGTCCGGCGTTTACTGATGTTGGGAAACTGGGCCCATATAACCCTTATAACTCCACGGCCGCGTTTCCCAATTTTTGTAGGCGTCACCGAGCGACCATGTGCCAGTTGGAGGCGATGTATTGACCATGATAATTCAAGGGTAGTGTCAGGTTGGCTAATCTGGCACTACCCTTGAATAATCATGGTCGATACATCTGCTGCTGTAGGGTGCTGGTGTCAGGTTGGCTAATCTGGCACTACCCTTGAATAATCATGGTCGATACATCTCCTGCTGTAGGGTGCTGGTGCTAAATGGGTTAAGAAACAAGATTGCGAGAAAACGGAAACTTAACTTATTGAGACGTGCCGCATCCGGATACGCGGCATACAGCCGCGCATCCAAATGCAGCAGGTCTCGAATGTGTTAATGCACAGCTAGGCTCCAAACCTGTGTCGGCTCGATGATCGTTTTCTCACTAGGTTGGTGCCTGCATGAGCCAGCGGCACGGAAAAGAGATAGAGCCGGGGGAGAGAGAGAAAGAAATCTTATTTAATTACTCTGCACTTAATGCAGGGAAACACGCGAGCATCGACCTCGCTTCCCACCTCAAAAATCGCCACTTCAATATCCAGCGTCAATTATTACCGTATGCTGGTGTACTCCCCAGCTAGGGGTGTACTTGCGGCATACCCCCTGAATGCTTAGCATTTTGTGCCAGTCAGAGGAGATGTATCCTCTGAGGACTACATTACAATTCAGGAGAGAGATCGACCATGATAGTTCAAGGATGGTGGCAGAATAGCTTGGCGCCTATATTCTGCCACCACCCTTGAACTATCATGGTCGAGCCATATCTCGCTGTGGTGTGTCGCGGACAGAATGAGTTAAAAGAAGACAACGCACCACCCCGTCACAGGCTCAAGTCATAATACAAGGGAGGCCCGGAAACGGAAGGCACACAAAGCGGCGAAGCACTGTAACTCCAGAGCAGTTTTTAACCCTCAAAGCAACCATCCGCCTAAAACCTCGAACTGAAGAAACTCGGTAGATATTTCGCCACAAATTTATACCAACCTTGTCCTCCGATCAAAACTGATAGTTTAGTATCAAGGCTTTTTGCACAGTCAAGCATCATTCATAGTAGACGCGGAATTGTAGAGTTTTAGATGTGGCCGGAAATACGCCCCATGCTCATTTTTCATTGGTTTATGTAAATTAGCATATCCAATGAAATTAAAACAAGAGTGCATATTACTGTCGACAAGAACTTGTGACCTGCACGCAGCAGTCGCTTTAGGTACGTATTTCCCCTAGCCTGAAAAGGTATACTTTCATGGAGTCTGGTTTAAACACTGCATAGTTTTCAATATCTTTTCGAGTAATTCGCTTCGACTTTAGAGTAAACACGGCAGAAAACAATGGATGCACTGCAGTGCATACTGACCTCTTTCACGGCACTCTACTTAAGGGTTTAACGTTCAACTCTAGATGTTGAGAAAGAGGTCCAGGATATAACGGCCACAGAATTTCGCGGGTGTGCTTCGTTTCCTCCCTTGTATTCTGAATTGAGCCTGTGAGAGGGTGGTGCGCACTCGCGGTCGCGCAGCAGATTTGCATTTAGTCACCATCGTCAGGCCCCTATGCTTTTTGTAATCCCATTGTGCATGCAGTCATCCGCACTATAAACGCCGGACTTTCTGCGGCGGAGTGCGACACGTCACGTGTTCAAAATCTGAGACTTGAGTTAGCTATCGTCCTCAATGACAATCCTCCCCCACCCGGGTCTGCCCTGGGGACTTGGGTGGGGTTAACTACTTTTTAGTTCCCAGGGTCACCCTGGTCAGCCCCACAGGGTGGGTTTTCCCCTCTATTCTGGGGCATGTGTTTCTGTCTACCCTTGGTCCATTCACCTGTATTTTCATTTTTTAAACTCTCCCTACTGTCTGCGCTGACTGTACCTCTTGATATTGGATGTGTGTTGCTAAATGGTCTTAGCTTTATTTGGGCCCCATGTTGTAGGTTTATTTAACGTGTTGGACCGGTTGGCGACATACATTCAATATTCTGTTTAGTTTGTTTTTCACAAGCAGTGCAGGCACGTCCTGAGAAAGTCTTGTTGCTGTCGGGACGTTAAGCAATGTACAATCCGAATAGAACTAGAAGTGTACTTGCAGCGTACTTCCGGATGAGTCTACTCTCGTACACGGTACAGGCGATATTAGCAAATTTGTGAATCGTCCTTTTAAGATGACATTACGCTTCAGAAGACATGTCAGCCATGATAGGTCAAGCGAGGTGGTGCCAGAATAGCTGAGCGTCATTGTGTGTAGTTCTGTCACAGTGCCGTGACTTGTAGTCAGTGTTTCGATCATCCTGTTGAAACGGGCCGAAACCCCTGCGTCATTCGACGTCACTCTTTCATCATTTGACGTAACTCCTTTGTCATTTGACGTCACTCTTTCGTCATTTGACGTCACTCTTTCGTCATTTGACTATGGAGTAACGGTCCCTGTTTCAACATGATGTGTTTCGCGATTGGCTTACGTAAAAACTGACTTCCGTTCTGAACATAGCCGTTACTATGAACCGCACAGGCCGGTAAGATGAAGAAAACAAATTATTTTCTTTTGCACGTATGCTTTATTAAGGTCAATCTTTCGGAGCCATTTTCCCTCTTTAAATGATAGCTTGTCGCGGACATAACTTTTTTTTTTTAAATCTCGTTTAAGATTATTTATTCTAGCATGCAGAACAAGCATATGTCTCAGATTGCATGGTTATCCTGTCTTTATCAACTCCTTTGAAGCTGGTGTGGCCAGACACACAAACAAGATTTAGTGTCGACATTTGCGCATGCGTATGCTTTGGTTGGTTTTTTTTTAATATTATTATTATTATCTCCGAGTATTATTAAAACTTTCGTATTTAACTCATCGTACCCGAGGTACGAAATACCCACATTTTGGAGTTATCCTCTGAGGACTGCATTACAATTCAGGAGACAGATCGACCATGATAGTTCAAGGGTGGTGGCAGAATAGCTTGGCGCCTATATTTTACCGTGATATTTCAAGGGTGGTGGCAAAATAGCTTGGCGCCTATATTTTACCATGATAGTTCAAGGGTGGTGCCAGAATAGCTTGTTGGCTATAGGCGCCAAGCTATTCTGCCACCACCCTTGAACTAACATGGTCGAACCATATCTTGCTGTGGTGTGTCGCGGGGCAGAATGAGTTTATTCATAACCTGCCAGCGACCAGAAGTGATGTCTCTTCCACCGTCGCAGATCTTTTTCGGGATAAGATAACCTTATATGCCCGATGCACGTGCATGTAAAACGAGGTCAGCAAGAGGCATTGATCCTCATGAGCCCCCACCCCCGCACCTGCGGGGGCTCATGAGGATCTCTGCCTCAGTCGTGCATTTGGATGCTGGTTGCTGTGTCCCGTCAGTCAAACGGTTGGCCATGCGTGCATCCTTCTCTTATCGCTCGCCTCCCCGATTGTGATTGGAACATCAGTTCGGATTTCAATACCTCCACTGCCCGAGAAACAGTGAACACGATTCAACTGCAAGAGATTTAGATCTCCGTGATCCCCTGCAGTTGGTGGAAGGGGGGGGGGGGGGAAGGGGGCATGAGGATCTGCACTAATTTGCTGACACCACTTTTGAACTGATTTTAAAACCACACAATCTGCGCCCGCTGGCAGTAAAGGAGTTCATACCTTGTTGTTTTAACACACAGACTGATAAGGTCACGTGTGGAGAGAGGGGAAAAAAAACCACACGTTTGCACCATGCCTTACTAGCCGCGATGCATTTCTGTGATTTTGAACACTATGGCTCCCGGCCATCAGGTCCCAGAACAGAGACCAGCACAGGCTCCGGTAATCACGGCCTTCAAAACAAATTAACCCTATCTCTGTGGGAGAAACAGTTATATAAACGGCAGATGCAAAGGCATTGGATACACGGCCCGATGGCCTTTCGCGCATTGGGCGGGGACCCATGTTTTTCGTTGTAATCGCCGATGTTTGTAATGTGAAGCGGCGTAATAACATGTACAGTAAACTTCAGATAATTATAACAAATTGCCTGGGATCTACATTTTTTTTTGTAACGCCCGTAGCTCGTTGTAAACAAAGTAAATTCGATGTACACAGCAAAACTTCGAATGTATTAAAGTCCCGTGTTTTGTTGTTATACTCGGGGTTTGATTACACGCGGAACCCATGGGACGCGTATTGTTTTCTTGTTACGCTGAGGAGCAAACGAAATGCGACATATTTTTTTTTAATCATCGGAAACACTTTAGTGTTTCCGGTGATTCTAATAATGTTGCATTTCTTTTGCTCCTCAGTATATATCCGAAGTTTGTTATAAGCGAATCACATTAAATTGCGTAGAAAAAAATGCGTTTTTTTTTAATGTGCTGTAGTATCCGACTTTTGATTGATTAATTCTGGAAGGATTTGTGGCATATGTGTTCCTTTGACGGAGGGTATTTGGGGGGTCAGTTTGGTACCCACAAGCTCAGTGCCCGGCCCTTCTGTACTCTGTTGCTTTTTGTGTGTCTTGATCGCTGTTGAAAACTCAACACTTACTGGCCGGCAATTCTAAATTCGTAGAATCTGAAACACTACTGATCTACGGCTGTTCAGTGTTTCGTGTGCGTCTTCAGATCGCTGTTGGACGTTGAGATTACGAGCAACGGCGGAGTGTTCTGATCCGTTCATCTTGTCACTTTCTCACTTCACTGAGAAACACAGCACAGGTCTTCGGGCCGACGGCGGCACTTGTGCGCAGGACAGCAGCGACCGATGTCGGCCAGATTACCTTTGGCTCAATGGAAAAGGTCACTTTGAAAACGAATTATCTCGTGGTGATTCGCAGTCGTAGACTTGGGTAATGCCTTCAATCTGACGGTGCCAGTGACTGACGCGGATCTGTGCGAGGAAAGATATGTGGATTTTCATGGGCCCCTGCAAGATAGGGGCCCATGAGAATCTATGTTTTTTTGCAGAGACGAAAGGATGTGACTGCATATGCCTATCAGACGATAATGGAAGTCAGCGTTCAACTGGCCATTTTCTCAGCAGGAAAACTGAGGTCTCTGAAGGAAACTACATCGAGTGGAGCCCCAGCGGGGGATCATCGGGGTGTACGGAGAGGCAGGGGTCAGTTGCATGAGCGAGCTAGTCCTACACCAGCCACTAAGCAAGGTGCTCCGCGCCTTGCTTAGTGGCTGGCGCAGGATTATGCTCACTCATGCAACTGGCTCCTTGTGCGATGAGGAGATACGTGTGTGTGTGGGAGGGGGTTGGGGGGGGGGGATGGACTGACTATGGGACAATATGCTACTGGACCTCAGGGTGGGCAGTGCCACGGTAGTCTTTTCCTCGGAGTAGTAACGTGCTTTCCGTAAGCTTTGTACTTTTCTCGTGCTAAAAGAGCAAAATTTCCCAGGCGGACCGACTTTCTGAGTCCGCCTCCCGTATTTTTGCCAAAGTACTAATGCATGTAGTGCAACGGTGTTGATCAGTTTTCGTCGTCAAGATTGCATGATAAATTATGTCTCAAGGAATTCACAAAAACGCCAGTGATTGTCACGGTCTCGAACAAAGTACACGTTTAAACTGAAATGTACGCAAATTTATTATCAATGATACAAGAAACGTGCACAAGATTGTGTCATATTTTGTCTAATGTTGTCTGGAAGTGGTCAAGTAGGTCTGTGGTAGTCACTTCTCTGGTCTGTTCTCGTGTGGTCTACACTGTGCGTGTCTTCACTTCTCTTATCTCCTCTTTCGTATTTTTTCGTGTTATTTGTAACTTAGTTCACGTTGTGTTCAACTAACAGGACGGCTTGTGAGAAAGGCTACTGTGGCCTAAATCTCTTACCCTGTAATAACACAGATTTCGTCCGTCCGTACGCTTGCTTGCTCGCAGTCCGTCCGTCTGTTCGTACGTTCGTTCTTCTCCCGCTGCTGATTACTTCATTAGTGAGGCGGGCTGCAGAAGAAGGCTAAACCTCCACCAGATGTGGACGCAATAAGGAGTGTACGTCAGTGTCAACGCTGACATGCAACTCGTGCCCGCTAGTGGGGCATTACATCACGTCTCTCCTGCCCTGGATCTTCGCCAGACCAGTGAGCAAAAGCCTATCCTCGTGCCGACGTCGGCTGCGGGTGGCGGGTACACAGCCGTGCGCGGGCCATCTGCAGTCGACGTCGACCCGAGGACCTTTCGCTTACTAGGAGGCACGTGTAGTCATGAACAAAGTACGAGGATAACAATGGTACGTAAGGTCTTCAGGGGACGTATCAAAAATATTAACCCGGCTAGTCCTTATCTCTATTTCTTACTTAACCCATTCAGCCCTGACGCACTACATCAGGAGATGGGTCGACCATGATAATTCAAGGGTAGTGCCAGATTAGCTTGGCGCCTGTCGGCGCCAAGCTAATCTGGCACTGCCCTTGAATTATCATGGTCGATCCATCTCCTGCCAGATTAGCTTGGCGCCTATCGGCGCCAAGCTAATCTGGCACTGCCCTTGAATTATCATGGTCGATCCATCTCCTGCAACTGATGCATAGTCGTTAGGTGACACCTCCAAAATTTGGGAAATACGGCCGTCGGGCTGAATGGGTTAACACGTTCGGTGCCGAGAAGATCTGAACACCACCCAACTGCAAGAGGTATAGATCTTCATGGGCCGCCGCACTTGCGGGGGGCTCAGACGAAAGCCTCCTCCCCCAGCCCCCACCCCACCACCCGCACCCCCCTCCCCTCCCCCCCCCCCCCCCCCCACCAACGAAAAAAGAATCGGAATTATAGTAGTCATAGTTCAGTGACTGCACTTGACTCTCTAGGTCGAGATGCGCTGAGCGAGCGACAATCGGCGCGCGGGACATGGTACCTATTTTTATTGTTATGACAGAGAGGAAGCGTTTCTATAGGATATGTCATTCTGGTTGAAGAATATATTCTTATTGTGCATTTTCCGCGGTATTTAGCAAAAAAAAAGAAACATAGTATCAAACATAGCAGACACATATAGGATAACAGAAGAAGAATTTGGCACACACACATGACTGGTTATAAACTGGAAGTTATATATTAATCTCTTATATACACGGACTACTCTCTACACAATCAGACACGCGACACTGAGATCTCAAACACAGCATGGGATGCTATGACGCATCTCAGGGTAACGGAGGAGTCTGAGATCTTGTAGAGGGGCAGGAGGAGCAGGACAGTCCACATTGAGAGGTGCGATGGAGGTATTTCTGATATATACTGGGGGGGAAATTGCGGTAGATGGCTTGTGGCACGATATGCGAACACTCTGATGACACAACGTGGGCAGGAGGTAATATGGGAATAGCAGGGGTGGTCGGAGCCATTTCGCGCTCACACCAAATCAACTATGGGGGGGGAGGGGGGTGTGGGATCTAGGTGGGGCGCCGGAGCACTTAGTGTGGGTGTCTCTTGTGATGGTGGAGAGTGACACAATAGGACTTGGGGATGTTCTGGTGGTTTGAGAGACGTGATGACACGGACCGGGAGCACGGTTTCATATATACACAATCGATCGCGTGATCGGTCAGGGGTGGGGGCAGCAGTGGGAGTGAGTGCGGGTAGTAAGAGGTGGTGTTGTGTTGGCGCGTGGGCGACGTTGTGTAGACGTGCTCGGGAGACCCGGAATGAAGTAATTCGTTTAGGTGTGGGGGGGGGGGGGGCGCGGGGCGGCGTCGCGTGTTGGGAGAGGGGGGAGTGGGGGGGGCGTGGAGAGCGGGGGAAAGTATCGGGGCTGGGGGCGAGGGGGGTTCGGGTTGGTCTTGTGGGGCTTTAGGATTGCTGTGGTTATGGCGGGAGCAGGTAGTTCTAGGGGTGGGTGGACAGTTGGAGTTAGGTGCGGAGGGCGGGGTTTACAGCCGCGGGTCTATATGGGGGGGATGTCAGGCTATATTATATGGCCGGGTGAACAGTCAAAAACGGCTGTGCTCGTCAGGTGGGAGTGTCTGAGTTACATCTCTAGCGAGGGCGGGGAGGTTTTGAGGCGCTCCGCGAGCTCTTATGGCGTGGATGGTGGGCTGGGGATCTCGGGGGGTTGGGGGGCATGATCTGTATATTATACTGACTTTATGGACGATATGGAGTGTGTCTAGTATTTGTGCGAATGATGATGGGTGATATGGGTGGTGTGGACTGTGGTTCGAATTAATGGTCTACTATGTGGGGGCTGGCGGGCCGATAGTGGAGGGTGGCTTATGATGGAGAAGTGTGAGATGTGGGGGGTGGAGGGGTCTGGTGGGAAGAGATGGAGATGAGCACGTGTGGTGGTGGTAGAGTGGATGAGGATTGAGTTTGTTATGGTAGTGTCATGTAGTGAGTCATAGAGGTTGCTCTGTGTTGTGTGTATAGGGAGTACGAGATTTTCAGGAGGTCGAGAGGTACTTAGAGTGAGGTGGGGGTCACTCGTTGAGGGGTAGTGCTTTTTATTGATATGGTAGGGATGGACACTGAGGTTATGGTATGGGTGTGGAGGGTATGTATCTGACAGTAGATGTGGGTGATGTGATTATGATGATGAGGCTTGGTGGATGAGTGCGGAGGCGAGTCTAGCAGTGAGTGGCGTGGTGGTGGGCGTCTGCAGTGAGGCCGAGTTGGGCGAGGCGGATATTGTAGACTGAGTGGGAAGGGTTACTCTGGTAGTGTTCTATAATAGCGGAGCATGAGGAGTTAGCGCCAGGATATTATGAGAGCGAATAGTGGGTGGTACGCTGAGTATTTGTGTAGAGCGAGCGAGTCAGATGCGAGCGACCACTGCGAATGGTCGCTGGGTGAGACTGGGGTATACTTATTCAGGGGCAGATATGTTGGCTTGGAGGTGGTAGGTGTGGAGGCGTGTGGAAGTCGCTGGCTGGTGGCGGGTGGATGCAGTCTGTGTGTTGATGAAGTCTGTGGGTGAAGGTAGCGGTCTTCAATGGTGATCTGTGAGGGATCTTGGGATTGGCTGATATGGCGGGTAGCAGATCTAGTTACGAAGAGGTTATTGATCTATCAGCAGGTCTAGGGGAGTAGAAGATCGTGTGGTGGAGATTTGAGTGGGGAGGGTCGGTTAGAGCTGGTGAACTAAAGGGTGGGGTCTGGATGTGATGTCATAATTAAGGCAATGTTAGTGGTGAGATCTTATGGGGGGGGAAACGATTCTGGGGATGTGAGGGGGGGTGTTTTACGCGGGTGGGGGTTTTGCCTTAACGTGATTGATTTAGTTATCTCGATAATTGTTGTTGATTGTTTATCTTAACGGTTTTATATATTTTGTAGATGAGGGGGCGGGTGTATTCTCTCGTGGTCACTTAGTTGGTGGGCATCGGTGCGGGGAGTGTGCGGGGTGGAGGGGAGCGCGAGGGAGGGCGGTGCGAGGCGGGAGCTGTGATTTTGAGGGTAGAGTATGGCACTGGTATAGAGAGAGACGAGCGTGCGAGCGAGAGGAGAGGGCGTGAGGTATGTTTGGTTGGGATATTTGTTACTTTTAGGGATGTTGTTAAGTGTTTATATATATGTTTTTTCGCTTGTGTGTTGGGGGTGGAGGGAGATATGTATGAGTGGATAAGGAAGTATTGTGATAAGGTATTTTGGTGATAGGGGGGAGGGGTGAATTGGATGATGTATTTGGGTGGAGGTTGGGTGATGGTAGTTGTGGGCGGGGGGGTGGAGGGGGGGAGGTGGCGGATAGAGGGTGGGAGATGGACAGGGTTTTTGTGTGGGGGGGTGAGAGTGTGTGCATGTGTGAGTGGGGGGGGAAGAGACAGATATATTGGGGGGGAGGAGAGGGGATGGGAGAGGGGGGGTGGGGGTGCACTGGGGGTGAATGGGTGGTTGCTTTGTATAGTTATTGGCCGTGGTGTGTGAGTAGTCTCTTGTGTTGTTGAGAGGGGGGGGTTAGATACGTGAAAGATGAGTGTGTGCGACGAGATAGTGTATGGTGGGGTGTGGATGTTACATTGCTTGAGGTAGGGTAGGGGGGGGATGGAGGGAGGCGGTGGGGGTTAGTGGGAGAGGGTGTTGTTTTTGGGTGGGGTTGTTTGTTGTGTTTTGTGGTTGGTATTTGCTGGGGTTTGTATGGGTGGGGACGTGGGTGATGGTAGGGGGAGGAGAGGGGGTATATGGTATTGTGTGTGATGAAGAGGAGGTGGTGATAGGTATGGTTGAGGGGAGTAGAGAGTTGTGAGGGGGGTTTTGGTGTGGTGGGTGGGTGAGTGATATTTGTTGGTTTGAGCGAGAGATATGGGGTAGTATATGGATGTATGGGTAGATGCAGTGGGGGGGGAGTTTTTTGGTGGTAGGTAGATGGTGGTGGGGGGGGGAGAGTGGGGGGGGGGATTTGGGAAATGTTTTTTGTGGGGGAGGATTGTTGGGTGTAGGTGTGCAGACATGAGCGTGCGTATGGTGTGAGTTTAAGAGGGGATGAGGTTAGGGGAGTTGTGGACACACATAGTGTGGAGAGTTGGTGTGGGAGGTGGGTGGTATGTGTTGTTTGGGGTATGGTTATGATGATGATACACAGGTGGAACACTTGGTGTTAGATTATATATTTTATATTAATTGCATATAAATTGTGTAAGCACATTGGTAGTATGGTGCGATGTGTGTGGGTTGGGGGGTGTAGGGGTGGGTTATAAGGATAAGTGGTTGTTTGATGGAAATTATTAGAGGGTTAGGATGAGTGAAAGGTGGAGTATGTGGTAGTGAAGGATTAGTAGTGGATTTGTGGAAAGAGTTAAGTTTTGGAAGAAAGGATATATGAGTTAATAGTTTTGATTAATAATAGAGTTAATATTTGCAATAATGGTATTTTTTTCTAATCAAATCCAATTGATTACTGTAAATGACAAGTTTATATGTTAACTAGTTTCACAAAGCTGAACTGGCGCTGACCTTGAACTCAGTTGTATGGTCGATCACTACGCCTGACGCTGTAGTGTGTGAAGTCTGGGTAGCTTAACCCACAAAGCTCTGAAAGACTACGACAGGATGTGGATCGACCATGATATTTCAAGGTTGGTGTCAGAATAGCTTGGCGCCTCTGGGCGCCAAGCTATTCTGACGCCAGCCTTGAAATACCATGGTAGATCTGTCTTCAGAACTGTGATATAGACCTCAGAGGATGTCTTTTTTTTTTTTTTTTAATGATGCTTTTGTCCTCAGGGCGTCAGGAGTCAATTAACCTCGTCACTGCCGGCGGACGGACGCATGTTGTGTTTGTGAAAACCTGGATCCGTGAACCCTTATCATTCGGAATACACCAGTGTGTGAAATACTTACTTACTTACGCCTGTCACCCCTACCCGGGTATAGGCCGTCGACGAGAGACCTCCAGCAACTCCTGTCCTGTGCTTCTCCTTCGATTCTACTCCAGGTGGTTCCCAGTCTCTTGATGTCTGCTTGGAGGTCTCGACGCCAGGAGTTTCTCGGCCTACCTCTTTTCCTCTTTCCCTGGGGGTTCCATGGTTGTATCCCTGGATAGAGAGAGGCGGCTCGGTCCTGTGGCTTCCGAAGACTTCCGGCTTTCACCACAGGACGTCATAAGTCTTCTGGTAGAAGAACCTTCCTCCTCCAGGAATGGAATTACTGTTAGTCTTTTCGTCGGCGTTTTTGTAGCTATTTCCTTTTTTGCAGGGTGGGGAAGCTACCCCCACGCCCAACCCCCTTACTAGGAGGACCAGGGGTTTTCTGTCGGGGTCACCTTCCCTTAGACCATGTTCAGTGGTTCACGGCACCTTATTTCATTCGGTGCACCCCTCTCACGAGGGACCCCCTATCCACCACCCAGGGGACGCGCCTCAACGCCATATGGTCCCAGCGCGAGGTGTGTGTGAAATAAGTTTGACTAAAATAGTTCAAGGGTAGTGCCAGAATAGCTTGGCGCCTCTAACCGCCTAGCTATTCTGGCACCACCCTTGAACTAAAGCCATCGGTCTATATCCTTATCTGTAAGTACTATAATGTAGCTTGCATATGGCAGTGTGCAGATTTGCGAATCTTTTAGCCTCAGTAGGATCATATGGGTTAGACGAAAGAGCTCAAGTCGTGGATGCAAAGTAATGTCAGCAGGAGGCATAGATCCCCAAGAGCCCCCGCGTCTGCGGAAGCTCATGAGGATCTATGTATCTTGCAGCTGGTGGGTGTTCGCATTATCCCGGCAGTGAAAGGGTGTAGAATGCGTTCAAAACCAAAACAAAAAAAAAAATGCCCGCGATTCTTTATTCAATCTATCACCTGACTGGATCTGAAACCCAATCTATCTGCACTTTGCTCCTTTCGCTCCCGTGGTCAACTGGCGCTTATTTCAGGATGGATCAGCTGCTTCGCCAGTGATAGCACAAGGGTAGTGCTAGATTAGTTTATCGCCTTGAGCTTGTCTCTTTCTTTTTTTTTTTTTTATTTAAGAAAAATTAAATGTTACAGGAAGGGAATGTGGATTAAATGTTACAGGAAGGGAATGTGGATTAAATGTTACAGGAAGGGAATGTGGATTAAATGTTACAGGAAGGGAATGTGGATTAAATGTTACAGGAAGGGAATGTGGATTAAATGTTACAGGAAGAGAATGTGGATTAAATGTTACAGGAAGGGAATGTGGATTAAATGTTACAGGAAGGGACTGTGGATTAAATGTTACAGGAAGGGACTGTGGATTAAATGTTACAGGAAGGGAATGTGGATTAAATGTTACAGGAAGGGAATGTGGATTAAATGTTACAGGAAGGGAATGTAAATTAAATGTTACAGGAAGGGAATGTGGATTAAATGTTACAGGAAGGGAATGTGGATTAAATGTTACAGGAAGGGAATGTGGATTAAATGTTACAGGAAGGGAATGTGGATTAAATGTTACAGGAAGGGAATGTGGATTAAATGTTACAGGAAGGGAATGTGGATTAAATGTTACAGGAAGGGAATGTGGATTGCCTTGTCTATCCGACCCACCTGCTGTTGCTGCTCAGCTGCCGCCATATCATATATCTCTATTATCATTTTTAGTTGTAGTAGTAGTAGTAGTTCTGACATCATCATCGTCATTTTCATTATTATTATCATTATTATTATTATTATTATTTTATTATTATTATTGTTGTTGTTGTTATTATTGCATTATTATTATTATTATTATTATTATTATATTATTATTATTATTATTATTATTTGTTATTACTTGTTATCTACAGAGACTCTCTCGGACCCTATCTGACGTGCGTGTCGTCTTTTTCAGTTCATGAACATTCATCTTCTGAACTTGTCGAAGTGAAGCTTGGACCCCATGCAAACCCATCAATATATTTTGCTGATATCGCCCTCCACCAAATAGAAAGAATAGACTGACTAACAGTATGTTTATTGAACACTGAGTTTCCAGACTTGTTTGTCATGTGCAACGCATGCAAGGGCGATGTGCTCATACTGGGCTATCTCAACTTACATTACGATCATCCTGACCACACTTACACAGCCAAGCTTTTGGATGTTTTGCACATGTTCAACATGTCTCAAGCTGTGAATGTTCCGACCCATACACATGGTCACATACTAGACTGGGTCATTTCCAGGTGGACAGTAACATTTTGCCGCGTTCGGCCCTGGTGACTGACGCTATTGTCTCTGACCATCTATATGTCATTTCAAAACTAAATGTGTTAGCACCTCCCCCTCCTTCTGCTACAAGAACTGTGCGTGCAGATAGTCAGAACTGTCAGTTTGTCAGCCGTTCGTGATCTCGACGCGGAGCAGCTACATGCCTGTCTTCGCTCTGTCTTTGACCAGCACGCCCGCCTACTCAGCGTACCGTATCTGGGAGAACACCTTCCCCACGGTACAGTGCCATCACGAAATGAACTGCGCTCTGCAAAACAGCGTCGTCGTCAGGCTGTGAGGCAGTGGCGTAAAACTCGTCTTACTGTACATAAGCAACTGTTTTGCTCTGCCAAGAATTTTGTTACTAAACTTGTTTGCAGTGCAAAAACCTCATTCGTCTCCCTCAAAATTGCTGCTTCCAACACCAGCAAAGAGTTGTATGCAATAACTAACCGCCTGTTGGTAAGAGTAAGTCCACGCCACTCCCAAGTGTTCACCCAGTCTCAGAGCTGCCTGGTCTTTTCTCAGAGGGTCAGATATTCTCAAAATTTGAACCCGTGACTGACGAAGAGGTGCCCGTGATTCTGAAGAAAACTGCCCCCACCCAAGTCTTGTGAACTAGATCCCATGCCCACGTCCCTCCTGTATGACTGATGTCATTCTTCCCCACATTACCCATGTCATTAATCATTCTCTTCAAACTGGTTCTTTTCCCACCTTCTACAAAAATGCAGTTGTCAAGCCGCTTTTGAAGAAAGCATCTTTAGATCAGAATGACTTTAAGAACTACAGACCTGTGTCAAATCTTCCATTTTTATCAAAGGTCATTGAGAAAGTTGTGCTCTCTCAGACCCTGAAGCATTTCACCGTCAACAATCTTTTAAATCCCCTGCAATCAGTCTACCGCGCGAGTCATAGCACGGAAACAACTTTACTGAAAATCATGAATGACTTGTTGCTTGCACAGGATGATGGTCAGGTTTCTCTTTTAGCTTTGCTGGACCTGTCTAGCGCATCTGATGTTGACCATAGCACCCTGTTCTGTCGCTTTGAACGTGTCTTTGGTATTCAGGGACAGGTTTTTGATTGGTTCAAATCCTATTTGTGGTCATCTTTCAGTCGCAGCCCCTCTGTGTTTCGGAGTACCCCAAAGGTCAGTCCTCGGGCCTGTGCTCTTCATTATTTATATGCAGCCCTTGTCCGGCTTCAGACCTGCACGCCCTTTTCTCACCACGCGTACTCTGATGACACGCAGTTGTATAAGTCAGGCCGTGTTGAGCAGGTCGATGCCATCATCCAGTGTGTGCAACAGCCAGTTTCTGATGTTAGAACATGGATGATAGCCAACAAACTTAAACTGCATGAAGATAAAACAGAAGCCATGCTAGTTTCCTCTACCAGAATATCTTCTTCCTTTCGCAGTCCATCACAATCCCAGATACTGAAGTTAATTTTTCTGCTCAGGTGAGAAATCTTGGCGTCATCATTGATTTCAGTCTCTCACTAAAACGACACGTTTTGAATACCTGTAGATCTGCATTTATTGAACTGCGTCGCATTAGCTCCATCAGGCATCTTCTCACATCAGAAGCCACTAAAACGCTGTTCTGCTCCTTTGTCTTCTCCCAATTCGATTACGGCAATGCACTCTTGTGTGTCTGACCTCAGTACCTTCTGGGTCGGCTCCAGAGGGTGCAGAACTCAGCAGCACGGCTTGTCAAGGCAAAGAAGTCAGACCACATCACACCCATCCTGCGTTCACTTCATTAGTTACCTATCACATCTAGGGTACAATACAAAGTTCTGTCCATCTGTCATACCTGTCTTTCTTCTACTGGCCCTGTCTATCTTTCTGAGCTTCTTCATTTGTACACACCTTCAAGACAGCTCCGTTCCTCAGCAGACATTAAACTATTACGCTTTCCGACTGTCAGAACTAAGTCTTTTGGCGCAAGGTCTTTCTCATACCATTTCTTTGGAATAAACTCCCACAGTCCCTCAGATATGTTGAATCATCCAATAGTTTCTGGCAGTCTTTAAAGACGCATTTATTCCTTTAAACGTGCATTCACCGTTATAATTCTTCTTTTTGTCAACATTTCGTTGTCGGTGAGGGCTGTCTGGTGTGTCCGTTGTTGGTTTTATGGTACACGTGTGTCTTTTTGTGTGTGAGCATTTTTTGTTGGTGTGTTCTTTTTGTTATTCTTATTTTTCTCGTATATCTTGTTGCGTGAGTGTGTATGTTAGGGACTATATATGTGTTGTAGGATGCAAGGTGTGTGTATGTTAGTATGTCATTTTACGGCGCCTAGAGCTTTTCTATCTACAGTATAGGCGCCTTAAAAAATATACATTATTATTATTATTATTATTATTATTATTATTATTATTATTATTGTCATCACTATTAACACTTCAAACATCTATGGTCGAATGGTGGCTCCTCAGTCTCCGAGCTGATTAGGCACTACCCTTGCACTGTAAGGGTCGATCCATCTCCCGCTGTGAGCGAAAGATCTGTGTGAAATAGAACACGACATTCTAGTCCTCTCAAGCGCAGCCGAGTAGGTGTTGACCTTTAGAAAACGATGGAGTCCTACCTGGAAACCCCTTCACCGCCTCCTGTTGAGAAACATAAGTAAAAAGTAGGCTAAACCTAGTCTGGCCTGGGAAACAGGTAAAATGTGTAACTCCTTCCTTCCAAGCGCTAAAAGTGGTGTCTGTGGAACCACCGCCGATTCTCTGCAGATTAATTCTGTCTGCCTGAGGCTTACAGATATGATTGAATCTAGCAAGAGACACAGATACTCATGGGCCCCCGCATATGCGGGGGCCCATTAATATCTATGTCTCTTGTAGTTAGGTATATTTTTTCACTGTGCTTCTGTAGCGAAGCGATTAAAAGCGACTCAGTCCTCAACTGGAAGAGCTGTCCTCTGTCCGGCCTCCGGCAGCGAAGTAGTTAAAACCATACAGTCCTCGCTGCAACCATGCCACCTCCTTCTTTTGAGAAACTTGAATATAAAAAGAGCTGAACCTTGTCTAGTAAGACGGCTTTTGTTTTCTTGCAATGTTCTTGGACAGTTTTTGTGACATCACTCTTGGCTGTTGGCATTGCAGGGTATAAGGTACGCAATGTCGACTGTAGCAGAGCTGAACAAAGAGGCAGTTGACATTTGGCGACACAGTTTCCCCAAGCAGAAAAACCACAGACCTCCTCCTTATTGGGAACATGCACTTAACTCACTGTGACCGAGGTACGAAATACCCACATTTTGGAGTTATCCTCTGAGGACTGCATAGGAGACATATCGACCATGATAGTTCAAGGGTGGTGGCAGAATAGCCTGGCGCCTATAGGCCTATAGGCGCCAAGCTATTCTGCCACCACCCTTGAACTATCATGGTCGAGCCAGCCGGGCAGAATGAGAAAAGACAAGACCAAAATCTTGTTACGAGCAAGAAACACTGAAAACCACGAAAAAAGAAAAGCGTTTTCCTAACGGTTATATGGGTTTGCAGTATTAAGTATTAACCACACGAAGGCATCGGTACTGCGTGCACAGGAGGGTTAATTTACTTCTTGCGTTTGACCAACAAGGACTCGGACCAATATAGATACTGTAATCAAGGCCCGTACAGTGTATTTGACTTGGACAGGAAGGAAGTTGATATTGTAACCTGCAAGTTACAAGGGCCCACTAAGATCTGTTCCTCTGGCAG
Organism: Semisulcospira habei; assembly: GCA_036245525.1. Lineage (NCBI taxonomy): Eukaryota > Metazoa > Mollusca > Gastropoda > Semisulcospiridae > Semisulcospira > Semisulcospira habei. Next base: position 43,707,599 of record BTPG01000006.1, read on the forward strand.
ACAGAAGGATTTCAGAGGCAATTGTCTTTTGAGAACAATCGCGTTATCGATGCATGCTGTAATTATAGAACTTGACCTACAAGAAGTCTGCGAAAACTACAGTGTCTTCAAGTGCGTATTTCTTGAAAATCTATGCTTTTAAAGCTTTGAAACTTCATTTTTGGCGTCAAAACTTGCAAAAAGCTACTCTTGTATTACGTATTTTAGTTTTTTACGTCATGTATTATACGGACTTCGGGAACACCCCTCGTATTATTGCTGGAAGCATTCTCACCAGCTATGGGCTTAACCCCTTGACTGCAGGAAAATGCGAACACCACCCAACTGAAATAAGCAAAGAGCTTCATGAACACCCGCATCTGTGATGGCTCATGAGTTTCTGTGCTTCTGATGATCCTGTTCATATCCGCGTTCCTTGGATTGGTGGGATTAGTCGGTGTTGAATTTGCCCTGCTTTCAAAAACACAGTGTTACTGTTACTGGCAGTGATGCGGTTAACCGTGTTTATCGGGTGGCATCAGTAACAGAAACTGCAGGAGAAATGTTCATTTCTGAGATCATATTTTAATCAACATATTCGAGACCTTTATGCATTCAGATGCGCGGCTTCCTGCGGGTGAGTTTCGTATGTGTTGTGTTGTCCACAGAATATCAGCCGTCCCTTAGTTAACCCTTTCAGCCCCAAGGTCTCTAATTTTCCAGGTGTTGTCTAACGACACTGTACCAGTTGCAGGGCATAAATTGACCATGATAATTCAAGGGTAGTGCAGGATTAGCTTGGCGCCTGAAGGCGCCATGCTAATCTGGCACCACCCTTGAATTATCATAGTCAATCCATCTCCTGCTGCAGGGACTCGGGGCTAAATGGGTCGACTCAATATAAACTTAGCTCGTTTCCGGGGCTAGTGATATTGTTTCCAGGGATTTACATTTTTATGCGGACATTTCATCTATTCTAGGGACATATTACTGATATTATTTGTTCTACTTGTCCAGGATTTTATTACTGATATTTCTATTTGCCCTGGTACATGTTACTGATATTTCGATTTTTTCCCGGGATATATGCTGAAGAGCAAAAGAAATGCGCCATCATTCTAGCAATCGTAAACAATGCAATGTTTCCGATGACTCGAAAGATGGGGCACTTCGTTTGCTCATCATTATGTTACTGATGTCTCTCCTTTTCCAGGGATATTTCTACTTTTCCGAGGATGTCATAAAGTAAATATATTACAGCAGACATATCAGTAATAAATTTACTTTTTTATGGCCCTCGTGCACTACTAAAGTTGAAGATATACGCAAATAACTAACTGGCTAATTTTCAGATATATTACCGGCATTTATGCTTTTCCGGGGAAAATTAGGGCTCATATCGCCAGATGTTGTCTGCAGATATCAATTATGTTTCTACTTTTCCAGGGATATATCAATGATGTTTCTATTTTTTCTAAGGATATATCAGTGATGTTTCTACTTTTCCAGGATATGTCAGTGATGTTTCGACTTTTCCAGGATATGTCAATGATGTTTCTACTTTTCCAGGATATGTCAGTAATGTTTCAAGTCTACTTTTCCAGGATATGTCAGTGATGTTTCTACTTTTCCAGGATATGTCAGTGATGTTTCTACTTTTCCAGGATATGTCAGTGATGTTTCTACTTTTCCAGAATATGTCAATGATGTTTCTACTTTTCCACGGATATGTCAGTGATGTTTCTACTTTTCCATGGATATGTCAGTGATTTTTCTACTTTTCCATGGATATGTCAATGATGTTTCTACTTTTCCAGGATATGTCAGTGATGTTTCTACTTTTCCATGGATATGTCAGTGATGTTTCTACTTTTCCAGGATATGTCAATGATGTTTCTACTTTTCCAGCAGTATGTTAACACTTTTAGCGCCAAATGTTGTAGGTGTTGCCTAACGACTATGTTCCAGTTGCAGGAGACGGGTTGACCATGACAATTCAAGGGTAGTGCCAGATTAGCTTGGCGCCTGAAGGCGCCAAGCCAATCTGGCAATACCCTTGAATTATCATGGTCAATCCATCTCCTGCGGTAGCGACTCGGGGCTAAATGGGTTAATCCACTTGTGCGTGCAGCCACAGGTTCTGTGAAAAGTACCGGTGGCTGCCTACCCAAAGGGTTCATCCTGTTTATAGTTTATAAGGGAATGTCACCGATATCTCTACTTTTTCAGTGATACATGAAATATATCTACCTTTTTCGTGATAAAATGATATCTCCATTTTTCCCGTAATGTACGACTAATATCCCTTATTTGTCTATGTGTCCCCAGATGGAGATGTTGTCCCAGAAGCAGAACGGGTCTGTGGGCGGGGTGGGGGGAGAGGAGGGAGAGGAGCTGGAGCAGGAGGACAAGAAGGAACACACGGCCACCATCAAGGGCTTGTGGAAGAAGGCCTTCAAGAATCTCAAGAAGAGCGATCAGAATTGGCTTGTGAGTCGTCGCTCGTCATTAGTACAATGGCATATTCGGGACGAGCTGTATCCGGACATGGCACGTCTCGAATGAGTTATTGACTGAGAAAATATTTGAGTTGGTTCGTGTGTGGGTGGTTGCTTGGTTGCTTTGTTGTCTGTTTGATTCTTTTGTTTGTTTGGGGGGGGGGGGGGGTGTTCGTTCGTGTGTCTGTTCGTTCGTTCGTTCTTTCCTGCGTTTGTTTGTGTGGTTGGTTGGTTGGTTGGTTGGTGGGTTTGTTGGTGGGTTGATTGGTGTGTTGGATGGGTTTTTGTTTGGTTGGTTGATCGGTTGGTTGGCTGCTCGGTTTCTTTGATGCTTGGTTGTTGTTTTCTTGTGTGTGTGTGTGTGTGTGTGTGTGTGTGTGTGTGTGTGTGTGTGTGTGTGTGTGTATGTGTGTGTGTGTGTGTGTGTGTGTGTGTGTGTGTGTGTGTGTGTGTGTGTGTGTGTGTGTGTGTGTGTGTGTGTGTGTGATCCATCACGTGTTCGTCTGTTTAACCCATTTAGCCCTGACGCACTACAGCTGGAGATGAGTCGACCATGATAATTCAAGGGTAGTGGCAGATTAGCTTGGCGCCTGTCGGCGCCAAGCTAATCTGGCACTGCCCTTGAATTATTATGGTCGATCCATCTCTTGCAACTGTGCATAGTCATTAGATGACGCCTCCAAAATTTGGGAAATAAGGCCGTCGGGCTGAATGAGTTTAAAAGTGATATGCGTGGTCCGACAAATCTGCGTGCAAACTTAAGGTGCAAACTGAGCACAGCCTCCAATGCGCAGAAATAGAACTAAAAAGGAACCAACCACACTAGTCCGCTGCTGAAGGTAACCAGTGTGCTTACCAGCTAATGTCGAAATGCGCGCAAGCGGTTTGCATAGATCTCGAAATCGAGAAGTACACTACAACACTCGCACCACTGGATCGTTTTGCCAAATCATGTGGGGTGTTGTGTTTATCCAAAGGAATCACGCCGACGCACCCCTGCCGCCCTGGAAGAAGCGTGTTCAGAACAGAAGTAAATCCTGGAGACTCTTTCAGCCGGTTCCATTTATCTGCAAGAGGCGTAGATCCGCATGAGCTGCGGGGGCTGATGAGGATCTTTGCTTCTTGCCGGAATCACTCTTGTCTGTTTTCTCAGCAGGTCAAAGGGTGTTAGTTCCTGGAGAATGTTCCAGTCATTTTTGGCACCGTTTGATGGTTTGTTTTGGAAGCGGATACCACTTGCTGTGGCTTGTTTCACCAAGTCAGTCCATCAGCAAAAAAGTTCTTCTGCAAAGAACACAGATCCCCATGCGCCTCATGACCCTCTGGCTGACGAGGAGCTGTCACTTTTAGTTCTTCCCTGCCAGCCTTCGAAAATAAGTGACAGGGGCGGATCGTTTACCTCGTGTTCCAACTTTTGGTTTGGGACCTTCAACCTGATACAAAAGGCCTCCCCGACGCTAGACCTTGCTTCCATGGGCCAAAGAATCGAAAGGGGGATGGGGGGTGGGGGGGGGGGGGGAGAGAGAGACAAGTCGCGTGCGTGTTAAGACTCCTCACACCATTCGCAAAAATATCAAAGGGTTCCAAACACCCCAAAAAAGGAACCTTGTTATAGCGTTTTAAAGAATTTTTTTTGGGTCGGAAAGAGGGGAACCGGGGTGGGGGGGGGGTCTGGAACCCTTGTAACCCCCCCCCCTCCGATCCGCCCCTGAGTGAGTACAAGTTCACTACCGGCTGACAGTGCCAAATGACCTCGCCCATCCTTTACGGATATGACTGAGGCCAAGAATACTCATAGGCTGTTTGTGAGGCCAGTAATTATAAATAATACGGGTAGGCTCTTACTGATTGCCCCCTCAAGTGTGTAGCCTTGACCTCATTTTGGAATTATGTCTCTTGGGGGTTTTGTGTGTGTGTCCCAGCAGGGCACCGGTTAACACGCTTTAACCCTTTTAGCCCCCGGACCCTGCAGCAGGAGATGGATTGATCATGATAATTCAAGGGTAGTGCCAGATGAGCTGGGCGCCTGAAGGCGCCCAGCTCATCTGGCACTACTACCCTTGAATTATCATGATCAATCCATCCCCTACAACTGGTACATAGTCGTTAGGCAACACCTCCAAAATTTGAGAAATGGAGCCTTGGGGCTGAAAGGGTTAAGTTCATCGATCAAACAAAAGAGATGATTGCAGTCCATGTTACGTCAGAACTGCCCTTCGGCAGTTTCCGAGCCGGCAAATGAGTTATGCTGAACGTCGATATATTTCAAGTTGTGCGGGTCTGTGAGTTTGGACCTTACCGCTGGAAGCCGCAGGGCCCAAGATCATAATGTCTATATTCATCTGATATGTCCAAGATTCAATGGTAATATTACGCTTCATCTTGTGATCTTGTACTGTGCAGAGTGTCCCTTTCTCCCACTTCATTCGTGGGCAGCAAACATTTCTTTCAGTGCTCATGGTGTTTGACCCGAGCCTCAGTGTTTGGCTGGTCTCTGATCTTGCATCTTACAACACTTGGCCTTAGGGTGTCTTCAAGCTGAGTTGTTCATTTGTTCGCAGGCCTTGAGCCTCAAAGTGCACAATCTCGGAACACTTGTTTGTGGACCCGAGTTTTGCCAGGCACATATATTTTCACGCGCTGCTTTTTGGTGGTGGTTGTTTTGTTTTGTTTCTTAAATTCTGTAATGGATCAGGTTTTATGGCAAAGTACGATTTGCGGCACTCAGTACATTTGCCACTACCCGGACGATGAAAGAAAACATTCGAGGTTTTGATGAGGCTGCACTCGGTAAAAATCCCGGATCTGCCGGAGGATAAATTATATTTGTCTGAACTGCTATGCCGCACCAAGAAGCTCTTTCAATGCGGCAGTGAAGGGGTTAGCAAGAGGCATAGATCCTCATCTGTGGGGGGGAAGGGGTCATGAGGATCTATGACCTTTGCTGCTCCCCTTCATGTCCACTTGCCACATGCTGCAATGGTCTCGACGTAATTACTGGCCTTTGGCGGTGAGGGGGCTGAGTGACTGATCGTACGTGACTGATCGTACGTGACTGATTGTACGGGACTGATTGTACGTGACTGATCGTACGTGACTGATTGTACGGGACTGATTGTACGTGACTGATCGTACGTGACTGATTGTACGGGACTGATTGTACGTGACTGATCGTACGTGACTGATTGTACCGGACTGATTGTACGTGACTGACCGTACGTGACTGATTGTACGTGACTGATCGTACGTGACTGTACGTGACTGATCGTACGTGACTGATTGTACGGGACTGATTGTACGTGACTGATCGTACGTGACTGATTGTACGAGACTGATCGTACGTGATTGATCGTACGTGACTGATTGTACGGGACTGATTGTACGTGACTGATCGTACGTGACTGATTGTACGTGACTGATCGTACGTGACTGTACGTGACTGATCGTACATAACTGATTGTACGTGGCTGATCGTACGTGACTGATTGTACGTGATTGATTGTACGTGGCTGATCGTACGTGACTGATTGTACGTGACTGATTGTACGTGACTGATTGTACGTGACTGATCGTACGTGACTGATTGAACGTAACTGATTGTACGCCCCGTTCCTTGTGCTTAAATGCCCACTACCGCCGTAACTGTTCAAAGATACACTTCTGTAACAGATGGTTACGAAACGCTGCTAACAGGTCTAGGTATGGTTCATTTAGGCACTGGGCAATCCAGTTCAGCACACGTCGTCTTCATATCAAGTAACCTGACAATGACGCGACTACTTTCTAGAAATAAAACGCTATCAGTGCGAGAAACAGCTAAAATTAGACTGACACGTTAACGGCAGCGCAGAATAAATAAGTGCGATTTGGCGTGTGCTTTTGCTGCGTGTCCAAACTGCTCTTAAAAGTTCATTAGGTGTGTCGACACTCCATAACAAGCACATCTGGTGCTGAAATGAGTCTTCACATGTATGTGTAATGGTACTTTAAACTCAGTCACTAGGAAAGGAAGGGTAGAAACGTCTTAGTAGAGGCAAGACAACATTGAGAACCTGTTGTATGTGCACTTTTTAGGATATAAGGTTAGATCTGGATCAGATTGCTTTAACCCCTTCCCTGCCACTGTGTGTGCATTTTAATTTCTCAGATGATCATTCTTCATAAAACCGTCCAAGAAACATGGATACAAATTGGTCTCGGCAAGAGACATAGATCCTCATGAGCCCCCGCAGTCGCGGGGGCTCATGAGGATCTATGTCTCTTGCCGAGGCCCATTTGTGTCCAAGAAACATGGATACAAATTGGTTTCGGCAAGAGACATAGATCCTCATCAGCCACCGCGACAGCGCGGGCTCATGAATTTCTGTGTCTCTTGCATTTTCATTGTGTTCATTTTTTCCTCGGCAGTGAAAGGGTTAGCAAGATGCAAATGCGCTCACTAGCTTTCCTGTCATCAGTCACTGGTTGACGTGACCCTTGCCAGTGTAATTTCGCGTGTTTATTCACGTGCTTGTGCTGTGTTGGATTGTGGACTTTATCGGCCCGGCTCCGAAAAAAAGAAAGCTGACATTTTTTTGTAAAAATGTGTGCTGGTGTGTGATTTTAGACCTTACGGCTTATAGCTAGTCTACAGTCTTGTCAGAACAACTTCAAGACAAAATCTTAACTTTTGACAGAGTTGAACTTATTTGAAGTCAGTACCATTTATTAACTTTTTGTATATAAATATACACGAACTATTAGCGTAGTCTGTTGTAAACGGTTTTAGAATACTTGGGATAGGATCTTTAACCCTATGGCTGTCGGTGGCGCATTTTGTCGCGATGACTCCTACAGAAATAACAACACTCTGACGTCCTACAGGAATCATCGCGACAAAAAGTGCTACCGATAGCCAAAGGGTTAATCAATGAATATTGTGCGGGCGTGTTGGTTGCCGCGTCACCTTACCGGTCAGTTAACCTTGACCTTGGCGCTAACAAGATAAGTTTTACGGTGTTGAGGACTTTGATCCGCCATGTCTTGGGAATATCGCAGACGTCCTTGGTGATTGTTGCCAGACCCCCCCACCCCCCACCCCCCACCCCCACCCCCCACCCCCAGTGAAAATGTAGAAAGGCAGGAACAACAAAGAAACAAAAGACAAACTTCGGGGGGGGGGGGGGGGAGGGGGGCGGAGGGGGGCTTCCATATGCATTGCTTTCAGTCACTTTTGTAGCGCACCCCCTCTTTCCTATCTTTTTTTTTTTTTTGTGTGGTGTGCTTTGACCAAGTAGATCTATGATCACTGGTCGATCATGCACACTTCTCTCCCCTGACAGTGCTTTTACCTACTTTACTTTGTAATCTTCCTAAAATATTAGCACTGGCAGTCTCCCCTTTTCTTTTCATTTATTACTACTATATCGACTGCAACCCCTTCCCCCCTTTTAGTAGGTTCTCTCTTAGGGTGCATTTAAATTTGGCTCTAGGTGGAGGCATGGAATGTATGACCCTGCAGAGACACCAGAGTAAAATGTGGCTGTCTTTGCAGGTAGGCAACATTTCCTGCTTTCTACCAGGATGCCGAAGGGTGTGCTGACGAGGTCGCCAAGACCGATACAGCTGTCCACACCGGCTAAATATCTGGACCCCCTTTGGGGGACCTAGATTTAAATTTCCATGCACCGAGTGGCTGGAACAGTGGGATATGTGATACGCCACGTCCCCCTTTGGGGGGGGGGGGGGGGGGGGGCTTCCATATGCATTGCTTTCAGTCACTTTCGTAGCGCACCCCCTCTTTCCTATCTTTTTTTTTTCTTTTTTTTTTTTTTTTCTTTTTTTTTTTGGTGTGCTTTGACCTAGATCTACGATCACTGGTCGATCATGCACACTTCTCTCCCCTGACAGTGCTTTTACCTACTTTACTTTGTAATCTTCCTGAAAGACAAACATCTTCAAACGATTATTTTACGTTGGGCTTATGTGGATCTATGTTTTGGCAGAGACATTTTCATTACCTATACCCCTTCACCAACAGTCGGCGCAAATTGTGTTTCTGAAACATGGATCCAAAGTGGTGTCAGCAAGAGGCGTAGATCCTCATGAGCCCCCGCGACTGCGGGGGCTCATGAGGATCTATGCCTCTTGTAGTCAGTTCGTGTTCGCTTTTTCTCGGCAGTCAAAGGGGTTAACTCATTCGCGGTCAGCCGCATCCGGATGCGCGACTTGTGCCGCACATCCGGATGCGGCTGGCCTGGAATGAGTTAAAAAGATATTTGATGTTTCATTGCGCAAACGTTGCTGTTTTGTCTGGATCATTTCAACTAGCGTTGCGAAATTGCCTTGCACACAGATAGAAGGCCAAACCTACAGGCGGCGGATAACATCAGTGAGGTGAAATTGATTCAGTTTAAAAGAAGGTTTTTATATATAGTTTCATCTATATGGCGGCCATGCAAAACCTAAGCTAAAGTTTCAAATCATTGGCAGTTAGTGATCACTGGTGCTTTTGAACTGAATTGCGTATCCACGGAAATCGGACCAAATCTACGGTAATCTCAATGTTTAGTCACCATTTAAATCAGACATAACCGAATTTCAAATCACTGAAGTAAAAGCTGTAGTTTCAAAGCGCTGTTACCTGTAGTCAGTTTCAAAGCGCTGTTACCTGTTAAAGTCATTCTAAACCAAAGGTAAACGCACTTTCAAATCACAAGAAACAGTCATGCAAGCAGCTTCAGAATTTGAAATTGTTTCCTTTACTGTTTCCCATAGTGATTTCAAAATGAGTTTAATAACAGTGATTTTATCACTATCATTGAAATGAAACAAAACCTAATCTCAATTTTAAGTCACCTCACTGTTGCCGAAGTCAGACCAATCCTAACGTAAACTTCATGTCAAATCACTGTGAAAGTATGAAGAAACCTAAGGTAAACACATTTTCAGATCACTGGTGTCAGCTTCCGCCTGTAGTGACGTTTACTCTATACTATAAAAAGAATTAATGTCCGTTCTTTACTTTGTGCACACAAAATTAATGGAAGAATTATTGATGTTTGAGTACGGTTCCTTGTCTGGCTGTTTTTCCTTTTTAAGTCCCTTCTATTTATAGAAGGGACCTTTTAGGACGGGTCGCGGTGGGGCGAATTTAATAGCATGTCCATGATGTCAAAGGCGGGCAGGCCTAAACCTCTCACAATTGAAGTAACAAATAAAAATTACGTCATGTCTAGTTACGCTAACCTCGCTGCTGAATTTACATTTGGCGCGAAGCGCCGAGTGTGCGTATTTATGTATGTATGTGTGTGTGTGTGTGTGTGTGTGTGTGTGTGTGTGTGTGTGTGTGTGTGTGTGTGTGTGTGTGTGTGTGTGTGTGTGTGTGTGTGCGTATATATGTAAACAAGAGAATCTCCGATATTTCTGTACACACAAGCTTGAAACTTGGCGAAATACTTTCTTAAAGGGGTGGCTAAGAGAGCCTCCGAACATGTAATTGAATGTCTCATTTAAGACATAAACAACCGTTTATTGGAAGTCGGTTGACCCAGATTAGAGTCCGTAATTTTTGTCACCTTTACTTGAAATTTTGGATATAGCTAGTTTAGATAAAGACATTGGATGAGTTCGTTAGCAAGCTTTGTATCCTTTCAACTTCTTTAGTAAAAATTAATTCTTTTTAGAAAAGAATTAAAACAGTAAAAGAAATTTTGACTTCTAGAGAAAGTCAGACAGTGGCGGTGACGTAAAAGAGGCTACTCCGTCACCATGCAGACGTTGACATAATACTCTAAATATGACGTAATTCTCTCTAGCGCGCCGCTCTCTCTCTCTCTCTCTCTCTCTCTCTCTCTCTCTCTCTCTCTCTCTCTCTCTCTCTCTCTCTCTCTCTCTCTCTCTCTCTCTCTCTCTCTCTCTCAGACGTGCGCGCATCTCCAAGAGGCATAGATCCTCGTGCGCCCGGAGATGTTTGGATCGTGCGCGCATGCACGCACTGACACGCACACACACACACACACACACACACACACACACACACACACACACACACACACACACACACACACACACACACATACTCACTCACTCACTCACTCACATCGTCGCACTTTCAGAAGAGCATTCGGGTGACCCGACATAGCTAGTTTGGAGAAAGACATTGGATGAGTTCGTTAGCCAGCTTTGTACCCTTTCAACTTCTTCAGTAAAAAATAATTATTTTCAGAAAAACATTGAAACAGTAAAAAAAAAAAAAAAAAAAAAAGAAATGGATAGTGGCGGTGACGTAAAAGAAGCAACTCCGTCACCACGCAGACGTACTCTAAATATGACGCAATTCTCTCTCTCTCTCTCTCTCTCTCTCTCTCTCTCTCTCTCTCTCTCTCTCTCTGAACATCTATGCCTCTTGAGGCTGTTTGGAGCGCGCGCATGCACGCACGCACGCGCACACGCATACACGGACATCGACGCGCTTTCAGAGGAGCACGCAGGTGTACTTAGTATAGCATGTAGCTAGGTAAAGTCAACCTGATTTCACACAAAAATTATAGCAAAACTGAAATTGTACCGTGAAATTCTAGTTTTGTCATCAATTCCCCCAAGTCTTAAAGCGAAAGCGATACTCACATCACGTTAAATAGTAAAATTACGTAAAAAAAAATAATAAAAAAAAAAAAAGCAAATACGTCATGACAAATGACGTTGATAAACCAATGCGCGCGCCCCTAATAGAATTCGCTATGACGCAATGGCACATCTGCGAGGCTTTTTCAAAAGGAGATATTTCAACATAGAATCAAGTCAAAGACAAAAGGTAGACACCCTTGACAGCGAAGACAGCTCTCATATAGAAGGGACTTTGTGGGTTATGGTTCATCCCATCTTGTATGTTGTTTTTACATGGCTGCAAGGCATTTTATTCTGAAGGAAAGAGACAATGGTTCTGCAAGTCAGATTGTGTGCTGGTCTGTGATTTTGAACCTTACGGCCGGAGGCCGTAAAGTTCAAAATCACAGACCAGCACACGTCTTTGTCTTCAGGTTTAACTAAAGAATCCGCGGTGCGTTCAAACGTCAGTTTGTTTTCTGTGTAGTGTAATATGATTTAATAGTTACACAATGCGATCAATAGTTTAACCGGTGTAGAATAGATTGGACTTTTTGTAGCTAGTCTGTGATTTTACACCGTATGGTCCTAAACGTTAACGTCCAAAATCAGAGACACAGATATGTATATCGTTATCTTTCTGTGGTCTTTTAAAATTTTTTATATGAAACAAAAATTACAACGTGGAGCCCTTGCAAGAATAAGAGACGGGAGGGGGAGGGAGGGGGGAGTGGAGCCTCTGCACACAACACGTGGCTGGTTTATCTTGTAGAGTAGATAACCGTATATGCATTAATCTCTTGACTGCTCCTGACGATACCGCTCGGTGAAAAAGATGCAAAACTACGTCTTTTTCGCCGAACGGTATCGTCAGTAGCAGTCAAGGTGCGGGTTAGGGGTGTGCTGGGCTAGTATCGTCAGTAGCAGCCAAGGTGCGGGTTAGGTGTGTGCTGGGCTAGTATCGTCAGTAGCAGCCAAGGGTGGGTTAGGTGTGTGCTGGGCTAGTATCGTCAGTAGCAGCCAAGGGTGGGTTAGGTGTGTGCTGGGCTAGTATCGTCAGTAGCAGCCAAGGGTGGGTTAGGTGTGTGCTGGGCTAGTATCGTCAGTAGCAGCCAAGGGTGGGTTAGGTGTGTGCTGGGCTAGTATCGTCAGTAGCAGTCAAGGGTGGGTTAGGTGTGTGCTGGGCTAGTATCGTCAGTAGCAGCCAAGGGTGGGTTAGGTGTGTGCTGGGCTAGTATCGTCAGTAGCAGTCAAGGTGCGGGTTAGGTGTGTGCTGGGCTAGTATCGTCAGTAGCATTCAAGGTGCGGGTTAGGTGTGTGCTGGGCTAGTATCGTCAGTAGCAGCCAAGGGTGGGTTAGGTGTGTGCTGGGCTAGTATCGTCAGTAGCAGCCAAGGGTGGGTTAGGTGTGTGCTGGGCTAGTATCGTCAGTAGCAGCCAAGGGTGGGTTAGGTGTGTGCTGGGCTAGTATCGTCAGTAGCAGTCAAGGGTGGGTTAGGTGTGTGCTGGGCTAGTATCGTCAGTAGCAGTCAAGGTGCGGGTTAGGTGTGTGCTGGGCTAGTATCGTCAGTAGCAGCCAAGGGTGGGTTAGGTGTGTGCTGGGCTAGTATCGTCAGTAGCAGTCAAGGTGCGGGTTAGGTGTGTGCTGGGCTAGTATCGTCAGTAGCAGTCAAGGTGCGGGTTAGGTGTGTGCTGGGCTAGTATCGTCAGTATCAGCCAAGGTGCGGGTTAGGTGTGTGCTGAGCTAGTATCGTCAGTAGCAGCCAAGGTGCGGGTTAGGGGTGTGCTGGGCTAGTATCGTCAGTAGCAGCCAAGGGCGGGTTGTTATTTTTGGCTAGTACTGTCAGTAGCAGCCAAGGGCGGGTTAGGTGTGTGCTGGGCTAGTATCGTCAGTAGCAGTCAAGCGTGGGTTAGGTGTGTGCTGGGCTAGAAGTTTAGTTAGAACCTTGCGGATTTCAGCTATACAACACACTGACATTTTTGAACTGAGACTGTAAATACATAATAATAATAATAATAATAATAATAATAATAATAATAATAATAATAATAATAATAATAATAATAATTATTATTATTATTATTATTATTATTATTATTATTATTATTATTATCCGTGCCTGTGTACTTAACCCTGTTGTGAATACATCCATCAAAACTGTTAACCCATTCAGCCCTGACGCATTACAGCAGGAGACGGGGTCGACCGTGATAATTTGAGCAGGAATCGCCTCGACAAAAACCCGCCACCGAAAGCGAGGAGTTAACAGTTTTGGTGGCTGCACACACAAGAGGGTTAAGGACCAAGATTAATTTGTTGATTTTATGGCCGTGATAAATGTGTGGATTTTCATTTGAGTTTTATCGTCCTGGCAAAGGCTGCAGCTTGGCGCTAACAAGATAATTTTTACGGCGTTGAGAACTTTGATCCGCCATGTCCTGGGAATATGGCAGACATCTGTGATGATCCTTGCCAGACTTTGTTTACCTCTCCAGTATCAGACAGCTCCCATATCAACTGCGAGAGGCATAGATGTTCATGGCCCCCGCACAACTCGGCAAAACAGTTCCATATTATTTTAACCCTTGCAAGGACAGTCCAGAGGCGGATCTGGTAGGTTGGGGGGGGGGGGTTACAAGCATAGGGGTCCGTGGATAGTAGCTTTGACTGATGCAAATCCACTGCGCCACCGCGTGCGCGCAAGCGCCTATACTAAGCTCAAGACTATTAGTCTTGAACTTAGTACAGGCGCTTGCGCGCACGCCTATACTAAGCTCAAGACTACGGACCCTTATGGTTACAAGGGTTCCGGAACACCTCCCTCCCGCTCCCCCCTACCCCCGTCCCAAAATGCTTTAGAATGCTATAACAATGCTATACCCCTTTTCGGGGTGTTTGGATCCCCCCCTCCCCCCCCCCCCCACCCCCCTTGTTTGACTTATATTTTGGCGAATGGTGAGACTCTTAAGATGCACGCACCGCCTCTCTAACCCCCCCCCCCCCCCCCCCGCCCTTGTTTGACTTATATTTTGGCGAATTGTGAGACTCTTAAGATGCACGCACCGCCTCTCTACCCCCCTCCCCCCCCCCCCCCCACCCTTGTTTGACTTATATTTTGGCGAATGGTGAGACTCTTAAGATGCACGCACCGCCTCTCTACCCCCCCCCCCCCCCCGCCCCGCCTCCCCCCCCCCGCCTCCCCCCTCCCGTCCCCCCTCCTCTCCCCGTCCCCCCTCCCCCGGCCTCTGCAGTCGGTCGTGTCTCCCGATTGAACGCAGCTGAGCACTCGCGAACCAAAATCATCTAAGGAACACGGATGTGCACCTGAGCCCCTTAACTCATTCTACCCCAAGACCGAAATCCCCAAATTTTGCCGTTGTCCTCTGAAGACTGCAATGCAGTGCAGAACACAGATCGACCATGATAGTTCAAGGGTGATGCCAGAATAGCTTGGCGCCCACAGGCGCCAAGCTATTCTGGCATCACCCTTGAACTATCATGGTCGATCCTTATCTTGCTGTGGTGTGTCTTTATTTATAGACAATTCAACGGAAATCCATTTCAAGGGATCCGTTTAAACGTCCAAAACGTTTTCCCGTTGAAACAACCAAGTAACCCAACCCCTAACCCTAAATTAGTAAATGCAGCCATATTTTCTTGTTCTGGCCACAAGCCTCTTCCAGCGCCTTCACCTTGATACAGCCCTAATCCCCCAAAAACGACTTTTTAGAAAGATTAATTAAGACGCTAAGTTGATAATTATGATAATTCGTTGTAACGAACATCCGTTGAAACGACCATCGTTGAATCGTCCAAAAACATCGTTGAAATGGATTTCCGTTGAATCGACCATGTACCCAAAAGAGTTGCTTTCCTTCAGTGCATGTCTTTCCGATAAAGATCAGTGAAAAGACGTCTGACGTCATTAAGGTTTGTGGGGGGAAGTTTAAATCTAGATCTATTTTCTTTGGTAACACTTCACTTTTGCTGTCTCCTCGAAAATGCCGAAACTGAAAAAAACAGATGCTGATGGCAGTAGGCGACTGTCATGCTGGTTTTCATCAAGCTCCATTTCAGAAGGTGGGTACATTTTTAAATCCAATTTTGTCTCATAAAAGAAATGTAGTCAGTAGAACTAGGTAAAATTCACCCATTCCGAATTCGATTCAAATGAGCACGTGGCGATGGCGCCGGTACTTCCTTCCTGTGAGTGTAGCCTATGCTGTAGGAGCTGATACTAGCTGCATATAATGAATATCATAGATATAAAACAGCCCCACTTATTAAAATACCAAAACAGGTAACAATTAAAGTAATGCCTAGCCTAAAATTTATTTCACAAAGTATTATGATATATAACTTTAAAAATGTCAATTTAAAGAATAAAGATATCGGCATCAATGATCAATATTGCTTTTATATTTATAAAAAAATCTTTGGACGGCAAAATATCGTTTTCAATAACAAAACCAAGGGCTAAGTTATAAGGTATCGTTTTCACTAGTGCAGCTTACTAGCTATGTATTGTGACGTAAATCTCTTCGGAGAGCAGAACAGAACCGTCTTGACGGCTGACTATGGAAACCATAGCCTATCTGACACCACTTTGACAGCGTCGCCATCAATTGTAACGGCAACATAGCCTTTCCGGGTGCGAAACCGTCATGACGACTTCGGTTTTTGGAACGACAAGAAGCCATCATGACGGCATCCCAACCACTGCCTTTTTCACATAATAAAATGGAAAATAAAAATGTGCTGAAATTTTGCCAACTGCTGAAAATCAGCAAATTTGTTAACAGTTCCTATGCCTGTGTCAGTGAACAGCGTGCTACAAAATAAGATTATTCACCCTTAGGCCTTTTGTTGATGAAATTTAAAATAAGCTAAGAACTAATCAGAAAACCACTGTTTTTTTATATTAAATTATTATTATAAAATTGTAGTAGACGTGTTAACACCTGCAATGCATAATCATATATAAGATGTTGAAAAGACGGTTCTATTTTATTTTACATTTTTGTTGTTGCTTTTAGGATAATTTCATGTTTTAATTTTTATGTTATGTCTTTGTTTTTCTTTTTTTGTTTTTTTTCTTTTTGTTTGTTGTTGTTGAGTAAATTGTAAAGCGCTTAGAGCTGTTTACAGGTAAGCGCTATATAAGAAAACCTTTAATAATAATAATAATAATAATAATAATAATAATAAAAGTTGTTTTTCTACACGGAAGATGATGCAGTTCCTCGAAAGAGACAAAAATCAACCCAAAGTGAGACCACTGGCAGTGGAGTTCGAAACAGTGACATGGGAACAAGTAAAAGCAGTGTTGGTGAGTAATTTACTGCCCCGCCCCCCCCCCCCCCCCCCCCCTCTCAAAAAAAAAAATTAAATTAAATACAACCTGAAATTGATACGTGATTGAGTGTTTCAATTTAATAATTAATATTAAATAAAATGACTGGTGTGTTCCATTGGCTATCATTAGCCTAAGAAGACTCTACGAGTCATAAGGTAGCAAAGATTTTGTCCATCATTTGGGGGGAGGGGTCTAAAAAGAAAAGCTGTTATTTCAGATCATAAATATATATCTAAGCTTGACTGAAGTGTGTAAACGAAGACATATATATGCTTTAAATGTAATTATCTTGTTGCAGGTCTCTCTCTCTCTCTCTCTCTCTCTCTCTCTCTGATCTCTCTCTCTCTCTCTCTCTCTCTCTCTCTCTCTCTCTCTCTCTCTCTCTCAGTATGTGTGACTCTGTGTGTGTGTGTGTGTGTGTGTGTGTGTGTGTGTGTGTGTGTGTGTGTGTGTGTGTGTGTGTGTGTATGTGTGTGTGTGTCGGCGTGAGAGAGAGAGAGAGAGAGAGAGGGGGGGGGGAGATAGCACCTGCATACATATTTGCCCTTGCTGTATGAACTTTAATGTACTTAATGATTCTTTGTTTATTGCTTTACTTTGTATTTTTACTCATTTTATATTTTTGTGCGTACGCGTATGCGGGTAGGAATGTCTGGAGTGCGTGTCCGAGAGCGTGTGTTTGTTTTTGTGCGTATGTGCCTGAGTGCGTGCGTGTGTAAGTGTGTGTGTGTGTGTGTGTGTGTGTGAGTGTTCGTGCGTGTGTGCATGCGTACTGAATTGCGGTGTACATGAGTGTGTGTGTGTGCGTGCGTGCATGCGCGAGTTGTGATGTGCATGCGTGCGTACCTGAGTGCGTGTGTGGGTATGTGTGTGTGTATGTGCGTGGTGCGTGCGTGCGTGCGTAAGCGAATGCAGCAGTGCATGCAGCAGTGTGTGGTATGTGTATGTTTACATGTCTATGTCACTTATGTAGTAGATGTAGCAACGGCAAGTTTGAAAACTGGTCCTGTTACCAATAACTTCTACCGTTGGAAAATAAAGGTTCATTGTTCTCTCTCTCTCTCTCTCTCTCTCTCTCTCTCTCTCTCTCTCTCTCTCTCTCTCTCTCTCTCTCTCTCTCTCTCTCTCTCTCTCTCTCTCTCTCTCTCTCTCTCTCTCACACACACACAGGTACACACACAATCGTTTTAGTATTTCAGACTTCTCATAGACCCAACTTTTATTTGTATTTCAGACTCCTCCTCAAGCATTGATCAGCCTGCCGGGGGCCTGCTTTCTGAATCCTCTGCCATGCCAATGACCAACCAGCCTGATGTGAGCCTGCTTTCTGACTCTTCAGATTTCTCCTCTCAGATCACCAGCAACAAAAATATCGATTTTGGTGAAGTTTTCAAGAAACACACGCGAGTCGTTTCACTGTCAAGCCGTGACAAGGAGCATCTTCTAAGGCAACACTGGAGACCATCACCTGGTTTTCAGTTTCCAACAACAGTGATAAACAACAAGAACCGAAAATTTCAGCATGAGTGGTTGCAAAAGTACTCCTGGCTTGTGTATTCTCCTTTCGAGGATGGGGCTTACTGCAAGTATTGCCTATTATTTGCAAAGTCTACTGAAAACCTGGGCAAGTTTGTGAAGACGCCATGCAAGAACTGGAATAAAGCCTGTGATCAGATCAAAAAGCACTCGTTATTACAATACCACAAAGATGCAATGGCAAATGGAGAGCAGTTTTTGACAATCATGGATAAACCAGAGCAGAGCATCGCCAGTGAAATCAATCAGAAAAATGCAGAAAACATCGCTGCAAATCGACAAGTTCTGACAAGCCTCTTCAGGATTGTTGAAGTGTGTGGAAGACAGGGGTTAGCTCTGAGGGGCAACTGTGATGATGGCATTCTTCAGAGTGAGAACAGAAGCAATTTCAATGCCCTTTTGAATCTGTGCATCAATGCAGGAGATGAAACTCTCCGGAAACATCTAGATACATGCGATAAGAAGGCCACATACATTTCAAAAAGTACACAAAACAGACTGATAGAGGTTCTTGGTGATCAGATCCGCAACAAGATTCTTGCAGAAATTATTGCAGCAAAACAGTTTACCGTGCTTGCTGACGAAGTCACAGACAGCTCAAACTGGGAACAACTTTCAATTATATTGAGATTCGTCGATGGAAGTCTGAAAGTTCGTGAAGAGTTCCTGGCTTTTGTCCAGTGCAGAGATACCACAGGTGAAACACTTTACAACAAGATTGTTGAGTGTCTGGGCTTGTGGGGGCTTGATTTCAACAATGTTAGAGGACAAGGTTATGACGGGGCCGCAAACATGGCAGGAAAGTTTAAAGGAGTGCATGCACGTTTTCAAGCAAGGAACAACAAAGCACTGTACTTTCACTGTGCTTCCCATAGCTTGAGTCTCTGCATTGTAAAAGCATGCGGCTTGCCTGCAGTGAAGAACATGATGGGAGCACTGAGGGAACTGTCACTGTTTTTCTCAAACTCTCCAAAGAGACAACGAAAACTTGAAGATACCATCGAAGCATCTCAGCCTGACACGACAAAGACAAAGCTTGTTGATCTGTGCAGAACAAGATGGGTAGAAAAACATGAAGCACTGGAGGTTTACACATCTCTCTTCCTGGTTGTTCACGACTGTTTGGGACAAATGTGTGAAGACAGTGACAATTGGGACAGTGAGACATTGACCAAGGCAACTGGCTTTCTCCACACCTTGAGCAGCAGTGTTTTCCTCGTTGCATTCGTTGTCGTCCGCAATTGTTTGCGTTACTTAAAACCCTTGACAGTGAAGCTCCAGAAAAGAACAAAAGATGTTGTAGATGCCTACAGGGAAATCAAAGAGGTCAGTAACTGCATGTCTTCTATTAGAAGAGATGTCGACACAGCGTTCGTTGCCTGGTTTGGTGAAGTCAGCAAAATGGCAAATGCTTTGATAACTGATGTTGTTGTTCCTCGTCAAGCATCCCGCCAGACTCTCCGTGACAACCAACCTGCGGCCACTCCAGAAGAATATTTCAAGATTAGCATTGCCATTCCTTTCTTGGAACACCTGTCAACCGAATTGGACTCGAGGTTCAAAAATGCTGACCTAGCAGTTGATGGTCTCTGTCTGGTGCCAAGCACTTTAATAGACAACCAGGATGGTTTCATGCAGGTTCCAGAAGGGGTGAAGACACTGGCAATGTTGTGGGAGTCTGACCTACCAGACAACGCTACCCTTGATGCAGAATACCAACGGTGGGTTTGCAAATGGCGAAGTGCTGCTGAGAATGCGACAGCTATCATCCCATCCACGGCATCAGAAGCACTGAAACACTGTGACAGGGATTTTTATCCCAACCTGTTCATCATGCTAAAGAACCTTTGCACCCTGCCTGTCACTACTGCCGAGTGTGAGCGTTCAAACAGTCAGTTGCGCAACCTGAAAAACTACCTGCGCTCTACAATGGGGCAACAGAGACTCAATGCACTTGCTTTACTGAAAGTGCACAGGGATGTTGATATTGACTTCAAAGAGGCAGTGAACTGTTTTTCCAGAAGATACAATTCACAAATGGTACTAATGCCGAGGAACCTAGTGCAGCAAGACTGAACTGAAGTGAAAGCAGGGCCCTGATGTTCATAAACTACAACAAGGTAAAGCTTTATACCGTTAACGATCAACGAAAAGTAGTGAATAATAATAATATACAAAACATCTCTGTTGATAAATAAATGTTTGTGTGTGTGTGTGTGTGGGTGTGGGTGTGGGTGTTTTTTTTAAGGGAGGGGCAGGTGATAATTTTTGTACCCCAGAGTTTGTCAGTTCGATTGTTCAAAAAGCTCAAAGTCCCCAGACCATCACAAATGGCTTTTTCAAGGCTCAGATTGCACCAGATTGCACCATTTTGCATCCTTGAAAAAAAAAAAATTCCGGGGGGGCATGCCCCCGGACCCCCCTAGAAGGCTCGGCGCTTCGCGCCTTCGCTTTATACTGAATCTGTAACCCCCCCATCGACTTTTCCCAGGTCCGGCCCTGTGTCATGAACCCTGCAGCCTGCAAGGGCGCGTGAGAGTCTATGCCTTTTGCTGACAGAGTTCGGCTGAATCTGCAGGACTGAGCTGGGTGGTTGGCTGCGAATAGCACACGCATTAGGTCTGTCATTCCATCGACACATTTAGTTGACGTCACTTTTGTGTCGCCTCTATTATGACGCACTTTGAGTTCTTCCTCTGTTGTTTGACGTCATACTTTCATTTGCATCTTTCAAACACGAAAAAGATAGGACGAAATCTGCGTACTTGGTTAAAACCAAATGATTAGTAAACTGTGCTGGACGTGTTTCTTTCTTCGTTGGGATGCTGTCTCCAGCAAGCAAAGGGTCCTCGGTCCGACGTCGGCCTTGGCTGACCCGCGCACGACCGTGGCTGACGTCGGCCCGATAAACCTTTCGCGCGCTGGTTCAGAGTTCTCGCGGCGTTTTGAAGTCCTTGCAGGAGTCCAACGGTAAAGTAGCGTGGCTGATATGATGACAGACAGACGTCGGTTTTAGCGTCGTCTGGCCAAAAGAGCATTACCCAATGCGCGAAAGGCCATCGGGCCGACGTCGGCCGCCGTTGGTCCGCGCACGGCCGTGCGCGGGCCAACGGCGGCCGACGTCGGCCCGATGGCCTTTTGCGCATTGGGTACTATCTGTGTCAGAACAATGCAGATATGAAGGTAATTTCACCTGCGGGTTGAAATGTGTCGCAGGATGGGGAATGGAAAAATAAGTTCAAGGAGTGAAGTCGATTTGGAGTAATGCTGTATATGGTAAACTTTGATTCGCCGAGGAAGGAAAAATCGACTGACTTTTTGTTTTCTTCCTCAGTATTGCGCTAAAATTAGCATACCTTCTGAAGGGAAAACTATCATTCCTGACATTTCTAACGGCCAAAAACAAACAACAAAAAAAAAAACCAGGTTGAATGATTAGATGAATATGCGACAGTGTTGTTTTTTGTGTTTTTTTTTTTTTTTTAATTTTACTTATTTAATTTTAGCATAAATATATGGCAATAAGACGCATGTAAAACGAGCGTTTTTCAAGTCAGTGTTCGGGCAATCTTTCTTCCCCTTTTGCCTTGTTTTATTGTCGACCGTGTTTAAAATACGGTAGACTTTGAGATGGGGCTAGTCGGAGCTCGTTCAGTAGCATGCAAATGACGTAGCAGGAGGGCGGGCCTGAGATAGTGGCAAAGAAATAACAAGATAAACATGGCGTCACGTCTAGCTCTACTCTAACCTTGCTGTTGAACGTACTTTTGGTGTGTGTGTGTGTGTGTGTGTGTGTGTGTGTGTGTGTGTGTGTGTGTGTGTGTGTGTGTGTGTGTGTGTGTGTGTGTGAACACGAAAACCTCCAAAGTTTGCGTACTTACAAACTTAAAAAGCGAGAAAATGTTTTATTCAGGGGGTGTCTAGGACAGCCTCCCAGCATATTGAAATTAGAGGTCTCATTTGTTAAATGACCGTTTATAGAAAGTTAGTTGTGCCACATAAGAGTACTTTTGATTATATGCACTTGAAATTTTGGATGTAGCTAGTTTCGAGAAAGACATTGGATGAGTTCGTTAACCAGCTCTTGAACTTTTTTCGAAAATAAAAAATGCATTGCGGAAAAGAATGACAAAAGTAAGATTCCCCGACTTCTGGAGAAGAATCAATGACGGTGACGTGAAAGGACCAAACACGTCAGTGTTATCAATGACAGTATATTGTCTTTGATGTTATACAATGTTCCTAATTGACGCAAAGCATCCGCACGTCAGTGTTTTGCATGCGCATGAGCTGACGCAATTCTCACCCTCTCTGATTTGATTTTGGAAGACAGTCTCTCTACTTGTTATGATGTCAGCGAACGTATTGAGGAAAAGGTGGAAAATGCATGCAAGCTCATATAGGTGACCTTCTCTCACATAACCAGTCTTAACTCACATTTTGGATTGTACACAAACCAAGGGGAATCACTCAGCGCTGGACAGACAAACAGTTAGATCCCCTGCCCCCGCCTATCAGGCACCCAATCGCCAGCCCACAGAGAAATACGCAGGTATAGAACAAGACGATCATTTGCATCCTTATTTCTCTGTGGGCTGGCGATTGGGTGCCTGATAGGCGGGGGCAGAGGATCTAACTGTTTGTCTGTCCAGCGCTGAGTGATTCCCCTTGGTTTGTGTACAATTCTGCCAGCGCTAGCCTCACCTATTTGGTTTGTGAGCACATTTTGGATGTTTTGACATAGGTACATTTCTGAAAACTACAGTGTGTTTGCTGATTAATTTGATATATGACTGTATGCTGTAGTGCAAAACTTGTAGAAGTTATTAGTGTTTAAAATTGTTAAAGCCTATGGCGGCCATTTTGAGAAAACAGCCTGCAAAGTTTCTGTGTGCAGCATATTTGGGGTTAAGTGCAGACATTTAATATCATTTTTAACCTATTTAATGGCATTTTTCATGATAAAGAGTTTAACCATATGATACTTTGGTGTATGTAGAATACATTTCTGTAAAAAAAGTGAAAATGACCCAGATTGACCCCCACCACATATTACTGCGTGTAGTGCTGATTGGCTCGCTGCGAGTTAAGACTGGTTTCGTGAGAGAGTCTTTGTGGGCATGGGTCATCATCCCATATTGTTCTTCTTCAGAATGGCTGTGGCTACGCCAGCCCACAGAACGTATAACTGGTAGGAAGCGCCGTGTGTCTGTCGGTGTTTGGGTGTGCCATTGTGCGGATCGGGGGGTAGCGTGAATTCAGGTGGAGAGAGATGAATGCCCCATGAAGCTTAAAAACAAGAACAACTCTGAATGTTTCTAAAAGAAAAACGCATAAAAAGCTCAAACTTTGATGAAATCCTCATCTTGTTCCTATTACTTTGGCAATTTCAAGCCCTGGTTGCTTGTACCTAATGACAAGTGTATCATAAACCTCTCCATTTCTCGAAAATCACCCCCAAAAGACCGATAATTGTAAACGATGACTGCAAAGGCTCTTAAACATCACTCTTCTGCAAGTAAGATGGGCTCGCTGGAAATCTGAGCTACATTTGAACCCATATCATACTGAGGCTAAAAGCTTCAAATTTGTACACTGCCATACGCAAGCTACATTATTGTACATACAGATAAGGATATAGACCAATGGCTTTAGTTCAAGGGTAGTGCCAGAATAGCTTGGCGCCTAGAGGCGCCAAGCTATTCTGGCACTACCCTTGAACTATTTCAGTCAAACTTATTCACACACTGGTGTATTCCGAATCATAAGGGTTAACGTCTTGGAGGTGGGGGTTGGGCATGGGGGTGGTAGGGAGAGGGAGGAGGGGAGAATTACCTGTTTCGCCCATTTGCGAGTTATATTGGGAAGGCAAGATGGCTATGTCAGTGTTCAGAATGGGAAATGGCTATAAGTTAATGATGCACAGTGTTTGTAGGTCTTGCTGTGATCAGATTTACAGGTACACGGTGCAGGTATTCCACGCTGTATCGCCTTGAGAAGCAAGCGGGTCCATGCAGGCCCCCGCCGCGCTACAGCAAGATACGGATAGACTGTGATAATCATCAAAACGAGTGCACCGACCTTCAGTCGCTTTTTCAGAAACAACGGGAAGAAAAAGTTGCGTGTTTTTCGCCTTCGCTAGTTTGTTGGTTGCCGGGTGGGTGGGTGGGTTGGTGCGTGACTGGACTGATTAGTTGGTTCCTTGGAACGTTTATTTTTGTGTCTGTTCTTTCGGTTCTGTTCGTGTTTTTCGTTCCATTGCTCGCTCGCTAATTCTTTCGTTGGCTTGTCTTTTTTTTTTAATTGGTTCGTTTGTCAAGTTCGTCCGTTCCTTCCTTCGTGTGTTGTCTTCCTTCCACCTGTGTGATGGCGGACGAGACGGAACATGTGCTAAACTGAAGGGATTTTGTTTAGTCCAAGACTGCCGCAGGTAAAGAGTATAAAACTGCCACAAAGTCTGTGGAGCTATATTTGGGTGCTGCTTACGAGTTCTTTGTTAGTCTTTTGGAGTGTGTTTACCGTGTGCAGGGGAGTTTTTGAGATCGTTGTACTTGAAAACGTTTTAGACGGAGGCCGGTCTACCGTTCCGGAAGTTGATATGATGCATGCTTAGAAAAGAATACAAATTGGCCCGATCACCTGAAGCAATATGAACTGGCACAAATTTATATGCATGTGTGCAAGTCTGTGAGTTTGGACCTTATGTGTATTCCGGCCTGTGATTTTGGGCCTTGCTGCAGAAGGCCTTAACTCATTCAGCCCGACGAGGCGCCATCTAACGACTATGCACCTGCTGCAGGAGATGGATCGACCATGATAATTCAAGGGTAGTGCCAGATTAGCTTGGCGCCTTGCGTAAGAACCAAAATCACAGGCCAGCACAGAAACAATTCATACAGATGTATCAAAAATCACAAACGCTAGCCTTAAGGTCAGTCCAGAATGACAGATTAGCAGATGGGTGTATTTGTTACACAAACCACAGTGCACTTAATAATAATAATAATAATAATAATAATAATAATAATAATAATAATAATAAAGAGGATTTATAAAGCACCTATACAGGGTAAGATGCTCTAGGCGCCGTACATATGAACACGAAAAATGTTACACAAAAATGACAACACCAAAACCATAAACAAACCAAAAAAAAAACCCAAAAAAAAAAAAACCAAACAAACAAACAAACGAAAACGACTAAATATATGAACAATGATAATCAAGATGGGAAAAGATGGGTTTAAGACTGTGCTTAAAACTGGCACTGGACTCACTGTGTCTCAAAGATTTAGGACTGAAGATCATTCCAGACTGATGGACCCTGGTAAGAAACTAAAGATCTCAGCCCAAATCCGTAAGTCCTTACTGTAAGACTCCATAAAATTACTAGTATCAGAGTAGTCCACTACCTGGGGAATTTCAGTCTGTTGAAACTGGCATCAAGTCTTGTGTTGACGATGTACTCACGACATGGATGGACAGTAACAAACTTATGTTAAACCCAGAAAAAAGCAGAGTTACTGCCCGTTGGCGCCGCATCATCCCGGCTTCAACAAATTCACACTGAGTCTTTACGCATAGATGACACTGATATTCCATTTCAGTCTTCGGTCAAATATCTTGGTGTCAAGCTCGATGAGTCTTTGAGTATGCAGGATCACGTCGGTGAAATCTGTCGTGGTGCTTCATACTCTCTGAGACGCATCGCATCTGTCCGACACAGTCTTTCTGAATCTGCCACTGCAAAGTTAGTGAATGCTTTAGTCACGAGCCGTCTTGGCTATGACTGCAATTCTCTGCTTTTTGGTCTTCCATCTGAGCAGATTAGCCGCTTTCAGCGAGTTCAAAATAATGCCGCAAGGCTTGTGAAGCGCAGGCGAAAACGAGACCACGTCAACCCCTACACTGAAAGACCTTCACTGGCCGCTTCCAATCCAATCCCGCTTTAACTTGATTGCGACCCTTGCATACCGCCACTTTGATGGCAGTCTTCCGTCATACCTTTCCTCCAGTCTGATCACTTACCAGCCTTCTCGCTCACTGCGTTCATCGGGAGAGATACTTCTCAAAGTTCCAAAGTACCATCTCAAATCTGCCGGTAAACGCTCTTTCAGATGTACTGCTCCTTTAATTTGTAATTACTTACCGACTGAGCTGAGAAATGCCTCCCCCCTTACGCATTTCAAAGCAAAGTTAAAAACTCACCTTTTCTCGCAGACTTTCGTGTAATCTCTACGGTTTTCTGTACACCCCCCCCCCCCACCCCCTCCGTAGACTGTATGTGTGTGTGTGTTGTGTGTGTGTGTGTGTGTGTGTGTGTGTGTGTGTGTGTGTGTGCGCGCGCGCGCGCGTCGTTTTCGCCCGCGCATTGAGTTATATTATAAATATGAGAAATGCGCCATATAAATACCATGTATTATTATTATTATTTTTATCAGTCAAAATGCAATGTAACTTGTTTGTGTGTTTCAGGCCAAGAAAGGAGCATCGCTGAAACTCAAAGACTCCGGCAAGGAAGGGGAAGAGCCGGAACCAGAAGAACGTAAGTACACACACAAGGGCACGCACACACACACGGGAACGCACGCACGCAAACACACACACACACACACGCGCGCGCTCGGTTTCCCGTCTCGCTTCAGTCACACTGCAATCCCCCACCCCCCACCCCACACATCCCCGCCCACCGTGTCACCTGCCCTCCCCCTCGTCCCCCCCTGCCCCCCCCCCCTCCCCACCTGCCCCCGCCCCCCCCCCCCCTGCCATGTCACCTCCCCCTCCCCCGCCCCCTGTCCCCTTCTATTTCTCCCACACGCGGATTGTTTATGTGATGACAAGGCCTCCAGTAAACATGGCCTCTAAACCCATCAGGACCAGCATTCCTTGCGGCTGTCAGCACCTGGCAGTTATTTTCTGCAATTAACGCACAGAGACTTGTGCCAGACCTTAGGGCTATACTATCTGTTTCACTGCCAGCGTCAATAACACTTAACACGCGGCTGGAATCTAGGGTAAAGACGTTATTTTCTGAATCAGATTGCGTCCACCTGACGCAAAAACACCCAAGCAGAAAGGCAAAACGTCTTCGGGCTCACGACGGCCGCAGTGAGCCCGCGCACAACCGTGCGCGGGGCCACTGCGGCCGTCGTGGGCCCGAAGACCATTGCTTGCTGGGCTGAAACGTTTTGCTTGATCGATACGATCAACACCTAGAACAAGCAGATCAGAGTCAAATGTCTTGTCATGAGCCTGACGGCTGAAGGATCTGTCGCTGAATCATCTAGGCCTGTAGTGGAGGCGGATGGCGCTGGCTGAACCACGAAATCCTTGGATCCGGCTGCTCAGTGTAGACTGACCTACTTCTTATGTAGGATGACGCCGTCTGTGAGTCCCGACTTCATTATGCCTTTAGCTGTGCAAGATACCAGTAAGGTTGTTTTGCGTGGGTTTTTGTTTTTGTTTGTTTGTTTGTTTGTTTGTTTGTTTGTTTGGTTGTTGTTTTTCTTGGGTTTTTTGTTTGTGTGTGTGTGTGTGTGTGTGTGTGTGTGTGTGTGTGTGTGTGTGTGTGTGTGTGTGTGTGTGTGTTTGGGGTGGAGGGGGGTGGGTCTTTTATTTTTTGGGTTGTTTTCTGGGGGGTGGGGGGGGGGGGGAGGGGGGTTGGTGGGGGGGGGGGGATTAGAAATGGACGCCGAAGTTGATGGACGCGCTGTGCAGCTAGCCAAGCATACGAACTGCGGTTCACGTTCAGATTTACACGCTTTCACTTGAACACCACAACAGTAATCCCCAATCCACAGTAAGCAAAAGGTCCATCGGGCCAACGTTGGTCGCCGTTGGCCCCACGGACTTTGCGCATTGGCCCAGAGTTGAGCCAATGTCGGAAGAGGGTGTCTCGATTGACCTCTCGTACGCTGGTCCGCAGTAAGTCGAGGACTTCGTGACCTGGCCCAGCTGCAGATTATTAGACCTAATGATCCGTCAAGTCTTGGTTGACCGCCAGTATCAGGAGTTTTATATTGTAATTGCGATACTTCAGGGCGGCCGTACCACCGATGATAGCTTATCATTATCTTCTTCTTCTTCTCGAACGCCGTCACACTTGGAGTTTGGCTCTCAAAATGAAATCTGTGGTCTTCTGTAGCGCCTCCACAGGCCCGTACAGTCTCTCTTGTAGAGTGGCGGGCTTCGGCCATAATTCAGTATCTCCTCCCTCAGCAGCTGGTGGCTCCCACAGTCCTGGAGGATGTGCTCTGTGGTCTGCAGGGGGGGGGGGGGGGGTACAGAAACACCGTATAGATTACACGAAAATCTGCGAGAAAAAGTAAGTTTTTAACTTTGCTTTGAACTGCGTAAGGGTGGAGGCATTTCTCAGCTCAGTCGGTAAGGAATTCCAAATTAAAGGAGCAGTACATCTAAAAGAGCGTTCACCGGCAGATTTGAGATAGTACTTTGGAACTTTGAGAAGTTTCTCTCTTGATGAACGCAGTGAGCGAGAGGGCTGGTAAGTGATCAGACTGGAGGAAAGGTATGACGGCCGAAGACTGCCATCAAAGTGGCGGTATGCAAGGGTCGCTATCTTAAACTGTATGCGGGATTGGATTGGAAGCCAGCGAAGGTCTTTCACATAGGGGTTACGTGGTCTCGTTTTCGCCTGCGCTTCACAAGCCTTGCAGCATTATTTTGAACTCGCTGAAGGCGGCTAATCTGCTCTACCCTTTATCAAGTATGGTTAATCCACTTCCCACCACTTGTAAGGGATTGCCTATAAGGAACTCGTCATACTGAAGAATTGTTTCACAAATATAATAAGCACAGATCACTGATAAAGATATAAAGTTTATGTACTCGACATTGATTCAGCACGACCGTTGGGCTATTGTGGTTGATCTATAGTCCGGTTACTTACTAGCGTTCTACACACCTGTATACTATTACTGAGGTATCATGATTATGACACGTGTCCTTGTGAGTTGTATTTTCAGCGTCAAAGAACCCCCGTCCAGCGAACGCCACCGATATAGGCCTAAACAAGAGGCATAGATCCTCATGCGCCCCCGCAGATGCGGGGGCGCATGAGGATCTATACCTCTTGCAGCTGGGTGGTGGTGGTCACATTTTCTCAACAGTGAAGGGACTATGATGACTAAGAACACTTTTACTCCTTGTGTTTCCCAGCCAAAGAGATCGACCCCGTGTACAGTCTGCTCAAGTGCGCCGCCGACCTGCCCAAAGTGTCCCGCTCGCAGTGCAAAGATGGCGGACCCTGCTCCAGTCACCGTGATAGCTCAGGCAGTACGTCCAAAGCCTCCAGTCCCTCCTCCTCAGGTAAAGACCTTTTGCAACAAGTTGAGTGACACACATGCGAATGGCCGATTACTTGTGTGCTTGTTTGTGACTTTGGACCTTACGGCTTTCAGCCGTAAGATCCGAAATCACAAACGAGCAAACATTTTTACAAGTTTTTACATTTTTTCATCTTTAATCAACCCGAGTTTTACCAGAGGGCAAAAGACGAACTACAGTGGCCGAAGAATTGTCACAAAAACGGCGACGTAAAGTTGATTAGTGCAGCTGACTGTGTGTCTTTACGTCATCATTTTCTGTGTTCCTTGCAAAATTTGCTTTGTTTTAAAAACAACCAGCTTGAACCAGCGAATTCAACGAAAGAAATTAATTGTGTCCAGCTAGCCAAGAGAAGCAAGTCTGATATTTCTGTCAGTTTCAGACTGTGTTATTTCGCCAAATTAATTGTGTCCAACGAGCCAAGAGAAACAATTCTGATATTTCTGTCAGTTTCTGACTGTGTTATTTCGCCAAATTAATTGTGTCCAACGAGCCAAGAGAAACAATTCTGATATTTCTGTCAGTTTCTGACTGTGTTATTTCGCCAAATTAATTGTGTCCAGCTAGCCAAGAGAAACAATTCTGATATTTCTGTCAGTTTCTGACTGTGTTATTTCGCCAAATTAATTATGTCCAACGAGCCAAGAGAAGCAAGTCTGATATTTCCGTCAGTTTCAGACTGTGTTATTTCGCCAAATTAATTGTGTCCAACGAGCCAAGAGAAGCAAGTCTGATATTTCTGTCAGTTTCTGACTGTGTTATTTCGCCAAATTAATTGTGTCCAACGAGCCAAGAGAAACAATTCTGATATTTCCGTCAGTTTCAGACTGTGTTATTTCGCCAAATTAATTGTGTCCAGCTAGCCAAGAGAAGCAAGTCTGATATTTCTGTCAGTTTCTGACTGTGTTATTTCGCCAAATTAATTGTGTCCAACGAGCCAAGAGAAAGAATTCTGATATTTCCGTCAGTTTCTGACTGTGTTATTTCGCCAAATTAATTATGTCCAACGAGCCAAGAGAAACAATTCTGATATTTCCGTCAGTTTCAGACTGTGTTATTTCGCCAAATTAATTGTGTCCAGCTAGCCAAGAGAAGCAAGTCTGATATTTCTGTCAGTTTCTGACTGTGTTATTTCGCCAAATTAATTGTGTCCAACGAGCCAAGAGAAACAATTCTGATATTTCCGTCAGTTTCAGACTGTGTTATTTCGCCAAATTAATTGTGTCCAGCTAGCCAAGAGAAGCAAGTCTGATATTTCTGTCAGTTTCTGACTGTGTTATTTCGCCAAATTAATTGTGTCCAACGAGCCAAGAGAAAGAATTCTGATATTTCCGTCAGTTTCTGACTGTGTTATTTCGCCAAATTAATTATGTCCAACGAGCCAAGAGAAGCAAGTCTGATATTTCTGTCAGTTTCAGACTGTGTTATTTCGCCAAATTAATTATGTCCAACGAGCCAAGAGAAGCAAGTCTGATATTTCCGTCAGTTTCTGACTGTGTTATTTCGCCAAATTAATTATGTCCAACGAGCCAAGAGAAACAATTCTGATATTTCTGTCAGTTTCAGACTGTGTTATTTCGCCAAACTGGAAACTGTGTTTCGTGTCCATTCGTAGCTCACCATTTCCGGAAAAAAAGTCTCTCCCACCAATTTTGCGAGAACATTTGTACATACTTTATTTTGGTGTTATGTCCACATCTCAACGATTGTTTCTTACTTGTTTTCGTGTTCAGATGTTATTTCAGTACCAAGGTATTTTGTTATTGACACAAGCTTCCCCTTTTTTCCTATTACAGAATTACGGGAATTTTTGTCCCATCTGTATAATATTTCATCGGGATTTTGGAACGAGACTTCATTCGAATCTGTGATGTTTGTGTACGTGTCTGCTTAACGACCCTATTTCAGTCTGGAAAGAAAAAAAACAATGATATTTAGATCTTCCTATTCAATCCGGTATTTAAGAAAAAAAATTAAGTTAGACGTTCATTTGAATCTGTTATTTTTGTGTATATGTTTCTTTAAAGACCGATTTCAGTTTTGAGGAAAGAAATCACCCCAAACGTTGTGTAATCTTTAAAACTGAACAGCAGATGTTTCCTCTCTCCGCCCAGCCACCATACCTACAACTTTAAACAAGCATGTGTGTGTCTCAACGTAGTTAGTGTTTATCATTTTTGTATTCTTTTAGGTTTTTACTCCCTTTCATTTCTCTGTTCTGCTCAGTCATGGCATTTGTCTCTTGGTCTTTTCTATGGCAGCAAATATCGTCTAGCATTACTTTATTGTACTTAAGACATTGAGCTATAGGGTTGCAATTCCGAAAATTGAAAATTGTCCTCTAAAGACTGTAATAAGTTTAAGGAGAGTGTTCAGCCGTGGTGGTTCAAGGGTAGTGTCAGAATAGCTTGGCGCCTGAAGGCGCCAAGTTATTCTGACACCACCCTTGAACTATTACGGTTGATCCACATCCTGTCGTATCGCGTCGGAGGAGAATTATGGTTTTCAATTAATTTTTTAATTATAATCTATAATAATAATGATAATAGTAAAATCGAAAATCTATTCTAGTGGTATCAATCTGTAATCAGTTGGCTGTGGGTAGCGTTTTTTGTCAAGGTGATTCCTGCAGGAATCACCTCAAGAAGAACACTCTAGCCAGAGGCAAGGAATTAACTTTTTCGTCAGTCTTTTTTGTAGATATCGATCTATAACCGTCTATTAAATTTATCTTCCTGTTCCATGATTGTGGTACCTTGACTCTTTCGAGACGTGCTGCATTCGAATGCACTACTTTGTGCCGCGTATCCGAAAGCGACAAGTATTGAATGCGTATGTTTGCTGATATGTGGCTTTGGGCCTTATGGCCTCGAACTGTGATGTCCGAAATCACAAATAACAAACTACCCACAATTTAACGAGGGCTAGTAAAGCCGCGGGTGTGTCCTTAACTCATTCGAGACGTGCCTCCTCCGAATACGCGGCATGTGCCGCGTATCCGCAGGCGGCGGCACGTCTCGAATTAGTTAAGGTGTTGGGCACTTTTTTTTTTTATCGTATCGCATACAGTTGACTTCTAAAAACAGCTGAATTTGCAACTTCCAAAGAAAACAGTTTTCCCCCCTCCCCTCACTCTGTGAACACCCCCCCCCCCACACACACACACACCCACCCACCACGCCCCCCATACCCCTCACCCCACCCCACAACCACTCCATACACCAATCCTTCCCCAGAATAATCGTATTCATTTTTACATCGAGCTAAATCGGTAAACAGTTGTGAACTGTTACTTTCTTCCTTGTAGACTTTAACTTAACTCATTCGAGACGTGCCGCCTCCGGATACGCGGCTGAAGCCGCGTATCCGGAGGGGGGCACGTCTCGAATGAGTTAAGAGTTGTGTATGATTACCGTTATGTTCTGTCTGTTCACCTTCCTGGCTTGAGGGGTATTATTCTACAGACAAAGATCGATGAGTGTAATCGTGTAGTTTACATTTATGTTTGTAGCTGGTGTTGTTCGTTGCTACATAGCGTAGTTTTAGGATTTGTTGCTGCTGTTGTTGCGTATCAACTAGAATACTTTTGTTTTTGGGTCTTCTTTCTGTTCTTGTTCCTCTTTAATTATAGTTATTATTTAAAGAAACTTGTCTCGGGTAAAAATTTTCTTCTTTCTCTCTGATTATTGGTATGATTTATTGGGGCTCCTCGTGTGAATTTTTTCTTCTTTTTCGTCTTCTTTTCGTATTATTGCTATGATTTAAAGGGGCTCGTCTCAGGTGAATTTTTTCTTTCTTCTGTAATTGCTGTATGATTTAAAAGAGCTTGTCTCTTTCTGTCATCTTCTTCTTCTCTTATTACATTTGATTTAAAGGGGTTTGTCTCTGATGAGATTTCAATGGGAAATGTAAGTGGGTGCGTTGAAGCATTAGAACTGAAGTCTTTTGTTTGGACGATTTCTTTTTTAATTTGTAATGTGTCCAGCTAAGCAAAATTTCATTGGGCCAACGTCAGCCTGTGCTGGCCCGCGCCCAGATGTGCGCGGGCCAACGAAGGTCGACGTTGGCACACAGACATTGTGCTCACTGGCCTTATGCCAGTGCTGTAGCTATTACCGTTTTCCTTGCTCGTTTGTCTTTATGCAGCGGTAAAAATAAGGAAAAGACGAATGCACAAAGGCCGCATAATTTATCGTTTAGTGCTTGAAAATACGTTTGTCTTATTTCATCTGAGACAAGATCCCTTGTTTCGATCGTTATTACTCAGTGCAGTGACAGCGAGTCTGAATGGCCTCCCTCTTTTGGTGGCGTTCTGCACGGAACTAGAACTTATAATGTTGTTATGCTGCAGTCACAAGTCTGTACATAATTGCATTTTCTTGTAGATGTAAACATTAGTTATTGTTTCTATAATACAATAAGCTAACTAGAAACATTTTCTTTTCATGTTTGATACTAGCTCTAAACGCTTGATGACGTTTGTGTAATATAATATTGCACGACTACATTTATGTTATGTAACTTTTGTTTGCATCAGCTGCATAAATTAGTTGAGGTTATTGCACTTCTATTTTATGTTTCGTAGCTTTTTTTATCAACTGTTATCATTAGCTGATTTAACCCCTTCACGGCAATCGATCGCATTATGTGTTTCTGAATCTTTCTTAATTCTTCGCCTAAGACCATGATAATTCAAGGGTAGTGTCAGATTAGCTTGGCGCCTTCAGGCGCCAAGCTAATCTGGCACTACCCTTGAATTATCATGGTCTACCCAAGCCTTCCCAGAAACATGGATACAATTTGGCGTCAGCAAGAGGCATAACTCATCATGAGATCCCGCAGCTGTGCGGGTCAGTCTCATGACGATCTGACTGTCAGTCTTGCGGTTGGATCAGGTCCACGTTCCGCCGTGAGATGGCCTTGGTTGCCTGCTCGGCGTTAAACCCAAATAACTAACTAACGTCCACGTTTTTTTTTTTTTAAGCGGCAGTGAAGGGGTTAAGATAGAACTGCACGTCTTGTCTCTCTTGTTTTGAATCAGCGGTTTTCTTTTTGTGTTCTGTTGTTTTTCCAGCCTCGTTTCTAGCCGGGCATAATTGCTCGCAGCCCGACCAATGTACCTGCCCTTGCCATAGCGAACCTTCCTCTCCAGATGTATTCGGTCCAAACACATGAAGACCTCCCTGCACCGATATAGACTTTGGCGTTATCCTCACCTCGTTAACTCGGTGTGAACTTGACCCAAACAATTACACCTTCAGAGAAAGAAGAAAACATCTTCACTGATTGACCGCCGGTGTCCTCCACTTTATTATTCCCACTGAGCCAAGGGTCCATGGGGCCTAATTAGGTCGGTGCGTGAACCGACTAAGACAGATGCTCGAGGGCCTCTCAGTGGGCAGTGGGCGGTGTGCTCCACTGATTGTGTGTGCAGATCCTCGGTGTTTTAATATGACGTGACCTACACAAATACGTGATGACGTCATCGATTTTTGGCTGCAGATATGCCCTATATTTCACACAGAGCCAGTTTGCATGCATATACCCCGATCACGTGACACTAAAAGAGTAACACTCGGACTAAGTTCGCAACACTTAACTCATTCAGCCCGACGGCCGTATTTCCCCAATTTTGGAGGTGTCATCTAATGACTATGCACCAGTTGCAGGAGATGGATCGACCATGATAATTCAAGGGCAGCGCCAGATTAGCTTGGCGCCGACAGGCGCCAAGCTAATCTGGCACTACCCTTGAATTATCATGGTCGACCCATCTCCTGCTGTAGTGCGTCAGGGCTGAATGGGTTAACTATGTCTGCCACACGATCATTATACTGGATCAAGAGTTGGCTTTTTTGTCCGTGTCACATAATTATTTTATGTTGCGTTGTGATCCTGACTGAGTGCCACATTTGTTTTCACTTAACACGGTAGACAGTGATTGCTGTGGCTACGTGCAGTATGCACCGAACTGTTTGCTCTTGACACATTAACCGCTGCCCGCTTTGGTATTTGGTTTGTTGATTTTTTTTTGATTTTTTTTTTGTTTTGATTTTTTTTTTTTTTTTTTTTTTTTTTCGTGAGCTACATGTTTGTAGTACACAGGTTCGAGCTTTGCGATGTGCCTCCTATTATTTTTCATTCTGCACGTAAAACAACTCGTTGTTATTAACCACCCCCCGGCTGTCGGCAATGCTGTTTGTCGTGATAATTCCAGCAGGGATCACCACAACAAAAAAGGTCTACCAACAGCCAAAGTGTTCATTTTTTTTCTTTCTTTCACCATTGTCGTAGGCGGGGGCCGTTCTGTGTGCTGGTCCGTCATCTTAGAACTTGCAACTGCGATCTGAAAGGTCCAGAATCACGGATCAGCACGTATTCGGCTCCTTTGAGTGTGAGCTTTAGCGGCCATTGCGACCACCAAACGTTTGCTCTTTTTTTTTTTTGCCAAATGCCATGGCTGAACACGGGGTAACCACTAGAGATGAATAATTGTTGTATATTTTTTTCCCCCTCCAACTGTGTCAGTTTCTGTTGATACATTACCTCACTGTGCCCGAGGTACGAGATACCCACATTTTGGAGTTATCCTCTCAGGACTGAATTACAATTCAGGAGACAGATCGACCATGATAGTTCAAGGGTGGTGGCAGAATAGCTTGGCGCCTATAGGCGCCAAGCTATTCTGCCACCACCCTTGAACTATCATGGTCGAGCCGCATCTTGCATGTGGTGTGTCGCGGGCAAAATGAGTTTCATGTAATGATGGCTTATTTTGTAACTTTTGAATATGCTCAATATTCTCTCTCTCTCTCTCTCTCTCTCTCTCTCTCTCTCTCTCTCTCTCTCTCTCTCTCTCTCTCTCTCTCTCTCTCTCTCTCTCTCTCTCTCTCTCTCTCTCTCTCTCTCTCACTCTCTCTCTCTCTCTCACACACCCCCTTTCCTTCCATATCCAAGTTTTGCGATTTTTGTTTGCGTTTGACCAAGCCAGTTGGTGTTGCCTTAACTTCTTTTGTTTTCGTCTGAGGATTTTTTCTTCTTCTTCATATTCTTGTTGTAATGGCGAAATAGTTTTGTTCCTACGACTTTGGCTGTGCCCACACGACAACCAAAGGTTTAAGCGTTCTGTTTGATTTTAGATATCTGCTCTCTGTTACCACACGTTATTTTCTATATTTTCGTTTCGTTTTCGTGGTTACACTCCACCTTTAACTCCTTCTACCCCAGACACACCACAGCAAGATACGGATCGACCATGATAGCTCAAGGGTGATGCCAGAATAGCTTGGCGCCTATGGGCGCCAAGCTATTCTGGCATCACCCTTGAACTATCATGGTCGATCTGTGTCCTGCACTAGAGTGCAGTCTTCAGAGGACAACGGCAAAATTTGGGGATTTCGGTGTTGGGGTACAATGAGTTAAGCGTTCTGTTTGATTTTAGATATCTGCTCTCTGTTACCACACGTTTTTTTTTCTATATTTTCGTTTCGTTTTCGTGGTTACACTCCACCTTTAACCTTCGGACCGCGTTTGTTGTGTTCCTGTTGTTCTAGCCATGAATACCAACGCACCCGGCACCCCTGTCCCTTGTCCTTGCTGCGGGAAACCCAACGTAGACACGCCAGAGTTGACCCTCGACTTCAAACAATTCTACAAAAGTACTTGCCCAGTTAAACGCCCTTCCTCTGCTGACATCACTAACTGAGGGCCAGATGTGCCATGACTGATCTAAAATGCTGGTCCGTCTGTTGTCCAACATAAAAAGCAGCGCGGGTAGCGCTTTCAATGATGTAACATGACAGCGTAAAACCAAACGCAGACACGGTTTTCATTATTGGTGATAGTGGTTTTTTTTTTATTAATTATTAACTCATTGTGCCCGAGGTGCTAAATACCAAATGCCATTGTTTTAAGGGATAACCACTAGAAATGAATAATTATTGTATATTTTTCCCCAACTGTGTCAGTCTCTGTTGATACATTAACTCAGTGGGCCCGAGGTACAAAATACCCACATTTTGGAGTTATCCTCTGGGGACTGCATTACAATTCAGGAGACAGATCGACCATGATAGTTCAAGGGTGGTGGCAGAATAGCTTGGCGCCTATAGGCGCCAAGCTATTCTGCCACCACCCTTGAACTATCATGGTCGAGCTGTGGTGTGTCGCGGGCAGAATGAGTTTAAAAGAAGAACGCCGTGATATGGCCTAGAAGCCTCTTCGGCAAAACAGCCTGATAACTAGCTAATGATTAAAAAAGAAGTCCAGACTTCGACTTGTGTACAACCGCCATTGAAAAGTGAACAGCTCTTATGCTCTCTTCGTCTTAACTCGTCAAGAGAAGTAATTGTTCGTTCCTTGTATATCCTGTATATATATATATAGTGTGTGGTTCATTTGGGGGTTTTTTGTGTTGTTTTTTTTTCTTTTCCAAAATGTGCATGCCACGATAAAGTTAAATAATGTTGAAGACGTCTTGTCAATCACGGTGGGCTCAGACTGCACTGTATTTTTTTCTGCGCCCGTCTTAACTCATTCGAGTCGGTGTCGCATACGGATATGCGGCGAATAGCCGCGTATTCGTATGCGGCACGTCTCGAATGAGTGAAGGTGTGGCTGTAGCACAGGAAAAGACTTTCAGTAGTTGTCGAATTAACACATTGGAAATGTGCTGCATCCAGACAATTCAATTCAATTCAATTCAAAAACTTTATTGTGTCAGTCTA
This sequence comes from Semisulcospira habei, assembly GCA_036245525.1. Lineage (NCBI taxonomy): Eukaryota > Metazoa > Mollusca > Gastropoda > Semisulcospiridae > Semisulcospira > Semisulcospira habei. The sequence goes on from BTPG01000006.1 coordinate 43,745,626, forward strand.
GCCGACAAATTTTCTTTCGTTGGGATCACATGCGCGCGTACGGTTTTAGCCACATTATAACAATGTTGAAAAAAAAAAAAAAAAAAACAAACAAACAAACAAACAAACAAACAAACAAACAAACATGACCACAGTGTACAGTGTTAGTGGTATAGGAGTGAGTCTGTCACTTGCAAGATGCCACTGCGACATCTGAGGTGCAAGTTCCTCGACGGCGTCAACAAGGAGAGAGAGATATAGACACGCGGCATAAGACGGATACTCACGATGCGGCACAACTCGAACGTCAGTTTCATTACTGGCGCAGACAGCAGCGATACCGCGTCATAAGCTGACTTCACAAAGATTAACACTGCGTGTGACGTCAAATTATGGCGTACCACAGCTGTCTGCGTCGGAGACAGTCACAATTCAGAGCCCGTATATTGCTGTTTGGGTTTTGTATGCTTGATTCTGAAGACAATACTTAAAAATCTGCGTTTGGTTTGCTGGCCAGTGTTACCATTGGCAGTGACCATACTCATCATAATATACCCACCCGAAACGTGTCGAAAGAGCTCCATTCCACTAAGATTTAGGATTTTTTTCATGTTCCCATCTGTTCTGTCTGTTTGTCATTTTTTTTTCTGTTCTTGTTCTGTCTTTTGTCTTCTTTTTGTGAGTTCTTTCCTTTGTTCTTGTCCATTTTGGGTTTGGTTCAGCCCGCGCCAATGGTTCAGATGAACTGGTTGTGTAATGAGTATTTGAAACTAAGTTTCTGTATGTATGCAAGTCCACTGTTTTCGGGCGAAATGTTGTTGTTTCGTGTTTTTAATTCGATTTGCTCAGCTCATCGTGGTCTGAAAATGACACCGCATTGGTACTCAAAGTCAGTCTCTAGCGCGGTTTGGTCATGAAGTCGCCTGAGAGACAGCAATTTCGGGATGACTTATTCTAACCCGTATCGTTTGCGGGAGTACTCCCTCAGACAGACCCACTCGGGGAGTACACCACAAGTACGCTTCTACTCAAACGAGATGCGAAGCACAAGTACACCATGCGTAGCATCTCGTTTGAGTAGAAGTGTACTCAGTTGTGGTGTACTCCCCAAATGGATCAATCAGGCCGAGAACATTTTAACGGCTCTCCGCCCGTTTACTGGCCCTGTTGAAATTGTCCATCCCAAAACAGTATGTTAGTCAAGTTTCCAGTCAACAGTGTTGTCCTATCACGTTAACCCATTCAGCCCGACGGCCGTATTTCCCAATTTTGGAGGCGTCATCTAATGACTCTGCACTAGTTGCAGGAGATGGATCGACCATGATAATTCAAGGGCAGTGCCAGATTAGCTTGGCGCCTGTCGGCGCCAAGCTAATCTGGCACTGCCCTTGAATTATCATGGTCGACCCATCTCCTGCTGTAGTGCGTCAGGGCTGAATGGGTTAAATACCACGTGGAAGTTCTCATAATGTGTTCTGATTTGTGATTTTGAACACTTCGGCTGTAGTCTGTTAGGTCGTAAATCACATTATAAGGACATGTATTGTCTTAGGCTAACATATGATGGCAGTAACTGTTGTTTTCCCTTAGCTTTTTGTCATTTCTTCTAAAAATTGTGAAAGAGACTGACTTTCACAAAATACGCAAAGATTTCTTAGCATCATGTTTTGTTCTCCCATGTGTACCTTGAACATGATTTTTTTCTCTTTTTGTTCCTTCCTTCCGGCCTTCAAGCACCGAAAGGCATTTCTTGTAAAAGTATCCAGATCATGCATGCATGTCTACTTGTTCGTGTACTGCATGTCTCGTTGATGTCTTCACATTCATTTAGTTCCACATTTGTCATCACATACACCGTACACGGCGCCTTGCTTCCTAGTGTATGTGTTCGGGGTTCGTCGGTATAGCTTTTGTGTACAGTTTTGGGGACGTTCGGATTATTACCAGTGGATCCCCCCCACCCACCCACCCACCCCCTCCACCTCCCCTCCACCCCACCCCCTCCCTTGATTCAGCTGTTTATACTGCTCGCTGGAAAGGGCGTGAAGCTGCTCACAAACCAGATAAGTGAGGCTAGCGCTGGTAGAACTGTACACATGTTAAGGGGAATTACTGGCTCAGCGCTGGACAGACACTGAAACAGTTAGATGCCCTGCCCCTGCCTATCAGGCACCCAATCGCCAGCCCACAGAAAAATACGTCAGGTATAGAACAAGACGATCATAATTATACATCCCTTTTAGGGCACCAAAGAAGAGATACAAAGACGGTCTCAAGAAGTCACTTAGTGCTTGCCAAATCGACCACCGCCAGTGGTCTTCGCTTGCTGCGGACCGTGACACCTGGCGCTCCACCATCTACAAGGCAGCCGTCTCCTTTGAGGACTCTCGCAGAGCTAACCTTAAGGACAAACGGCTCAGGAGAAAAAACCGAGTTGCCGTAACTCAGAACCCTGACCAGACCTTCCCCTGCAGCCACTGCGGTCGAACCTGCCTGTCCCGGATTGGCCTCCGCAGCCACGAAAATGCCTGCAGACGACGTGGGCAAGCCCTATAGAATCTTCGTTCGCGAAGTCAAGCCAAGATTAGATGATCGTCTTGTTCTATACCTGACGTATTTTTATGTTGGCTCAGTGGCGATTGGGTGCCTGATAGGCGGAGGCAGGGGATCTAACTGTTTGTCTGTCCAGCGCAGAGTTATTCCCCTTGGTATGTGTAAAGCTGCTCATCCGTTTCCGCTGAACGGTTTCGTCAGTGGCATTCAGTGGGCGTGGGTTAATCTAGACTGGTATACTGTCTTAAAACAGGATTTTATTTTCCTATATCGTTTTGAGAGGCAGTGAATTTTAAATACTTGACTGTCATGAACCTAAGACCTGTCGAAAGGCGCAACAGGAGATAACTCCTGTATCGACGATAGCTCATGGGGTGCTGACGAATATCAGCATCCCATGAGCTATCGTCGCTACAAGTTATGTCCCCGTCCGCTGTGACGTCTTAGGTTTTTCCCCCCACAATTATGTTGTTACTGTGGCTATGCCTCCATTCGCTTCATAAGACGTAGTTTTGTGTCTGTCTAAGGATGGTTTTGTAACCTTATGTCACTGCCTCCATTGAGATATGGTTTGCATTCAGTGGACATATTTTTTGCAGCACACTGGTTGTCTTCCAGGATTCGCTACCTTTTGTAGCGAATCGAGGGAAACATCCAGTGTCATGTTGCAGAACATGTATTTTTGCCGTCTCCCAGCGGTACAAATCTATCGTATGTCTGACTCAGCGATTTTAGCCGGAAAGTACAGAAAGTACCCCCCCCCATCCCCCCCATCCCCACCCCCCCCCCCCCCCCCCGGCCATAGCTATAGGCTAGGACTATACTAGATTTGTTATGGATGTTTGGTGATGACTTTTTCATTTTTTGCAAAGTGATGCAAGATTTTCTCCTCATGTGAATGGTGTTTGCGAAAGCAATATCTGTGATATGCCAGGAGCCAGGTAGTAGGGCAAGGGAATCTGTCAATTGTGCATGAGACGCCTAGTTCTGATTGAAATTGCATTTTGGCCGCACAATTTTTTTTAATTGAAATTGTAAATTGGACGACATTTTCAGTGAGATACATATTGCCTCGTGAAGGCAAAAGACATACCTTCAAAATCACGCCTTCCCAAAGTTAGTTTAAGGATCGTCTGAGCCAAGACCCGTGACTTCCCACAGGAATCCGGATATATGACGTATGTATGACGGGGTATAACGTATATATGACGTGGGTGTGTTAACGTATAATCGAAATGACAGGATTTAACGTATATATCACGGGATGTGACGTGTTTATAACTGGATGGGACGTATATTTGACGAAAGTGACGTAAATGCCACGCGCGTTAATTAACAAAAACGCTCTGCTCAGAAAGTGCTAGCTCAATCTTGTGACATTTGCAAACGAGTACAGCTGTGTCACAGAAACCACCAAACAATATTTCAGGAAAGCAGAAGGCATTTTCTTTTTTATTTTCCACGCTTTCCCTTGCCCACGAAGACAGGGCACTACTGACACACATGCGTGTGTTAATAGTCTGTTGTGGAATTGTTGGCGACTGAGTTTGATGTCGATGTGTGTACATTATGTAATATACATAATTATTATGAGGATAATTTGAATCATGTACCGTTCAGTGTGGATCCGTTTGGCTCCAACGATGCCAGGTGTACGCAGTGTTCCTATTAACCCTGTAGCGGTCGGTAGCGCTATTTGTGGAATCGCCTCGACAAATAGCGCTACCGACCGCTACAGGGTTAATTTTTACTACCGTTGTCTGTGTGTGTTTTATTTTCGGGTTGGTCTGTGATTTTGCACATTACGTCGCTATGCCGTAAAGTCCTACATCACAGACCAGCCTACACTTACTTGTTTGTGTACTGTTCTGTGATTTTGGACCTTAGGGTTGTATGCTGTAAGGTTCAGAATGACAGACCCCCCCCCCCTCCCCCACGCCCCAACACATACACACACACACACACACGTGTGTCCGTGTGGTTTCAAATAGTAGATGTGAAACATTGTACACGAGCTGTCACTGTAGATTGTCACTCAACATGCGTCTATAACGTCGTGCCGTGTCAGTAGAGTTTGATCGTGATCGGTGTATATTATAAATTGTCTTCTGTTGTTTTGTTGGGGTTTTTTTGTGGGGTTTTTGTTGTTGTTGTTGTTCTTGGTGGGTATACAGTAGTGGATAAGCAATTTCACCGGTTTGACTGCCCCATTTTGTGCTGACGGAACAGGAAACATTCTCAGGAAACTATAAAGCCTAAGAGCGCATTGTTTGAATAAACGTTTAATTCAGTAACGTTTTAATTTGATTTAACAACGCTGTTGATAAGCAATTAACACTCCTTTCTCCCGCGATATTTTTTTTCTTCTGCAAATTGAAGATTTTTTTTTTTTTTTTTTTAATTTTATGAAACAGTAACACCGAAAGATTTGTTGTGGTTTTGTTTTTCGTTGTGCAAAGTGCTTCGTGTCACACCTCTGTTTCAGACCAAAAAGAAATGTACGTTTTCTTTTTGATCCTTTTCTCCATGCGTGGTTTTTTTTTTTTTTTTTTTTTTTTTTTGTGTATGAATTTTCCAGTAAGCAAAAAGTTCTTCGGCCGACGCCTGCCGTAGTTGGCCAGCGCACGACTGTGCGCGGGCCAACAACGGCGGACGTTGGCCCTGAGACCATTCGCATACTGTAATTTCACATTTTTTCTTTGTCAGGAGAACAGATGAATAATTTTATTATCGATCCAATTTTCTGCGACAAGGCTCAGCCTCTAGGCCTCGCAGTGCTGAACATTGTCGCTTCCATAATTCAATTTTCAGCTTATTTCGTATAATTTCCCAAAGCGAGTATCCCTTTTCAACGCTGCAGGAAGCGGTTGGATATCGTGTTCTTCTTTGAACATTGTCTTGTTACAAAGTATCCTCCATTGAATACATTCTTTGTGATGGAAACGTTTTTATTGTTCACATAATGTCACCTGGTTCATTGTCTTCCTTTAATTAAATCTTCATTGTCTCCCTTTATGTCATCATTGTCTCCCTTTAAGTCTTCTTTGTTTCCCTTTAATGAAGTCTTCATTGTCGTCCATTTTTGAATGTATTTTGAACAAAGGCGTTCAAAGGACGTGTTTCGTTATGCTGACTAATACAGTAATAACTACAGTTAACTCATTCCAGACTTGCCGCTTCCGGATACGCGGCTTATGCCGCGTATCCGGAGGCGGCACGTCTCGAATGAGTTAACTCTAAGCCTCCGCATTTCAAGTTTTCATTTGTATAAGCCCTCCGGTCAGTGTATGAGAAATTCTTGAACCACCCCCCCCCCCCCCCCCCCAAAATACTCACAGCTCTCCAAAACAATCGAATTATAGGTTAGGCCACACTGCACAGACCCAGCAATACTACACTCAAAATGTTGCCTGGTGGCAGCTCGTCTGCGAAAAAACACTAACTGCATTGATGAACAAATGTATTTTCCAGAGTGGAACCGCTGTCAAAGGACTTGTTCACGTAGGAATACTGAAAGATACCTTGACATTTTCATACACTAGACACTAACCTAAACCGGAACTTGAAAGAAGCATTGTTCTATAGCCAGAAGAGTTGAATGCAAGGGCATTCACCCTCAACGCGGTTAACCCTTTAAGCCCTAAGATTCCATTTCTCAAATTTTGCAGGTGTTGCCTAACGACTATGTACCAGTTGCATCAGATGGCTTGACCATGATAATTCAAGGGTAGTGCCAGATTAGCTTGGCGCCTTCAGGCGCCAAGCTAATCTGGCACTACCCTTGAATTATCCATGGTCAAGCGGCCATCTCCTGCTGTAGGGATCCGGGGTTAAAAGGGTTAATATGCATTTCCTGTAACCGGGAAAATGGCTTTTCACAACAATCGTAGGTCTGTAACTGTTCACTCGTTTCATCTCATGACTTCGTAGAGGCCTAGATCCTCATGAGCCCACGCAGGGCTGCGGGGTCTCAAAAGAATCTGCACCTCCCGTCTGCATTTGCGGCCGGCCATGTCGTTCCTTAATCGGGAAAGGTCCTAATCACACATTCGATTTGCAATGAGCAAGTCGAAAATTGCGACAGTAGTGGTGAAATAAATGTGCACCGGTCTTTTGATCCAGTTTTGGACCTAGCGGCCGAGAACCACACGGTCCAACATCACGAACCAGCCCGCGCATCCTGACGTTAGCTTAAGTAAGTGTTGGTCATGTAGAGCGAAACACGTCTTTTCGAAGGCCGATAATTTTCAAGGATCAACGAGATCCAATACACAATAAAACCTGTTGGCTGTCGGTAGCGCGTTTTGTCGTGATGACTCCTGCAGAAACCATCGCGACACAAAGCGCTACCGACAACCGAAAGGTAAGTTGTTTTGTTTTTCAATGTCCTGTTTGACTTCCTAAATAAATGTATACTCTGTTGCTGTCACACGGGCTTATCGTTGTTGTTGTTTTTAATGTGTGGCTGTGTTAGCCGAGCATGAGGGTGTTGTGTGGTGGTGATTGTGGCAGTGTTTACGGGTGTGTCGGTCTGTGGGTTTGGTTCGTAGCCTTGGCGGCCCACGCAGAGCCAAATTCACAGAGGAATACACAAATTGTATAGCTATACTGCTGTTGTCATTGGTATTATTGTTGTTCGACATGCTGCTTTCTTCGACCACCTGGCACTAGCTTAGGCCTGTATAAGAATTTAATAATAATACCTATATAATGACCGGTTTGTTATTTTCTTTTTCTTCTTCTTATATTATTATTATTATTATTATTATTATTATTATTATTATTATTATTATTATTATTGTTGTTGAAGAACAAATTTTCAGACGGTGAGATGTCTTGGCGGAGACAGCATCAGCTTTATCTCACATGGATAGGGTTGTATCACATTTGGGGGATGGTGGTTGTCTAAATTTCTGTTACTCTGTCTCTCGTTTCTGCCACTGCCTATCTGAACTAATATCTGTCTGTTTGCCTTTTTGTCCGTCCGTCCGTCAGTTTGTCTGTCAGTTCAGCGCAAGTGACATGATCACTGCCCGTTTTATTTTGTAGCATGCAGGTTTTGGTAACGAGATATTCAACACCTACATGTAATAAATGGTCCGTTCAAAAGTTGCGATGTCCAAGCCTTAACACATTCGAGACGTGCTGCATCCAGATACGCGGCTAAAGCCGCATATCCGGATGCGGCACGTCTCGAATGAGTTTAAACTAAAAAGATGTGTGTTGAATTGTGATTGTGCACTTTCGGTTTCAAGCCGTAATGTCAAATACCACGGTCCAGCGGCACAACGTGATGCCGATTTATACGTGTGGGTGCAGATGGTTGTTTTGACCCTTACTCTGTCGGTAGCGGTTTCTGTCGTCATGTTGCAGGAATTATCGCCACTCAAACTCAGTGCTGCCGACAGCCAAAGAGTTAAGGCCCCGCCGCACATGCCGATTTCAGTGAGGCCGATTCTCGAGCAGTTTTCACTCGGAGTGTGATCGGGCCGGACTACAAAAACGTGTGCACTGCCACACTTTCCCGATTTAGCCGACCGGTTTGAACCGTATCGGTAATAAGGTCAAGGCCTGCTTCCTGTTCTGCAAAATGGCTGCTAGTTTTTGCCAGTGATGATGATGTGCTTGCATTAGCAGCAGTTTGGCATCATATTCGGAAGAGACGGGCAAAAAACATCACCTGCAACGAAGGTGGTATCTTCCGCCATTTTCACTCCACTGAAACGACGTGCTTCGCAAGACGCGCTCTGATTGGTTGAAGATTACAATCGGGGCCGATTCGTGTTGCAAAAATAGAGCAGTCTCTAAACACACCGGATTCCCAGCCGATTGGGATCGGATCGGTACATGACGTCATCCGATCGCAATCGGATCGGAATTTGCTACAAAATTGGGGCACAATCGGCATGTGCGGCGGGACCTTTAGAGAAGGTTGCAACTGAAGATCCCACCCAAGAAAATAATCATTTCTTCAGACCCCCGCGACAAGCTATCTTTATCAACAGATTTGTTTTGACGTTTATGTTTTATAAAGCAAAGTGTCAGAGACAACTGGTATCTAACTGACCAGCCGTCCAAAGAACGAGAAGTTGTTATGAAAGAAAAGCACAACAAAAAAATTAAACATGAAATATATATATATATATTATATATATATATATATATATATATATATATATATATATATATATATATATATATATATATATATATATATATATATATATATTAGCAACTTCTATACATAGTGCTCTTTTAGTAGACATACATGTGTAAAATTAAACATTTTTGTGTTTAAGCTGCTTGCGTTTCACTGTTAACTCATACGCAGACCTGCTTTCAGACACTGACACGGCTGATTGAATTAACTGCTTGCAATCAACAGCACCTAAATCAGTTCCTCCTGTGTGTGCAAGGGGCGCAAATTATCAGGAGCTCTGCAGAATGCAATGAGTCGCGATTTTTTTTTTTTTTTATAATTTTTTTTTGCTGTCAAAGATTGGTTTAGTTTACGCGTGCAAATTGCAAGAATCATCCTGAATTAACTATTTACTCACCGGGGAATAAATTTGTTTGTCTTTTTTATAAAACCCACTCAGCCCTGCTGCCCTGCAGCAGGAGATGGGTCGACCATGATAATTCAAGGGTAGTGCCAGATTAGCTTGGCGCTTGTCGGCGCCAAGCTAATCTGGCACTGCCCTTGAATTATCATGGTCGATCCATCTCCTGCAACTGGTGCATAGTCATTAGATGACGACTCCAAAATTTGGGAAATACGGCCGTCGGGCTGAATGAGTGAAACCATTATTACTTTACAAGTTACTCAGTTCTGTTAAGATTCCACCGAAGGACGAAATGGACCGGCCATGATAGTTTAGAGGTAGTGCCAAATTAGCTTGATAGTTAAAGGGTAGTGCCAGATTAGCTCGATGCCTGCCCCCAGGGAGTGGGGGAAGTGGTGGGGATGGATTGGGGGGGAGGGGGGGGGCGCCAAGCTAATCTGACACTACGCTTAGTCTGACACTAATTGGCATCACCCTTTGAGGCTAATCTGCTAATCTGGCACTATCCTTTATCTGACACTACCCTTGAACTATCATGGCTAATCCATCTCCCTTATGGTACACAGTGCTTGCAGCGGACTGACGTTGGCTAAATCTGCAGAAGGCATTAGGTGAAATAGTGAGTGCCTGGATGTGTGTGGCCTGCTCAGGCTGCCGTAACTGAAAACTAAATACTTCTGCTTTGAATTAATGGCACATGCGAAATCAATTCAGCCTTCTAGCTTATAACCTTACAAGTTAAACAGCACCCTTTTCTCGGGGGGGTGCGGGGGGGGGGGGAGGGGGGAGGGAGGGGGGTATTCATACATTTATTTGTTAAGTAACCTTACTGTGACGTGTGTTTGCAGCATCGCACAACCCTAAAGTCGGCTTTGAAAACACTTTCTTCAGCTTTGTGTGCTGTTTTCTACGTGCTTTTTACGATCTCACAGTCCGGATACACTTTACATTAATTGTAACCCTTTTAGCCCCAAGGTCCCATTTCTCAAATTTTGGAGGTGTTGCCTAACGACTAGGTACCAGTTGCAGGAGATGGATTGGCCATGATAATTCAAGGGTAGTGCCAGATTAGCTTGGCGCCTTCAGGCGCCAAGCTAATCTGGCACTACCTTGAACTATCATGGTCAGGCCATCTCCTGCTGTAGGGATCCGGATCTAAAAGGGTTAACTAACCCCAACATTTTTTTTGCAGCTGTCCACCGATTGACACTCCAAAGCGGCGCTGGGAGACACTGTCTCTCCGGCCTGGATCTAAACGTTTTCACCCTGTATCACGTCATCTCATGGTCTAAAGTTTTTTGCACGAATTAACCCCATACTGTTTGCCAAATGTTTGCAGCCTCCCACAGCCCCAAAACGCGGAGAAAGAAGCTGAACGCACGCATGAAAAGTTTCTCCCTGGACACCCCCGACCCTCCAAAACAACTCCTGAGCATTGACGAGACCACGAAGAAAAAGAGCAGTTCCTTTACTAACACCTGTTTTGGGGCAACAGGCATGTTTGGTTTTATTTATCATTGATGTGTGTGCTGGTCTTTGTGGTTCTGTGGTTTCCAGGCGTAAGGTCCAAAATCACAGCCCAGCACCTGTTCTGTTGACTGTGTATGTGGAGTTTTGTGTTGTAAGATATCGGAGTGTGTCTGGATGAGTTTGATTGATTTCAGTTCACAGTCGTATAGGAAGGCTTGATCACAGCGCTGCCAATTTCATATTGAAAAGATGTTATGACTGCTGTTGTTACCAGATTTAAATCCAGACTTACTCCGGAAAGTGGCTGTGTGGTTTGTCTTTGTCCCTTGGTGTGTGTGCGGGGGGAGGGGGCGGGGCAGGGGGCGATGAAGTATAATCAGGGCCGAATCACTTACATGTTTGGGGGGAGGGAGTCCCAAAAACAAAATTGAGAAATTAACCACCTGAAACGGACACCTAAAGCAGAGTTTTGACTGTTTTGAGTATGGCTTTATTTTGGTTTTTTTCACCAAGGTAAGCAAAGATCATCCTTAAGTGTATCAAAGTTTTATGTTGTAGTTTTTATGGGGGAAGGGGGGCCATGGTCCCCCCCGACCCCCCCCCCCTGGATCCGGCCCTGTATAATTTCTCACGATTCTACTGAATAAAGGGGGTGGTGGGAGAGGGGGCTGTCAATATGATATTTGTATTTGCTTTTGGCTAGTACACGATGAGTAGTACATCGAGTTATGTTCAGGACTCAGATTATTCAAAGACTCTTAATTCTTCTGCGTAAAAAAAGCCTTTGTGCGATTTTTTTCAAACCTGAAGAGTAAACACTTATTTTTTAATAATAATAATAATAATAATAATAATAATAATAATAATAATAATAATACAATATTTGTTATCTTTTGAAAAAGAAAATCGACAAGTCAGAATCACCTATAAATTCAAACTTTAGAATGAACAATTTTTTTTATTTTTCTTTCTCCGTTGGGTACTTCTTTAA
>BTPG01000006.1:43762181-44139950 GCA_036245525.1 Semisulcospira habei
GCACATGACGTTTTTGGTGTGCGGGACAGAAATTCTGGCAAAGAAGTAACAAGATATAAATGACGTCGCGTCTAGCTACGCAAACCTTGCTAGAGAACATCTTTTTGGCGCCAAAGCGCCGCGCGTGTGTGTGTGTGCGTGCGTGCGTGCGTGCGTGCGTGCGTGCGTGTGTGTGTGTGTGTGTGTGTGTGTGTGTGTGTGTGTGTGTGTGTGTGTGTGTGTGTGTGTGTGTGTGTGTGTGTGTGTGTGTGTGTGTGTGTGTGTGTGTGTGTGTGTGTGTGACAACGACTAGAGCCCGCTTTTGAGGACGGACAAGCTTGCCTTAGGATATTGTCCCTAGAAGAATTATCTCGGGACCTTTTCTTCGATTTTTTTTTATGAACATGCTCATTGGCGAGAAAATGACCGCTTCACAAAATCCGGTTGAGTCATACTGGAGTCCGTAATTGTTCTTATTTTTACTAGATATTTACAGATAGCCAGACAAAAGAGATGTATTGATTGAGTTCGTTAACCAGCATTGTACCTCTAGAACTTTTTGAGTGATAATTAAATGTTTTGGGAAAAACAAATATTTTTACGTTTTTGGAATTAATTTCACGAATTATATGATTTAATCTTAAAACAATTGAATCTTTTTTTACGAAAAAAAAAATCTTCACATTAATAATCGCATGATTTTTCGTATGTGGTATATACATAAGCCTACAGTATGTCTCGGCTGTCGGGTACGATTAGGTCAATTGTGACATGTATGCCCTAGGTGTGACGATCAGACAATGTTCTGCACCACTTTTTCGGAGTCATTTGTAAAACAGCTAACATAACTTTAATTTTTCTTTTTTAAAAAAACCCACCTATCTTCTCATTAATACCCGCATGATTTTTCATAAACAGTGTTTACCTAAGCCTGCTGTTTCTTCCGGCCCTGGGGTAGGATTAGGTCAAATAGGCCATAGGCGTGAAAATCAGCAAGAAAATTGCATAGTTGATTCTCTGATACGTCAAATGTTAGTACTGCGATGAGTGACGTATAACATAGAGTCGTCACTATGAACACAGCGTTGTGGGACTAATGATGCCATGACGTGAAGCTTGAAGTGACGTCATTTTGCTGCTCGTGCTATTCTTCTTCTTCAGAATAGCTATGCTACGCCATACCACAGAGCCTTACGAATTGCGGGAAGCGCCGTGTGTCCGTCTTTATTTGTGTGCGCCGACGTGTGTGTTGATCAGAGGTTGGCTTAGAGAGGAGGGAAATAGAACAACATTATAAGCCTAAAATTATGAACAACTCTGAATGCTCCTAAAAGATAAACGCATCTGAGCTCCAAACAATACGGTAGACTTTGGGATGAAATCCCCATCTTGTTGATTTCCGAAGTCTGTTGGCAGTTGTCTCAGAGGCGACTCGGACACCGTCACAATTGGCGTCGCACACAGTCAAAACGCAGCCATAAGCTCACACCGAGTGACTGGCGTTCGCGCTAACCCATTTAGCCCTGAGTCCCTACAGCAGGAAATGGATTAACCATGATAATTCAAGGGTAGTGCCAGATTAGCTTGGCGCCTGAATTAACCATGATAATTCAAGGGTAGTGCCAGATTAGCTTGGCGCCTGAATTGACCATGATAATTCAAGGGTAGTGCCAGATTAGCTTGGCGCCTTCAGGCGCCAAGCTAATCTGGCACTACCCTTGAATTATCATGGTCAGTCCATCTCCTGCAACTGGTACATAGTCATTGGGCAAGACTTCCAAAATTTGAGAAATGGGACCTTGGGGCTAAAAAGGTTAATGTGGAGTTTAACGTACAGAGGCTTATGAAGATTTTAAAAAATCCAGTAAGCAAAATGTCTTCTGGCCGACGCCAGCCGTAGCTGGCCCGCGCACGACCGTGCCGCGCGGGCCAGTGAAGACTGACGTCGGCCAGAGTCAGCACGTTTTGCTCATTAATTTGGGTATCGTCTTGGGAGCCACAGACCCTGCCCGCGCTTATGTCCGAGTTGACGATGTTCTGATGCTCGTAGTGCTGACGCCGCTGACCCGAGTGAAGCAGCGCAGCGTGCTGGCGCGCGAGACGACAGCCCCGCTTAACATCTGACCCTATTAATTAGCAGGGTCCACCAGCCCCTCAGAGTCCATCTCCGTGCCCCCGTCAGCCACCAAGAAGCGGTTTGGATGGAGTATGCGCTCCAGCTCCCTCGAGATCGAGGACTCGTCCAGGAAAGCCAGGAGTCACAGCGCTTCCCCAAACAATTCACCGGTAAGTCACAGTTAGATTAATTTCAGACAATTTAACTCATTGTGCACGAGACTGATACGGAATACCCACATTTTGGAGTTATCCTCTCAGGACTGCTTTGCAATTCAGGAGACAGATCGACCATGCTAGTTCAAGGGTGGTGGCAGAATAGCTTGGCGCCTATAGGCGCCAAGCTATTCTGCCACCACCCTTGAACTAGCATGGTCGAGCCATATTTTGCTGAGGTGTGTCGCGGGCAGAATGAGTTTAAAATAATCAGCATGAGAGTGCCTTCTTGACAAGGCCGGACAAAGCAGATTAAACTGAACGAAACTCGCTTAGTAATTTTGGAAGGATCTGAAATCACGCTTTACAACAAACACAAGGGAATTGCAACGTGCTTTTTGAAGAAGAAAAAAATCCAAATGACTCATTGCAGATAAGACAAATCAAACTTAAAATAACTGAAACATGTTTTTGGCCGTTCTTTTGACTCATTCTCTGCCGAAGAAAACTAACTAACGTATCCAAATGCAAGAGGCATAGATCCTCATGAGCCCCCGCAGTTGCGGGGGCTCATTAGGATCTAGGCCTCTTGCTGACACCAGTGTGTCTCTATTCTCCTTAGAATACTGGGGCACTGTGGCGCGGAGATATCAAAGATAAACACAATTTGTGTCCATTGGCAAGAAACGGGTAAAGCATCTGCATCCTTCAAGGACCTACACATTAGAATCGCCAATTAACCCTTTTAGTCCCGAGGTCCCATCTCTGAAATTTTGGAAGTGTTGCCTAAAGACTATGCACCAGTTGTAGAAGATAGATTGATCGTGATAATTCCATCTCCTGCTGCAGGGTCCCGGGGCAAAATGAGTTAACTCATTCTACCCCAGACACACCACAGCAAGATAAGGATCGACCATGATAGTTCAAGGGTGATGCCAGAATAGCTTGGCGCCTATGGGCGCCAAGCTATTCTGGCATCACCCTTGAACTATCATGGTCGATCTGTGTCCTGCACTAGAGTGCAGTCTTCAGAGGGCAACGGCAAAATTTGGGGATTTCGGTGTTGGGGTAGAATGAGTTAAGTAACTTTGCTGATTGTCTTCCTTTGTTTCTCGCAGAAATCGAAGAAGAAGGACATGGACTATTATATAGTGCTGTATCACTTCCGGGGGAAAGAGAAAGATGATATGGACTTAAGGTAAGTGATGGTATTATTATTATTATTATTATTATTATTATTATTATTATTATTATTATTATTATTATATGTGCTGGCTTTGCTGTACAGTTGACTGTGTTTACAGCGTGATCGGACAGACTTACTGCGCTAGGCTTTTTGTGAGGTCCAGACTGTGAAGACAAAAGGCAGTACGTTATTTGTTGTGAAAAGCGAGATGTTTACTGTATAACAATGAAAATCTCGCTTTCAGCAGCAATGTATTTACTGTCTTTTACCTGCAAGGGGCAAAGTTCTGTATTAACCTTTTGGGTGTCGGTAGCGTGTCCGGACGAGGTGATTCCTAAGGCATCACCTCGACCAAACACGCGAAAGCCAGCAAAAGGGTTACATTACTGTACCTATAACAAACTTATAGAAACACACGTAGATTCTTCTATCATTTTGCTATATCAGAAGTTTACTGTAACAGTTGTATGCATCCTCATGGTGGTGGTGGTAGTGGTGGGGGTGGGTCTGAAGGGGATGTGTGTGTGTGGGGGGGGGGGGGGTTGCTGCTGCAGTTGTTATATAAGTCCCTTCTATTTATAGAAGGGATTTTATAGGACGCGGGGTCGCGGTTGGGCGAATGTAATAGCATGTCCATGATGTCAAAGGCGGGCAGGCTAAACTTCTCACAATTGAAGTAACAAGATAAAACTTACGTCATGTCTAGTTACGCTAACCTCGATGCTGAACGTACATTTGGCGCGAAGCGCCGTATATGTGTATGTATGTATGTACGTACGTGTGTATGTATGTAAACAAGAGAATATCCGATATTTCTGTACCCACAAGCTTGAAACTTGGCGACTGAAATACTTTCTTACGTTGGTGGCTAAGAAAGCCTCCGAGCACATTGTAATTGAATGTCTCATTGAAGACATAAACAACCGTTTATAGGAAGTCGGTTGACCCAGATTAGAGTCCGTAATTTTTGTCATATTTTTTACTTGAACTTTTGCATATAGCTAGTTTGGAGAAAGACATTGGATGCGTTTGTTAGCCAGCTTTGTATCCTTTCAACTTTTTTAGTAAAACTGAATTATTCTTTTCAGAAAAGAATTAAAACACTAAAAAAAATTTGACTTCTAGAGAAGGTCAGACAGTGGCGGTGACGTAAAAGAGGCAACTCCGTCACCACGCAGACACTGACATAATACTCTAAATATGACGTCGTTCTCTCTCTCTCTCTCTCTCTCTCTCTCTCTCTCTCTCTCTCTCTCTCTCTCTCTCTCTCTCTCTCTCTCTTTCTCTCTCTCTCTCTCGCTCGCTCTCTCTCTCTCTCTCTCTCTCTCTCTCTCTCTCTCTCTCTCTCTCTCTCTCTCTCTCTCTCTCTCTCTCTCTCTCTCTCTCTCTCTCTCTCTCTCTCTCTCTCTCTCTCTCTCTCTCTCTCTCTCTCTCTCTCTCTCTCTCAGTCTCACACACACACACACACACACAAACATGCGCGCATCTCCAGGAGGAATAGATCCTCATGCGCCCTCCAGGCGGAGATGTTTGGAGCGCGCGCGCATGCACGCACTAACACGCACACACACATCGACGCGCTTTCAAAAGAGCATGCAGGTGACCCGTGTACTTAGTATATCATGTAGTTAGGTAAAGTCAACAATCTTTCACACAAATTATAGCAAGACTGAAATTGTACCGTGAAGTTCTAGTTTTGTCACCATTTTCTCAAGCCTATGAAGCGAAAGTGAAACTCGTATCACGTAAAATTACGTAAAAAATAAAACTTACGTCATGACAAATGACGTTTGACACATCAATGACGTGTATGTGCTGCGACACTTAAATAACTCACTGACGCATTATCAGATCTGCGAGACTTTTTCAATAGGAGATAATTCAACATCAGAATCGGGTCAAAGACAAAAGATAGATACCATTGACAGCGAGGACAGCTCTCATAATAGAAGGGACTTTGTGGGTTATGGTTCATCCGATCTTGTTGTCATTACCGTTGCTTTTGTTTGTCGTGTTTTTAACTGAAATTGTTCATTGAATGTTTGTCAATACCAGAGCGGGAACGAAAATCAATGTGACGAACAGCTCAGACCCCGACTGGTGGAAGGTACATCACTTTTTCTGCCTTGTCTTTTGCATATTACGTATCCATGGTGTTTGCATGCAGCCTTGTAAGTCACGGCGCGAAATTTGTCGCCTTTGATATTTCTGACGACATCTGGAACCTTTACGCCCAGCAGGAAATGCTCATAAGACATAAGACATAAGACATTTATTTACCAAGTAAAACGTTACAAGGATTTTTGTGTGACATGGCGACAGTAAAATACATCCTCTCTTGTAGGGCTGCACATGCATTTGTCGTGTCATAAGGCCCCGCCACACATGCCGGTTGTGCCCCGATTTTGAAGCCGATTCCGATCCGATTCCGATCGGATGACGTCATATATCCGATCCGATCCCAATCGGCTTTGAATCGGGTGTCTAGAACCTGCTCTATTTTTCCGATCCGAATCGGCCCCGATTGCAAGCTTCAACCAATCAGAGCGCGTCTCGCAAAGCATGTCGTTTCAGTTTGAAAATGGCGGAAGATCAGTACCACCTTCGTTGCCGATGTTTCGCCCGCCTCTTCTCGATTATGATTCAAAACTGCTGATAATGCAAGCACATCATCATCACTGTCCAAACTAGCAGCCATTTCGATTCAAACCGGTCGGCTAAAAAAAATTGTCGGGGAATGTGTGGCAGTGCACACGTTTTTGTTGTCTGGTCCGATCACACTGTGACTCCGATTCGAAACTGCTCAAGAATCGGCCTCAAAATCGGGCATGTGTGGCGGGGCCTATACACTCAGTTGGCGATGGTCCTGTATACAGCACTAAAAATAGGTAAACACAATATTACACACAAATCAGTCCTACGTCACAATCATGGAATCACGTTGTTCCATGGATGGTGATGAACTGAGGACAGCTTCTGGAAAGAAACTGCATCTGAATCGAGAGGTTCTGGCTTTCAAAGCACGAAACCGCCGACCAGAGGGCAGAAGCTCGAAGAGATGATTGGCTGGGTGTGACAGATCGAGAACGATCTTTCCTGGCTTCCGTTCCATACGCGTTTTGAAAATGGAGGCGACAGATGGAAAGTCGCAACCAGCTTGACGCCTTATGAAGATTCAAGATTCCAGAAAACTTTATTGTCTGTTTTAAAATAAATAAAACAGAAAATTATCTTTAGTTTCCATGCGCTCTGTTGTTTAACTCGTTCAACTCCGACACCCCACGGCACGACATAGATCGAGCGTGATAGTTCAAGGGTTGTGCCAGAATAGCTTGGCGCCCGTAGGCGCCAAGCTATTCTGGCACAACCCTTGAACTATCACGCTCGATCTCTTTGCAGAAGTGTAATACAGTCTTCAGAGGGCAACTGAGTTGACCGGTGTTTGAATGTGTTTATTTTCTGGTCGTGGAACAAAATGTGTTAATCAAGATAGCCTCGGATCACATATTCTGACCAAAATGTACCTAGTTTGTTTCGTTTTACTAGAAAACACAAACGTGTTGGTTACGAGGTTGATAGCAAAGATTTTGACTGAAGGTATGATGATCTGCCGTTACATGAGGTCCATTTTCGTATTTTCAAAGCAATTTTGTGCATTCAGACATTTCGTGCATTAGCACCTGTGTCATTGTCTAGTGCTGGTGACATTGCTGATTTCATACCTTTTCAAAGTTTGTGTTTATTGTTAAACCTGTAGAAAATAAACCAATCGGAAATGATATTTAGCCCGTTCTGTCTCATCAGAGCAATTCTGGAGCACTCCTGGAGGCTGAAGGGTTCAAAAGTCGAATTCGCCCATTTTAGTCACCATAACGAGAGAATGAAACACGATAATGGTTTTGTCAAGTCTGTCTCAGAAAAGACATGCCGCACGCACAAATTATCCCAGTGCGTTTGATTGATACAACGACAGCGCATGCGCAGCCGTAACTCCAAATAGGTGTGTATTGACCTACTTCAGATCCTAGAACAACGTCTGTTTGTTAGGGCTGGATGTAGGGCTGGATGTAGGGCTGGATGTGGATGTAGGGCTGGATGTAGGGCTGGATGATCGTTCAGTGCCAGATCACGCAGTCTGTGTTTCTGCAATCTTCCGACGGTTACTTCAACACACACATAAACCCACATGTCCCAGGAACATGGACTGATTCAAAGTGGTGTCAGCAAGAGGCATAGATCCTCATGAGCCGCCGCAACGCGGCGGCTCATGAGGATCTATACCTCTTGCAGGTGGGTGGTGTTCAGTTTTTCTCGGCACTGAACGGGTTAATGGAGCACGTGTAAGTTTTTTTAGCTGTTTTCAGGGCAAGTACAACGGGAGAGCAGGCTATTTCCCGGCCAAGTATGTGTTGCGCATCGAGCCCGGTCAGCATATATACCAGGTGCTGAGGACCATCAACCTGACAGAAACGGACGGGTTGAGTGGCATTCGACTGCACAAAGACCAGGTGGGTGAGATGCGAGCAGAGACAGTCAGATCTGTGTAAGCCGACCACCCCCGGTACTATCAAACAGATGCGGTCGCCTTACACGGGGTTATCTAAACAGCAGAAAGATGACCATGGGACCAAAAATGGGTGGTGTGGTTAGACAGATGACCGCCTTATACAGGTGGTGGCCTAGACAGGTTTGCTCTCTGTCCTTATTCACGCCGACAGTCTGTGCTAATACAGTTAAGCCTGCCTCAGCCAGTAGTTCTGTGCTCCAGTATACGGCGATATCAGATACATGACGCGATACCAGATAATATATATGACGCAATTCTAGATATACGACGCAATACTAAAAACGTTTAGGGCTTAAGATCTTTTGTCCACCACGAAGGTGATTTCAAATACGTGCACCGACATAGGGTCTGAACAAATTTTGACCCCAGTTGGATTCAAACCCGGGACTTTTCCGACGAGAGACGAACGCTCTACCACCGAGCCACCCAGCTCCCCGACGCGATAGTAGATATATGACGCGATACCAGATATATGACGCGATACTAGATATATGACGCGATACCATATATATGACGCGATACCAAATATATGACGCGATATAAGATATATGACGCGATGCTAGATATATGACGCGATACGATATATGACGCGATACTAGATATACGACGCGATATCATATATATGACGTGATACTTGATATATGACGCGATACCAGATACATGACGCTATACTAGATAATATGACGCGATACCAGATATATGACGCGATACTAGATATATGATGCGATACCAGATATATGACGCGATACCAGATATAAGACGCGCATAGACGTCTGCCGCCAGATACAGGAAACTTTTCCATGGCAGCAACCACCAGCCAGCATGTTTTAACTCATTCGAAACGAACGGCATCCGGATACGCGGCTTAAGCCGCGTATCCGGATGCCGTTCGTTTCGAATGAGTTAACAGGTGCATCCTTCCAACGTTGTTTTGAGTGTTTAATGGTTAATTTGACACCCCTCGTCCCTCCAGTGTTCACCGTCTCCCTGCTCTGTACTATATCAGCCAAGTCTTGTTTTCAGTTTGTTTGGTGATTGTGAAAATAATCTTTTGAGACGGAAATATATAGTGAACTTCCACGTTGTCAGGTTGTCTGCTGCTTGAGTACTTGTTACGTCATAAGTACGTCATACGTCATCGTGATTCTGGACCTTACGGCCGGCTTTCCATTTTGTAATCCAGGCCAAACAGATGACTGCCAAGCGTGTAAAATGCAAAAAGAAATGCGCGTAGAAATGACGGTTACAACACTATTTATTAATATTTCAGTTTCACACTATACAAACAGGTAGACAATTTGCTACTTATCTTTTCGTAGACCGCAGAAAGAGCAGATTAGTTATTAGTCGTAATAGTCGTAGCAGTAGTAGTAGTAAAAGTAGTATTGTATCATTATTAGATTACGTATCTTCTTAAAGTACCATTACGAGTAAATTTGAAGACACATTTCAGGCGGCACCATTTGTGTCGACACACCTAATGTACTTTAAGACAGCAGTTGGGACAAGCAATAAAAGCACACGTGCAATCGCACTTATTCTGCGCAGCCGTTAACGTGTCAATTTATTTTTAGCTGTATCTCGTACTTAAATCGTTGTATTTATAGAACGGAGTGTAGTCATTGTCAAGTTACTTGATATAAAGACCACGTGTGCTGAACTGGATTCTCCTGTTAAATGAACCATAGCTAGACCTGTGTGTAGCGTGGCGTAACCATCTGTTACAGAAGTGTATCTTTGAACAGTTACGGCGGTAGTCGTCCTTCAAGTCTGCCTACTGATGACGTGTGTGTGTGTGTGTGTGTGTGTGTGTGTGTGTGTGTGTGTGTGTGTGTGTGTGTGTGTGTGTGTTAGTGGGTATGGTGTGGTGTGGTGTAGTGTGGTGTGTGTGTGTGTGGGGGGGGGGGGGGATCGTGTATGTACACATACATAACCAGTGTTTTTGTGACTGGTTTTGTTTTTTTTATTTTGTTAATATTTATTTATTTGTATTTTTATGTGTGCATTATGTCTATAAAAAATAAAATAAATAAGTAAACTGATAAACATTGTAAAGTGCCTATTGCTCCGTCAGGAGGTTAGGCGCTATATAATATTATTATTATTATTATTATTATTATTATTATTATTATTATTATTATTATTATTATTATAACGGATGCTGAGTTGACTAGTGTTTGAATGTGCTTTTTTTCTGGTCTTTTGCAGATTGTCTTCCAAGTGAATCCCGAGTCAGGGGGGATGATTCATGTCAAGTCTGCCAGTAACCGAGAGTGCTTCTGTCCCGTTCATTTTCTTGTCGAAGTCTGACACGGGCACATCTAGCTCTGTAGCATACCTAGTTGCATCGCCACTGCTAAGCAACCGTCTCCAAGAGACACAGATCCTCATGAGCCCCAACAGTCTGCGGGGGCTGATGAAGACCTACACCTCTTGCCACCGGCCATGGCCGACCCGCTTTCATTTGCTTTAAGTCTGAAACTTGTTCATTTAACTCTATGGTACCTCTAGCTTCGTACTATCTACTGCTAAGCAGTAACCAAGTACAAGAGACATAGATCTGCATGCGCCCACCGCGAACCGCAGGGGCTCATGAGCATCTATGGCGGCTTCTTGCTGGCCGCCTCAGTTTCAACTTGAACGTATATCAGGTCGTCTGTACCTGAAGCAGACGATCCCAAATTGAAGTTCTAACAATGTTCTTGGGGTGGACAGGCGGGTTTGCGCACAGTGAGTTATAAGTTTATGTTATAGAACTAGGCGGCTTTCACAACCGTTCACTCTCCATACCTGCGGCGCCTTAACCCTTTAAGCCCCAAGGTCCCATTTCTCAGATTTGGGAGGTGTTGCCTACCAGTTGCAGGAGATGGATTGACCATGATAATTCAAGGGTAGTGCCAGATTAGCTTGGCGCCTGAAGGCGCCAAGCTAATCTGGCACTACCCTTGAATTATCATGGTCAGTCAACCTCCTGCTGTAGGGGGCTAAATGGGTTAAGTACGCCTTGAGACGTCTACAAACGCAGGATTTTTCCCCGGGCAGATGACTAAAATGGTCGCCGAAAATCATATTTCCCCTGCATACCTTCATCGCAGTCATTCCGACCCAAATTTCACTTTTTATTTTCTATTTATTTACATTTGGTGGTGCTTTTGAAAGAGTTACTGTGGAAATAACGAGTGTACAAATGAATGACTACACAACCTAGAGTAGAAATCGACGAAGGTACATATAATATATGAATAATTAACACCTCACAAAATTGTAAATAGAGTCAGGCTCCGTAAATGTGTTTGTTGCGGAAAACACACCACGTCGGTGGTATGTGGCCAGAGGGCTGACACAAGCCAATGTACCACGGAATTGCAGACCAAACAATACAACAGTACCAGTTAAGCGTCTCAAATACATGGAGGTTGCCGTGTTATTTCCTTGCCTTTCAAAAATAGCGGTGAAAGAAACACGCTTCGAACTAACAAGGACAATGCATTAAACATTCCCCCCCCCCCCTCCCCTGTCCCTCTTCAGTGCCGATAAAAAAAAGGTGAACACGAACAAACTGCAAGAGACATAGATCTATGCTTCTTGCTGAGACCAATTTGCATTCATGTCCCTTGGGCGGTTGTGTCCCTTGGGCGGTGGTGTCCCTTGGGCGGTTGTGTCCCTTGGGCGGTTGTGACGCTTGGTCATTAAATGAACAAATATTTCAGAAACACGTTATGAGTCAAGAGGCATTAATTAGGTAGGCGCGTGCTTTGTCCCTGTTATTCTGATGGTAGGCGCATGCTTTGTCCCTGTTATTCTGATGGTAGGCGCATGCTTTGTCCCTGTTAATCAGATGAATTCCGACCCACCACCATTTTACAGCAGTGGTGTTGGGTGTGTTTGTGCTAAATACAATCCTCTGTCTGTGCAAACATCGCAACAACAAACAAACAAAAAAAAAATGACGTGTACCGCTCTTTTGTTGCATTTTGCGTCTTTCACGCCCAGCGCCGAGTTGGACAGATCATGGCTAGACCATGATAGCTCACAGTACCCCAGCAGCCCCGATGTGTCCATCCTTTTGTTTTCTAGATAGCCATTAAACGTCCTGGTCTGTGATTTTGAACCTTACGGCTTGCAGCCGTAAGGTTCAAAGTCACAGATCAGCATTCAAATCACGAATATAAACAAAAAAAATCAAAGAGTAGCAGTTTTTGGTGGCACCTCACATCATTGTACATACTCTGTAAATCTGGTTTATCTGATGACCTGTGTATGAAATAATTTAACGCAATATTTTACTGTTCAATTTTTGTTGTTGATGTAATTTTCTTTTTTATTCATTTATTTATTTAGTTAGTTATTTACGTATTTATCTATATTATTTTATCGTATTGTATTTGTTTATTTGCTGTATTGTATATTTATTTACTTATTTATTTATTTATTTTTCATTTAATTAGTGTGTGTGTGTGTGTGTGTGTGTGTGTGTGTGTGTGTGTGTGCGTGCGTGCGTGCGTGTGTGTGTGTGTGTGTGTGTGTGTGTGTGTGTGTGTGTGTGTGTGTGTGTGTGTGTGTGTGTGTGTGTGTGTGTGTGTGTGTTAAACTTTAGCGGTGTACTGTTGTGCTCAGAAAAGTACTGTACGATGCACTTTTCGAGCAGTCTTTGTACAAAAATGATTTCTTTGCGGAAAAATACAGTTTATCTCAATCATTTCTGGCTCCATGTACGGGCGGATGGAACGCTTATGGTAGCTTAGAGATTGTGCCTGGATTCGCATAGCACCTTTCCAGTCGCCAAGCTAACCAAGCACTACCCTTGAGCTAGCACAGTCCAGTCATCTCACGTTTTAATCAACCACTTCCCGTCAGCTAGAACAGCCTGTGAAAGACGAATAGTCAGTTTTGATGCATACGATTGTTGAACTGCTATATATATGTACATATTCAATGCAACATGCCGCTCTCATGTGATATGAACTGTTGGTTGCTAAATATCCAAATGAGCTTTCAACATAACTTTACATTGTGATTGGAATAACAGACATTTTAACCTTTTGGCTGCTGGTACTGGTTTTGATCGGGATGATTCCTAAAGAAGTCCATCGCGAAAAAAAAACCCGCTACCAACAACCACAAGCGTAACCCTTTGTCCCGTGTCTCAAATTTTGGAGGGTTGACTAACGACTATGTACCAGTTGCAGGAGATGAATTGACCATGATAATTCAAGGATAATGCCAGATTAGCTTGGCGCCTTCAGGCGCCAAGCTAATCTGGCACTATCCTTGAATTATCATGGTCAAGCCATCCGCTGTAGTTATCCGGGACTAAAAGGGTTAACCAGCCCCCTTGTGCACTTCAGTGACCGGTACTGTAAACAATATTGTTGGCTAAATGCACAGTGAGGGTGAAGATCTTTGATTATCACTTAGACAATTGTTATTTACGTTTTTTCCCCGCTGGTCGGAGGTTTTGTAGGCTGTCGTGAAGTTGTTTTTGTGTCAATCTATTTTAGTTTGGTCTGTTCTGCGGTTTCTGTTTGAAATTTTGAGATGCTGAAGACACTTAAGTGAGAATATTCAGGTTCGCGAATTCATTGTCAAAAGATGGCATTTGTCAGCGGTACAAAAGGTCCCCCCACTTCCGTAGAGAAAGAACAGATCGAGGTCCCAAACAGACAGGGTGAAGTAGGTCTCTGTCTGAAGCGAACGATAAAACATTTGATAGACTCCGTGTGCGGTGCCGCCGTCATCATGTCCGGCTTCCACTCGCCGGTCAAGCCGCTGCACGTTTTGACTGACAGTTTTCAAGGACTCTGGAAAGCTTTATTCACACAGCTCTAACATGTGCAAGCGGCTCGCACAAGAAATGTGTAGACGTTAACACATTCGAGACGTGCTGCATTCGGATACGCGGCGTAATTGCGTGTGCGTGCCTCTTGCATGCAATAGCAGTGTACTTCTGGTATACTCCTCGAGCGAGATTATTTGGGGAGTACCTCCGCAAATGGTATGGGTTGATCTGTTGTTGGTTAATTGCTAATTGCAACGTTTGTCAGTGTTTTGTGCATTTTCAATTATATTTCAACGTAAGAAAGCTTAAACTTGAACCTCATGTTGTTGTTTTTTGTTTTTATTTTATTTTTTCCTAAAAAAAACTGTATTTATGCCACGAAGGGGCAAGTCCAATTTCAATTTAGAAACGGGATATTCACTGCCATTTTTATCAAGTACACAGAAAAGGCTGTTGGTGGGTTTATATTATAAGGCCACTGTCGTTCTGATTATGTTCCCCTAAGATTTAATTTTCTGTGTTTTTGTTACGTATTTTTATTTTGAGGTTTTAATCTGATTTTATGTAATTCAGTACATGTACCAGTTTATGCACATCATTCCAGTGATTTCACACAGTCACAGTTGTTAAGTGTTGCACACCGCATTGCATTTGTAAAATAACGTCCTGTATTTATTATGTATTATGTAAATGAGTGTACATGCATGTAGGTCATGTCGCAGGGAATGAGACAATGAATTTGATTGATTCCCTGACAGAATATGGTAGCTTTGAATACTATGTTGTGCATAAATAAAGTAAATGTGTCGTGTGCTGGGAGGTTGGCAAGCACAGATCAGAACAGGAATGACTCGATGATACTGGGTGATCGATTGATTGATTCTCTGGCACGGGGTTGTTGTTGTTGATGTTGTTTTTGTTTTTTGTTTTGCTATTTTCAAACTTTGTAAATAATGTAAATAATCCAGTAGTACTCTGTACATACTCAGTGGTATAAGTTAAAATCGCGCATGTGAAAAAAGAAATGAATGAAAATTAATTGTCTCTCTGTGTTCAATCATTTGTAAATTGGAGTCATCGTTTCTCGTGTAAATGATACCTAACTGCCTGACGTACAATTATGGGTCAGAAAGTGGCAAGAAGCCTCATGAGCTCCCGCATCTTGCGGGGGCTCATGAGGTTCTATGTTACTTACAGATGGTCATGCTCATCGCTGTCAAGGTTGCCTTCTTCAGGCGAAGTTTCGAGTGCTAAATTACGCCAGTGAACGGGGTTCTCAATGTTTGTCCTACCTTAACCCGTTCTCCCCCAGACACACCACAGGAAGATATGGATCGACCATGATAGTTCAAGGGTGATGCCAGAATAGCTGGGCGCCCATGGGCGCCCAGCTATTCTGGCATCACCCTTGAACTATCATGGTCCGGATCTGTGTCCTGCACTGCAATGCAGTCTTCAGAGGACAACGGCAAAATTTAAGGATTTCGGTCTTGGGGTAGAATGAGTTAACAAAGACGTTCCCACCCGACTTTTCACAAGCCATGTGATTAGTCACACGTAACATAGGTGTCGTTACAGCCCTTTCACCCATGACGAAACTCTCATACCTAACAATGCAGAAGAAGAGCAGATTTGTTACTTTATGTTATACAACAATTAGACTTTGTAAGTTTATTTGTCCTTTTTTTGTGCAGCGTTACATACATAGCAAACGACACCTAGAACATGATTGTATGAAGGCGATATCACAAAAAATAACCCTTTATTGCCTGGACAAGGTCGCTTAACAAATCGTGTTGTCATTCCAGACAAAAAAGGTCAGTTTTGTGTACAGAAAATGGTCCTTCTCGCAAAGTGGTGGCTGATAACTCGCGTCTGTGATAAAATGTGTGCGTTTCTGTGTCATTTCATTTGCAGTTTTGTCCATAAATTGGACACGGACGCTTTTGCTCTTAATAGATCACCGTTGTCGCTACGAGCGTGTGTTTTTTTTTTTTTTTTTTTTTTTTTTTGGTGTGTGCGAAGAACCAAACACATGCTCGCAGCGACAACAGTGAACTACTAAGATGAAAATAAGACCAAACAATCCTTTGCCTTCGTGTCCACTTTAACTCATTCAGCCCGACGGCCGTATTTCCCAAATTTGGGAGGCGTCATCTAACGACTATGCACCTGTTGCAGGAGATGTCGGCGCCAAGCTAATCTGGCACTACCCTTGAATATTATCATGGTCGACCCATCTCCTGCTGTAGTGCGTCAGGGTTAATTCGTTTGTTCTTGCAGCCGCCAGTTGCTATACATAGTACGGATAGCTGCAGGCATAAGAGAGTTCAGCATTTAACGATAAACATACATTGAAATCGTGGCTTTAAATTCTGAGAGTTTTGTCATTTCATTTCATCGTGCTGTTTTATTGTTTTCAAAATGATCATTCACTCAGTCAGAGCAGTTAGGTCCAGAATCAAAAGACCGGCATATGTATGTTTTGTGTGATCAGTATTTATGGATCGACACTTGAAGTTTTGCGGGCTCGTTTTTCTTCAGTATTAGGCTTTTAGTTTCAGGATAACAGTGCGTTTTTGTTTGTTTTTTGTGTGTTACCTTCACGATTAATGTTTTACAATTTTTGGGTCAGTCAGTGTGTGATTTGTTCAGATCAAGTCCTCAGTCATTGTCCGGGTTGTGCCCGCTGTTTGTATTTTCGATCATAGTTTTTGTGTTTGTCTGCGTGTCACTAAATCACCGACTTGCACACACTTGGCACTTGACTAAACACTTCACATCTCACATTGAAATACATATCGTTATATCCCACACTGGTTGCCACCCTCGATTGGCTGCTGCGGCAGCGAATCGAGGGAGGCAACCAGTGTGGTATATAACGATATGGCCGCGAATCGAGGGAGACAACCAGTGTGGGATATAACGATATGGCAGCGAATCGATGGCGGCAACCAGTGTGGGTTATAACGATATGGCAACAAAATCGAGGGCGGCAACCAGTGTGGGTTATAACGATATGGCAGCGAATCGAGGGCAACAACCAGTGTGGGTTATACCGATATGGCAACAAAATCGAGGGCGGCAACCAGTGTGGGTTATAACGATATGGCAACAAAATCGAGGGCGGCAACCAGTGTGGGTTATAACGATATGGCAGCGAATCGAGGGAGGCAACCAGGGTGGGTTATAGCGATATGGCAGCGAATCGAGGGCGGCAACCAGTGTGGGATATAACGATATGGCAACAAAATCGAGGGCGACAACCAGTGTGGGTTATAACAATATGGCAGCGAATCGAGGGCGACAACCAGTGTGGGTTATAACGATATGGCAGCGAATCGAGGGCGACAACCAGTGTGGCGGTTATAACGATATGGCAGCGAATCGAGGGCGGCAACCAGGGTGGGTTATAACGATATGGCAGCGAATCGAGGGCGACAACCAGTGTGGGATATAACGATATGGCAGCGAATCGAGGGCGGCAACCAGGGTGGGTTATAACGATATGGCAGCGAATCGAGGCCGGCAACCAGTGTGGGTTATAACGATATGGCAGCGAATCGAGGGAGGCAACCAGTGTGGGTTATAACGATATGGCAGCGATTCGAGGGAGACAACCAGTGTGGGATATAGATGACAGCGAATCGAGGGAGACAACAAGTGTGGGATATAACGATATGGCAGCGAATCGAGGGCGACAACCAGTGTGGGATATAAATGGCAGCGAATCGAGGGAGACAACCAGTGTGGGTTATAACGATATGGCAGCGAATCGAGGGCGACAACCAGTGTGGGATATAACGATATGGCAGCGAATCGAGGGAGACAACCAGTGTGGGATATAGATGGCAGCGAATCGAGGGAGACAACCAGTGTGGGATATAACGATATGGCAGTGAATCGAGGGCGACAACCAGTGTGGGATATAGATGGCAGCGAATCGAGGGAGACAACCAGTGTGGGATATAGCGATATGGCAGCGAATCGAGGGCGACAACCAGTGTGGGATATAGATGGCAGCGAATCGAGGGAGACAACCAGTGTGGGATATAGCGATATGGCAGCGAATCGAGGGCGACAACCAGTGTGGGATATAACGATATGGCAGCGAATCGAGGGCGACAACCAGTGTGGGTTATAACGATATGGCAGCGATTCGATCGAGGGCGACAACCAGTGTGGGATATAACGATATGGCAGCGAATCGAGGGCGACAACCAGTGTGGGTTATAACGATATGGCAGCGATTCGATCGAGGGCGACAACCAGTGTGGGATATAACGATATGGCAGCGAATCGAGGGCGACAACCAGTGTGGGTTATAACGATATGGCAGCGAATCGATCGAGGGCGACAACCAGTGTGGGATATAACGATATGGCAGCGAATCGAGTGTTTTAATGTCTTGATCATTCCATCTTTGATGGGCATTGTTCCGTCGTCCATGCGGCGTGTACGCGTTGACTTGTAAATGTGCGCTTCATATTACACTCAGTCAACCAAAGGCGGCTGTCACGCGCACACTGGTGTGCTACATTAGTACAGACGGTTGTCGGCCTCGAGTGAACTGTACCCTCGCGAGCCCGTTGAGTTCACTTACTTTCCGTCACGATGGTTCTCAGCGGCGCTTATCTCTGAAGTCTTCCCAGTTGTGTCAATTTTGGTCTAGTTCTCTGTTGATGTCCTTCACGTCTGCACACTGCCTTTCTTGACACCTCTGCTAAGAAGGCCGCCGTCGATTGTTTTGTGTCGTTGGCTCTGATCTGGAAATGCTCCCTCTGGCTTTTCGCCTCGTCTGATAGAGGTATGCCCATTCGTAGACCCTGTGTGCTTTCTGCCTTGCCAGCGAGGGTGTCCGCTCGACCATTACCCTGGACTCACGGCTCCAGCATGTCTTAGACAGCTGATCCAAATCCCTAAACAACTACGCTCCTACCTATAGTCTCCAACTTACTTCACCCCTAAACTCCTTCCCGCTCCCTCCGCTCCGCCTCCGACCCTCTCCGCCTCCTCATCCCCCGCACCAAACTCAGCACTTTCGGCCCCCGCTCCTTCTCAGTATACGGTCCATCCACCCACTCTCTCTCCGACAGAAACACTCTCAGTCTCTCCTCCTTCCAGTCCGCCCTCAAAACTCACCTCTTTCAACAGTTCTAGCACTATATCAGGCGTGGGCTTCATGGTGAAGACCCCCATTGCGACTAAGTTGGAAATCCTACCAACGGGTCACTCCGACCGCATCATGTCCATGCGCCTCCCACTGAGACACCAGCAATACGTCACCCTTCTCAGTGTGTACTCCCCAACCCTCCTGGCAGAGCCTGCAGAAAAAGACAAGTTCTACTCTGACCTGCGCAGCCTCCTGCAGAGCACCCCTGCAGACGACAAAGTCATCATCCTTGGCGACTTCAACGCCAGAGTGGGCCAAGACTCTGAAGCCTGGAAAGGAGTCCTCGGCAAGCATGGCGTTGGGAACTGCAATGACAATGGTCGCCTATTGTTGGAGCTCTGTGCAGAGCAGCAACTTGTCATCACCAACACTACTTTCCAGCAAAAGGACAGTCGAAAGACCACCTGGATGCATCCTCGCTCCAAGCACTGGCACCTTGTCGACTATGTCCTAGTGCGTCAGAGGGACCGCAGTGACGTCCTCCTCACCAGAGTGATGCCCAGCGCAGAGTGCCACACTGACCACCGCCTTGTTCGCTGCAAACTCAGGCTCCGCCTCAAGCTGAAACCCAAGAAAGGGGGCCCCTACAAGAAAAAGCTTGATGTTGCCAGCCTTCAGCGTGACGACAAGAAAGCTGCCCTTCAGGCCGATTTACAGCGCATGCTCAAAGACACAGTTGATCCAGCAGACTCCTCCCCTGAAACACTCTGGGAACAACTGAAAACTGCTATTGTAAAATCCTCTGTGGAAGTCTTGGGCTTTGCTAGAAAGAGGAACAAAGACTGGTTTGACGAAAACGACGTAGAGATCCAGGAACTTCTAGCAAAAAAAAAGAGCCGCCCACCAGGCCCACCTAGCCCAGCCTTCCTGCCCTGTGAAGAAGTCTGCCTTCCGCCTCATCTGCAGCAGTCTCCAGCTCAAGCTTAGAGAGCTCCAGAACGAGTGGTGGTCCAGACTCGCACAGAGGACCCAGCTCTGCGCTGACAACGGTGACTACAGGGGCTTCTACGAAGCACTGAAAGCAGTGTATGGCCCTAGGCACCTGGTACAAAGTCCCCTGCGAAGCGCTGATGGACAGGCACTCCTCACAGATAATACCTCCATCTTGAACCGCTGGTCGGAATACTTTCAGGACCTCTTCGGCGCTGAACGCACTGTTCAAGAAACAGTCATCCTCCAAATCCCACACCTTCCACTAAAGGTTGAATTGGACGAACCGCCCACCGCCGAAGAGACCCTCACAGCCATCCACCAGCTCAAGAGTGGCAAAGCAGCAGGCATTGACGGAATCCCGCCAGAGATCTGGAAACATGGAGGCCCAGCACTGCAAAACAAGCTCCACGACCTCTTTCTCTGCTGCTGGGAAAAAGGAACACTACCAAAGGATCTCCGTGATGCAGTCATCATCACCCTGTACAAGAACAAAGGAGAGAAGTCTGCCTGCTCTAATTATCGTGGAATTACCCTGCTGTCCATTGCCGGGAAAATTCTCGCAAGGTTGCTCCTGAATCGGCTGGTACCTGCCATCGCTGAAGACCACCTCCCAGAGGGCCAGTGTGGCTTTAGAGCCAACAGGAGTACCACCGACATGGTCTTTGTGCTGAGACAGCTTCAGGAGAAGTGCCGCGAGCAGAACAAAGGGCTGTACGTAACGTTTGTCGACCTAACAAAAGCGTTTGACACTGTGAGCAGGCAAGGTATGTGGCAGATCCTGGAGCGACTAGGTTGTCCCCCAAAGTTCCTCAACATGATCGTCCAGCTCCACGAGGACCAGCAAGGCCAGGTCAGACTAAACAGTGACCTCTCAGAACCATTCCCCATTCGCAACGGCGTGAAGCAAGGCTGCGTGCTGGCACCGACCCTCTTCACCATCTTCTTCAGCATGATGTTGAAGCAGGCCACAGTGGACCTCGACGATGACGACGCAGTGTACATCAGGTATCGTCTCGATGGCAGCCTGTTCAACCTCAGACGACTGCAGGCTCACACGAAAACCCTAGACCAACTGATTCGTGAGCTGCTCTTCGCTGATGACGCTGCCCTCGTTGCACACACAGAGAGAGCCTTGCAGCGCATTACGTCCTGCTTCGCAGATGCCGCCCAGCTCTTTGGACTTGAGGTCAGTCTGAAAAAGACAGAGGTCCTTCATCAGCCAGCACCCAAGGAAGAGCATCGCCCTCCCCACATCACCATCGGCGAGTCCGAACTGAAGTCTGTACACCAGTTTACCTACCTTGGCTGCATCATCACGTCAGACGCCAAGCTGGACAAGGAGCTGGACAACAGGCTGGCAAAAGCGAACAGTGCTTTCGGGCGACTATTCAAGCGGGTGTGGCACAACCAACAGCTGAAAAAAGGCACCAAGATCAGCGTGTACAGAGCTGTCGTCCTCACCACCCTGCTGTACGGTTCCGAGTCCTGGGCCCTCTACCGCAGCCAACTACGACTCCTCGAACGCTTTCACCAGCGCTGCCTGCGTACCATCCTGGGCATTCACTGGAGTGACTATGTCACAAACGTCGAGGTCCTTGAACAGGCGGAAACTGTGAGCATCGAGGCTTTGCTGCTGCGGACACAGCTTCGCTGGGCGGGGCACGTCTCCAGGATGGAGGATCATCGCCTACCCAAGATCACTCTGTTCGGCGAGCTCGCCACTGGACACCGAGACAGAGGGGCACCAAAGAAGAGATACAAAGACGGTCTCAAGAAGTCGCTTAGTGCCTGCCAAATCGACCACCGCCAGTGGTCTTCGCTTGCTGCTGACCGTGACACCTGGCGCTCCACCATTCACAAGGCAGCCGTCTCCTTTGAGGACTCTCGCAGAGCTAACCTTAAGGACAAGCGGCTCAGAAGAAAAAAACAGAGTTGTCGTAACTCAGAACCCTGACCAGACCTTCCCCTGCAGCCACTGCGGTCGAACCTGCCTGACCCGGATTGGCCTCCGCAGCCACGAAAATGCTTGC
Source organism: Semisulcospira habei (assembly GCA_036245525.1). Taxonomy (NCBI): domain Eukaryota; kingdom Metazoa; phylum Mollusca; class Gastropoda; family Semisulcospiridae; genus Semisulcospira; species Semisulcospira habei. The sequence continues at coordinate 43,784,100 of BTPG01000006.1, forward strand.
AGACGACGTGGGCAAGCCCTATAGAATCTTCGTTCGCGAAGTCAAGCCAAGAGAGCACTATATCACCACACTCCCCACCCCAAGCTGACCGTCGTAATATATTTTCACAATTTATGGTACGTGAGTCATTGTCTAAAGCGTGCGCATGCGTGTGCGAGTTGTGAGTGCGCGCTTCACCGTGTGACCATTTGGCTGTCGGCATCGGCTTTTGTTGCGACGCTTCCTGCAGGATGTCAGGATGTTGTTATACCTGTAGAGATCGTCAAGACAAAAGGCGCTAGCGACAAGCCAAAGGGTTGATGTATTACATCAATGCGCGTTTATTGGGCGTTTGGGTTGAACATATCACGACACAACGTCGCTTGTCTTGATGTATCGTCTGATGGATTTTTATATGTGTAGAGTAGCAGGACAGTTTGGAAGATAGGCATTGCTATGCCTAAAACTTTTTATCCTGAATAAAAACGTTTCATCATCATCATCATTTCTATTTAACTCAGTCTACCCCCATACCGAAATTCTTAAATTTTGCCGCTGTCCTCTGAAGACTGCATTGTGGAGTGCAGGACACAGATCGACCATGATAGTTCAAGGGTGATGCCAGAATAGCTTGGCGCCCATAGTTGCCAAGCTATTCTGGCATCACCCTTGAACTATCATGGTCGATCCATATCTTGCTGTGGTGTGTCTGGGGTAGAATGGCTCAACCCTTTTAGCCCCAAGGTCCCGTTTCTCAAATGTTGGAGGTGTTGCCTAACGACTATGTACCAGTTGTAGGAGATGGATTGATCATGATAATGCAAGGGTAGTGCCAGATGAGCTTGGCGCCTGAAGGCGCCAAGCTCACCTGGCACTACCCTCGAATTATCATGATCAATCCATCTCCTGCTGCAGGATCCCGTGACTAAAAGGGTTACGTACAGGCCACTGTGTGCCGCCGTCCCCTTTAAAGCGCAGGTCGTCTCTCAAGTCAAATATGTACAAGAAAAAACAAGTGTCACCTGTCATTAAAGACCATCATTTAGGTGGCTTCATCCACAGCCACAGCTACAGCTACAGCCACCTAAATGAGGGTCTTTAATGACAGGTGATGTCTCATGAGGGTGGTCGCTGAAACAGGTCCTGCTTTGTCACAGAGAGTATGTGATGGTGTATGTGCGTAATCTGTCAGGAGGTAGCGCAGCGGCCAGGGAGCTCTTGACAGCTGGGATCAGCAAAGTACACAATCACTCAGTTCCTCATGCCAAATTATAGTTCTATTGGACACAGCAAAATGAACCATATACGTGCATCACAGCATATATTGATTATTATTATTATTATCATCATCGTTGTCGTCATCATCATCGTCGTCATCATCATCATAATTACTAGTAGTAGTATTAGTAGCGAAGCTACCCCCTTACCGAGGAGAAACCTCTGGTACTAGTTGTACTAGTATTAGAGCAAATTATGAGCACGATATTAATGATGCTACTATTACCTATGTCATTGTTTGATTAACTCATTCGAGGCGTGTCGCGCCCGAATACGCGGCTAAAGCCTAAATGCGGCCATGCAAGGGCTCATGACGATCTATACCTTCTGCGGGTGGGTGGGGTTCGTTGTCTCGGCAGTGAAAGGGTTAAGAGACATGAATGCTCTTTTGGTTTCTCCGACTAAGTAAACAACTCTTCTACGACCAAGCAAAAATATGAAGGCCGCTTGTACAGGAATTAAGGGCCGGAAAGGGAGCTATCTGACGAAGGCCGCTTGTACAGGAATTAAGGGCCGGAACGGGAGCTATCTGACGAAGGCCGCTTGTACAGGAATTAAGGGCCGGAAAGGGAGGTATCTGACTGTCCTGTCCTTTTCACATTGAGCACTTTGATAGGCCTTGAGGACCATTTCCTGGTCAGTGACATTGTAAAAAAAAAAATTTTAAAAACAAAACTTGCCGGCTAAACAATAATTATTCCTAACTTATTGTTTAGGTCTGTAATGTTTTGATCACTGAAACTCAATTTGTTGTATGTATTATGATCCGTCTTGAGAAAATCCTGTTGCTAATCATAGCGGAAGCGTGCATGTCCAACATGTCGTACAATTGACTTGTGCAAATTGCATTAGAGTGTACGGTAATTTCCAAGTGTTGAGAAATTAAATAAAATTCACATTTAACAAAGTGTGTTGTGGTTATTAGGTATGGTGCCTTGTGTATTGTGTTAACCATTTGCCTTTCGGAAGCGGGTATTGTCGCGATTATTCGGGCAGGAATCGTCATTGCAACAAAAACCGCTGCCGCCCATGGGTCGGCGGAAGCAGGCACGTAATAAATGAGTTACTACGACTGAGGCGTAATATGATTACTACTATGCGTAACTAATTACCCCTATAGGGCTCGGGAAGTTCCCCGCGTTGCCTAGCAGCGTCAGCCGCCATCTTAAGAGTATACCATAGTCATCGTATAGTAGCGAAATAGTGTTTCAACGCGTTTTTCTTCATATTTTTTTCCTCTATGTTTGGAAACAACAAAAACAGAATCTGGTGAGCTTTTCCTACAGTGATTACAAGACTTGCTGTTATTGTTTATAGTACGTCAGGACTTTTCTGACATTACAAAAAAAAAAAAAGCGATTTCCCTATGAGCGCCTTAGTCCCGTATACTCACAAGATGGCCGCCACGACTGGCGTGATGACATCAGCTTTCCGAGCCCTATTACTGAGTAGTTGCAGTCAAGGCACAGAAGTACCCAACGGAGAAAGAAACACGCTTAGAAAAGTCAAGGCACAGCTTATGGAACGACATATACCCGGGCTAATTATTACTAGGTCTAATTATTATCACGACTTGTAATGGCAATAACTCCTCGTTGTAATACTGACCTCCTAGGTCCAAAGTCTGACCTATCAGAGAGGGCTTTGGCTGTGACACGTGGTTGAGACTATTGTGACGTGACCACGAATGGCGGTGTGTTTCGGTCGTCTGCGGCTGCACGAGATGACATGACTGTAAATGAGAGATGAACTGAAATCTACCTGAGATGATTGTGTGTGCTCAGGAGGTATGTATGCCGATGATAAAACTGTCAACTGCACGTTAGACTGAGTGATATTTGGACATTTGTCAATTATGAAACCGAATTCATACGAACCGCCGCTTGTTTCTAAGTACACTCCGAATCGGACGAGACATTTCTGTCAGCGAGTTTTCGTGGTCAGGACTATGAATGCCGATGTCATTCGTCGTCTGCTGTCGTTTCATGCATTTCGCTTGACTTGATGTGTAAATGTCCTGCGTGGATTTCTCTTCCAATTTACTCATTCAGCCCCGACACACCTCAGCAAGACTACGGCGCCCTTCTGGCACCACCCTAGAACTATCATGCTCGATCTGTTCTTATATGCAAACCAAGGGGAATCACAGCTTTGGACAGACAACAGTTAGATCCCCTGCCCAGGATCTAACTGTTGTCTGTCGAGCGCTGTGATTCCCCTTGGTTTGCATACAATTCTGCCAGCGCAAGTCTCACCTATCTGGTTTGTGGGTGTCGATCTGTTCTTGTTTCTTCACGGAAAAGTAACAAGATGAGGATTTTATCCCAAAGTCTACCGCATTGTTTGGAGCTCACGTGCCTTTTTCTTTTAGGAACACCGATTCAGCGGAGTTGTTCATATTTTTAAGCTTATCCTTCTGATTCATTTCCCTCCTCTCTAAGCCAACCTCTGATCAACAAACACACATAGAGACGGACACACAGCTCTTCCCGCCTTTAGTACGCTCTGTGGGCTGGAGCAGCGACAGGAATTCTGAAAAAAAAAAAAAGACTCGAAGAATAGCTCGACTCAGACAGCTAAAAAGACGTCACTGTTAAGCTCATTTTTCACGTCATGGCATCGCTGCCACGACGCCGTGTACACTGTGACGACTGAACTGATGTTTCACAGTCACTCATCCGAAAGGCACGCTCTTCCAGAGCTGACTGTTCCACACAGCCTTTTCACCAGGGCTGTTTGATGGGAGTAAATCAGTAGTGGCTCCAAAACTTGCAAAAATGAATTAATTATTATTGAAAAAGTTGAAGAGGCACAACGCTGGATTACGGAACTCATTCCGGCAGTAATAAAGTCTCCCTTAACCCCCCCCCCCCCCTCCAATCCCCTCCCGCCTGATCCGCACGGCAATGGCACACGCAAACCAACGGCAGAATGGCACACACAAACACAGATGGCAGACACACGGCGCTTCCTACCGGTTATACGTTCTGTGGGCTGGCGTAGCCACAGCCGGCATTTTGACTGAAGACATAATAAGGTGGAATGGCCCATGCCCACAAAGCCTCTTCTGTATGTGTTTGCGTGTATATTCAACCTTTTCCACAATACGTTCTCAAATATCATACAAAAATAAATGAAGGAGAACATCGCGCCAGCTCATGCACATGTAAAACACTGACGTGCTGCTGATTTGCGCCCATTCGGAACATTGTATAAAAGACTGACGGACGCGTTTGGTGCTTTTACGTCACCATTTGATTCTCCTCACTGATCAGTGAAATCAAGAAGTCTTACTTCTGACATTTTTTCCGCATTGAACTTTATATTTTTGAAAACGTTGAGGGGGTACAAAGCTGGCTAACAAACTCTCATCCAATGTCTTTCTTCAAACTAGCCATATTCAAAGTTTCAAGTGCATATAATCAAAATTGCGGACTCTAATCTGGGTCTTGAACCGACTTTCTATAAACGGTCTTTTATGTTTTATGTCTTCAATGAGACATCCAATTACAATATGCTCCGAGGCTCTCTTAGCCACCCACCTAATAAAGTATACTGATCAACAAAAGAAACGCGAAGTAGCCCCTTCATCACATTTATACAACATTTGCCGAAAGTCGATTTCGGACGGACAAGCCATACAACGGATGTTATCGACATTTTAGGAATAAAATCATGGACACCAGCGTAATCAGCCTGGTGTGGCAGTTTATTCTGTATTTGGAGCAAGCATGGCAGAGCACAATGTCAATATGGCGTTGATGACGGCTTAGCAGCGTCGGCGCATAGAGCGCATCAGGCGGTTGACAGCTCCCCTGGGGATGTTGTTCCAGGCCTGGATAATGGTATTCTCCAGTTCTGCGGCTGTCGTTGGTCTGGGGCGTACAGCGTTGACCTCCCTTTGCCGTTGCTCCCAGAGATGTTAGATAGGATTGAGGTCCGGCCAGGGCATGACTGGGATGTTGGCTGCTGCAAGAAGTGCTGGGTGATACGTGCAGTGTGTGTACGCGCATTATCTTGCAGCAAGACGAAGTTTCTGCGTCCCTGAGAAAATGGCAGGACATAATTATGGGTGTAGTACTTGGTAAATGTGGCGCCGAGCTGTGATGCCATTTCCACGACCTGGTACGAATCCACGGAAGAACACAGGCCCTACTGTCTGGTTTAGGGTAATCCCACCCCAAATCATCACGCTTGGTCCGACCCAAGCATTGTCCTCCAGCACACAGCCATCAGCATAGCGTTCACCCCTTCACCGCCACACTAGTTATGCGCCCATCTGCATGGCTGATGCAGTAGCGGCTCTCGTCCGTGAACAGGACGTTCTGCCACTGTCGCCAGGTCCAGTCGACATGAGCCTGTGACCACTGAAGGCGTGCACGGCGATGACGATCAGTAAGAACAGGTCCACTCACTGGCTGGACGGCGTTGTGCAGATTATGCTCCTCTAGCCGTCGTCGCACTGTCTGGCCACTGATGGGTGCCTGGTGGTTGCCGATAACTTCTCTTGCTATCCCTCGGCCGACTGAAAGCGATTTCGCACGTGAGCCCGGAAAATGTGGCGGTCTTGCCGTGGAGTTGTCACAGGTGGTCGTCCGCTTCGGGGAGCGTCAGCAGAAGACCCGTTGGCATGATAGCGTTGCTGCAGCCTGTAAATGATCGAAATGCGACATCTAAAGGCCACTGCCACAGCTTGTGGATCTTCTCCGGCTTCCAAACGCCCAAGAGCTCGTTCTGGTTGGGGAGCACTAAGTCTTGGCGTGGTTGATGTGGAAACGGCAAAAGTGACAGAAGGCGTAACATTGCTGATTTTGTATTGCCTTGCATTGCTGAACACAGTTCATGACCAACATCACTCTGCAGTATACGTACGTGCGTGGAAAGCGTCGTGCGTCCTAACCAATACGGGAGCCTCGTGCACAGGGAGGGTAACACGGTTACTACAGTATGGTGACTGTCTGCTTACATGTTGTTGCTCGTACACTGGCTATCAAAAATAGTGTAACTTTTATTTTCGTGGATTTATCATACAAATACAACATACACTCGAATTTCGCGTTTCTTTTGTTGATCAGTATATTATGCCAAGCTTCAAGTTTGTGCGTACAGTAATATCGGAGATTCTGGTGTTTACATGCATACGCACATAAGGCGCTCCTCGCCAAAACGACGTTCAACAGCAAGGTTTGGCAACAGACGTGACGTCATTTTTATCTTGTTACTTATTTGCCAGGCCATGAGCCCCGCCCGCCTTATGTCCTTTGCATTCTACGGAACGCGCTCCGACCAGCCCCATCCTAAAGTCTACCGCATTTTCAATGGTAGACAAAAACGGTAACATGAGCAACTTCTGTTTTTGTATTCTTCAAAAGCAAAAGCAGTGACTTTCGTTTTTGAATTCTTCAAATGGTGACTTCCCTTGTCCGTTTCTGAATACTTTCTATCTATCTATATCCCGTAGTCTTGCCGACCGTTGGGGCACCACTGATGACTTAACAACCAGTTCCCTCCATTCCGCTCTGTTCTCTGCCATTCTCAGCGTATCGCCCAGCTTCAGTCCTGTCCACTCTGAGATATTGTCCTCCCATCTTTTCCTCTGTCTTCCTCTCCTTCGTCCTCCTTGCACAGTGCCTTGCAGGATTGTTTTGGCAAGCCCTGCTGAACGCGTGACATGCCCATACCACTTCAGTTTGCGTTTTCTCACAATGGCTAATAAGTCCTCATAGGGTCCGATGGCGTGCCTGATTCTGCTTCCCACTTCCTCGTTTGTGATGCGATCTCTATGCCAAGCAGCCTTCGAAAACATCTCATTTCAGTGGCTTGTATCCTCCTTTCAAGGTCTGCTGTGAGGGTCCATGACTCGCAGGCATACAAGAACACTGAGATGACTAAGGAGCGCATCAGTCTGATCTTGGAGCAGTGTGATGTTTCTGTCCTTCCATATGGTCTTCAATCTTGTCAGTGCTGTTGTTGTCTGCGCAATCCTGGACAGTATTTCTGGTTTTGATCCCTCATCTGTCACAGTGGCTCCTAAGTATTTGAATTTCTTAACTGTTTCCAGTCTTTGGCCTCCAACCATGATTTCAGTGCCAATACCACTGGCGTTATTGGTCATCAGTTTGGTCTTCTCTGCACTGATTTCCATCCCATCTGCAATGGCTGTACTATCCAGCTTTTCCACCAGCTGAGCTAGCTCCTTCTTTGTTCCTGCAAGGCCATCAATGTCGTCCGCAAAGCGCAAGTTCGTGGTTGTTCTGCCTCCAACACTGACAGTTCCTTCATATTTCAGAGCGTCCGTCATGATTCTTTCCAGGAAGATGTTGAAAAGAGTAGGTGAGAGCAAGCATCTTTGTCTGACTCCAACTGTAGTCCTAAACCAGTTTTCTATTTTGCCGTTGAAGCAGACTGCGCTAGTGGCCTTGTTGTAAAGGTTTGCTATGACTTTGATCAGGTTGGCATTGATGTTGTATAGCTTCATGGTGGACCAAAGGGCTGCATGCCACACCCTGTCAAACGCTTTCTTAAAATCCACAAAGAGGTCCTGCTGGTGCTGGAGGTATCTCTCACATAGAACTCTCAGGTTGAAGATCTGCTCAGTTGTGCTGTGCCCTGGTCTGAAGCCTGCCTGTTCCTCAGCTATTATTTCCTCTGCCTGTGGCTTCAGCCTGTTCAGTAGGATCTTTAACATGACTTTGCTTGGGTGGGATATAAGACTGATCGTGCGATAGTTCTGGCATTGATGCAAGTTACCTTTTATGGGGAGAGTTATTATAAGTGATTGGGTCCATGGTGTGGGCCAATCCCCTGACTGCCAGATCTTATTGCAGATTGTTAGTAAGGCGCTTATCGTGTCTTCTCCCCCTTCTTGGACTAGCTCTGCAGAGATGTTGTCTGCTCCTGCTGCCTTCCCTTTTTCCGGCGACTTCACTGCAGCCTCTACTTCTTCTCGGAGGATGGGATAGTTGCCATTGTTGGTCACGGCTGGGTTGACAAGTATGCCTGGGTCCCCTGCAGCTCGGTGGTTGTACAAATCTGAGCATCTCTTCAGTATTGTCTTGGTCTTCCGTAAGACAGTTCCCTTCACTATCTTGAATGATCGAGGAGCGTCCTTGTTTTACACTGGTCAGGTCTTTCACCAGCTGGTATGCTTTTTTGCTGTTATTTTTGTTCAGAATATCTTCTACGTGTTTACACTGATCTTCAATCCACTTATTCTTTGCCTTTTTCATGCTTTTCTTGATATCCTGGTTAATTTCCCTGTATTTAGCTCCTTCTACCTGATTTCTTTTTCTTTAATCCTCGACGCTTGTCACATAGAACAAAGATGTCAGCTGTAACCCAAGGTTTCTTTGCTTGTCGGTGTTTGCCAAGAATCTCACTGGCTGTTTGGGTTACAACAGTGTTAAATGTGTCAATCAGTGTGTCCACGTCCGTGTCTTCTGCACCTAGAAGTAGCAGTGGTGCGAATTTTCTTCCTATCTTTGCCTGAAAGGCTTCCGCTACCTCTGGGTCTTTCAGCTTCTCGAGGTCAAACTTGATTCTGGTGGGACCCTGCTTGAGTTGTTGACCTTCTTTAGGCGAAGTCGGAAGGTCATCATCACTAAGTCATGGTCGCTTCCAATGTCTGCTCCTGGAAAACTTCTTGTCTTGGCAATGTTCACACTGGTTTGGAAGCGTCTCTTCACCATGATGTAGTCAATTTGGTTATGGTGCTCTCCGTTCGGGCTGTGCCATGTCCACCTTCTGGATGCTTTGTGCGGGCCAAACGTGTTCATCAGCTTTAGATCATTTGAACTGGCAAATTCCAGGAGCCTTAAGCCTGTCATTGGTCTCTGCATTGCAGTAGCGTCCGCATGTGCCTTTCCAGTTCCTAGCAGCATCCTCTCCTATTTTTGCATTCCAGTCTCCCTGCACCACAAGAATGTCTTTCTTGGGGGTCTGGTCCAGAACTTCTTGCAGTTGGTCATAGAAGTCTTCTATTTCCTCATCGCCATAGTCTGTTGTTGGGGCATAAACTTGTACAATGGTGATATTACTTACTGAATACTTTAACCAGTTCAAATCCGAGAAAATGTGAACACCACCCAACTGCAAGAGGTATAGATCCTCATGAGCCCCCGCAATTGCGGGGGCTCATGAGGATCTATACCTCTTGCTGACAGCACTTTAAAACCATGTTCCTGACAGTTATGGCTTTTGGTGTTAAATCAACGAAGGTTGCAGCCAGTCTCCGTCAGGTGGTACTAAACATGTTCCTGAGACAGGGCTTTTGGTGTTAAATCATTGATTGATTGATTGATTGTACATTGCTTAACGTCCCGACAGCAACAAGGCTTTCTCAGGACGTGCCTGCACTGCTTGTGAAAAAAAAAAAATAAACAGAACATTGAATGTATGTCGCCAGCCGGTCAAATACATTAAATAAACCTAACACATGGGGCCTAAATAAAGCTAAGACCATTTAGCAACACACATCCAATATCAAGAGCTACAGGCAGTGCAGACAGTAGGGAGAGTTTTAAAAAGGCAAATACAGGTGAATGGACCTCGGGTAGACAGAAACACATGCCCCAGAATAGAGAGAAAACCCCACCCTGTGGGGCTGACCAGGGTGACCCTGGGAACTAAAAAATACCTAACCCCACCCAAGTCCCCCAGGGCAGACCCGGGTGGGGTGGTGTTAAATCAACAAAGGTTGCAGCCAGTCTCCGTCAGGTGGTACTAAACATGTTCCTGAGACAGGGCTTTTGGTGTTAAATCAACGAAGGTTGCAGCCAGTCTCCGTCAGGTGGCACTAAACATGTTCCTGAGACAGGGCTTTTGGTGTTAAATCAACGAAGGTTGCAGCCAGTCTCCGTCAGGTGGTACTAAACATGTTCCTGAGACAGGGCTTTTGGTGTTAAATCAACGAAGGTTGCAGCCAGTCTCCGTCAGGTGGTACTAAACATGTTCCTGAGACAGGGCTTTTGGTGTTAAATCAACGAAGGTTGCAGCCAGTCTCCGTCAGGTGGTACTAAACATGTTCCTGAGACAGGGCTTTTGGTGTTAAATCAACGAAGGTTGCAGCCAGTCTCCGTCAGGTGGTACTAAACATGTTCCTGAGACAGGGCTTTTGGTGTTAAATCAACGAAGGTTGCAGCCAGTCTCCGTCAGGTGGTACTAAACATGTTCCTGAGACAGGGCTTTTGGTGTTAAATCAACGAAGGTTGCAGCCAGTCTCCGTCAGGTGGCACTAAACATGTTCCTGAGACAGGGCTTTTGGTGTTAAATCAACGAAGGTTGCAGCCAGTCTCCGTCAGGTGGTACTAAACATGTTCCTGAGACAGGGCTTTTGGTGTTAAATCAACGAAGGTTGCAGCCAGTCTCCGTCAGGTGGCACTAAACATGTTCCTGAGACAGGGCTTTTGGTGTTAAATCAACGAAGGTTGCAGCCAGTCTCCGTCAGGTGGCACTAAACATGTTCCCGAGACAGGGCTTTTGGTGTTAAATCAACGAAGGTTGCAGCCAGTCTCCGTCAGGTGGCACTAAACATGTTCCCGAGACAGGGCTTTTGGTGTTAAATCAACGAAGGTTGCAGCCAGTCTCCGTCAGGTGGCACTAAACATGTTCCTGAGACAGGGCTTTTGGTGTTAAATCAACGAAGGTTGCAGCCAGTCTCCGTCAGGTGGCACTAAACATGTTCCTGAGACAGGGCTTTTGGTGTTAAATCAACGAAGGTTGCAGCCAGTCTCCGTCAGGTGGTACTAAACATGTTCCTGAGACAGGGCTTTTGGTGTTAAATCAACGAAGGTTGCAGCCAGTCTCCGTCAGGTGGCACTAAACATGTTCCTGAGACAGGGCTTTTGGTGTTAAATCAACGAAGGTTGCAGCCAGTCTCCGTCAGGTGGCAGTAAACATGTTCCTGAGACAGGGCTTTTGGTGTTAAATCAACGAAGGTTGCAGCCAGTCTCCGTCAGGTGGTACTAAACATGTTCCTGAGACAGGGCTTTTGGTGTTAAATCAACGAAGGTTGCAGCCAGTCTCCGTCAGGTGGTACTAAACATGTTCCTGAGACAGGGCTTTTGGTGTTAAATCAACGAAGGTTGCAGCCAGTCTCCGTCAGGTGGTACTAAACATGTTCCTGAGACAGGGCTTTTGGTGTTAAATCAACGAAGGTTGCAGCCAGTCTCCGTCAGGTGGTGCCCCACCCGGGTCTGCCCTGGGGGACTTGGGTGGGGTTAGGTATTTTTTAGTTCCCAGGGTCACCCTGGTCATCCCCACAGGGTGGGTTTATCTCTCTATTCTGGGGCATGTGTTTCTGTCTACCCTTTGTCCATTCACCTGTATTTGCCTTTTTAAAACTCTCCCTACTGTCTGCACTGCCTGTAGCTCTTGATATTGGATGTGTGTTGCTAAATGGTCTTAGCTTTATTTAGGCCCATGTGTTAGGTTTATTTAATGTATTTGACCGGCTGGCGACATACATTCAATGTTCTGTTTATTTTTTTTTTCACAAGCAGTGCAGGCACGTCCTGAGAAAGCCTTGTTGCTGTCGGGACGTTAAGCAATGTACAATCAATCAATCAATCCGTCAGGTGGTACTAAACGGGTTAAAAGCAAAACCGGTAAAATGAGCGACTTCCATTTTCTGTTTTTGCATTAGGCCACGGTACACAGTGCCGTTTCCGTACTGTCCAGTCTCTTATCCTTAGTCAGTCCCAGTCATCCCCTAAAAATCACTACCGCATACCAGCTGCACATTTGCCATGCACAAAATACCACCAACAACAAAAAACCCAGCACATTGACTGATTGACCGTCTCATTTCTTGGCTATGAACACGATTCCTTACCAACCCCACACCCAAGCACAGCTGAAATCAGCGTGCCCCTAAACTCACTACGTCAACGGCAACTCAACATAGGCCCACAATTGTCCACGGGATAAGCTCAGGATGGTATGAATCAAAGCACCAAACATGTTTTCTCTCATCTAACCAGAAATTTCCAGCAAATTCCAACATTCAGCCCTATTGCAAATTTTCAAACAAGGCAAAAAGTTATTTTTTAAAACACCGGTCCTTGCACTGCCTCAACTGCCCAATTTGAATATGTAACATGACCAAAAGCAAACACGGTGAAAGGGCAGTCAAGCAATATACGGTTATTCCCCTTGGTTTGTGTATATCTGTCTGCGTGTGCCTGCAACACCGGTGAAATAAGGGATTACCGGTCAATTCACCATGTTCCCAAAACCTGTAGGCAACAAAAGACCAAACATATTTACATCATTTATTTTCTTTTTGTTCACGGCACAAGCAGATTTTCAAGCAAATGAATTTTACAGCAGTTTGAAAAGAGAAAACACCTCCTTCAGTTTGTACATGCTTATGGGAGATGGAAAATACAAATGTTACAATCCCAGGCAAACGTAGCAGTAAAACTTTGTTCCGTCAAATATGATACTATGTAAGCGTCACAACTTATCAAGAGATCAAAATGAATTGCGCAACAAAAACAAAAACAGAGTGAACGAAACACAATGGTGATAATACAGTGTTCCTGTCGGTGGTTCTGTTAGTGTGAATACAGAGCGAACTCACAAAACCATGTCTAGTACACAGGCACTACAGCGAAGCCATCACAAACAGTTGGTGATACTGCTGATCAAATATGTTTCACAAAGTTTTACCATGCTCCTCCAACAAATACACACATGTACTACTCATGTTCTAATTTGTGAACAGCACTCTGCTGCTGTCGTAAGTGTTGGACGTTTACATTGAATGCTGGTCTGCAATTTTGGATCTTGCGGCTTCAAGCTGCAAGATCCAAAATCACAGACCAGCACACGTTCGTAAACCTGCTGCTGCATCTTGATTATAATGAATGCTCTCATTCCACTAGCCAGAAAACAATTTTCAATAAACCATTCCGAGCAGTCACCATAATTTACACTGCTTAACCCATTTAGCCCCGGGACCCAGCAGCAGGAGATGGGTTGACCATGATAATTCAAGGGTAGTGCCAGATTAGCTGGGCGCCTGAAGGCGCCCAGCTAATCTGGCACTACCCTCGAACTATCATGGTCAATCCATCCCCTCCAACTGGTACATAGTCGTGAGGCAACACCTCCAAAATTTGAGAAATGCGACCTTGGGGCTAAAAGGGTTAAACACCATGCAGCCACCTGTGCTGTTTGAAGTACTGGTGGCTGCATGCACAAAGGTTAACTACAACCACAAGTGGACGCAACATTTTTTTATCATTACCTTATTTAAAAATTATATAATTAAGTCTTCCCTCAAACATTGCATCCTGACAACAACAACAACACCACACGAAGTTAAAGTGACCAAACTGAATTTCTGCCAACAGTAAGAAATGCCATTTCACAAGGTTAAAAGTTTGAACACATCGGGTGGTCATTCAAAATAAACTCTTCTATGGCAAAGAGCGGTATACACATTTCATATACAATGGTTAACAAAACCTTCCATGTCAAATTGTCATGGAAAACAAAACCATTTAGGACTTATATTTTCCAAGGGAAAATACCTGATTTCATAGAAGAACACAGAACGTGACACAAACATGCAGGCCAGCCTCAAGTGTAACGTGCACCAGCATATCATATACACACCAACATGAGCCTGGCTCCCCAGTGGATGCTTTGTGCATGTTTCCCTGGGACCTGCCACAGTTGGCCTTTGCAACAAACGCCAATGTCGGTCCATGACATTTTGCTCACTGGGTGTATTTTATTCACAAGCTTAACCCTTTTCATCCTGATACACCCAGTGCTTAAATTTGACCGATAGTTCAAGGGTGGTGCCAGAAACGCTTGGCGCTTGAGGCACCAAGCTATTCTGGCACCACCCTTGAACTAAAACTAATCTGTAGTGTAACCTTCAAAGGACAATAAGCACATTTTACAAAATCAGCCTCAAGATGTAATGGGTTAAGCAACTTCTGCGAAAAAGCGAGATGCGAAAAAACACGGCCTGACTTTGCACAGCACAGGTAGGTACTCCGCTATACTGAGGCTGGCATGCATGTTAAACAATACCGTGTTCAATGGACACTTAAAATGAGCTGCCTTACTGAAAAGCCCCGGCTTACGCCCCATAAATCTGCAAAAGGCATCGATTTTCATCTGCCCCTGCCGTTGCAGGAGCTCAGGAGAATCTGTGGTTCTTTCTGGCCGAGACAGGAGTCACTGGGGAAAAGTGTACAACGGTAAACACACAGATGAAACGACTACGAGTGAATTGCTGCCTACGGAGGACAGTTTCTGTCAATGTACTGAAGTTCACAGAAAATCTATTTTTCACTTCACAGTTCACTACAGCCATTTTCAAAATTTGGAATGTGAAAATTTGATACCCAAAAAGCCGAACAGCACCAGCATTTTGGAAAATATTTGTGTGCTAGTATGCGACTCGGCCCAAAGACTAAAGCCCCAAATCACATACCTGCACATATTCATCTGCTGAAAAAAAGAAAACCCCACTATTTAACCCTTTTCATCCTGATACACCCATTGCTTAAAATAAATTTGACGGATAGTTCAAGGGTGGTGTCAGAATACCTTGGCGCCTCAGACGCCAAGCTATTCTGGCACCACCCTTGAACTAACACAGTTGATCTATCTCCTAATATCTATTGTAGCCCTCATAGGACAATAAGCACATTTTACAAAATCAGCCTCAGGTTGTAATGGGTTGCAGGCCCACTACCGCTGTAACTGTTCAAAGATACACTTCTGTAACAAACAGTTACGAAACGCTACACACTAGTTATAGTTCATTTGGACACAGGTGAATCCAGTTCGGCACACGTTGTCTTAATAACAAGTAACCTGACAACGACTCCACTCCGTTCTATAAATACAGTGCTATCAGTACGAGAAACGGCTAAAAACAGTTTGCTAACGACTGCCCAGAATAAATAAGTGTGATTACGCATGTGCTGTTGCTGCCTGTCCAAATTGCTGTTAAAGTTCATTAGGTGTGTCGACAAGACATAACAAACACAAATGGTGCAAAAACACGTCTTCGGATTTATGCGTAATGGTACTCAACCCACCAAGCGCAGAATGCACGGGTGACAGTGTAAAAAATAGAAAAGACTGAACATGGGCCGCCTCTGCCACAATATAGGACAGTGGCAATTAATCAGTATGTCAGAATACACGCGAGTTCTCTACTCCAGGGGCCGGTTGCATGAGCAACCTGTCCTGCACCAGGCACTAAGCAAGGTGCGCTGCTATAGCAGCGCACCTTGCTTAGTGGCTGGTGCAGGACTAAGCTCACTCATGCAACTGACCCCTGGACTGAAGACTGTCACCCATGAGAATGTGTACGGAATGCATCAAGCCCTGCCAACTATGATCTTCAGTACATGTGCAAAATCAAGTTCAAATGATGGGTTATGCTCCATAACAGGCAGTAAACAACAAGCGATCAGGCTTACTGATAACAAATGTGAATTTTAATGAACATTCTTTCAGCTGTCCTGAGCACAAGTGGTTTACATTGTGCAATGGCCAGAAGGCGTGATATGTTACGGACTTAATTAGCATTTGAGCACTTGGCAATTCACGACCCTTACTATTGTTCTAAAGCAAACACTGAACATGATCATACAGACAAAAGTGATGAAAGCATTCATCCTTAAAACACCACAATTGCACACGTGGACGGGCCATGGTAACTCAAAGGCAGCACCTAGGAAAGTAATCTGACAATATCATTAGACTTCCACAGACAAAGTACCTCCCAAGGCTGACAGTGACACAAGTATTTCCCCAAAGTTTCAAAAGTCATTATTGTAAAAGAATCAGAACCATAATACAGGCAGAATAAAAAATGGCAATCAAAGTTTTCAAAGTGAAACTCAACACAACTGGTGATCGGCAGAAAAAGTACTTTTTGGAACATCTGAGCAATAAGTTCAACAAAACATCATTTTATTTATAAACCAGATACATGACTTCAGGTAAATTACGAGAGTTTTTTTTAAAATAATTTATACTGACAAGGAAAAGAAATGTGACATCACTAGAATCATCGGAAACACTCTAGTGTTTACGACGATTCCATTGATATTGCATTTCTGTTGCTCATCAGTAACAGCACCGAGTTTCAACACTGCATTGGTGACCTGTGTTTTTGTAAAGGTTCACACGGTATAATACAACAGTAAACTTTGATTTCTTCAGTCGGCAGTGAACAATTCAGACTTCAGTCAAGTGTGGTTCTTCCTACACGTGTGCTAGTATGTGATTTTCGCAATGACAGGCTAGCATACACTGTTTCACAATATGTTATAACCATACAGAATCAAATGTCATCTTCACAACACCCTATATCAATTTAACCCATTCAGCCCCACAGTCCCATTTCTCAAATTTTGGAGGTGTTGCCTCATGACTGTGTACCAGTTGCAGGAGATGGATTGACCACGATAATTCATAATAACCCCCAGGGAAAGAGGAAAAGAGGCAGGCCGAGAAACACCTGGCGTCGAGACCTCCAAGCAGACATCAAGAGACTGGGAACCACCTGGAGTAAAATCGAAGGAGAAGCACAGGACAGGAGTCGCTGGAGGTCTCTCGTCGATGGCCTATACCCTGGCAGGGGTAACAGGTGTAAGTAACGCCGAGCAGGCAACTAAGGCCATCTCACGGTGGGGTATGGGTGGAATGCATAATTATGGGCCTTATCCGAGCACAAAGATCCTATCTGCACCAAACTGAACTTTGGCAGAAAACAAAAACATACACCAAAATGGGCAGGCACTTTCAGCATTAAACAAACATCACACAACCCTTTTAGCCCCAGATCCCTTACAGCAGGATGGATTGACCATGATAATTCAAGGGTAGTGCCAGATTAGCTTGGTGCCTTCAGGCGCCAAGCTAATCTGGCACTACCCTTGAATTATAATGGTCAATCCGTCTCCTGCAACTGGTACATAGTCGTTAAGCAACACTTCCCAAATTTGGGAAATGCGCCCATGGGGTTAAAAGGGCTAAGGCACAACATCGAAAGTTTGACTGGCAAGTAAACAGCCTGCTGCCAGCATGCTGCTTCCACAATGACAGCCAGGCACTAAAGACCGCTCTCGGCCTGAAGGTGCTTTTCATGCCTGTTGCGGCTTGTTACTTCACTAAACGCTTCATGTTATGAAGACGTTTTTAGTCTGACTGATAAAATTCTCACAGACACGCACACAATGACCATAAAATTATATTATAAGTTAGGCACTGATACCTGTAGATTCTTTTCTCTCCTATATGACAGAAGCATCAGCTATATTTCTATCTGTACATACAACAGCAATCAAAATATACAGTAATTATACAATATGAACAAACGTTCATTGGTAATATTTACAGTCAACCTACACTCACAAAGATCACTGATAAAAGTGGCATAAATTGTCACGACATTAAAATTATAAAATTGTATATGCGGGTCTGTGATTTTGGATCATGGCATCAGCCGTATGTCCCAAATCACAGACCAGCACATATTTTTTTCTGCAGTGGATGGAATAAAAACTGGACAAGTTACTGATTGCTAAAATGAACCACACACACCAAACACAACACACCAGACATCAAAGGCTTACCCCCATGAACTTTGGCAGCCGACACATTCAAGGCAGTAAACACGGCTGGTCCAGGAAATGGCAGTCTGTGCGCGCGGGGCTTTAGGCCATGAGATCCATCAACACATACCAGGAGACATAAACAGATTCTCCTGTAACCCTGTGTCAGCGTACTGGTCTTTTTCTGCATGCACAAAGTGGGGAGGGAGAGAGGGGGTGGGCTTAAATAAATTGAACCCCGCAGCCACATTTCGGAGGCATCACCTAATGACTGTTTCACTCACAAGAGATGGAGTGCGTCGGGGCTAAATGGGTTAAAACTACGAGCCATTGGCTCTACAAAAGACAAGAAGCCCTGTGTGGCAGCTGGTCACCTTGCCCTATGCACTAAGTGTATCAGTGATCCGATTTCATGCCCACCTTAACCCCCAAGTGAATGCAGCCAGCGGTACTGTAAGCAGTTCCGGTGGCTGCAAACACCAAGGGGTGACATGGATAAAAGCTGGCAATTGTTAAAATAGAGAAAAGCAGGCCAGGGGCCCACTGCTGAACGTTGATGGAGAGCCAAAAATGATTTCTACTCTGTTTGCAAAGCATTTTTGTGGCTTCTCCAGCAATCCACTACCTGTAAATAAATTTGTAACATCCGCCATGTGTGAAGAAAGAGATCCATTTTGAGAACATTTAAATCATTCAGCCCTGATGCACTACAGCAGGAGATCGGACGACCATGATAATTCAAGGGTAGTATATAAGATAATATAGCACTGCCCTTGAATTATCATGGTCGATCCATCTCCTGCAACTGTTGCGTAGTCATTAGATGACGCCTCCAAAATTTGGGAAATACGGCCATCCATCAGGCTTTAAGAATTAAGCAAGATTTTGAATTGATGGATTTTACTGCCAACTTTCACCCATGGGATTATGCTGATGGGTTAAATCTGATCTACACTGCACAGGATGCCCTATCTTTGGCAGCTGATTAAAACTGTTTCAGTTGAGAGCAGAGAGGGTGCGTGGGGGAGTGGCCACCCCAAACAAGTTGGCTCGGACGGAAGCAGGAGTAGCACCTGCAGACAAGCACACAGGACTAGACGTGTAGAATGTTCCGTGGTATATGGTAGCACCTGCAGTCTTTTGCGCTGTAATAAAAATTATGAAATTATGAAAAGGAAGTCCAGTATTAACCACATCATGTAAATAACCCCCCTGTGCAGGCGCCACCAGCAGTGTGTACAGTACTAGCAGCTGCATGCACAAGAGGGTTGACAAAAAACACAATGAAGCCAACTGCTTGATGCCATTCATCTTTTAGACAAGTCACACTCACAGCAAGAAAGGGGCATAGTCTAGCATTGTCACGAAACATGCAAAAACCTAAGTTTTGCGTACATTTGAACATCTTTCACTTTGCCCCCCCCCCCCCCCCCCCCCCCCCCGCCCACCCCAAAGGAGGATTAATTACATTATTAAGCATACAAAGATCTTATTGCCAAACATTTCTGTGCCAAGGACACATAGCTTATACAAAGTTTACTAACTTGATCTCTTGCGCATGCTGTAGCCACTGATGTTCTCAACACCAACAGTATTGGTCGCAGTATGCACAAGGGAGTTAGCCCATTTAGCCCCGACGGCCTGCAGTAGGAGGTGGATCAACCACAATCATTCAAAGGTAGTGCCATATTAGCTTGGCGCCCTTGAATCATAGTCAGTCCATCTCCTGGTACACAGTTGAGAAATGAGTTTGTAATAAGATAACACTAAATGATACAAGCAAAAAAAAACACAGGAAAAGGCAACCGTGCTGCAAAACTGATTACTGGCAGCGAGAAATAAATACAGCAATAAAAATATTGTTTAACTTTTTTGCGCATAAGTGATGAGAATATTCACCTAGCGCACATTACACAGACGTCAGGCTACCTGAGCGGCTCGGTGTGTGGGGTAGCGGTGATGCACGTAACAGAAGTGGTGAGGACGGAGTCGGTGAATGGGAGAAAATGTCCACATCCTCGTCGGGCTCATGAGCCCAGAGATGTGCCTGCAACACAGAAAAGTCGGAATAATAACATTGCAGGGCTTTACTTTCATGTTTAAAATTGAACACATTCTGTATACACACGTTATAAATCAAGCAGTGACAATACAGATTTATGGGCCAAAGCTGGCAATTGTGAAAATATAGAAAAGCAGGCCAGGATCAAGAAGCCATGATGCTAAAGGTGCCAAAAGATATTATTTGGCTTCACCTGCAATCCAGCCCACACATGAAGTTTTACATTTCAAGTGTAGATCACAGGCGAAGCCACAATTATTTCTCTTTTTGCTATATTTATATTAACCCTTTTAGCCCCAAGGTCACATTTCTCAAATTTTGGAGAATGACTATGTACCAGTTGCAGGAGATGGCATGACCATAATAATTCATGGGTAGTACTAGATTAGCTTGGCGCCTTCAGGCGCCAAGCTAAACTGGCACTACCTTTGAATTATCATGGCCACGCCATCTCCTGCTGTAGGGATCTGGGGCTAAAAGAGTTTTAAAAAAATTGATTTTGCAATTTCTGTCTAATTGATGGACATATATATATCCATCTTGCCATTAAGTCAGTCTTCACCCATGTAGTTTGACACCTCTGTTCACTTGCAATACGCAAATTTTTGGGCACAGGTCAGCCACAGTGTTGCACACTTCAGAATACCGTGGTTTGTGCACAGATCTTTTGCGCGAGCCTGCTGAAGCCAACATCAGCCTTAGGATGGATCGCTTACCAAGTGTCTTTGCCATTATGTAAATTCAGCGCCACATCAACATTATTGTGAAAAAAGTCTGACTGTGTGGCTCCTGGGTATCAATACACTAAACAGCAAGGGCTCCGGGGTATCAATATACTAAACAGTCATGGCTCCAGGGCATCAATATACTAAACAGCCATGGCTCCGGGGTATGTTATCAATATCCTAAAAGACATGGCTCCGGGATATCAATATACTAAATAGTCATGGCTCCGGGGTATCAATATACTGAACAGTCATGGCTCCAGGGTATCAATATACTAGTACTAAACAGAAATGGCTCCGGGGTATAAATATACTCAACAGCCAAAAAGGGTTCACCTGGCTTGCTTTACTTCTCCCTTGGGTGGCCAAGCATTCGGCTGCACCCACAAGGAACTGAAAGCAAAACATGCAAAAGGTGATACCTAAGCTTTGATCATGCAGTCTCACTCTTTAAACATCACCCTCTCACTCAGGAAGAACAGAAAGAAGCCAGTCTCATTCCAGTGGACAACTGGCGAAGATTCTCACGAGGGCCTGCATATGAAGGGGCTCATAAGGATCACTGAGAGTGAGAATCTACACCTCGTACGTTTTCACTTGTCGCTGGGACCAGTTGCATGGGTGAGCTTAGTCCTGCGCCAGCCACTTAGCGTGTTGCAGGACCAACTGGTCAATGCAGCTGCTCAATCAATGCCTCTTGCTATCAGCAGCGTAAGGTGTGCATGACAGACAGTACCGTCACTCTTGACACTGGCCTGTTCGTCACAGGTGAAACCTGTTTTGACCAACCACCTACTTTGAAAGCAAAGTGGTCTTAACCAATTACATCCTGAGGCCGATTTTTTTTTTAAAATTTGCTTATTGTTCTACGAAGGCTACAGTAAGGATTAGGAGATAAATCAAGCATTTTAGTTCCAAGGCTGGTGCCAGAATAGCTAGGCACTTGAGGCGCTGATCTATTCTGGCACGAACCCTTGAACTATCATAGTCAAATTTATTTCAAGCTACAGGTGTATCAGGATGAAAAGGGTTAAAAGACAAGCGCAAGACTCAAGTCTTGGAAGTTTCTAAATACAAAAAGTGTCACCAATCATTAAGACCAAAATAAAGATAGCTACAGCCAACTGAATTATGATCTTTAATGACAGGTGAAACAGCCACATACAAACATAAATTGAAATAAGAGACTCACATGTGAAGCATATTCATGCTCCAGAACATCGTAAGTTTCTGTGTCTCGGAAATCGGCAACCAGCGTCTCCACACTTCTAGGAGCTGCAGCAATCTCCTTTCTTATGGGAGTGGATGGAGTGGGACTCGGACAGTTCTCATCATCCACAGCCTTTTTCGTCGGCAGGCCGGCCTGGCCTTTCTCTATGGCCTCCAGGTTTTCTGATGAGAAACAAGGAAATCATAAATACACAGATCAAACAAACGACAGTGATAAGCTGCATTAGTGAAAGTTACTGCTGATACAGCAAGGCAGGATGGGGTTCAGCAGATGCCAAGGCCCTGGTGGAGTGGATTCACAGTGTTGTCAGCAAGAGGCATAGATTCTCATGAGCCCCTGTGACTGTCTCTTGCAGTTGGATTGGGACAAAATATTTGTCCCGATTCCAAGCACTTTTAAAGATTTTCCTGCGATCATTCCTTCAGCCATCACCTGCCTCATCAAGACATGGCTTGAACATGATAGTTCTGACTTCTAATTCTATGGTCGAGCCAGGAAAGATTGGTGCTTTTATTCAGTACTTAATCTTCTTAACCCATTTAGCCCCAAGGCGCTACAGGAGATGAATGGACCATGATAATTCAAGGGTAGTGACAGATTAGCTTGATGCCTGAAGACACCAAGCTAATCTGGCACTACCTTTAAATTACCATGGTCAATCCATCCCCTGCAACTAGTACACAACTGTTGACAGCTGTTGAAATTTAGGATATGTGGCAGTGGGGTTAAATGGGTTAATGCCCTAGATGCAGGACTTCCATTAATGGACACATGACGTGCAATAAGCGCAGATACACACTATGGCCAATGCTACAAGGTCCTGCGGGACGTAGGATAAAATGTGAGTGAGAGGTCCATATCATTATCCTACCCCAAATACCAAGATTAGGAGAGTTCACATATATATCCGGTCATCAAACCAGTGTACACAGTCTTTGATCAAAGTAACTGAAGTAAGTACATCCGTTTCTTTCAACGTTTCACCCGAGTAGTTCACTAGGGAGGTGGGACCCCCAGTTGTTTCACTGCTACGTCCTATCATCCCAGCCAGAGGGCCCCAGGCAGCCCTTATTATTTTGCACTAATGGGAGCCCTGCAGATGACACACAATACCTACAACGCTGCTGGGCTAGATGCCAAGCTATTCCGGCACCACCATGGAATTATCCCGTCTCTTCAATTGTACAGTATTCCTCTAGTCTTAGAATTACTAGATTTGAGAATTTCAACTTAACCCATTCACCCTGACGCACTGCAGCAGAAGATGGATTGACCATAATAATTCAAGGGTGGCGCCAGATTAGTTTGGTGCCTTCAGAAGCCAAACTGATCTGGCACTACCATTGAATTATCATGGTCAATCCATCTCCCGCAACTGGTAGTAGTTTTGGTCCTATTGCTAAGGCATCTACACATCCTGTGTCATTGGATTTGGACTGTGTTTCAAGTTGTTTTGGTTCCTTTTTCCATCTGGGGGATGAAGGTGGTGGTGGGGAGTGGTAAATGTTGCAGATGTTACAGTTACGTTTACCGACCTGGATATGCCATGCTGTTGAGGAGGGTGACAGGATCCTTTTTGCCCCACTTGTTGATCTCCTCCTCCATTTTCTTTTTCTTGGCTGGATTCAGGGCCCACAAACAGCCCTTCTTAGCACCGCTTGACAACTTGGGGTTCTCTACCTTAGCAAAGCATTTGTTCAGAGACAGGTTGTGTCGCACAGAATTCTGAAAAACAAACAAACAATTTCTGTAAATCAGAAGTCAAAAACTGTGCAACCTTTCTTACAAACATTGGATTAAAAGCATAGTCAAACATGCGATATCAGGTTTGACTGAACTTGTTTACAGTATACACTGTTTAGTGTTTTGTTGAAACACCTCTATTTTTACCTAATGTTTGATTTCCGAACACCATCTCATCAATTTACATTTGTTTACGATATAATAATATATAATCTTAAAACATTACAGTATAAGCTACTTACATGGGTGCTTCTGTTGAATTTTCAAAACCCTGAAAGGTCCAGAGGTGATATGACAGGTAAGATTTTCAAAAACCGGAAATCCAGCACAGGAGCACCCATGCACTTATATTTGTCATAAGTATACCCATACTTAACCAGTAAACAATTAAAAACTGGATAAACAAACCCAAAAAAGGTAAAAAGCTCACTTTTTACGAAAAAACACATCTACAAATCAAACAATGTTTTTACAAATACAACCAAGTATAACTGTAGTAAAACAAAAATTATTCAGCAAGTCATGCCACCAAAATGTGTCCCGAAGTTCTTCAGCAAAACATGAAACAAATTTATGTTTATAAGCACAGATTTCCTTTTCACAATATTTTGTTCTCTCTTATTAAACTTAAAAAAGTAAAAAAACATTACTTTTTGTTTTTAAATTGTTGTTGTCATCACTAATTCCGGACTAACACTAGCTAAAAACACTTCATAATATTACATATTTTTAAAGAGTACGACTGTAAAATGATCCAATCGATGAATAGCAGGCACCTGTGTACTCAATGTATGCGACCAAATTGACCTATCAACGTGCACAACTGATACAATCGACAGGTGACACTGGCAGACGAACAGACTTATAACCAAAGATCCTACATAGACTATTTAGGATCTTTGTTCACGCTGGATGTGAAATAAAACTATTATTGTACAAGCAATGCACATCAGTTTTTATTTTACCTTCCATCCATCTGGAGCTGTTTTGAAGTATGGAAAGTTCTCACTGAAACAAAAGAAAGAAAGTAGAAATCGTCAGCTGAGGGGTACCCTCTGCAGGGTATCGATAGCAATGAGTCATAGCCGACCATTACCAAAGCAGAACCGATTGGTCAGTTTCATGCTCCGCCCCGCCCCCCGCCAACTCCTCCAGGGGATGACGCAAAGTGATGAAAACTTGAAAATGTGGCCTGTGGCCAATTCACAATAGGCTGTCACAATGCGTGCACACAAAAGCGCAGTAGCCAGCCACCTGTTCGTTATGTACAAAACAGATGTGCAGAAGATGGCAAATGTACGGCTGATTTCAATTACAATCAGGATGGTCACTTTTTCTTTTTTTTTTTTTTTTTTTTTTTTTTTGGGGGGGGGGGGGGGGGGGGGGGCTAATGTTGGTTCCGGATAGAAAGATAATTACAAGTTTTCCTGCAGCTGATGGTAATGTTTTGCTGGTCACTGCTGATTTTTTTTCTTTGTGTTGGGTGGTGTTCTGATATAATTATACAAATATTCATCTTGAGTGAAATTATACTTCACTATATTTTGGGAGTTTTGATCAAAGCCTTGAGATGCGTTCATTGTGTAAACAAATTTGGCCATAGCAGTTTCACACAGCATTCAATTTGAAATCCAAGAACTGGAGTACTAAAGACTACTAAAAATAAAGTGTTTTTTTTTTTTTATATACATTGTAGGTGCCTAATATAGTAACAAAATGTTTCTCACCTCTGTAAGATGGCATATTTAATTACCAAAATAAATGCACATTTTAAAAGCCTGGACAAGCTTCTGATCAGATTTTGTTACAGCATAATTGAATAAATCTAACAAGAGATTTGTACGTTTGTTTATGTACACTTTAATGGCAATTTTTTTTTTAAACTCAGGAAGCGAGTATGCATATACTGGAAAAAAATCTAAAATAAACTTTTGAACACTATACATGATTTGGATGTTCATTCACGTAAATTATTAACAATTTCATTGCATGATGGATAAAAATTTAAATCACCCACATGAACGATGAATTATTCAGTGACTTACCACATAAAATTGTAAATTTCACTGACAGGCAGGTTGCCAGTTTTACTGTTCTTCAAAGCCAGAGCTATTAGGCAGCTGTAGGAAAACACAGGTTTTGGGTACACTTTTTCTTCATGACTCACGATACTGTGTACTGTCCTTGTGTCAGTTTGATGTGTCACTGTATAGTTTGTGTTTTTCAGTGGACTTGACACTGTCACTGTAATTGGACGATTCTGAACCAAGTTAATTCCACTCTGCAAGTGTCCGACTAGCACTGGTGAGCACTGAGAGGGTGTCAACACACACCGAGTCTTTTGACTGCTGGATACACCGTGCATTTTATGTGGAGATGCAATGTACGTCGTTCCAGCGACAGAAAAGGCACTTGGGTCCAGAATAATTGTGTTGGCCTTCATCGGGGAATGGATGGGGGTGGAACTGGTGCTGCCGTTGTTGCTGACCGCAGCCGTGGCTACAGGCATGGCCACCAGCTGGATATGCTGTGTTTGTTGCTGCAGAATAATTGCTTTCTGCAGGCTCTCGACATCTCTGCAGTTAGCATGAAGCCTCATGGCAGCACTGTTGGCACTGTCAATGTCCGAGTCAAGATCATCACAGGGCTGTGGTTGCTGGGGCATTGCCATGGGAGGCATGATGGATGCTGGATTTACAGACAACAGATTACCTTCCGACAGTGAAGCTTCGTTGTCAGTGTCCAGGGCGCCGGTCAGCTGAGAAAGCGAACTGTTGTGCAGCCAGTTACCCAAGTCCGAGTTCGGATCCAAGGCCGCATCCAAGTCAAGGTCCAGTCCACTACTGTCCAGCGCTTTCGCATAATCTTTATCACCAAGAATGCTGTCGAAATCATTTTTATCATCACAGTCAAACAGCAAAGGATCTCGCCCCTTCCGCCCGAATAGATCCATGACTGCAGAAGACCACACACACGACAGCGCCTCTCTGAGCCCTAATCAAAATTTACAAATTTCAAATCCTACCACACAAACAACGAAGTGAATCGAAGTCGCACGGCAGAAGCAAGACTGTCACTGTTGCACGCTGATTTTCGTTGTAATCCCATCAATGAACGATAACACAAAATATCCTATGCAACCAGTACAATTACTGGACACACTTATGCATTGCATGCAACAATTATTCAATGCAAAATATTCGCTTTTCGCACCTTTTACCTGCACGAGAACCGGTCAGTGTTCCGGCATGTGCTGTGTAGTAAAAGTGTAGTAAAATTCTCAGTCATCTGATTGGTTGACCTTTTCCCTGTCCGTCGTTCAAAATCGCTCGCGCTGATTGGGCGACCTTGAAGGTTCTCGCTTTAAATGAAGCTTTGCGATTGGCGGTATCTAGCAGCAACGGTCACAACACTGTCCCTCATTCTGCATATCTCCCACGAACAGGCAGGTGCGCGGACATGTTTCAAATCGTAGTCGCTGTTCATACTTGAATAGTCCTGTCGTGCAATAAGATCTGAAGGCTAGGGAAAACACGGTGGCTCTCTCGAGCGAGACAAAAGGAGTTTGAGTTTGCAAAGTGCTGGGTTCTCGTCACTAGACTATAAATCAATTTGTATTGCATGACTGGTTGAGGGCAGCTGTTGTGAAAGTATCGGTGTCTCAAAAACTCTTTGTTCTTGAAAAATCACGAGTTTGTTTTGGGATGGAAAGGGCTTGAAAATGAAACTGTTATAGGGTGTGTAAGCGACCTCATTCATTCTTATTTACTCTCAGTTGACGTATTCCTGCGTACAACTGTAATGTTTTTGACTTAATATTTTCACACTGCTAACAGGGGTGGGGGGGGGGGGGGGTGGAGGGTGGATGGACGGGACGAGATGGAGAAGGAAACTGCACTAAGTTATCTTGGCCGTCAGTGCAAAGTTTTCTCACAGAAAATACGCACGCTGATGGCTACATATGGGTGCACATACTTAAAAAGTTTAACGTACAATATTTAGACGATAAAATTAATACCCAAAAGAGACCAAGCACATTTTTTTGTATAAATAAATGTATATTGTTCATACACATAAGGTCGATGTATACAAGCTAGTGGCAAAATGATATACATGTAGATGACTTTGAATTCACAAAGATTACAAGCTGCTGGCACAGAGTGGTAGATCGTGCACCCCCAATGAAAAGGGGGGGGGGGGGGGGGGACACTTTAAAAATACAGCAAAACCAATGCAAATTCTTTCAATCTGCTGATAAATATTGTTTAAAAAAACAAACTACATAAAACTCAGAAAGAAAAAAACAACAGAATAGTCTATTGTCACTGTTTGCAGAATGATAATTCTACTGTAGACTGTTATTTCCAAACTGGTAACTTCCACCAGGATTTGAACCTGGATCTTCCACAGAATGGACATGTTTGCCACTTACACCACAGAAGTTTGTATGTCTGGAATAATAACACATTCCACTGACACGGACATAAAAGCAAAATCTGATTTAAAATGTTGAAAAATAAATTGGGCAATTATGCCTTCCCTAAGGATGGCAGCCCTAATTTCTCCCTCGAAGTTGTAAAAATAAATTAGAGAAAACTATGTATCAGAGAAAACTGAACATGATGTGTCAGTAGTGCCACTGCTCAGGCCTGTAACCTAAATGTAATGCTAGGATGGCAGCCCTAATTTCTCCCTCGAAGTTGTAAAAATAAATTAGAGAAAACTATGTGTCAGAGAAAACTATACAACGATGTGTCAGTAGTGCCACTGCTCAGGCCTGTAACCTAAATGTAATGCTGTCTGCTGTCACTGTATGATCACATCCATTCTTTCTTTCTATACCACCTCTTTGAACATTAGTGAGTGTGTCACCAAGGGGATCAAATATGTCAGAAATGACCCCTGAATCTCAAAACACGCACCTTGTGCTTATACTACATGTGCGCACATGCACACCAACACCCATCATGAAGAGGCATTAACCCATATGATACTGAGGCTAAAGTAAAAGCTTCAAATTTGTACACTGCCATACGCAAGCTACATTATAGTACTTACAGATAAGGATATAGACCAATGGCTTTAGTTCAAGGGTGGTGCCAGAATAGCTTGGCGCCCATCGGCGCCAAGCTATTCTGGCACTACCCTTGAACTATTTTAATCAAACTTATTTCACACACTGGTGTATTCTGAATGATAAGGGTTAATGAGTCGTCTGCAAGACGGCGACCTGAGGGTTTATGCCTCTTGCTGATAATGCTGCAACACACAGCTTGTTGACTCCATCGACTGCTGCACTGCATGATAGCCCAGCAATGTAGGGAGACATCCTGTGCACTTGCCAACTACAGTGATCAGTGTTTCTCAGTAGAGTTGACAAATAAAATATTGGTTGGAGTATGCTGGGATCCAAACCCTAAACTAGGCTAACGCTATGTCTACCAACAGGGTCCTAACCCTAACCAGAGGCAGCAAACATGCCTTTATTAACTAATTCACATATCAGCAGAAAACGTTTAATGTGTAGGTACTACGTTCCATGTTAAGGTACTATGTTCCATGTGTAGGTATTATGGAAACCTGTTTCATTTCTACTTGGATAATTCATAGACTACCAATAATTCGCTTTAAGCCATTTGCTAAAGGATGGGTTTTCATTGCTAAAATTTACCAATGCAACGGGTTTTCAATGTTATCTTTCCTCAACAAAGACTTTTCTATCTTTTTCACAATACATGTGAGTAGGCACACACAATAGGTTTTCTTTGTGCCTTGTACACATCGGTGGAACTCTCCTATGAACAAAGGAGATGAAGTGCAGTAAAGTCTATCATTTTAGAACATTCAAACTGCATATGTTGATTTTTCTCCAGCATTTATGAAACATTTATGAAGGAGTTATTGTGAAATATTAACCCTTTCTTTCCTGGGGTAGGTCTCTTTATTTGGTTTATATTTTCCGGTCCATGTGCACTTTGCGCTTTACCTGTGTAAATAATAATATATTTGGAAAAGTCACATTAGAATAACATGTAGCTCGCTTACATCATAGTTTTAATCATAATCAAAAGATACTTCAAGCATCCATTACTGTTTGGGTAATTCATACTTAGAGTTCATCCTAGGTAGTAAGATCTATTTGTGCAGATGAGCTCACTGAACATACTCACGTGAAGTCATTTTGTCTTTTCAGCATGATTAGCTGCTCATGGAGTTTTGTCTGGCAAATTGGCTGGAAAAAACTATGGATCTACTGATTAAAGAAGAAAGTTTAACTTATACAAGAAAGGCAAAGCCATTATGGCTCACGTGTATGACTGATTTACATTTGTGACCTTTGTGACAAGGGCTGGCTTCTGCAGCAGCAAAATCCCTGTTTTCAAAAAATGTACACATTATTCACCAATCTGTCAACCCCCCATGACCCTTAACCTTTGTGATGAGTTGACTAAATTAGTATGCATAGGAAGGTCTTATCATCAGCTATCTTTGTACCAAATTTGGTCGAAAAATGTTGGAATACCTATGATTTTATAAAAAAAAATCAGCATTTTACACACATTTGCCAGCCTCTTGTGACCCTTGACCTTACCAAGGGGTCATCCAAATTAGTATGCATAGATAGGTCTTACCATCAGGTATCTCTGTACCAAATTTGGGTTTTAAGTTGTTAATAGTATTTGAGAAAAAACATCTTTTGTCAAAATTAGGTTATTTTAGACCTATTTCCTGAGCTCTCGTGACCCTTGATCTTTCCGAGAGATCAACCAAATTAGTGAGCATAGGAAGGTCTTCCCATCAGGTATCTCTGTAGTAAGTTTGGGTTTAAAGTTGTGAATAGTATTTGAGAAGAAAAACATCTTTTGTCAAAATATGGATATTTCAGACCTATTTCCTGATCCTGTGTGACCCTTGACCTTTCTGAGGGGTCATCCAAATTAGTATGCATAGATAGGTCTTACCATCAGGTATTTCTGTACCAAGTTTGGGTTTGAAGTTGTGAATAGTATTTGAGAAAAGACATCTTTTGTTAAAATATGGCTATTTTTCACCTATTGCCTGAGCTCTTGTGACTTTTGACCTTTCCAAGGGATCAACCACATTAGTATGTATAGAAAGGTCTTATAATCAGGTATCTTTGTACAAAGTTTGGGTTTGAAGTTGTGAATATTATTTGAGAGAAAATAAATTATGTCAAAATATAGCTATTTTGGACCTATTTTCTGATCCCCTGTGACCTTGACCTTTGTGAGAGGTCACTCAAATTTGTATGTTTAGGGAGGTCTTACCACAAAGTATCTTTGGGCCAAGTTTGAAGAATGTGGTTTGAATAGTCTCCGAGAAAATGCCAACGTTAAAATTTACCTATGGACGACGGCGGACAGACGACCACTGGCCCAAAACATACTCACTTTTGCTTCGCACATGAGCCAAAAAAACTACTGAAAACAATACAACAGGAGGAAAAAATTCAGCTTGAAGGGCACTGCTGTAAAATTTGAACTCTGCAAAAACTACTTTCTGCAAAACTTTATCAAACATCGAGTGACTTTGTGTTTGAATTAGACTATTTTATAAATTCCTTGTCCCAATTTGAATTGTGCAGCCCTTAGCCCTCATTGTAAACATAACTAATCCATAACCCCTTCCATTTATGGTGGATGAACTGCCAACCTGTTTTCGCTGTGGGTGCTGTGAGTAAATAAATAATGACATGTCCTGAGGATGACTTTTATTTCTCACCAACTTCAACTCATTCTGCCTGCGACACATCACAGCAAGATATGGCTCGACCATGATAGTTCAAGGGTGGTGGCAGAATAGCTCGGTGCCAACAGGCGCCATGCTATTCTGCCATCACACTTGAACTATCATGGTTGATCTGTCTCCTGAATTGTAATGCAGTCCTCAGAGGATAACTCCAAAATGTGGGTTTTTCGTACCTCGGGCACAATGCGTTAGTTAGTTAGTTATTTGGGTTTAATGCCGAGCAGGCTCGGGCACAATGACTGAATGAGTTCATGATGCTAAATACATGTACTGATGAACACTTGCATTGAATAAAGCTATCAAAGATAAAAACAGGTGAACTGATCACATGCACAATACCCTAGTGATTGCTTGCTTGACACTGCCAGCATCTCTGAAGGCAGCGGAATCTCTTCAATCTTTGCCTAGACAGATCAAGACTCACCTCTTCAGTCTGTCCTAAACTGGCGAATCAACTGCAGTTTGTTTGTTTTTTGCCTCTAAATTGGTGCTTTGCTGTCACTCCGTATTCTCTCTGACAATGAGCTTTGAGCATTCAGTACTGGATGGAGAAATGCGTTCTACAAGTGAATATCATCAACATCTAGCAAAACTACTAGCGACATCACAGTTTGTTTCCTGTCTGCTCTTGTGTGTAATAAATCCACTAAAACAAAACGGTGCTATTTAAACTAACTATGCGTCCACAGCGACTCACAAACCGGTTACATTGATTTCCAGGCATAACTGCATATTTTACTCACAGACAGACTAAATAAGACACCTGACTGTGAAATAAACCAACAAAGGCCGTTATGTTAGATCGCCAGCTACTTTCTGTTTTGCTCATGGGCCAGGAGTTTGCTATACATAGCTTTTACCTCGGCTCTGGTGCTTGGTGGAGTTGAGCAGCGTGTACGCTTCAACAGTAAAACGGACACAAGTGACATGATCATGCAGTTATGAACGAAATAACAACTGTGGCCACTTGTTAGGAGTCATTGTAACACTAATATCCAAGGTATTGATATTCTTCAAACAGTTTTATGCAATGTTGAGACTGCTCCAAGAGAGCTTAGGGCCTTTAAACATCAAATATCAAGAATAACTATGCATTCAAACATACACTGATATATTGCAGAATAAATTTACACATTTTTCAAGACAGCTTGGCTGGAGGAAAGTGTTTTGCTATCCTTCCTATCAACTACAAATTACATGACTGCTCAGATAAGTCATACTTATATTGGTAAGCTATCAACTGTCCAGATTCTGGATAAATCATAGTTGATTTGTGGCTCATTTGACTACAAATTATATGGAATTACATGGAATTGACTCTACAAGTGCTGAAGTGGTCACTATAGTATACATTTTTGGACACTGTACTCCATGTACACTGTCCAGTGCTGAACTGTACCCCATATACATTGTCCAATGTTAAACTATCCAAGACTTTTCAGAAAGTCTCACGCGAGAAGACATATGAATAGGCAAACAATCCTGACATTCGCTTCAGACTTTAAGTACTTAAATAAATCTTATTCTGTGGTGAAAATCTTTGGCAATGTATGACTAAATGTTGAAAACATAAGTATAATTTGTTAGACCACAGCGACATATGAGCGACATTCTTGTAAGAAGTGAGACTTGAAAAGTCTTGGACAGTATAATGCCAGACAGTGTACAGTTGAACACTGGACAGTGGGATGCAAAGTCCGAAAAAGAAAAATATTGTGACCACTTCAGCTCTACTAGCCGTTAGTGAAGGCAATAAGACTCAGCTGATCTGGTGTCACAGGTAGTGGAGGACAGTTTTCCACTAACCTGATTAAAACAATAAAAGCACTGGAAATACAACTTGGCCACCTTTAGGTTTCCTAAGCCTTATTCCATTTGAAGGATCAGACTTGGACCCCCGGCAGGGGTCAAATCTCCCAAGTGACTGGGGTCCTACCCCTAAACCCCTATGGATCTACTTGAGTTTATTATTGTTGCCCGGTGTCCACCTAATGACCTAGCAATTTAATGATTTTGATGATTTTTTTTTTAAATTTAAGTTGTGTGCGATATTGGCAGGATAGTGGCTAAAACCCAAGTGAGTCCCAGAATCTTCCCGGCCAAAATCATCACACACAAAAAAGGTTCACAAGTTCTGGTGGATTCGCACAGTTATACAGAAGGGCCTAATGACCCCTACTGACAGTGTTGACTCGAAAATATTTCTTCATCTCATTTACTGACTGACGATAGTATAATATTCTTTTGTTCTTTTATTAGAACAGTTTCATACCATGTAAACACATACATGTATGACATCGACATACATTTATACACAGCGTATGTACTTACCCAGTTCAAGCATTAGAATCTGCAGTTCGATATAGATAGGACATTTTCTGCGCAAGTTTACATGCATACTTCTGACATTGCAACGCACAACCTGCAAGTTTTGGTACTTACCGTGGCTGGTTGATCGTCTGTGACCACCAAAGAAAAACTGGCTTGGGGACGCTAACCATAGCTGTGCAAACCAGCCGCAGCGATTCCTTTGAATGAGCCGTTCATCTCAGCCGATGAATTTTTCGTCCAGAAAATTTGGCCAAGAGACTGCCGTTTACAAAAAGAAGGAAAATGAATTCGACCAATTGTGCGTCAAATTAAGTCGCCCAGCTGTCCTGAGGTCAAATACTAATATTCTCTGCTGGTCACTCAATGTCATCAGACGTTACTGCAGTAGCGCAGTGTACTAATATCTAAGTCGTGTCTCTAAAAAGAATGCCGGACTGACAAAGTCCGAACAAGTTCAGTCCCTTTGAGGAGAATCTAGTAAAATAACTAAGTCGGAGAGGCCTTTAGATAAAAGGTAGCCTCGGCAAAGGTGCCCTTTATAAAAGAAAGTCTATAATAGCTAAGTCAGAGAGGCCTTTGGTAAAAGACGACCAAAAATTACTACTGAAGTCCGCCAAAGCGCCCTTTGTAAAAGGGAAGCCTTAGTGGAAAACGAGTCGAAGGCGCCCGTTACAAAAGAAGAGCCCCCAAAATAATAGAGTTAAAACACCCTTTGTAAAGGGAAGCCTCGGAAAAACGACCGAGTCCGTGCCGCCCTTCAAAGGATAACTAAGAAAAATGGCAGAGTCCAACATGTCCTTTGATAATGGGAAGCCTCGGGAAAATGACAGAGTCAGTCCGAAGCCGGCGCCCGTGTTACACTACCGCAGCCACACGCAAGGTGTTGTAGATGGAAGACGCAGCCAGACAAGAGTGTTTCCAGAAGAGTCTTTTATTTCTTGGTCATCGTGGGTCTAATAGGTTGGGCACAACCAACCTACTAGCATGGCATACTAAAATGGCGAAAATACCGGAGCTCGGTCTCTCGCTTCTCAGCTCCCTCTATCTATCTCTCTCTCTCTCTTCGTTGTGTACTCTCTATCTATCTCTTCATTGTGCGAGCTCCCTCTCTATCTCGTTCCCTTCGTTGTGAGCTCTCTCTCTATCTCGTTCCCTTCGTTGTGAGCTCTGTCTCTATCTCGTTCTGGTGTTTGCCCCCACTATATATACCCGTTCTGGCCGAGGGCATCGCCCCTTTGTCTCAACCAGTCAAAGGGGCTATTACTGTCACCCATATTATTCCACATCTATCATGGTGGCCAGCGTCCCCTGACCCTATCTGTCAAAGGAGCTATTATTGTCGCCCATAATCTATCCCCCATCTGCTCTGGTGGATAGCGCCCTCTGATCCTAGCTGACCAGGGACCCATTACTGTCTCTCATAATTATTCCACATCTATTATGCTGGTCAGCGTCCTCTGATCCTAGCTATCAAAGGAACCCATTACTGTTTCTCATAATTATTCCACATCTATTATGGTGGTCAGCGTCCTCTGATCTTAGCTGACCAGGAACTCATTACTGTCTCTCCTAATTATTCCACATCTATTATGGTGGTCGGCGTCCTCTGATCCTCGCTGACCAGTAACCCATTATTTATTCATTAGCCCCAGCTCCGAGTTCGCTACTGCCCGCATCGGGACCGCTAAAGTGAGATTGATGTATTTCCACTCGCAATTATCATTCATTAGTCCCAGCTTAGTAGGGCCGGCCACTTGTCAACTCCACGTGAGCCCGTGGTACTAAGTATCCCCTCGTTATTTTCATATCAAGGGAAATTATAAAATTACCCGACCGTGATATTGGTCGTATACACTTATAGTGTAACATCTCCTCCCAAACCTACCCGAAAAAAAAAGGAATCTTAATTCACAAGATTCGTTTTTTTTTCATTACACAATATTCAGACCACAAAATCATTTCAAACAATTAAACATGTTATCCACAAAATACATCATTTTTCGGAATGACCGCTTATTTAAATCGATCACTCCTTATTAAAAATTATTATTGTCCGGCGTAATCACGCCAATAAATGTTCACATCAAAATCGTCGACTCAGTTATGTCTTTGCACATGTGTTCGTTATTCTTCACGATCCTTCCTGGATCGCCACAGCGTTGATCCTTGGTTACCCCAACGACGGGTAAAACTTGACAACGTTCGAGGGGGGGAGTAACTGCACTCCTCCCTCCATCATCGGCGTAGAGTCCTTCGCTCTTGCGACGTCATTCACGTCTGCTGATTGCACAGCCGCCGAAATCAACGTAGGCACAGTGACCTCACGTTCACCCTTCCTGAGTCGTGATAGCATGGAGCCAAACCATGCGCTAGTTTTCTTTTTATATCGTATACACCCTACCCGAATTATGATCACTACAACTGTCCCTACGATAGAACCAATGATGATCTGTTTCCATATCGCCCATTCTTGTTTTGGCTTAACGAATCGCTCTGAAGTCGAGCAATTAGATGATCCATTGGCATTTCCTTAATTTCCTCTAACTCTTTGGGCAAAGAGATGGGATCGTAGTCTGGTAAAGCGCTATGAAATGGTTTCCATAACGTTATATTGGAAAATGCATAGTTTTCCATTCATCCTATCAATTTGTCTTCCACCTGATACTGGCTCTCTTGTTGGTAGTAAGGGGTTAACATCAATCTATCACTAATAGCCGTACATGATTCATTGAGGCGGATTAGTGATAATAGTGGGTTGATTTGTTGGTACGTGACCCCTTTACCGTGACAACTAATACTCATCTTTAGTGGACTATGATTACTAATGACCCATAGCCCATCCATTATATACCGTGCCATAGGTAACACTGTACCCAACTTGACCTTTGTTTGGCAGTGTGTTGCAATTACGTCTGAATTGTTTAAAAACAGCGCCGTAACACAAAACTGATTAATGTTCATAGGATATATTGCACTTCGAATCGCACAGAATCCTATCAAGGGTTTGGAACAAGCTTCAAGTTCAGCTTCCGTAAGGAACGCGAACCGCGTACGTTGCGCGTCTACTGCTATTGGTGTGGATTCTAAGTCATACTGAGCCGTCATTGATTCTGGCGCAGGCCGACCTGAATCTCCAGTTACTAATGGTAACTTCATCAAGTTTTTGAAATACGACATTGCGATTAATATTTAAACCCTGCGCTAGCCCCAATACTATCAGACTAAAAAAAAAAAAAAAAAAAAAACTCATCTTGTTGTTGTCTGCAACATACGAGATACCACCAGAGACTTATACCACTGTCTCTGACAAAACTCAAATCATGCTTCATGATTTACACATTACAATAGTCCTCTCCCAGATACCGTCTGAGAGTCGCATTTCTAATTTGAAGCCTTCTTTGGCAGAAGAGTCAGTATCGCTTCAAGAATTTCCCTAACCCCATTAGTCTGTATACTAGGCTGAATACTCGAACGATTGTCGTCGATCTCCCCATCATCAGAACTGTCTGATGTGCCCTTGTTACCACTAACGTTTACTGCTGAGAGAGATCTTTTCTCTCTTGTCTTTAGGCGCTTTCTTAACTCCATTAACGGAACATCCTCCTCGGATGAAGAATTCTCACGCTCTTTTCGCACCCCCCTAGTCAGTCTGTCTCGTGCGTTCTCTTGCCCTACTGCATCGTCACTGTCGCTATCAGATGATTCTGGAGCTACAACCTGTGTGGCTTTACGTAATGTTCTCCCCCTGGCTTTTGGAATAGGCCACTCACTAATTTTGGCTATCCGCAAGTGTTCAGCATGTGAACTGACCTCAGTGCCATCTAGTTGATGTCGTACCCTGAATGTGACAGGCGACAATTGTTCCACCACTCTATAGTGCGACCTCCACTTACTGTCTAACTTATTGTGTCTACGGTGATTACAAAGGTACACTGGATCACCGACCTTAATTTCGACAGGCTGTACACCTCTATTAGCATACTTAGCCCCCTTCTTCTGTGCTTTCTTAATTCGCCGATACACCTGGGTGAAGGCCTTGTGTTGCTGCTCAAGCGCTATCTTGTGAAAAACTTCACCAGCGTATTTTCTTCGGGGTCTAAGGATGTTATCTAACGGTAGCACTGGATCGCGACCGTACAGTAAAAAGAAAGGAGATTCCTGCGTAGTTTCCGAAACACAAACCCTATAAGCTGCTAGTACCTGGTTAATATGCACGTCCCATGTCGAAAAATCCTCTTGTATCTTTTTGGACAGAATGTCGTTAAAAGTTCTGTGAAAACGTTCGACCTTAGCATTGGACTGTGGATGATAAAGACTGGTCGTGACATGATCTATGTTCAGTTCTGCCAGCGTTTCTGCCATAACCCTATTCACATTCTCAGATCCATTGTCTGATACTATCTGCAATGGACAGCCATGTCTGGGTAGAATTTCTTCTACGAGCAGCTGTACCACTGACTGCGGCGTTTTATCTGGTACAGGGAACACCTCTACCCAACCTGTCAGATGACAGATGAATGCTATGACATAGCGATTCCCGCTAAGGGAGCGGTCAAACGGACCTGCCAAGTCCAATGACAACTTAGCGAATGGGTATGGAGGAATGTCCATTTCCTGTACGGGGGCCCTTTTCTTTTGTAACACTCTAGACTGACAGATGACACACCCACTAACATATTCATACAGTTGTTTGTACATGTTAGGCCAGTAATACTTTCTGCTGACTGTGTCATGCGTCTTGTCTATTCCTAAGTGACCATTTTCGTCATGGTACTGTCTGACTACGTACTCTACCAAGTGAGACGGAACATACAATCTGGCTACTGGTTCATCATCAGGGTGAGACAAGAAATATAGAACATCCTCTATCAGCATGTACCTCCTATTGACTGTCATGGTTCCTTGTTCACTAATCAATAAGTCCTTTAAGCGCACTATTTCAGAATCCTTCTCCTGTTCCTCAATAATATCAAACCCTGGAAGATCAACTTTTTCCAGCTTCTCGTCACACCCTGCCCTTACTGTACAACTAGCAAACTGCTTGGGTGTGAATTGGTTGGAGTTTATGACTCCTATGACCAAAGCATTGTCATTGACCTCTCTGGTTAACTCTTCTTCTTCCTCATGCTCTGGCATGTGAGTACCACTCGGCATTCTGGACAGTAAGTCTGCCAAAACATTTTGAGGACCTGGGATATATTCAATAGTACAGTTATATCCTGAAATGCCAAGGGCCCACATCTGCACCTTCTTATTCTGCATTGGTGAATTAAGCAAATACTTAAGAGGCATGTGATCCGTGCGGATTACAAACTCCGCATTATGCAAGTAGTGATTTAGCTTTTGAAGCGCATAATGGATCGCAAAAGCCTCTTTCTCTATTGTCGACCATTTCCTCTGACTGGTACTAAGTTTATGGGATAGAAAGTAAATAGGTCTTTCTACCTTTGAGCCTGGGGAAATGTCTGAATCCTCATCGCATTTTTGCGCGAGACATGCCCCCACGCATGTGTCGGTGGCATCCGTGTAAAGGATGTACGGACGCTGTGTATCTGGATAGGCTAACACTGGTGCTACGGCTAACGTCTCCTTCATCAAATCAAACGCTTTCTGGCATTCCTCTGTCCAACTGAATCTCGCATACTTTCGTGTCAGTGCTATGATTGGTTCAGCCATCTGGGAGAAATTAGGAATCATTTTCCTGTAAAACCCAATCATACCAATGAACAAACGGCACTCTCTGACACAGGTCGGAGCCGCCATAGCCCTAATGACTTTTACCTTTTCCTCATCCGGTTTTATCCCCTGGCTACTAATGACAAACCCTAAGTATTTGGTTTCTTCCTCAAAGAACTGACACTTCTTGAGTTTCAGCTTCAGGTCATGCTGTCTCAATCGATCAAAGACTGTCTGAAGGTGACACAGATGGTCTTCTATTGTTTCTGAGAAGATCAAAATGTCATCGAGATAGGCACAGGCAAAACTTTCTAAACCGGCTAGCACGATATTCATAAGCATCATGAACAATCCCGGTGCCCCCACCAAACCAAAAGGCATTTTCGTGAATTCGAATAATCCCTTGTGGCATGCAAATGCTACTCTATCCCTACTCTCCTGATCCGCCATCTTGACCTGCCAGTATCCCGACTTCAGGTCCAGACTGGTAAAATACTTGGCCTTTCCAAGTAGTGATAAAATGTCATCTATCAGCGGTAGTGGATACGATGTTTTCTTTGTAATCTCATTCAGTTTTCTAAAGTCAACACATAAACGTTTCGACCCATCCTTCTTGGATACAATCACTAAACTAAAAGACCATGGGGACTGAGAACGTCTTATCACACCTGCCTGTAACATCTCTTCTAGAGCCTTGTCAACAATCTCTCTATCTTGAAGCGGGATTCTATACGGTTTTATCCTAATGGGAGGATGATCGCCGGTATCTAGTTTCATCGTGACAGTGTCAGTAGCCCCTAAATCAAGGTCGCTATTCGCGAACAAGTCTTGATTGTTCGTAATGAGCTCTGACACTACACCTTTCATATTCTCCGGCGCAGTGACTTCCGTCAAGTCGACTGCCGATACCTGCCGATCAACCGACCCTATCTGTACTTCATGTACTTTCTGAACTGCTGTTACCTTCCCGACAACACAACCCCTTCTAACTCTATACGTCTTGTTTGTGTTGTTTACTATCAGTATGGGATACGTCTGGTGATTATTTTGCCTGACTACCGTGCTTGTCACTAACAGTCCCGGTTCTTGTGCTATAAATCCCTTGTCTGTTTCCGAAATCTCTAAGAGTGTCTCTCTTGCAAAATACGGAGCATTCTTCATCCGTACCTGGAGTACTTCTGCCGTCTGAGGTTTTATCACTTTCGTCTTAGTCACTCTGACCAAAGACGAAATGTGGATGTCCTGTTCATAGGGCACATAAACACTTCCGACTCTGAGTTTCTTCAAGTCAAAATAAATCCTCACCCCGTTTTTGTCTAACCAGTCATTTCCCAAAATAAAGTTCCTGTTGAGCCCGGACACCACGTAGAACTTATGTTTAAACTTTTGCCCCGCTACCGTAAATTCTAATTCTGAACTCCCCAATACTTGTAAAGCTTCTCCACTAACTGACTGTAACGACACATCTCCCTTTCCTAACTTTGGCTTATGACTGAGTTTATCGTAAGCCCCCTTGCTAATCAAAGACACCTCTGCTCCCGTATCGATCAAGCTACGAAATCGTTGCTTCCCAATTTTGAACACTATGCACTTAGGGCTACCCGCTACATTAATGCTAAACAACTGACTCTTTCTACTTTTCCGGTCCTGCGTAACGGCTTCGTGTGCCGCAGAACCTTCTAGTTTTCCTGCCTCGGCGGAAACCTTCTTTTACCTTGTGGCCGTCTGTTTCCGGCCTTTCTACATTCCCGCTGAATGTGACCTCGTTCCCCACACTTCCAGCATTGAATCGGGGGACGCATGGTTTGCTGACCAACCGCCCCTACTATCACTCGGCAATTTCTTGCCTGGTGCCCTACTCTCCCGCATTTAAAACAATTACGGTGACGAGCATGGTCTACTTCAATAGTCTCTTCTCCACCCCTAGCTGTCGCTCTCGGCTGACTAAATGGCCGATTGTTTATCGTGCGTAGCTCAAACCTATGGCGAAGGTTTTCCTCCTGCATGGCCACCTGCACGGCCCTATCTAACGTATTTGAGTTGTCCCTCAGGACTTTCATCTTAAGAAAGTCGTGCGCCAATCCGTCAACAAAGAAATTTATTAGTTGCCGTTGTACCACAGCAGCGCCCATCTGACTCGGGAAGGCTTCGCCGGCCAGAGTCATTAGTCGCTCTGCGTACAGAGGCACACTTTCCCTCGGGTTTTGTTTCACCCGCTGTAGCAACGCAAAAGCATGATTTTCATCGGCGATTTCGCCGAACCTTACGGTTAGCTGCCTTTTCAGTTCATCCCAATCCCCTGCCGCTTCCGTTTGTAAGAATCGATGGATAAAATCACTCACCACCCCCGAGCTTGCTTGATAAGCAATGACGGGGCGCCTGTTGAGGGCTTTATTTAGCACTGCATATTTGTCAATTTCTTTTATCCACTCCCTAAATTTGGTAGGCTTTCCGTCAAACGTTCCTACCATCTGCCCTATACTCTGGGCGTTAATCGCCTGACTCATTTCCTCTACTTTTTCGCCTAAAATCCTAAACACTTCCTCTGCCATTTTTGTTTCTTTTTAAATGTAACAACAACACAACTCTAGCTAACTGGTCTGGCTCCTCTACTGATAAGACTCAACAAGGGTTAAATGAAAAAAGTCACTTACCCCGTGATCCCTTCGGCTGTTGGTCTTGAATGAGTCGCAGACGTCTCGTGGGCTCGAACTCTGTTTTGTCCTTGACGTGGGCTCGAACTCTGCTTTTCTTGAAGTGGGCTCGAACTCTGCTTTTCCTTGACGTGGGCTCGAACTCTGCTTTTCTTGAAGTGGGCTCGAACTCTGCTTTTCCTTGACGTGGGCTCGAACTCTGCTTTTCTTGAAGTGGGCTCGAACTCTTCTCTTCTCTTCGGGTTGTTGGCTTGCACTCTTCTCTTCTCTTTCTGGTCTGCTCTTCCACCCTTGCGTCGTTGGCTGTCGATTTGGTGCTGATAGTCTAGTTTTTCTGTTTCTTCGTTCCTCTGTTTCTTCCCGTTCCGAGATCCTGGTCACGGCACCAAATAAGAAGATAAGGTAGTGTTACACTACCGCAGCCACACGCAAGGTGTTGTAGATGGAAGACGCAGCCAGACAAGAGTGTTTCCAGAAGAGTCTTTTATTTCTTGGTCATCGTGGGTCTAATAGGTTGGGCACAACCAACCTACTAGCATGGCATACTAAAATGGCGAAAATACCGGAGCTCGGTCTCTCGCTTCTCAGCTCCCTCTATCTATCTCTCTCTCTCTCTTCGTTGTGTACTCTCTATCTATCTCTTCATTGTGCGAGCTCCCTCTCTATCTCCTTCCCTTCGTTGTGAGCTCTCTCTCTATCTCGTTCCCTTCGTTGTGAGCTCTGTCTCTATCTCGTTCTGGTGTTTGCCCCCACTATATATACCCGTTCTGGCCGAGGGCATCGCCCCTTTGTCTCAACCAGTCAAAGGGGCTATTACTGTCACCCATATTATTCCACATCTATCATGGTGGCCAGCGTCCCCTGACCCTATCTGTCAAAGGAGCTATTACTGTCGCCCATAATCTATCCCCCATCTGCTCTGGTGAATAGCGCCCTCTTATCCTAGCTGACCAGGGACCCATTACTGTCTCTCATAATTATTCCACATCTATTATGCTGGTCAGCGTCCTCTGATCCTAGCTATCAAAGGAACCCATTACTGTTTCTCATAATTATTCCACATCTATTATGGTGGTCAGCGTCCTCTGATCTTAGCTGACCAGGAACTCATTACTGTCTCTCCTAATTATTCCACATCTATTATGGTGGTCGGCGTCCTCTGATCCTCGCTGACCAGTAACCCATTATTTATTCATTAGCCCCAGCTCCGAGTTCGCTACTGCCCGCATCGGGACCGCTAAAGTGAGATTGATGTATTTCCACTCGCAATTATCATTCATTAGTCCCAGCTTAGTAGGGCCGGCCACTTGTCAACTCCACGTGAGCCCGTGGTACTAAGTATCCCCTCGTTATTTTCATATCAAGGGAAATTATAAAATTACCCGACCGTGATATTGGTCGTATACACTTATAGTGTAACACCCGTCATAAAGGAAGACTCCCGAAAAACTGACAAAGAGTCCGAAGTGACCATTGAAGGAAAACCTCGCAAGAACGGCAGAGTCCGAAGCGCCCGTTATAACAGATAACTATCTAAAAAAAAAAAAAAATTGGCAGAGTCCAAAAGGTCCTTTGATAAAGAGAAGCCTCGGAAAAACGGCAGAGTCCGAGACGCCCGTTATAACTAAGGAAGACTATGGCAGAGTCCCGGAAGCGCCCTTCAAGTTGTGGGAAACCTCGGATAAACGGCAGAGTCCGAGGCGCCCGTTACAAAGTAGACTGCTGCCAGAAAAATGGCAAAGTCCCAGAACTGAAAAAAAAAAAAACCCGACAGAGTCCGGGATTCCCGTTCAAAGGAGGGCTCAGAAAAATGACAGAGTCCAAAGTTTGTAGAGAGAACTGTGGGAAAATCGGCAAAGTCGAAACAGCAACTGTGCACGTGTAGACCTTGAAAGGAGGATACAAGTCACTGAAATGAGATGTTTTCGAAGGCTGCTTGGCATTTCATACAGAGATCACATCACGAACGGGGAAGTGGGAATGAGCAGAATCAGGCAAGCCCGCATCGGACCCTATGAAGACCTATTAGCCATT
Organism: Semisulcospira habei; assembly: GCA_036245525.1. Lineage (NCBI taxonomy): Eukaryota > Metazoa > Mollusca > Gastropoda > Semisulcospiridae > Semisulcospira > Semisulcospira habei. The sequence goes on from BTPG01000006.1 coordinate 43,828,178, forward strand.
ATGAAAAACGCAAACTGAAGTGGTATGGCCGGCATGTCACGCGTTCAGCAGGGCTTCAGTTGCCAAAACAATCCTGCAAGGCACTGTGCAAGGAGGACGAAGGAGAGGAAGACAGAGGAAAAGATGGGAGGACAATATCTCAGAGTGGACAGGACTGAGGCTGGGCGATACGCTAAGAATGGCAGAGCCGGAACAGAGAGGAATGGAGGGAGCTGGTTGCCAAGTCATCAGTGGTGCCCCAACGATCGACAAGACTACGGGATATAGATAGAGAGATAGATAGACAGACACGTGTAGAGTCGTGGACAAAGTCAAATCCACCTATCTCCGCAGAGCGACAGGAACACACTGCGCTCCAAGCCCGACTAAGGTGCCGAGCGCAGCGGAGTTTTGCTGACCAAAACTCACGAGTAGCAACGAGTAGCAAAAAGTGGTTCGCCCGACCAAAATTGATCCGTATTACGTTTTACAAAATGGTGAAGCACTCTTTCATGCGATAGAACATTACTTTCCTAGCTGAATACGCTTTTGTCAGTTCTACAAACCATTACGAACACTTAGTGCACTTCAAACACTATATTTTGATAAAATCCTCTTGCACTCTTCCCGGTAAAGCGCAAGGCTTTGCAAAACAGATCTGGCTGGCGTGCCGCCACCAAGAAAGCCTGCACGCTCTTTGAACGCAATCAGCGCGAAAAGATCACAAGTGCCAGAGCTCGCAGAAACTTGAGACAGCGTCGACTCTCCCCACAGCTGCGTTCCAGTGCCCCCCGGCATTACCCTCGCATGTGTGGCTTCAGGATTGGCTTGGCCCAGCCACACCCGCACCCACAAATAGAAGTCATGCACAATGACATCATAGGCTTTCGTTGGTCGTCTACCCATTATTGTTCTGGAAATCTGTAACACCCGCACCCACAAATAGAAGTCATGCACAATGACATCATAGGCTTTCGTTGGTCGTCTACCCATTATTGTTCTGGAAATCTGTAACACCCGCTGAAATAGAAGTCATGCACAATGACATCATAGCGGCTTTCGTTGGTCGTCTACCCATTATTGTTCTGAAATCTGTAACACCCGCACCCACAAATAGAAGTCATGCACAATGACATCATAGGCTTTCGTTGGTCGTCTACCCATTATTGTTCTGGAAATCTGTAACAGTATAAAAGAGCGTGTAGGGAGTATGCGTGTGTTCGAATCAGTCCCGTCATGCAATCCCGGCCCCAGTAACTGGACTCACAATCCAGGGGGGAAAAAGCGGATTTGTTCAATAGCATGTCCGTTGAAAGGTCCTGGTAAATCAAAGTGGCACAGTTGGAGTGCGCCTGAGTTGATCAGTGTTCAGGTTGTACTCCATAGGCAATAGATTTCCCTGTCCCCCATAACCCCCGTCAGGCCGGCCGTCCATGATCACCTCGGTGCTGTGGACCGGTAACCAACAATGTGTGTGCATTGTATGGGAGACACAGTGTATCAGAATTTTGGATGCACTGATTGTATGACTAGAGACAGTGTACCCCATCGTGTGGATGCGATTTGTGGACGCATTGTGTAGAGAGTGCATTGTGAGAATAAAATACTGTTGGAACTGTTACTCCAGTGTGGTTTACAAACTTGTGCCACGTGTGACGAGTTGCAGCTGATTGTTTTTTTGTTTTGTTTGTTTGTTTTTTCCAGTACAAGTGAATGCGTCTGGTGTGATTGCATCTTCAGTACTACGACTACGACTACCACGTAACAGTCAGTTATTAGCCAGTACGGTTATCAGCTAACCACACCGCAGTCATGGGCAGGTTTAGGTTGAACATAAAGTAAAACGAAAGTGCCCCCCCCCCCCCCCCCCCCAAAAAAAAAAAAAAAAAAAAAAAAAAAAAAAAAAAAAAAACAAACGGTTAATGATTTTTTGTAAGTACAGTATGCTCTTTTAGTACGAGCAGGGGAGAAAAGTGTGTGTGTGTGGGGGGGGGGGGGAGGTGGGAGGGGATGGGGGGAGGGGGGGGGGGGGAAGCACAATGTAATGGTCCTGTTGAACTTGCATGGTCCGAAAAAGAAACAAATTAAATGCTTGGTCGAGTTGACACATTGAATGAGGTGACAGATTATTATGGCGGAGACATCTTTAAAGAACGAGGGATTTATTTCCCCTGTTTCGCCATTTTTGCTACAAAATCGTATCCATTTGCAGGTAAACCAATTGTTGTTGAAGTTTACAACAGACATATGGTTAGTACAACGGTTAGAATTTGTACGCACGTTTTTTTTTTTCCCTCTTAATGGGCTATAATTAAATCTTATCGGAGACGTTGAGGATCTTACCCCTATCCAATGAAACATCCCAAACAACAGATGCGGTCTCCATAGTATTTACCCGAAATATTAATAAATTGTGTTGTACCGTTTTTTCTAAGCGTGTTTCTTTCTCCGTTGGGTACTCCATATCATGTTTACAAACATAAAAATGTCTATGGGAGCTAAACATGAAGGCCGTAAAGCCTTCTTGTACCCCATCTCTGTGTATTTATTATATATGTTCAGCTTATAAAGCGAGCGCAATGTTCATTATCGAAATTTTGCTCGTCCAGGCGGTTTTTAAAGAAGTTTAGGTCACGGCAGAGCTACGAATCAATCTCAACATTCCTGTACTATAATCTATACACACTACGTAGTGTGTATCGTGTAAGACTAAGAGTGCCGAGATCGATTCGTAGCCCTGTGAGTAGGTGCAGTTTTTACATCAGGTGTTAGTATTGTGTATGGGAAAAAAATGAAGGTTTACAGAGAACATGCAGGATGAGTCTTTATTAAGTAAAAATTCACAAACTGTGTATTGAGGTGATCACAAACTGTGCAGACCACTATAGTAGTCATCATCTGAAGACTACATACCAGTCAAGGAGATGACCATTATAGTTCAAGAACAGCTCCAGAGGCACCTAATTAGTAAAGTAAATTGGTCTATTCACACACAACTAAAAGCTTTCAGTGGATGACCACAAAAAATGCCATACACGCTCAATAGCTAAGAAATTTGGCAAATTTATAAATTCAGTGTATGCAAAGTAAGCAAAATGGTAAAATGATAAACGCATGCAATAATCTTCAATTTAAAACAACCAGTTGCCAGAGTAGCATCACAGATTTTGATCATATTCCTTACACTACATGCGCTTAATAATAATTTATAGAGAGCAAAATTTCACACATTTTTTCAAAGTTGAAAGTGTACAACATTTGTATTTGGTTTGCTTTTTGTCTACCGTATTGAAAATATGGTAGACTTTGAGATGTGGCTGGCTGTAAAGTTCTGTAGCATGCAAATGATGAACATAAGCGGGCACACATCAGACTCTGAGTGAAGTAACACGATAAAAATTACATCATGCCTAGTTACGCTAACCGCGCTGTTGAATGTACATCTTGCGGGAAGTGCCGTGTGTGTATGTATGTGTGTGTGTGTGTGTGTGTAGACCAAAGTATCTCCGGTGTTTGTGTATGTACAGGTCTGAAACTTTAGGAAATGCTTTGATCGAGATGTATTTCGGAGGGCTTCCGAGCATATTTTAAATGGTAGACTCGTTAAAAAGAAAAATTGACGTTTATATAAAGTCGGTTGACCCGCATTTGAGTCTGTAATTTTTGTTCTATTCACTCGGAATTTTGGATATATATAGCTAGCTTGGAGATAGGCATTGGATGAGTTCGTTAGCCAGCTTTGTACCTTTTTAACTTTTTCGTAAAAATTAATTCATTGGAGAAAAAAATTAAAAAGTAAGAATTCTCGACTTCTATAGAAGGATCAGACAGTGACGGTGACATAAAGGTGCCAAACACGTCCGTGTTACACACTGTTCCTAAATTGTCACAAAGCACCAGATGTAAGTGTTATTTATACAATGTTTCTGAATTGACATCAAATTCATCACTGTGTACACGGCGATGCCATGACATGAAGCTTAGTGACGTCATTTTGTTGCTCATGCTATTTTTCCTCTTCAGAATTCCTGTCGCTACTCCAGCCCACAGACTACTAATAGCGGGAAGCGCCATGTGTTCATCTTTATTTGTGTGCGTGGGGTGTGTTTTGATCAGAGGTTGGGTTAGGTAGGAGGGAAATGGATCAGAAGGATAAGCTTAAAAATATGAACATGATTTCTGAATGTTCCTAAAAAAAAGAAACACGCATGTGAGCTCCAAACAATACAGTAGACTTTGGGATGAAATCCTCATCTTGTTTTACCTAGTAATACTCACCTAGTCTTTTGTGTATGCACTAAAATGTGCATAAAGCTTCTACTGCCTTGAACTGTCATGATCAAGCCATTGTTTTAGTGTGTTAAGGCTGAATAACCTTTGTCTTTTAGATCCTGTGATAGTGCCAGAAACCCAATACTAAGATACTAAGATGACTCGTCATGCACGCAACTGCACAGCAGGGACAGTTTACACCTACCATGAGCGAAAGAAAGACACTGCTGCCTCAGGCTATGGCTCTCAAAAGCTTCGTTTCGGCAAGGACTCTGTGAAGGTAAGAAAGTGTGTTCAGTTCACATGGCAGGGCTTCTGTTTTCACAACAGGTTAAAGGGTCTGTAGACCCCGAGGTATAGTTTTAGAGGGTACACAGACCCCCATCTGTGCTTAATAGAGGGTTCACAAATTTATTTAAGAAACACTGCATCATCTGTATGTTCTTTAAAATAACTCATTTCGCTCTCTTCTCTTTAAATTTGTTGTGACCGTGTGTGTTGGTCCTTTCCATGATACTGATTCTTTAACTGGTGAGCTGTCATGCAAAAACCTGTCTCTCACACGCGCACACACAGAAAAACACATATGTATTTATTTGTAATAGTATGATCATTTCATAATGTATTGTAACAGAGAATATAGCCTTTTCTGCTTAGTGCAGATTGACAACCAAAGTCTGACTTGTCTAAACTCTGTGTGTGTGTTTTGTGTGTGTGTGTGTGTGTGTGTGTGTGTGTGTGTGTGTGTGTGTGTGTACTAATCTACTTAAAAGTTGCTTTCAACCCATTTAACCCGAAAGACATTTCTCCAACTTTAGAGCGTTTGCCTAATAACTGTGTACCAGAAGATGGATCAACCACGATAAAAAAAACTGCCAAACTTATTTCTGTTCAAATTTCTGGACTTGCTTTTTGAGTTTGTCTCCATGCACATTGCGCGTGTCATCCGCATGCCGTTGTGCTTTAGCCGATTACTTTAGTGCCAGTGGGACAATAAACTTCAATTAGTAGACCTCTGTTAGAGTACGCACAGTGGCGCAACGATAATGCATCTCAGAGGCAGATGCACTGAATTTTAGTGCATCTGACCATCCCTTAGTTACATTTTTAGTACGTGATTTTGAGTTTAGTGCGTTGGAGACGCACAGACGCAATAAAACAGAAGCCCTGCATCATGATAAAATGAAACAAACTAGAAAGAAAGGTTCTTTAGGCTGACATGAGCATTATTGTTGGTCCATGCATGACTGTGCCGAGACCAAATAAGGTCAACACTGGCTCAGTAGCAAAATGTCTTCTAGCCCAAGACAGTTGCAGTAGGTCCGCACACAGTCGTGCGCAGGCCCATTGCGGCCATTGTGGGCCTGAGGGGTTTGCTACTGTGTTCAGCTTGCTCAAGTTTGCTTGGAGAATCGGAAACAAAATTTCAATTAAAACATATTTGTTGTATTGTTTTATTGTTTACTGAACATTCTATCAGTATCACTAGATGTATTGCTGGTGTTTTAACATAGTAGTGTGTCATTTGACTTGATTTTCATTTCATTTTTATGTGTTTTTTATGTGTTTCAGGACTTCGATTGTTGCTGCCTAACACTGCAGCCTTGCAAAAATCCTGTGCTGACGTGAGTTCTTTTTCAATTTCAAACAAATTCTCAGGTTCAGATGTGCTCTCATGTCTATGATCTGTTAGAGTCTAAGTGACAAACTGGTTAGGTTACCCCTCTCTCCCCCCAAACCCCCCCCCCCACCCCCCCCACACACACACACCCCTCCACCTGCCTTGTTCATGCAGCCACCTGTACTGTGTACAATACTTGTTGCCGCATACATGAGAGGGTTAACCCTTATAATTCGGAATACTCCAGTGTGTGAAATAAGTTTTGACAGAAATAGTTCAAAGGTAGTGCCAGAATAGCTTGGCGCCTACAGGTGCCGCGGCAGTTAACGTTAACCCTTTTAGCCCCGAGTCCCTACAGCAGGAGATGGCTTAACCATGATAATTCAAGGGTAGTGCCAGATTAGCTTGACGCCTTCAGGCACCAAGCTAATCTGGCACTACCCTTGAATTATCATGGTCAATCCATCTCCTGCAACTGGTACATAGTCGTTAAGCAACACCTCCAAAATTTGAGAAATGGGACCTTGGGGCTAAAAGGGTTAACTCATTTCGCCCAGATGTGCTACAGCAGGAGATGGATCTACCATAATAATTCAAGGGTAGTGCCACATTAGCTTGGCAGCATCAGGTGGCAAGCTAATCTGGCACAACCTTTGAATTATCATGGTTGACCCAACTCCTGGAACTGGTACATATTTGTTAATTGCCACCTAAAATTTGAGAAATGCAGGCAGGGTGTTACAGGGTACAATTAGCGCAAAGGTTTGGATGTTTGGTCAAGGAATGCTGATTTTGTTGTTTCTTAACACAGATCTGCTCATTATGGCCCCACATAGAAAGCATGGGTATGCTCACACCCAAGACATGTGAAGAAGGAGTTATTTAATATTACCAAGTATGGCTGAGTAGGTGCCCACAAGATAACGCCTGTGTAGTTTTTAGTGACGTATGGTGAAAGTTCAATAATATTTTTGTTCAAACAGCAGAGAATGAGTGTTCTAATTAAAGTCTATATTTATTTGTTACCTTCGATGGTTCGCTTGATCTAAAAATCATCTTTGACCCCTTCACTGCCTGTGGACGCGAGTTTTGTTTCTGAATCGGCACCAAAGAACCCAAGCCATCCAATAAACGTGTATCCACAAAGTGGCATGATAATAATAATAATAATAAGCGCATTAAATAGGCGCTTTATCCCAATTGAAAATCGGTTCAAAGCGCCGCCGCGAACTGAACCCAACAAGCACGCTCACGTGAATCACGCGCATTCACTCACACACTGTACATAAACACAGAACATTCACGTGGTGCTAAGGGCAAGCTCAAGCGAGCTACTGAAGTTTTGGAAATTCAAATCATTTATATTTGAAATTTGATTAAGTGGGCTGAAATTGATACCAAAGTCATGGGGGAGAAAGAGCCGGAGTACCTGGAGAAAGAACCCCTGGCGGTCTGCCCGAATTAACGATGACACTTGCTAGAGGAGATAAGTCCGATGCCAGAACCGGGTATCAAACCTTGCACCTCTTGCATTGGTGGCAGGCGCTTTTACCGCTGCGCCACGGACCGCCCCATCAACGGGAGGTGTGGATCATCATACGCCCCTGCAACTGTGGGGACTCATGAGGATCTGTACCTCTTGCCGTTGGATCTTGTTCAGTTTGTGTCCACAAGGAAGGGGTTAAAGTGGTCATTTTCATCTTTTCCTTTCTTCTTCATTTCAGTCCACAAGGGTACCTGTACGACAAGGAAGCCATTCTGGAATTCATCTTGCATCAGAAGAAGGAGATCGCTCGCAAGATCAAGGAGTTTGAGAAGCAGAAACACAAGCTGGAAGTGAGAAACTTCTTTATACCATTGTACAGGGGTGAAGACAGCAACAGAGAAAAAAAAAAGATGGGTGGGCCTTTAGGAACGTGTGGAAAAGACGGCCCATTGCCTACAGAAACCTATCTGTCATTGACCCCTCAGCTCAAAATGTCATGGGTCATTTGGGGAAATGGCGCAGAGAGCACTCCAGAAAAGAACCCTGTGTTAGACAGATTAGCGTAACCCCTTTTCATCCTGATGCCCCCATTTCTTAAAATAAATTTGACTGATAGTTCAAGGGTGGTGCCAGAAAGCTATTCTGGCACCACCCTTGAACTAACACGGTTGATCTATCTCCTAATCTGTAATATAGTCTACATAGGACAATCAGAGTTTTTAAACATCAGCCTCAGGATGTAATGGGTTAACAAATTCTGTCCTGATGAGCAAAAGAAATGCAACGTTTTTGGAGTCATCAGAACATAATAGTGTATCCATTGATCTGGTTGCACTTTTTCATATGTTGCGTGTTTCAGGCTGAGCAGAAGGAGCTTGCTGAGGCAGAACAGGAATCGAGAAAAAGGAAGTTTGTGCAGCAAGAGACAAACCCCATCAGCAGCAAGCATGGTGAGTGCATGAGTACAGTCCTCAGATGGCCGATGGAAAACTGTCATTTCCAAATCCTGCATAGGAATATTAGTGTGACTTAATCCATTCAGCCCTGACGCACTACAGCATGAGATGGGTCGACCATGATAATTCAAGGGTAGCGCCAGTTTAGCTTTGCACCTATCGGCGCCAAGCTAATCTAGCACTACCCTTGAATTATGGTTGATCCATCTGCAACAGGTGCATAGTCGTTAGATGACGCCTCCAAAATTTGGGAAATTCGTGCGCCAGGCTGAACAAGTTAATTCTTCTTTTCATAAAAAGTAGTACAGAAATTGTGTGTCCATGCTGCATCAGGGAAAAATAAACATAAAATGCTCTAGAAATTCACCCTGTGCCTTCGTGTATTCCCACGATTACCAGCGTTCACCCAGATGCAAGCAAAACAAATCTCTATTATTTATGTGTTTGATGATAACTGCTTTCAGTGCTTACAGTCTGTGTAACTATGCACATACTGCATGGTCTACTGAGCGTCTATTGCCTGTACATGCCAGGCTTGGTTGCAGGGCGATTAACCCTTTCAGCCCCAAGGTCCCATTTTTCAAATTGTGTAGGTGTTGCTTAATGGCTATGTACCAGTTGTAAGGGATGGATTGACCATGATAATTCCAGGGTAGTGCCAGATGAGCTTGGCGCCTCCAGGCGTCAAGCTCATCTGGCACTACCCTGGAATTATCATGATCAGTCCATCTCCTGCTGCAGGGTCAAAAGGGTTAAAGTATTCATCAAAACTTAAACTCATCATTAAAGTTCGTCCAGGAATCACCACAACAAAAAAACGGCTACCGACAGCCACAGGATGAATCAGTTTTAAACCATTTTGGCCTGATGCACTACAGCAGCAGACAGATCGACCATGATACTGCAAATATAGTGCCAGAGTAACTTGGAGCTAAGCTAATTTGGCACTACCCTTCAATTATAATGGTTGCCCATCTCCTGCAAGTGGTACAGAGTCGTTGAATGGGTTAAGTAGAGATGTTGTCGTGCATCCAGTCGTCCGCCAACCGTGTGATGGAATTGTGCTTGTATTTCAGCTGCTGACAAGTCTGCAGATGCCAGCATAGCTGGTCCCTCGCTCTCCAACATGAACGGCGCACGCAACAAGGCTCTCCCCAGCTTCTGGATTCCTAGTCTCACGCCGGCTGCCGCACCCACAAAAGTGGAAAAACCAGTACGGTCACATGGTTTTGTTTATGCTTTGTTGGCAACGAGTTGACCAAAGACACATTGCACCTCCTGGGTAGATTTATTTCATCAAAAACATTACCGATGACATGACCTTATGGGAGTGTCTACTACTTACTCAATTCTAGCCTAAGTACTCGTTGTGTTAACACACAACCCGGGAGGCACTCGGGGAACCCCGAGGGGGCCAAGAGTTGTCTCCCGATACTCCCCATCCGGAACAGAGTACCCATAATTCCTCAGTCAGTCTACTTAGGCTTACGCTGTTCAGACGTGTTGCTCTAGCCTACGGATTTTGGGGATTTCGACCGGTTCTCCGGTCTTCGACGGACTTAGTTCTTCTCTTGACTTGTTCTTCGTCGGGCCCCCCTGTACCGGGTGGCTCTGGTATCCCTTCTTCGTTGGCAGCTGCCCGCTTGGCTCCCTGAAGTGCCTGGGCTACGCTGTGAACTTCGCTGGGACTTCGCCGCGCGTGCCTTGGTTTGGATTCTCCCCCCCCCCCCTTCCCCGGTCCCGCTCCGGGAAAAGGTAAGGTGACTGGGTTGGCCCTCGGCTGGTTCCCGGGCTGGGCACTGGTTGAGCAGGCGCGAACGCGGTCTTCATTTGCGTTGTTGCTTGCGCCAAGATTCTTGACTTTTCTTGGCGGGTCTCGCGCCCGTTCCCCCTCTCCTTCCGCGTTGGTGTGGTATTGTTATTGACAGGGTCAAGTCTCCCTTTTTTCGCTGTGGTTAGCAGCGTGGTTGTTGAAAGTTCCGCGCTTTAACGGAAGGCATTACGCGTGAGGGAAGAAATGAGACGTTGTAGTCTGGAACGGTCATTCTTAAACGGCGCAGATCCGCAGGTGGTCAGCTTCGTTTTCCAAGATGGCGTCTAACGATGCAGAGCTCCGTGTTCCTCACGGTTAAAACCTTTACTGGAAGGGGAATGGTGTGCAAGATCGGTGAAGCTAAGTCTAACCTTATTTCTGGCGCTTACCTACTCACTTTTTCCTCACCTATGCTCTTGTCCCTGGTTGGGTTCGGGGAATGTATGCTCCAGCCATCCCTTGACGCATTACGTTGGCGAATGTGGCGAGAACCGACGCTTACTTCGGTACTGAGTCGGTCCCGTCGTGCCTGTTTTGTTATGCATACTGCAGACCTGTTTACCACATACGGGGGCGTATTAGATACATGGGAGATGCAGAGTATTTGTCAGTTGAGGGGACACTGACGGCACCTAGATGACTTATTGTTGCTGTCATGGGGGAAGGTCATAAGCTGCAATAACTTCTCTTGCCACCACAGGTGCTACTCACATACCCTCACTTGCTCATTCCACATATTACAATGACAGGCTGCAGATGGACGGTGATTGGTACGGGTGAGCCCGTCGCCAACGCATCTCATGGCAGGCGCCAGTGACCGTCTCCCGGCCCGAACCTCCCTGGGAAAAAAAAAAAAAAAAAAAAAAAAAAAAAAAAAAAAAAAAACCCACAGTGCTCAGACAGCCCTATGTCTCCTGGACGCACTGGTTTCTGCTCTTTGGTTATATTCCTACTTGGGCATGTGACTACCAGTTAACATGAACAACATGCATAAGAATACAAGTTAACATGAACGACAGTAACGTTTTACTGTTGAAAGGTAATTGCCTGCTGGCAACTTAAGACAATGATCAAAGCTGCACCTGGAGGCCGTCGCTATAGTACAGCTCCGGTGTGTCGCGGGGGCTCCGCTCCGACAAAGGTTCTGGGCCTGCCGCTTGCTTCAGGCTTATACTTGTCATGACATGCTTGAGTTTGTTGTGCAGGATGTGTTGTAGGCTCAACTTAGCCTGGCGGTCCTCCCAGACCAAGGGTGGCTTCCACACCTGTAGGGGCCGGGAGGTGCCCGGCGTAGGACGTATACGCTGGGAAGACAGGTACACACCTTGGTGGTTGGGGGAGTTGCCTCGGCAGGATGGACAGACAGTGCCGTTAGCCGCGACTCCTCTTCTTCGCAGAAGGTAGGTCACACAGGTGGGGTGCTTACCTGGGGTTAACCGGGACCCTACTGGCTGCACTCTCTACCTTGCGGGGATGTATTGCAGGTCCGCGCGCTTGCTGACAGGTGGTTCCTCGCTGGTTGTACCGTTGTCTTGCGGAAGTTCACCTTACCAGGACAGGGTCCCTCAGGCCCACGCCCGCGTGCCTTCGGATTTTGGTATGTTGCAGGGGCCTTAGATGACCTGCACACAGCGCGGACGTTACAGTGACCGTCGGACTCATACAAGGTCTGTCTACCATGTGCCTCCGAACCTTGGTGTGACGCCTGCGCCACATGACCTGGACGGCGCTGGTCTCACCTTGGAGCTTCTATCGGCGAGAGCGCCCGACGCCTGTGACTGGTTACAGACCTGCTGAGATACCGGCGGATATTCCCGGTACTCCGACTGCTCGAGTTCCGACGAGTGGACTGTGAGATCACCATGCCGGACGCGTCAGTATAGTGTGCAGGAGGAAGTGCACTTGGAAAAAGCCTTCTGACAGACAACCGGCCTCCCTACAGAGTACACTGGTACCAACTTGGGGTTTCCGGCGCGAACGCCTGACACCGGTGACTGTTCCAGACCTGAGGAAGTACCAGCTGTTCCGGTTCTCCAGCCTCTCAAGTTCCGACGGCCCTAGCATCGGGGGATCGACACGTCGGACACAGCTTGGTAGTGTGCGGAGTCGGGAGCTCGAGGCGTTGATTCCCAGGAGGGAACACGCTTGGACCAAGCCTTATGCCAGGCAGAGAACCCTTCTCGCTACAGAGTTCGGTTCGGAGAGACGTGCTTCGTGCCGTCCATGGTCAACCGATCCCCACTCGTCTCCTAGGAAGGCCTTGGATCCTCCTCGGCCGCTGCGAACCCGCCTCGACATAGAGTCCGGCTCGCGGAGACAATCTCACACGCACACCACGTCTCGACTTGTTCGGGATCTGCTCTTCGATCGAACTCGGGCCGGCTGCTAGGGGTTGCAGGGTACTGTTGGTGGCCAGCCAGCAGGGCGGAGGTGCCTGTCTCCGTTCCTTACCGCCCGAGTCCTTGACGATCTTGTGGAGGGATGGCTACGCGGACCGCTTCAGTTACTGCGCGGAGAGGGGTTCTCGACGCGGGCGTTACAGGAGGGTACGCACCTGGACATAGCCTGCGGTCAGGCGGAGACCCACCTCGATACAGTGCCCGGTTCGCAGAGTCACGCTGTCCCGCCAGTTCCCGACGGTAGAAACGAGCGACGGTAGATTCTGCTCGCCAGCCCACAGCGGCCACGATGTCCTTGACAGCGCAGTTCCGGTCGTATGCGATGCTCGTGGCCATGGCGCGTACTTCATCTGCGCGGATCTTCAGTCTCTGCGCTACCCGTCGGGAGAGATCCATGTATGCAGTTCGTATTACCCAGCGCAGCCAAGGAGGCGATCGTCTGGGCTGGGATATCAGTCTTGCCCTGTCGTATGGGCAGGAAGAGGCGGCACGACTGGGAATCCACTTCCCTCAGGATCGGATCTCCGCTCTTGCTCTCCTGCGCGCGAGGAGGGACCACTCTGCACCTTGGATGCCCGTCCATCTACGAATTTCCCTCGTTGGAGTCAACCTTCCGGCACTCTAGGTCTACACTCCGCTTCTCTCCGCTGCGGGCGTGCTTAGGAGTTGCCGTTCTTCACGTCGCTCCAGGGATTCTCTCCTGCCTCGCTCGTCGATCCCTTTCGCACCCGGCTGCCGTTCGTCCCTTTCCTCTCCCCCGCACTCAGCCCTTCCCCTTCTTCGTGCTCCGGCCTGGCTGCGGTCGCTCCTCTTCTGGACATCCGACCCCCTCCGGTGGTTCTCGGGGAGGACGCTGTCGTTACTTCGCCTTGCTCGGACCTGTTTACCTCCTCCTGCGGTTACAGTACTCGGTTCGACCCAGTTGTGCACTAATACTCCTTGGAGATCTGACGACTCACTAGCTGGTGGCCTTACGCGTGAGTTCCATTGACTTAGTGGAAGTACTCTGACTTCGCACGGGTGGTAAACGGGTCTGCGAGCGCGTCGGCTTCTGTCTCCCCTGGTGCCCTCTCGGATGCAGCTCGGAGCTGGCAGCGGCTTCCGGACTTCGTGCCAGGCGCTTCGACTACCCTGCGCTTCTTCTCTCGGTTCACGGATCTTCTTCACCCCCATGGAGTTGCCGGCTGTTGGCCTCCCTCGGTCGGAACGGTGCTCGGGAGGTCACAGGAGTTGCCTCCCCGTCCAGCGGTGGATCCGCTCTTGCCTCTCCTTGGGACTAGACGACCCCTCTCGTACGTACCTCCCTTCGTGTCGTGAGATGGTAGAGCTCCTTACCCTATCCTTCGTTCTCCAGGTCGACGACTCCTGGCGCCGAGCGGGGCGGTGTGATGCTGACGGAACCTCTGTGCTGACGACTCGACCAAGGCAGTTTCTTGGGGGGTTCCTGGACTTCGCTACGGGGAGCAGAACGGTGGAGGCTTCTAGAACCTTCGCTTCGCTTACGCTGTAGGACCATGGCACGGCTCCGTCTCCCTGGTGTCTAACCAACTCGACTTCCCCTTGGGCACCCAGGAGGGCACCGGGCTTCGAACACGTGGTACTGCTGCGGCTGTGCTGGCGGTTGGACGGCCCAGCCACTACTCGGAAGTCGGATCTCCTCTCCTTTGGTCGTCTCTAAGCCCGGCTGCTTCTGCTACGCCTCCTACTACCGTGGTTCTTCTCCAACTCCAGCCTGGCCTTCGGACCTCGCGGTCAAGAGCGCGAACGGCTTGGAGCTGACGCAGACTAGTAGGTCACCTTCTCGTGGGACGGCTGCGCCAACCTGTTTCCCCGATGGATCCAGTTGCTACACGCAGTTTGCACCAGGATGCCTTCGGAGGACCGGCGCACTGGCGAGATGGCTTCGCGGACCTGTTCGACACTAGGTGGGTTCACTGGCGTGCCCCGTCCTTGAGGATTCGCCCTGCCTTTGTGGATTCGCCCGCCTGGACGAGACATCGACGCTCTGGCCTAGCCTGGGACGGTTGCTCCGCTCTTCCTGTTCGTCACCCCGTTACTGGGTTCCGGTCCTGTACCTCTTACACCTCTCCTCGCCGCGGACCCCCGCTACTGCTTCCCGCTTCTGCAAGGTGCTCCTGCAGCCGCGACGCTCGCTGTTTCGCTTTGATGGGGCCCCTACTCCTTCGTCTTCGTAGGTGGCGGCAGGCCTCAACGTTGGACACAGCAAGGTAGTGTGCGGAGTCGGGAGTTCGAGGCGCGGGTTCCCAGGAGGGACCGCGCTTGGACCAAGCCTTATGCCAGGCAGAGAACCCATCTCGCTACAGAGCTCGGTTCGGAGAGGCGTGCTTCGCGCCTCCATGGTCAACCGGTCCCCACTCGTCTCCTAGGAAGGCCTTGGATCCTCCTCGGCCGCTGCGAACCCGCCTCGCCACAGAGTCCGGCTCGCGGAGACATTCTCACACGCACACCACGTCACGACACGGTTCGGGATCCTCTCTTCGCTCGAAGTCGGACCGCCACCCTCGCGCTCCCTCGCGAGCGTAACAAGGATCGAGCTTCTCCTCGTCACTAGGAATAACAGCCCTGAAGCTACAAGTCAGATGATCTTCCTGACGACGCTCAGTCATGCGATCCGATTCCAGGATCCCTCCCGCAGCGAGCTTAGAGGCTAATTAAGTCCTATCAGCTCCGTACAGGGCCACGAACGTCACAGTCGTCAGGAACTGTGCTGTCTTCCACTTCGTGGCTACTGTAGGGCTCGCGGGCATGTTCTCTCGCTCACAGTTTCCCAGTCCAGCGGGGCTACTCGCTCTGGTGGGGGAACTGCTCCGGGGCTCCTCTTCCTCCTGGCGCTTCAGCGCCGTAGGTTACACCTCCCCAGGGTCGTCGGGAATTTGCGTTTGGGAGGACGGCCCTTGGGGCCCCAAGGTGTGCTAGTGCGCGGCACCCTCCTCCTATTCGTGATTCTCCCATAAGGTCATGTCATCGGTAATGTTTTTGATGAAATAAATGCATTTTTCTTTAAAAGGTATTTTTTCGAAAAATACTTACCGATGACATGACTCGGACGACCCTCCCACCGGCCCCGCTTGCCGCTGGTAAGCTAAGTATCCTGACTGAGGAATTATGGGTACTCTGTTCCGGATGGGGAGTATCGGGAGACAACTCTTGGCCCCCTCGGGGTTCCCCGAGTGCCTCCCGGGTTGTGTGTTAACACAACGAGTACTTAGGCTAGAATTGAGTAAGTAGTAGACACTCCCATAAGGTCATGTCATCGGTAAGTATTTTTCAAAAAAATACCTTTTAAAGAAAAATGCATTTTTCACTGTTGGGCAAATGAATTGCTGTACGCTTGACTTCATTTGACATACAGTAGAACCTGCTGTACCATCCACCTTTATCCTAATACACTATGGCTTGAAATTAATTTGACTATGATGGTTCAAGGGTGGTGCCAGAATAGCTTGGCGCCTCGGGCGCCAAGCTATTCTGGCACCGTCCTTGAACTAAAATGGCTGATCTGTTTCCTAATTTGCAATGTAGCCTTCACAGGACAAGAAGCAATTTTAAAAATAAATAAGCTTCAGGATGTAATGGGTTAAAGACAAGTGATCTCTCAAGAGAAGTCTTATAAGGACAAAAAGTGTTGTTAACCCATTTAGCCCCAAGTCCCTGCAGCAGGAGATGGATTGACCATGATAATTCAAGGGCAGTGCCAGATGAGCTTGGCGCCTGGAGGGCGCCAAGCTCATCTGGCGCTACCCTTTAAATTATCATGGTCGACCCATCCCCTGCAACTGGTACATAGTCGTTGGGCAAAACCTCCAAAATTTGATAAATGAGACCTTGCGGCTGAAAGGGTTAAAGACCATCATACAGGTGAGGACAGCTGTAGCCGCCTAAATGATGGTGATTGATGACAGATCTTCATAATAGGTGGTCTTTAAGGGCATTGACAGGGGATGGTCTTTAATTATGGGGGGGATCTCTCATAAGGGGGCATCTCTTGTAACATTTTGTGTTGTTTTTGTTTCCTGAATAGCAAACCTTTCAGAGGTCAAGACCACAATTTGGGTCCCTAGGCATTTCAGTGTATCCCACATTTGCTGCATAATGAAAGCACAGATCAGTATGTCCTCAGTATGTCCTCATTCAGTATGTCCTCATTCAGTATGTCCTCATTCAGTTTGTCCTCATTCAGTATGTCCTCATTTTGTCACAAACGTTTCATTTTAACCCATGTAGCCCAACGCCTTCCAGGAGTAGATTGATGGACCTTGATAATTCAAGGGTAGTGCCAGATTAGCTTGGCGCCTGAAGGCGCCAAGCTAATCTGGCACTACCCTTGAATTATCATAGACCATCCATTCCCTGCAGCTGGTACATAATCGCGAAGTGACACCTCCAAAATTTAGAAAATGTGGCCTTGGGGCTAAAGGGGTTATGCTCAACAACTGTTGTTTTGTTGACAGGATGAGAAAGTGCGATGCCCGATGAGCGGACAGGTCCTGAAACTGAAAGATCTCATCGACGTCCATTTTACGCCCATCAATGATCGCGATAACAAAACATCGCTCATCAAAAAATCCGTACGTTTTAGCACCTTCTCTGCCCAAACACACAAAAATCGGCACTTTATAGTTTGGCCTATTCACTGGAGAACTCGACAGGCAGCACCCATATGAAAGAGGCGTAAATCCTCCTGAACCCCGCGCGTGTGTGCCTCTGGTTGCTTTCATCAACCCTTATCATTCGGAATACACCAGTGCGTGAAATAAGTTTGACTAAAATAGTTCAAGGGTGGTGCCAGAATAGCTTGGCGCCTCTAGGCGCCAAGCTATTCTGACACCACCCTTGAACTAAAGCCATTGGTCTATATCCGTATCTGTAAGTACTATCATGTAGCTTGCGTATGGCAGTGTACAAATGTGAAGCTTTTAGCCTCAGTATGATATGGGTTATCTGTTGCAGTATTAGTGATAATTGATTTGTCATATGTAACTTTTACAAGCTTTCTTTTTTAGGCACGCTACGTTTGTCCCGTCACCAATGATGTGCTGGGAAATTCCATCCCCTGTGTTGTGCTGAAAACATCGTGAGTTTGCATTTGATCGGAGATGCCTGCAAAACTTGTAGTATCAGAGTTTACATTTTTTGCGATGTCAGCAGTTTGTTATCTAAAAATAATAATAATACATAGTATTTATATGGCGCATGTTTATTATATAACTCAATGCACAGGACATAGCCGCGAACTCACCCCAACAATCACACTCACGTGAATCACGTGCATTCCCTCACGTCACACACTGTACATGAACACAGAACATTCACGTGGTGCTAAGGGCAAGCTCAAGCGAGCTACTGAAATTTTTGGAAATTTAAATCGTTTTTTTATATTTTTGAAATTTGATTAAGTGGACTCAAATTAATACCAAATTCGTGGGGGATGGAAAAAGCCGGGGTACCCGAAGAAAGAACCCCAAACGGTCCACCCGAATTAATGGTGACACTAGAGGAGAAAAGTCCGACGCCGGAACCGGGTATCAAACCTCGCTTCTCTTGCATTGGTGGCAGGCGCTTTTACCGCTGTGCCATGAACCGCCCCATAATAATAATAATAATACAGCGCTTTTCTGTAGCGTCCATCCCCACTTAAGCAAGCTCCGAATGCTTTATAAGTGATTATAAACACACACACAAAACTATAAATCATGACAAAAAAACAGTTCAGGCATACTAACTAGTCTTTCACACAATCTGTTTACAGTAACACCATCCAAAATCCCATGATGGGAGGCAAAGCAAAGTAACACATATGTCAAATTAAAAAGATACCTTTTTAGGTTGGTTTTAAAGACTGAGAGTGTCGGGGACTGACAGACATGGGGAGGTAGGGGGTTGAACACATGAGGGACCTGGTACTGAAAAGATCGAGCACCTGCAGTCTTCAAGTTAATTCTGGTGTCATGAACTCGGCTACAAATCAAACTAGTGAGGTGTAAGGCACATGTAGTTGATACTAGTTGTCAGACAGAAGCAGGCAGTAATGATGTATGTGTTTGTATTTGGACCAAAGTCATATTGTGTGACATTCCAGTACACAAATTTATACACCAGCACAAACACTGAGCAGGAAAAAGACATTGCTTAAACCTTTTCATCCTGATACACTTTTACTTACTTACTTACGCCTGTCACCCCTACCCGGGTATAGGCCGTCGACGAGAGACCTCCAGCGACTCCTGTCCTGTGCTTCTCCTTAGATTTTACTCCAGGTGGTTCCCAGTCTCTTGATGTCTGTTTGGAGGTCTCGACACGAGGTGTTTCTTAGCCTGCCTCTTTGCCTGCCTGATACACTTTTGCTGAAAATATATTTGACTACGATAGTTCAAGGGTGGTGCCAGAATAACTTGGTGTCTGAGATGCCAAGCTGTTCTGGCACCACCCTTGACCTAAAAATGGTTACTCTGTAATGTAGCCTTCATAGAACAATAAGCACATTTTGAAATGTCATCCTCCAGATATTATGTGCTAAAATTGTATTTTGTGATGGTGTGTGCAGGGGTAGTGTGGTGACGATGGAGTGTGTGGAAAAGATCATCAAGAAGGACATGATGGACCCGATCAGTGGCAAGAAACTGACAGAAAAAGACATCATTCCCCTCCAGAGGGTCAGTGTGCGGTACAACAAAGTAGCCCCGGCCCCTGCTGCAGGAAGCCACTGGTACTGTGTGAAAAGTACTGGTGGCTCTGCGCACTAGGGGGCTAATGGTCTCTTTGCCTTTTGGCTCGTAAAAACACAAAATGGACTTTTGAAATGAGTACTATGTAACCTGAAGCATTGACAGTCAAGTCTACTCATGCCCAGTACCTCTGTAACCCCTTTAGCCCCAAGGCCCCATCTGGCACTACCCTTGAATTATCACGGTTCAAGCCATCTCCTGCTGTACGGATCCGGGGCTAAGAGGGTTAAGCTTTCAGGTATCCCTTCTACCATTTGAGAGGAGTTCTTTAACGCCCATGTGCCAGTTGTAGGAGGTGCGTTGACTAGTAGTTCAAGGGTGGTGCTAGATTAGCTTGGCACCTCTCGGTGCAAAGCTGTTCTGGCGCAAGCTCTTGGACAGTTGCTGTCAATGGATTGCCTACTTTGGTCTGCAAGGGCAGCACGGGTGTACTGTCACATGTCAATCCCCTACTATAGTGTCACGGCGGGGTGGGTAGAGAAGTCATATCTTGCTTGTGCGTGGTCTTGTTTTCAAAAGCCCCTCCAAAACCGAATTCATTCAGCTCCGGGACCCTGCAGCAGGAGATGGGTTGATCATAATTCAAGGGTAGTGCCGGATGAGCTTGGCGCCTAAAGGCGCCAAGCTCATCTGGCACTACCCTTGAATTATCATGATCAATCCATCTCATACAACTGGTACGTAGTTGTTAGAGGACGCCTGTAAAAGTTTGGAAATGACGTCCGTTGGATTGAGAGGGTTAATTCTCCTAATGCAGCTGTGGGTAGTGTGAACAGTACTGTTGGCTGTTTCGATTAGTTTTGGGCGCAACGTCCACTGCACTGGCGTGACAAGGGACGGCCCTGATGGACAGGTTAAGGGGACGAGCGATGGCTATTGCCAGTGAAGTATGGCCTGAACACTGATCAATTCAGGCACACTGCAACTGCACCTATTTGATTTAGTGGGACCTTCCTGATGCATGTGCTACAGAACAAGTTTGTCTTTTTACATGAACAAGGAAGTTTACCCTTGTCATCCTGATACACTTTTGCTTGAAATAAATTTGACTGATAGTTCAAGGGTGGTTGCCAGAATAGCTTGGCGCCTTACTTGAAGTAAAATGGTTGATCTATCTTCTAATCTGTATTGTTTTCATCCCTACATCACATGACCAGTCTCTTTAGCGCAAACCGTACCATGTGACCGTGATACAAAAACCCTTGTAGCGACAAACGGCGGACTTCTTGTAGCCCTCTTTGTGACGCATCTTGGATGCGAGTTTTGTTTAATAAAAGATCACCAAAACGTTCTAAAGTAAAAAGTTATTTAGTGTTGTTCGAAACGACAAGCATACTCGGTACTGGAGACTTCAACATCATGAAATATTTTGAATTACGTCATAAGTCTGTTATGTATAAATGTATATTCCTTTAACATCAGTCATGTCTGGCGTGATCCAGGCCGGAAGATTTCTTGATTTCTTTTGCGAAAATAGTGGAGGAATAAAAACAAATACGTTATTGGTAGCAGGGGCTTGCTGCACGGTCCCTTGTAGGCCTTCGGGAGGTCAAAGGAACCAGTGTACCCCTCAGGCCTTCGGGGTACAATGCTTCCTTTGACCTCCCTCAGGCCTACAAGGGTTCGTGTAGCAAACCCCTGCGACCAATAACTTGTATTGTTTTCATCCCTACGTCACACGACCATTCACTTCAGCGCAAACCGTACCATGTGACTGTGATACAAAAAACCTTGTAGCAACTAATGGCGGACTTTTTGTAACCCTCTTTCCGACGCGTATTGGATGCCAGTTTTGTTCTATAAAAGATCACCAAAAGTTTAAAAGTGCAAAGTTACTTAGTGTTGTTCGAAACAGGCGCACTACTGGAGACGGCAACGTCATGAAATATTTTAAATTACGTCGTAAGTCTATTATGTATAAACATATATTCCTTTTACGTGAGTCATGTCTGGCGCGATTCAAGTTGGAAGATGTCTTCTTGATTTCTTTATGAAAATAGTGGAGGAATGAAAACAAATACGTTATTGGTTGCAGGGGTTTGCTGCACGGACCCTTGTAGTCTTTCGGGAGGTCAAAGGAACCATTATACCCCTCAGGCCTTTGGGGTACAATGGTTCCTTTGACCACCCTCAGGCCTTCAAGGGTCTGTATAGCAAATCCCTGCGACCAATAACTTATAATGTAGCCTTAATAGGATAATACAATTTTTTTTAAAATCAGCCTCAGGATGTTATGGGTTAATTCAACTTTCAGATAAAATATTTTTTTAAATAATTTTTTTTGTGTGGTTTATTCGCAGGGTGCAACAGGCTTTACGGGTACCGGCATCAAGCTGGAGGCAGCCAAGGCAGGACCGTCTCTGCAGTGTTAAAAGAGTGACAGTGTTTGTGGCGTTTAGTTTTAATCAGTTCAAAAGTGACATGCTACAAGAATCAGCTCGACCCTGCGCAGAGGCATCAAGCTGTTCTGGCATCACCCGTAAAACTGTCGTGGTCAGTTTATCTCCTGAACTGAAATACAGGCCTGAACGGACAAGTTCCAACTTTGCCAATATTCATCCTTTGTGGCGTTTGGTCACTTCAGGAGTTTAACGCTGCCATGACATTGAGATTCTACTTTGTTAACCTGTTCACTACCAAAAACATGGACATGAACGTTAAGAACACTTCAGAATGGTGATTTTATTCAGGATGTTATGATGTCAGCAGGTTTGTCATAGACAAAACGTTGCACTCCTTCATTTCGGAAATCTAGACATCTTGTTCTGCAATGTTGGAACTATGCAAGCAGGTCACTGCACTAATGCATGGCTCACCGAAGTTTGTGGTTCAGTTGGAGGAAATGGTTCCTGACATCTGTAAAAAGATTATGACATTTTATCACACGTAGACCATTGCCTACACTTTTTGTGGCAGTCTGGATGTACCAGTAAAAAACAAGATGAGGATTTCATCCCAAAGTCTACCGTATTATTTGGAGCTCAGATGTGTTTATCTTTTAGGAACATTCAGAGTAGTTCATATTTTTAGGCTTATTATGCTGATCCATTTCCCTCCTCTAAGCCAACCTCTGATCAACACACACAAATAAAGACGGACACACGGCGCTTCTGCCACACCATTAGTACGCTCTGTGGGCTCGTGTAGCGACAGGAATCCATCTCCTTCTACTCTAACCCACACTCTGATCCACACACACTGGCACACATAAATAAAGACGGACACACAGTGATTCCCGACATTCGTAAGCTCCGTGTCCTGGCGTAGCATAGCTATTCTGAAGAATAATAGCATGAGCAGCGAAATGACGTCGCTTCAAGCTTCATGTCACGTCGTCATTAGCCCCGCGACGCCGTGTTCATAGTGACGACTCGATGTTATACGTCATCATCGCAGTACCAACATTTGACATATCAGAGAATCAACTTTGCAATTTCCTTGCTGATTTTCATGCCTAGAGCTTACAGGTCACAATTTGACCTAATCCTACTCCAGGGCCGGGACAAACAGCAGGCTTATGCAAACACTGTTTGTTTCCTCAAAAACATTACCGATGACATTACTGTCTGGAAGTGTCTACTACTTACTCAATTTTAGCCTAAGAACCCGTTGTGTTCCTTCACCACCCGGGAGGCACTCGGGGAACCCTCATTAGGGCTGAGAGTAGCCTCCCGTCCCAGTCCAGTCAGGCGTCCACTACGTGGCCCAATCACAAATCAGTCGTTTCTACTTAGCTCTGAAGTTTAGACGTGTTAGCCTATCGCTCCACCGACCGTTGCTAACGGTTTTTCCCTGCTCTTCTTTTGTGGATTACTGTGTTCCTTCAGATTTGTGTGCTTGGATTTATGTGCCTATGTGTGTTTTTTCAAGGATTGTACTTCAAGTGAACTGTGTTTTTCTTCGTTCTGGTGATAACGGAAAAAAAAAAAAAAAAAAAAAAAAAAACCCAAACAAACAAACAAAGGAAGGTACTCCCTGTGGTGTTTACTGCTCCGGATATGGAGCTTCCTCCACCCGTCGCCACGTCGCAGGAGAGGTAAGGTCTTGGCCCCTCACTCACAAGGCCCCGGCCCGGGTGCCTGTTTCCGTTTGTTTCGTCGGATCGCGCATCGCTTTCGTTCTCGTTTTCGCGCATTCCGAGTGCTTGCGCCCAGTCGCCTGCTATTTCTGTTTGTATGTTGCAGTAACCCCGTGCGTACCTGCGACAAGTGTGGATCTTTCCGGTGGCCGTGTGACGATCATGATTTTTGCCTTCCTTGTCAGTACGGGATGCAATTGGGACCATACTTGCACCGTCTGCGCCGCCTGGCCCGAGCAGCAATGGTCGCAGCTTTGGAGTTTTTACAGGCGCGAGCGTCCGCATTCGCCTAGTGACAGGGCTTCTTTCCTAGAGCCCACATCAGTGCTTGGCGCTGTTTCCAAACGCGTGGGCGCGGACCGTGAGGATCCACGGAGCCGTCGGCCGCTGTAGCTTCGCTCATCTTCCCTCACTTCTCATCGGACACCGCCTGCTGACTCTTACGGGGAGTCCGCCTTAGGGCGCAGCGTTTGCCTTACGGGGGCACGCATACCGCGACTACCCTCGCGTAGTACGTTGTCCAAAATTAATCGAATTTCTGGAGACCGTGAGGATCAGCTGAATCGTTCTCCGCTTGCGATTTCCTCATCCTCCAAACTCTCTAACCGGACACAGCCTGCTGACTCTTACGGGGAGTCCGCCTTAGGGCTTAGCGTTTGCCTTACGGAGGCGCGCATACCGCGACATAATTCGCGTCGTACGTTGTCCGCAACTAGTCGCGTTCTAATGGACCGTGACGATCACCTGCGCTATCGGCCGCTGCACATTGGCTCATCCACAAAGATTTCTAAACGGACAACGCCTGCTGGCTCTTACGGGGAGTCCGCCTTAGGGCGTAGCGTTTGCCTTCCGGGGGCACGCATTACACGACATGCTTCGCGCAGTCCATTGTCCGAAAATCGTCGTATGCGATCTCCTTTACACAAGTCTGCGTGCTCTTACGGAGAGCCGCCTATGCGACAACGTACCCGCCGTACAGAGACTGGCGAGAGATCCCGGTCCCGGCGTCATCGGTTTGATGACCGTGTTTCTCTTTCTCACGTGACCTCCAATACTCCACACACTCACGCGTCGGGTGACTACCGTCAGGAGCATCGTTCTACTGTCCGTTCCGATCGCCGCCGTCCTCGGCATTCATCATCATCTTCCCTTTCATCTCCTTCTCCCGCTTCGGTTCCCCGTTCGGCTTCCAGCTTGTCTCGGTCTGCCCCTCCCCTCCCGTCCCGTCACCCGTCCCCTTCCCCTCCTCGGCCCCGTAGTCGGACCTCCACTGGTAAAGTTCACCGTGACCACCACTCCCGTCATCGCAGCCGCTCCCGTCATCGCAGTCGTTCTCCCCGTTCACGTCACACGGTTCCCTCTAGGTCCCCCCCCCCTTCCGTTTATACCTTTCCCCTGCACCCGCTTCGCCATCTTCCCGCAGTACGACGTTCGCCGGTGGCTACAATTTCTCATCCGGACGGGCTCCGCGCCGTTTCTCCCTCACAGACCCTCCATCGGATCTCCCTCCCTACACGCGAGGAGGACACCCTTAGTCTACTTCCTGAGGATTCGGTCTCCTCGACTTTGGTGGCCGCTCCCTTTCGCCGCGCTCTGATGTATCGGATGCGCCTGTGTCGACTACACTCCCTTCGTCGTCGCGCACGGAAACGCTTCTTTGCATTAATGAAGCGGCTCGTATTGTCGTGGCCGCCCTACCGAAAGACAAGTGTCCTCCGTCCCCCCCGCTCAAACGGAAGGTGTCCGCCTTTGTTGATTCGGACCGGCAACAGAAGAGATTCAAGTCGCTGCCTCAACCGCCTGGATTTCAAGATATGCGGGATTCATTCTCCGCTCATCTACACACGGATTCACAAGACTCCTCCTTTTTTGCGGATCGCAAGTGGCCGACTGACCTTGACATCGCGTTCCGCCAATCTTGGTACGCGGGCCATTCACAGTCTTTTCAGTGCACACTTCCCACGTTGGACCCTCCAGTTGTGGCGCAACTTGGCGGCAACTCTAAGCTACGTTACACTTTTCCGCGTGGTTTGGATAAGACGGCGTCCCTAGTGCGGAACACCTTGGCCTGTGGGGGTTTTCTGGAGCTTATCACGCAAGCTTTTATTCGTCGCATTGAAGACTCACGAGAATCTTCACCCCTTCTTGGTGATCTCCTCACTTTAGCGGTCGCGGCTAACCGGGCAGCTTATCACTCTTCCGTCAACGCGATGGCGGCTGCTGCTAACTGTGATCTCATGCGTCGGGATGCCGTTCTACAAGCCTGTCATGGATTGCCCCCTGATTTGAAGTCTCAACTGCGTCGGGCTCCTCTTGGTGGACGTCTCCTCTTTGGTGAGACTTGGCAGAAAGTAAAGGACGGAAATTTAGACCGCTGGCCCAAAGGCTTTTCCACTTCTCGCTTTCACGCCGCCCGCAAGGCCGTGAGTCGCGCCCTGTGGAACTCCAGACCCTCTTCGACCTTCATTCCCCGTCATTCCAACGCGTCCCGGAGGGCTCCCACTTTCGGCCGCGGTAAACCCGTTCAGACCTCTATCCCCTCCTGGCCCAAGCCTGCCCGCCGCCCTGGTCGAGGCCGCGGCAGGTTTCAATGACTACCTTCCGTTCCAGTTCCCGCCGACCCCTCGGGAGTCTCCGGTCGGCGGGACACTGGCCCTTTGCAGCGACGTATGGCGGGCGCTGCTACCGGACGACCCTTGGGTCCTTACTACCATCTCCGAGGGTCTCTCGATTTCGTTCCGTTCCCCTCCGCCGTTGAGACGATCTCCGGTATGGACAGACGTTCCATCCGACGAGTTAAGAGCTATCGCCTTGCGCGGAGAGGTAACCTCCCTTCTACAGAAGGCTGCCACGGAGGTAGTGTCTCGTCTCCACTCCCCGGCATTTTACAGCCACATATTCGTAGTTCCGAAGCCAGACGGAAAGTGGCGTCCTGTCATCGATCTCTCGGCGCTGAACAAGTTTATCCTGGCTCCGACTTTTCGCATGGAGACCACCCGGACGCTCCGGGCCGCTGTGCAACCTATGGATTTTGCAGTCAGCCTCGATCTTTCAGATGCGTATCTCCATGTTCCCATACATCCGGCATCCAGACGGTATCTCCGCTTCACTTTCGAAGGCGTGATCTACCAGTTTCGCGCCCTTCCCTTCGGTCTCAACCTCAGCCCGTGGGTTTTCACTCGCATCATGGATGCAGTCGTCGCCAAGGCTCGACAGTCCTCCTCCAGTCCGATCTTCAACTACTTCGACGACCTTCTCTTGAGGAATGCGTCGGAGTCGGTGCTGCGGATGGACAGGGACGCTCTACTCCTGCTCTTGTCCCGCTTGGGATTTCTCCTCCATGCCCGCAAGTCGGACCTCTCTCCATCTCGCCGGTTTATTCATCTTGGGATGGAATTTGCGACCGACCTCAACCGTGTGTGTTTACCGGAACCTCGGATCACGAAGTTACCCTCCCTCACTTCTCGGGTTGCCCGGTCGGAATCCGTTCCCGCCAGAGTCTGGCTGCAACTCCTCCGCTTGATGAATGCAGCGGCGGATCTCCTCCCCCTGGTTCGTCTTCACTCCCGCCCATTTCCGTTACACCTCCTGCTTCATTGGAGGCCATCCTCTGGCGACCTCGATGCCCTGGTGCCGGTGTCTCCAATCCTTCACTCTCACCTACGGCGTTGGATGGACACTTCTTGGCTAGCTTCGGGAGTCCCTCTTGCCTCACCGCCTCCTCAGCTCTCGCTCTGTGTGGATGCGAGTCTCGCTGGGTGGGGTGCACACCTGCTTCCGAGTTTCCTTTCGACGTCCGGCCTCTGGACACCGGACCTGACAGACAGACACATCAACTGGCTTGAGCTACAAGCAGTGTGGCAGGCGCTCATGGTGTGGGAAGTCCACCTTTGCAACCAGACGCTTCTTGTCCTGTCGGACAACACTACATCTCATACATTCAGAAGCAGGGAGGTACACACTCTCCGGATCTTTGCATTCTCCTCTACCGCCTGATGTGCTGGTGCGAGGACCGCGGCATCTCTCTCCGAGCTCGACATATCCCCGGACGCTTGAACGTCTTGGCCGACTCCCTCTCTCGACGCGGCCAACTTCTCCACACGGAATGGACTCTTCACCCGGACATCTTTCAGATGATCTGCGCTCACTGGGAGACTCCCATGATCGACTTATTTGCCACAAGGTGGAATCATTCACTTCCCCTCTTCGTCTCCCCCATTCCAGACCCTCTCGCCTGGGCGGTCGATGCGCTATCCATTCCGTGGGATGGACTGATTGCGTATGCCTTTCCACCGACGGTTCTCGTCCACAAAGTCCTACCCTGGCGCATGTAAAGATCTCGCAGACCTGATGGCACATTTTGGACTGCAGCGTCCGGTTCCCCGCTCTCTGATTCCTCGCTGGGACCTACCCTGGGTCTTGACGTGGCTTAATTCGGACAGATTTGAACCCCTTTCCCTGGCTAGCTTCGCGGATGTGACACGGAAGACATGCTTCCTTTTGGCCTTAGCCTCGGCGGCCAGGGTAAGCGAACTACACGCTCTGTCAGCGAGTTCTACCTGCCTCCAATTCCGAGCGAATGGTTCTGTACAATTACTCACAGACCAGCCCTTCCTCGCCAAGACCCGGTCTCCTTTGACTGCCCCCCAGGTCATAAATATTCGACCTTTGAAACACGCGACCTTTTCTAAGGAGACGCGCCAACAGGATCCCGTGCGCGCCTTACGCATTTCCATACGCAGATACAAGCCCGTCCGCCGAGGACGATCACGCCTCTTCTACCTTTGAACTTCAAAAGAAATGACATAACAGCTCAGACAATATCTTCCTGGCTACGTTGGGTCATTCGGTCTGCCTATCAGGATCTTTCCCCTGACGGGGCGAGGCGGCTCAGGATCCGCGCACACGAGGTTCGGGCCATGGCCACGAGTGCCACCTTCGATCGCAATTGTGCAGTTCGATTTCTAAACGGACACCGCCTGCTGACTCTTACGGGGAGTCCACCTTAGGGCGTAGCGTTTGCCTTACGGAGGCACGCATACCGCGACATACTTCGCGCAGTAAATTGTCCGAACATCATCATAAGAGATCTCATTTGCAAAAGCCTGCGTACTCTTACGGAGAGACGCTTATGCGGCAACGTGCCCGCCTTACGGAGGCAGGCGAGAGATCCAGGTCTTGTGGCAGCAGTGGGCTGGCGGGCAGAGTCAACATTCGCCCGCTTCTACCTCAGGGATCTGTCGGGCCAGCGAGAGAATCTCGCACTGGTGAGGGGACATCGCCACAGCGCAACACTCCCTCCCGGCGCCGGAAGCGCCGTAAGTATGCACTTAGCTAAAATTGTCGGGAGTTTGGCGAATGGGTGTGGGGCTCTGTCGTTTGCCCTTTCGGATGGTATTTGGGCGCGGCACCCTCCACCTTTTCGCCATTCTTCCAGACAGTAATGTCATCGGTAATGTTTTTGAGGAAACAAATTAATTTTTCTCTAAAATATATTTTTTCGAAAAATACTTACCGATGACATTACTCGAAGGACCCTCCCACCTGCCCCGCTTGCCGCTGGTAAGCTAAGTATCACGACTGATTTGTGATTGGGCCACGTAGTGGACGCCTGACTGGACTGGGACGGGAGGCTACTCTCAGCCCTAATGAGGGTTCCCCGAGTGCCTCCCGGGTGGTGAAGGAACACAACGGGTTCATAGGCTAAAATTGAGTAAGTAGTAGACACTTCCAGACAGTAATGTCATCGGTAAGTATTTTTCGAAAAAATATATTTTAGAGAAAAATTAATTTATGAAAAATCATGCGGGTATTGATAGCTTTTTTCATAAAAGAAAAATTAAAGTTATGTTAGCTGTTTTACAAATGACTCCAAAAAAGTGCAGAAAATTGTCTTGATTTTCACACCTAGAGTATACAGGCCACAATTGACCTAATCGTACCCGACGGCCAAGACAAACTGTAGGCTTATGCAAATATCGTATACAAAAAATCATGTGATTATTAATGAGAAGATTGGGGGGGGGGGGGGGGGGGGGGGGGTTTCGTAAAAAAGATTCAGTTTTAAGATTATCACATATAATTTGTGAAATTAATCCCAAAAACGTTAAAGTATATTAAAAAAAAAAAAATTATCGCTCAAAATGTTCTAGAGGTACAATGCTGGTTAACAAACTCATTCAATATCCCCTTTTATCTAGCTATATGCAAAATATCTAGTAAAAAATAAAAATTACGGACTCCAGTGTGGATCAACTGGTTTTTGTGAAATGGCCATTTTTTCCCCAGTGAGCATCTCGACGACGGAATCAAAAAAGGTCCTCACATAATTCTTTCAGGGACGATATCCTAAAATTTCAAGCTTGTCCGTCCCCAAACGCGGGTTCTAGTCGCTGTCACGCGCCGTTGGCGCCCAAAAGACGTTCTCTAGCAAGGTTTGTATAGCTAGACGTGACGTCATTTTTATCTTGTTACTTTGCCAGAATTTGTCCCCCGAAAGTCAAAAAAATTCATGTGAATGCTCCAGAATGCGCTCCGACCAGCCCCATTTCAAAGTCTACCGTATTTTTTAAATACTGTAGACAAAAACATAAATCTTCACAGTCCTAACCCATTTAGCCCCTGTGGCCCTGCAGCAGATGGTCATAATTCAAGGGTAGTGCCAGATGAGCTTGGTGCCTGAAGGCGCCAAGCTGATCTGGTATACCCTTGAATTATCATGATCAATCCATCTCCTGCAGCTGGTACATAGTCTTTAGATAATGCCTCCAAAAGTTTCGGAATGCGGCTGTGGGGTTCAGAGGGTTAATTTTTATTGAAAATTTTTATGTTTGTTACAGATATTGAAGAAGTGCAATTCAGTGTCTATACAATACAATCTTGCTGTAATAAAGTAAAAACAGTAAACACTTTGTTTATTTACATACTTTATTTGAAGCTGCATGCATATGCACACCAAAAGCTCCAAAACAGAGGGATAGGCAGAAAGAAATGATACAAGCAAACATTTTCACCATAAAATAATTATGTACACAGCTTTGCACAGCCACACTTTCCTCACACAAAGTACTCCGAAAGATGGATAATGAAACGCAGTAAATGTTCATAGGCAAGAGACAGATCCTCATGAGCCCCTGCTATTGCAGGGGCTCATGAGGATCTATGCCTCTTGCTGTACCTGCCAGACACCATTATCTGTGTTCAGGCAGTGGACATTCAGCTTTATGATAGAGTAGCGCAACAGCCTAATATGAAGTATGTTTACATGAACGAACCTTGTGAACAGACTTGCTCACAACAGACATCCCTCGGAACACAAATTTAAAATCAAATAATTACAGTGTGCAGTACCCCTGGACACGGTACCATAGATCCAAATTAAACTGACATACATCATACAGCTTTCCAGACTGGTGACAAAATTAGTGTGGCCCCTGTTGAATTATTGCATTTCCTTGGGATCGAGTCAAAATTAAAAATAACACTGAAGTTATTTTTCTGTCTAAATTTA
Organism: Semisulcospira habei; assembly: GCA_036245525.1. Lineage (NCBI taxonomy): Eukaryota > Metazoa > Mollusca > Gastropoda > Semisulcospiridae > Semisulcospira > Semisulcospira habei. The sequence goes on from BTPG01000006.1 coordinate 43,859,038, forward strand.
CCACTTTTTGTAAATTTGAACTATACACAAATAATACACATCAGAGGACAACATCCTGAATTTAGCATTTGTACATGACACACTTTCACACCCACACATGCACCCAGTGTTGAGAATGAACTGTACAATACCAGCAGATGCGCCTAATTATACAGTAAAATTAATTTTTCTCTAAAATGTATTTTTTCGAAAAATACTTACCGATGACATGACTAACTGGAAATAGTCTACTTGCTTACCAATTTTAGCCTAAGACCCAAAGGGTCCCCCCCAGGAGGCTCTCGGGGATCCCTGACAGGGACGAGAGAGCTTTCGGGGATCCCTAACAGGGACGAGAGTAGCCTCCCCTGCCCATCCGGTCAGGCGCCAGGTGGTGTCTCCTTTAGCCAGTTGTCTACGGAGTTACCAGCGGCAAGCGGGGAGGAGGGAGGGACCTCTGAGTCATGTCATCGGTAAGTATTTTTCGAAAAAATACATTTTAGAGAAAAATTAATTTGTTTCCTCAAAACACATTACCGATGACATGACTAACTGGAAGAATGGCAAAGAGGAGGAGGGTGCCGCACAATCCCCTTTTAGAAACCTCTTCAGGGACGAAGACGGCCCGTCACTCCTGATCACCCACTCCCGACAATTTTAGCGAAGTGCCGCCTAAGCGCCGAGGGCGCCTGGAGGGAGTGTCGCGCCGCAGAAGTTGCCCACCAGCGTAAGGTTGTCGCGCTGGACTGTAAGGGCGCAGAGCAGAAGCGGCAATGGTAGATTCCCGCCAACCCACCGCCGCCACAGTGTCCTTAACCACACCGGCGCGGCGAAGGCGAGACGTGCGGCCCTAGCGTGCATTGTTTGGGCGCGGATCCTCAGTGCCTCGGCTCCCTGTGGGGAGAGGTCGCGATAGGCGGACCAGAATACCCAGCGGAGCGAAGAGGAGCACGTTTGGGCTGAGAAGCCGGTTCTGCCAGCGGTCGGCGGCAAGGGACGAGACCGTCCCCTCCGCACGGACTTGGAGTGCCGCAGGTAGATACGAAGTGCCTGCCCCGGATCTTGCTGCGGAGTGCCCCGAGGAACCGGGTCGTGTAAGCGGGCCGAGCGGCGAGGACCGGAGGCGCTGTCAAGGGAGACCTAGGCTGAGCGAGAAGGAAGGATCCGGGAGTAGCTGAACGGAGCCATCCACTCGGAACTGCAGGCCGGCGGGGCGAGACGAGAGAGTGGAGCTCGGTGACGCGGGGCGCCGTGGCGAGGGTCATCAGGAAGCAGGCCTCCGAGTCACGTCAGCAAAGCGGGCCAGAAGGAGCGGCTCAACGGTCCGAAGTCAGTCAGGGGAGGACCAGGGAGGTCCCAGCGCGGGCCAAGTGGGCGGGAGACCGGACGCTGCACGCCGAAACGCGCCATAAGGTCGGGCAGGTCCTTGCAGGCGCTGGGTCAGGACGGCCGAGGTGACGGTAGGCGTCGGCGATCAAGAGACCCCTCAAGAGCTGCTGCACCAGAGGGGAGCCAACCTAGGTCTTGGACGAGCCAGAGAAGAAGTCCGTGAGCTGAGGAGTCGTCAGGCCGACAGTGGAGAGGCGGCGGTCAGAGCACCAGGCACGAAGCACGCCACTTTCCCTCGTAGACACGTCTGGTAGGTCTGCGGGCAGAAGCGATAGCATCCGCTGTTGCACTCGAGAAGCCTCCAGCAGAGAGAGCTTGCCACACAATCGCCAGGCGTGCAGGAGAAGTCGCTCGGGGCAGGGGTGGAAGAGCGGCTATCGGCGCTGTAAGAGCATCGGCGGGAGGTGGGAAAGGGAGGGTGAACCTGTGGCGAGACTGAGAAGGTCGGAAGTCCGCGAACCGGTCCGGGCGACCGGCCACCAGGAGAAGGACTGCGTTGCATCCCCGGAGGCTGAGCAGGACTTGAGGACCAGGACCGCCGGAGGGTACGTGTAAACGACCAGTCCGCCCCAAGGGATCGAAGGGCATCGACTGACCAGGCCAGAGGTCGGGAACAGGGAGATGAAGCGGGGAAGCCGGAGGCTCCACTCGTGGCGAAGAGAACAAGGGGGGAGTCTCCCGACGGGCGCAGAACCAGCGAAGGATGTCCCAGCGAAGGGCGCAATCCGTGTGAAGAAGCTGCCACCGTCGCAAGAGGTAGACTGTCAGGACGAACAGGCGACGTGGACTGAGGCGGGCTGGGAGGGAGAAGACGCTGTCCTCGCACCAGCGAAGGGGCGATAGAGGAGGAAGCAGAGGTCGGGAGAGCGGGGTCCTCCTGCGTCTGAAGGCAAGCCACGAAGAGGGGTTGTCGGAAGGACGAGGAGGTCCTGTGTCCGAAGATCGTATCGCCAAGCGCAGAGGGCCTGCCAACTGCAACCAGTCCCAGCGGGATGACGTGCCGCGAAGTCCGGTTCGCGGGCCAGCGGCCGGCGGACGAGCGGAATTCGGGAGAAGGAGAGCGCCCCAACGGTCGAGACCGGCAACGACGCAGAGAGAGAGACGGGCAGCGGCGAGGTCAGGGGGAATCCGGGAGCCGAGCCAAGAATGTCCGTCCAGCGAAGCCGACGTGGCGCAGCACAGGAGAGATCGGCACCAGGGTAGAGAGATCGCCGGAGGACGGCCTCCAGAGGCGGAGTACAGAAGACCGAGGGAAGGAGATCAGCCGCCGCACTCACCAGGAGGAGGAGCTGGAGCCGCAGTTAGGTGGGGAGCGCCGCGTCCGCAGCTACCCTCGGGCTAGAACGGCAAGGACTGGATCCGAGGCTCGTGAAGACGCACCAAGTCGCGGTCGGTCACCGAATCCACACCCAGGTGAACGAGTGGCGAGAGGTCGGACTGTAGTCGCTGACCAGGGCGCCCAGGCGAGCAACCGGAGGAGGAGAACATCGCTGCCCTACGAAGTGGGACCGCTGACTGATACCGCAGACGCAGGTCGACCCAGGAGGAGAACGGCTGACGGAAGAACAAGGTCTCGGGCAACCAAGGCATCCACGATCCACGCAAGGACCCAGGGCTGAGGGAGAGACCACACCGGAGGCCGGGCTGGAAACGGACCCGTCGACGGCAAGCGAAGACAACAGCGGGGGCGGGAGGCATGGGGACGCGTGGAAGCGAGGGGCAGATCCCGGCTGGCGGCGACGACCAAGGGCCGAAGGCGAAGCGAAGGGTCCGAGGCGGGGGGAGCCGCGCCGAGCGACGAGCACCACGCAACATCTCAAGGCAGAGCGGAGACCTGCGCGCGAAGGGCGAGGGCCTTGGTCGGAGCGGGCGGGAACTCAACCACACGGGTGGCGCTGGGCCCACAGGCCTAGAAGGGGTCCTAAGGAGACTACCAGGCAGGGCCGAAGAGCGTGGGAAGCCACAGGAGCACGGTACAGCTGCGACGTCGCATCAGGGGAGAAGGTCAGGGAAGGAGCCATCCACTAGAGCTGGGAGGTGTAACCGCAAGGACGGGCGCCGGCAGAACCACCAGAGGCAGCGCGCACGAAGAGGAGCAAGTGGCCAGCGAACCGGGGAGCCGAAGGCTAAAACGCCAGCAGGCCAGCGGCGAACGCAGGACGCCGAGTCATCCACCGAAGAGGGTCGGGGGGACGCTGGAGGCGAACGGTGCAGAGAGAGGGGAAGAGGAGGTCCCGCGGAGAATGACAGGGCCGAGCAGAAGGCGAAGGTCGGCAGGGACACAGGAGGGCGTCAAGCGGGGCGGGCGACGAACGTCGGGCGCCGCAACTATCTAGGCGACGAGGGCGAAGACGTCGATCCCCACTTGCACTGGGTGTACCCAAGGGGCACCCATCCACGCGAACCGAGCGCGAAGTAGCTTCACTTCGGCGAACAGACGAGAATCGGTGAACACGTGGAAAGGCCGTAGGCGCCAGGGGAAAACGGCCCGAAGTCCCGAGGTATATGAAAGACGATCCAGACGCAGTGCCCGAGGCTCAAGGAGGGGGCACCGTAGCTGGCTGGGAGACTCGACGAAGGAGTCAGAGGGTAGGAAGGAAGGCCATAGGGCCGACTAGGGCACCAACCGGCGATAAGGGTCGCGGTGCCCGGGGCTCAAGGAGGGGGCACAAGCAGATAGGCGACTCGCCAAAGGAGTCAGCGGGCCCAGGACCGAGGCCGAAGTAAGAACAAGGCGACAAGGTCGCGGTGCCCGGCTCAAGGAGGGGGGCACATAGTCGGGTAAACGACTCGCCGTAGGAGTCAGCGGACTTAAGCTGGGGCCGAAGGCCAAGCGTGAACTAATTGGCGACAAGGCCGCGGTGCCCAGGGTTCAAGGCGGGGGCACAGCGGCTTGCCGGAGGAGTCCGCAGGCGTAGGAGGCCAACGCGTCCACAATAGGCGACAAGGTTGCAGTGCCCGGGGCTCAAGGAGGGGGGCATGTAGCCGGCTTGGCGACTCGCCGGAGGAGTCCGCGGGCTGAGCAGGACCGAAGGCCGACGCGTAGACAGTTAGCGACAAGGTCGCGGTGCCCGGGGCTCAAGGAGGGGGGCACGTAGCCGGCTAGGCGACTCGCCGGAGGAGTCAGCGGGCTTAGGAGGGCCGAAGGCCGGTGCTTAACCAATTAGCGACAAGGTCGCGGTGCCCGGGGCTCAAGGAGGGGGGCACGTAGCCGGCTTGGCGACTCGCCGGAGGAGTCAGCGGGCTTAGGCTGAGGCCGAGCGTCAACTTCTTATTTTTTTTGTTTTTTTGTTTTTTGCATGTAACAGGCGACAAGGTCGCCGTGCCCGGGGCTCAAGGAGGGGGGCACATAGCCGGCTGGGCGACTCGCCGGAGGAGTCAGCAGGCTTAGAAGAAGGGCCGAAGGCCGACGCTTAATTAGCGACCAAGGTCGCGGTGCCCGGGGCTCAAGGAGGGGGGCACGTAGCCGTCTTGGCGACTCGCCGGAGGAGTCAGCGGGCTTGAGGTTTGGCCGAGGGCCGACGCGTGAACTAAGGCGACATGGTCGCGGTGCCCGGGGCTCCTTTTTACGGGAGGGGGGCACGTAGCCAGCTTGGCGACTCGCCGGGGGAGTCAGCGGGCTTAACGCGTCTACGAAAGAGCTACAAACTTACCAGGGACGATAGGAGTGGCTATCCCATGTCGGAAGGCCGCTTGAACAATCCCACTGCGCCGCAGAAGGTCCCAAGGAAGGCGGAAGTCGCGGGTCGCTCGGCGGTGGAACACCGGAGTAGAGACCAAGAACCTCCAGTCAAGCAGGGCAGCCAGCGCAGCCGATGACAGAGGAGCAGGTGGCACCCAGTCTACAGTGTGGCGGACACCAGGCCACTGGAAGCCGCCGTCCTGGGCAGAAACGCACTTGGTACTGCAACACATACCCATACATGAAAGGTGATGGGCGGCGGGCAACTAAGGCCGCCAGGTAAAGCTCCGAAGTAAGTAATGAGCGAAACTCACCGTGAAATGCGGAGAGAACACAAACAGAAGTCCGAGCCAAGCACGACGTCCGGCCCCGCCGGGGGAGACGTAGGCAGTGGCCAAGACTTTACCTTTTCCTGGCGGAATTGCAGCGTGACGCAGCACAAAGCACCGGACACTAGGTCACTGGAAGTCGCCGAACTGGGGAGAGGCGCACTTGGTAACTGCAACCCAAACCCAAACATGAAAGGCGACCGGCGGCGGGTAACCAACCCCGGCATTTAAAGCTTCGAAAATTAAGAGACACGCGAAACTGACAGTAAATGCAAAGACAAACAACAGTAGCTCGAGCGAAACCCGACGTCCGGCCCAGCCAGGCGAGACGTAGGAAGCGGCCGAGACTCCACCTTCCATGGCGGAACGGCAGAGTGACGAAGCACAAAGTACCGGACAATAGGTCACGGGAGGTCGGCGTACTGGGGAGAGGCGCACTAGGTAACTGCAGCCCATACCCAAACATGAAGGCGACCGGGGGCGGGTAACGAACCCCGCCATTTAAAGCTTCGAAATCAAGAAACACTCGAAACTCACCGTGAAATGCGGAGAGAAAACAACAGTAGCTCGAGCGAAGCCCGACGTCCGACCCAGCCAGGCGAGACGTCGGAAACGGCCGAGACTTTACCTGTCCATGGCGGAACGGCAGGGAGACGAAGCACAACCACTGCGCGACGGGAGCCTAGAAGGTTCCAGGGCCAGCCAAGAGCACGAGGCACAGACGAGGGCTAGCAGAGAAGACGGAGGCCACGCCAGAAGCAGAAGCCGAGAGGCTAGGCGAAGGCAGGCCGGTAAGGGACGGTCGAACCGTACACAGGCCACACAGGGCAATTAGGTTACGCCCCCTTTTCACACACTGTTATCTGTTAGCCTCTTGCAGCATAAAACTATGAACGAAGAACTTTTCTGCCAAAACAAAAAATCCACGCGGAGCACATCACAGGAGAAGCTATTTCAGCAATTCTTAAAAAAATTAAGAGTTAGCGTTTTTCACAACACTCAAATGCATTAAGTACCCCATGACAAAACTGTCGTCTGCAAGCCTGCATACAACCGTGCACATGCCCCAATTAGGCTCCCATGAACACACTAGGTCGACTAAAATTACCCAGATTTTGCTCTTTTTCACACCACCTGTCATGCCTTTTGTTGCTCAAAACGCCAAAAAAGGCATACAATTGAAGTTTTACACCCTAAAAAAATGGCAAAAAGGGAGGAAATTTTTTGAACTATTTCTGGCGGAAAAGTTACTACATGCACCGGAAGCAATTGCCCTGTGTGGCCACAGTCTTTCCAAGGGTCAGAGGCTCAGGTAAAAGCGTCCGAACGCTAGCAGCGAAGTAGACAACTGGCTAAAGGAGACACCACCTGGCGCCTGACCGGATGGGCAGGGGAGGCTACTCTCGTCCCTGTTAGGGATCCCCGAAAGCTCTCTCGTCCCTGTCAGGGATCCCCGAGAGCCTCCTGGGGGGGACCCTTTGGGTCTTAGGCTAAAATTGGTAAGCAAGTAGACTATTTCCAGTTAGTCATGTCATCGGTAATGTGTTTTGAGGAAACAAACAAAACTATGCATACATGGGTATTGCTTAAAGGTCAACCAAACTTGCATCATTCACCAGTGAAATTAGGGCAGGGCACATAGAACACAAATGGGTTACTGGCTCCAAATGAATTGTAATGACCCTCTGTGTATGCCGTTTACAGTAGTCCGTTCACAGCCAACAGGTTACTAGCTCCGCGCTGTCTGAAACTGTCAGCCACCCAATAGAAATGTGCGCAGTCCCGATGTCTCAACTCAATCCTAGCCGTCGGCGCAAGGGCACTGCACCACCTGCTCTGCTGCTAAACCGATGGTGCAACTTGAGGACTCGACCCTTCAACCCACCATCAATGTCGATAAACTACATTTCTGAAACCATGCCAAATAAATGTGTCGACCAGAGACGCATAGGTTTGAATATTGGGCTAGCAAGTGGCATAGATCCTCATGAGCCCCTGCAGGTATGGGGGCTCATGAGCATCTATGTCTCTTGCATTTGGTTGCTGTTCATTCTGATCTGGCAGTGAACGAGATCTTGTAATTAACTGAGCATAAACAAAATTATTAACCCAATCAGCCCTGACGCCCTACAGCACGAGATGGGTCGACCATGATAATTCAAGGGCAGTGCCAGATTAGCTTGGCGCCGACATGATAATTCAAGGGCAGTGCCAGATTAGCTTGGCGCCTGTCGGCGCCAAGCTAATCTGGCATTGCCCTTGAATTATCATGGTCAAAATAAAGTTTCATTCATTCATGGTCGATCCATCTCCTGCAACTGGTACTTAGTCATTGGATGACGCCTCCAAACTATGGGAAATACGTGTGCGCTGGGCTGAATGAGTTAACTTGTGCTCACACCCTACAAGTGCTGATACTCTACCATCGTCGGAAGCAAAGCCACGCTTGTATAATAATAAATTTGTAACTGTACATGTACGACAAAAACAAGTTTTGAGCTCAGTTGAGTGAGAGAGAGAGAGTGTGTATGTGTGTGTGTGCATGAGCATATGTCTTCGAAGTGTTAGGCTAAAAGTGTTTGACCGAAGTGTACGACCAAAATGCAAATGTTTAGTTTAATAATGGTGCAAAGGCACAAACATTCTACATACACGAGACTGAAAAGATGTAGACTTCTCTGAGCTACAACTCGCAACCGTACGTTTGCAAAAGAAACGTTCAATAACTTCAAACTGAATGAACTACCCACAGTCCATTAAAGTACATGTACACAAATGACCTACCCCTTGTGCATGCAGCCACCGGTCCTGTAAACAACAGCGGCAAGTGCATGCACAAGGTGGTTAAAAAAATATTTCCTTTGCTGAAGGACATTCACAGATTGGTGTACACAAAACGAGTGTAATAATACCTGAAGGATTTCGACTAGTTATGGTACACAAATAGCAAAAATCATATCCTGGTTTCCAGTCGCATTTTGACACAGAGATTGCATATTTTGTACACTTTGCTTTGGTTCGAATTAAACAAAATGGAGTTGCAGCAGTCAAGCGCTCACTGAAAATAAAAGCCGTCGAGAGAAAACTGTGCATGTACCTGGTATGTACATCTGTGGACAGAAACTACGCCTACATTGCCGAGACAAGTCATCCATATAAAACACATGCTGATCTGTGATTTTGGACCTGATGAGTTGTAAGGTCCAAAATCACAAAACAGCACACAATTACTCAAACACAATTTAACAAGCATGTAATGTTGAAGGGACATCTAATGTAAAATCGTAACCCCTTTGTGCATGCATCCACTGGTACTGTGAACAGTCGCTGGTACTAGATGCATGCACAATGGGGGTTAAACAAGGGGTGCACGCAGCTACTAAAAAAAAAAAAAAATACCAGAGTCTTCTGGAGATAAAACCAGACCACATACACAGTCCGTGAAATACTGCAAGCAAGCGAGTACCTTGGTACATCCACAACCTATTTTGTTTGCATATTGAAAGTGTAGCTTTAGTCACAAACAGTTCTTGAGAGAACTGCCCTCTCCCTTTCATTGGCCCATTACATCCCGAGGCCGATTTTTAAAAATTTGCTGAATTTCCTATGAAGGCTACAGAACAGATCAGGATTTCGATCAACCATTTTAGTTCAAGGGTGGTGCCAGAATAGCTTGGTGCCTCAGGCACCAAGCTATTCTGGCACTACCCGTGAACAATCATAGTCACATTGATTTAATGCAGTAGCATGTCAGGATGAAAAGGGTTAAGCAAGTGTTGATGATTTCAGCATATCCCTTGGTGCACGCAGCCAGCAGTTCTGTTGACAGTATGGGAGGCTGCACGCACAATAAAGTTAAAAACACACCTTGCATATGCAAGAAGCCCAAGCTGTCGTCAGCAATGCAAAGCTTTGCTCACCTAGTCTACAAATGATAATATTGATACCGTATGACATTAGATTAGGTCAGTGGACAGCTACAGTCATCTAGATTAGGCATGGGTGGGCCTTTTCCGGCTACAGCCGATTTCCGTTTGTTTTTTAAAACCTTTTTTTTTTTTTCACTTAAAAAGTGCCGCAAGACCCTCGCTTCAGGATTCAACTTTTTTTTTCCCGGTCCCACCCATGATTAGGTGAAAGAACCTCGACAGCAGACACAGCTTTCACTCCGAGTCTGCACTCACTGGTACATGTATGGTAAACAGTACTGGTGCTGTATGCACATGGGAGTTAAACAGTTAACACAAATCCGATCACGAGTTGGCAGAGAGCGACAAACAGGCCGTACCGAGTACCCTGTTCGAGTTGACACACGGCATGGGTTCTTGATTCATTCTGCCCCCCGACGACACACCACAGCCAGTTACGGCTCGACCATGATAGTTCAAGGGTGGTGCCAGAATAGCTTGGTGCCTACAGGTGCCAAGCTATTCTGGCACCACCCTTGAACTATCATGGTCAATCTGTCTCCTGAATATTGTAATGCAGTCCTCGGAGGATAACTCCAAAATGCGGGCATTTCGTACCTTGGGCATGAGGAGATAAACCAATTTAAAACCTTGGGTTAGTGAAAACAAGAAAGATTTCCAGCACAAAATCCCAAAACATGCTTGTATTTTATTTCCACAGCAAGTCGTCTGGATTTCAAACTCACTGTAACCCTTCGCCTGTCGGTAGTACAAGAATCACCTTGACAAAAAGCGTGAGACAGCCATAGGGTTAATTAACACATTCAGCCCTGAAGGTCAAAATTCCTCTTGGAAGTCGTCGGGATGATTTCATAACGTTTCAGGAGATACACTGACCACAACACAAGATAGCTGAAGTGTAGTGCTGGAATCGCATTACTCTGTGCTTCTAGGTTTCTGTTCAGTCCTGTGGTATAAATTAGAGCCGAGCAGATCACGTAAAAACGACCGCCAGCCGGGGCATAAAGACATTCGCGGTTCCTCAAAGGGAATTCGAAGTTCAACCAAGTCAACTCATTCTACCCCAACACCTAAATGTTGCCGCTGTCCTCTGAAGAATGCACTGCAGTGCAGGACACAGATCGACCATGATCGTTCAAGGGTGATGCCAGAATAGCTTGGCGCCCATAGGCGCCAAGCTATTCTGGCATCACCCTTGAATGATCATGGTCGATCCTTATCTTCCTGTGGTGTGTCTGGGATAGAAGGGGTTCACCCTCCGGCAGTCGTACACACTTTTTGCCAGAACGCACTTTTTGCCGGAAAGCACTTTTTGCCAGAAAGCACTTATTGCCGGAAGGAATCTTGACAAGAAGTGCTACCGACAGCTAATTGGTTAACGCAAATGCCACTCGGTATTTAGATCGATCGCAGCAGTCAAACATATGCGTGCTGCCGTGCAATTCTAAACCACGCGGACAGCAGCATTAAAGCCCCAAAATCACAGAGCAGCACAGTTACTATACCACCGGCAAGATGCAGCCTGTATCTGTGGGAAGCATCGACTCACCAGTTCCAACTGTTGCCCACAAAGTCCAGCTGGGTTTCAAGTTTCAAAAACAGGCAACTAACAAGTTGTTTAGTGGATTTTAATAACCCCTTGGCTGTTGTGGCCAAGCGATTCCTTAAGAATCACCTCAACAAAAAGCGCTACCGACAGCCAAAAAGGTTAACCCTCATCCTTCGGAATACGCCCGTGTGTGAAATAAGTTCGACTAAAATAGTTCAAGGGCAGTGCCAGAATAGCTTGGTGCCTCTAGGCGCCAGGCTATTCTGGCACTACCCTTGAACTAAAGCCATTGGTCTGTATCCTTATCTGTAAGTATGTAACGCAGCTTGCATACGGCAGTGTGAAAATTTGAAGCTATTAGCCTCCCGTATGATATGGGTTAAAGGGTTAATGCTGTGCAGCTACTACAGCCATCTCGCAGCCAACAAAAGTCTGTGTGTATTGTACAACCATAGGGCAGATACATACATCAGTCTGAAGATTTCGTTTGATAAATAATGCACTCGAATGATAAGAACACTTCAATTCAAGAGTATTACTATTAGTAGACTATCAGTCAGCCATCCATCTGCCAAAGGCAAGATTCTCATGAGCCTTCACATTTAGCAATCCTCCACATCCATCTGCAAGAGGCATAGATACTCATGAGACCACAGAGGGGCGGGGGCTGATGAGTATCTGTGCCTCTTGATGGCCCCATCTGTATTTTCAATACGTTCGTCCATTTATGAGTTCCGCAGCAAGAGAGGCAATGCTATGAGTGGTTTGACTCGGTTACTTGTTAATCCCAGAAACCATATTCCACATATATGTACTCGTAAACAAAGCACTGTCATGAACTAAGTACGATCAACTTAATGCAAATCTTGGATGTCTGAGTTTGTGCCGACACCAAAGCCATGACTGTGCAGTAAGTCCAAGGCTAAGCCCCCACTCCAGGGCAAAATAAACAACGAGAGGAATGCTACACAAAAATTGCCCTAAAACTGCAACCGTCGACAGCAAAGCTATCATGATGTGGCCATTTTCTTTATCCTCTCTAGTCGCATCTTGAGTTCGGAGACATCGACTGCAGGTGCTTTGGTCGCCGTGGATGACTGCACGCTGATCGGGACCTTGATGTCAAGCTGCAAACACACACACACACACACACACACACAGAGGGAAAATAATTCAAATTGTCATGAGACGAAAAGTAAACAAAGCATACTAGCATATCTATCTAAACACCTCTGGCTGTCAGTAGCGGATTTTGTTGCGACAATTCCTGTCCATGTCCAGCAAGAGACATAAATTCTCATGAGCCCCTGCGAACGCAGGGGCTCATGAGGATTTATGTCTCTTGCAGATGGAACGGGCTGGATGCAACAACACTGAAATTCAGCTCTATGGGATTCTGAACAAACTGCGTCAGTCTCCAGGACTGAAGACAGTCAACCAACCATGTTCTAACCCACTACATCCTGAGTCTGATTTTTTAAATTTTTTTAAAGTGCTTATTGTCCTATGAAGGCTACATTACAGATTTGGGGATAGACCAAACATTTTAGTTCAAGGGTGGTGCCAGAATAGCTTGGCGCCTATCGGTGCCAAGCTATTCTGGCACCATCCTTGAACAATCATCGTCAAATTAATTTCAAGCAGTAATGTATCAGAATGATCCGGGCTAAGGTAACATGTAACAGCAAGCTGCACGATCTCTGGCCTACAACGGCAAAGACAGCATAGGGCTCACGAGAATCTGGGTCTCCTCTAGATGATGCGGACTTGTGAACCTCAAACTCCATTTAGTTCCTAAAGAACTTCTCATTTATAGATAATAAATACCATGCCACAATACCACTTTATCGTCAACGCCACATTTGCGCTAAAAACACACCTTTTCCAACTCCATTGCCCCACTGATTAATCATCGACTGCCGAGGATTCTGTTGTAGTTTTGCTGTGGTGCCTGGAATGTGTGTTTGTGTGCAATATTGTGTACAGTTTCTGTAATTGTATTTTTGAAATTTGTAAGGCGCCTAGAGCTCTACCTGAGGTTAGGCGCCATAGAAATCCTCATTATTATTATTATTATTTGTAACGCAAACATTTGCCGTTTAGTCTTGGCTCATCGCTCATCATAAAACACGACGACAATCTTTATCAAAGATAAAATTTCTCACACGTACCACTGAGACAGACTCTGTACTGCTGCCGATGTTTTCCAGGTCGGCCTCAGAAGAAGAATGTGAGGACTTGGATGTGGCTGGTGTTGCCTTTTCACTACGATTCTGAAATGAGCAAAAAATTTAAACCATAAATAGCACAAAAAACAAACAAAACTGACAGGACTAGTGCAGTTCAACTGAGAAAGTATAGGAAAAGACAAAAACAACAACAAACAGTAACAAATGGCGATATTTTTTCACCCTGAAACACAATTTGTTTAACCCTTTTAGCACCGGACCCCTACAGCAGGAGATGGCCTGACCATGATAAACGGTAGTGCCAGATTAGCTTGGCGCCTGAAGGCGCCAAGCTAATCTGGCACTACCCTTGAATTATCATGGCCAATCCATCTCCTGCAACTGGTACATTAAGCGTTAGGCAACACCTCCAAAGTTTGATAAATGGGACCTTGGGGCTAAAAGGGTTATATTTGTACACCATTCAACCAAATCTAAGACTAAGTGCAGAAATAAAAGAAATTTTGGCCTCAATCGTGCCAGTGGTGGTTTATCCACTCCCCAGAATGACGGCTATTGCATTTTAGTTAATGCTCTTATCAGAAAAACTGTCTTCACTATTATAACACGTAAGTTGTGTCGACAGATTGAGAATGTCAGCATTACATCTTGCGTGTCGAGGCCACAGCGAGCCCTGATGTTTGCCAGTCGCTGCATGTAGTAGTCGGCTCCCACCGTTTCCCCATTGGCCGCAGATTCCGACAATGGCTTTGTTGCAGGGATTGTGTCTGAAATCACATGGCAGTTACAAAATAATGACAGCAAGCAAAACTTTGTTGCTGATGGTGTGCTTTGGTTGGACAGCTGGCTGTTTTTGGTGTCTATAAAACTACACTGCACACACACATTCTGTCAATTAACCCCATGTGCATGTAGCCACCAGTACTGTACCGTAAACAGCACTTGCGGCCGCATGCACCGGGTGAGCTAAAACTTCAAGTCAGCTTAACCCATTTAGCCCCGAGTCCCTACAGCTGGAGATGGACCGAACAGGATAATTCAAGGGTAGTGCCAGATTAGCTTGGTGCCTTCAGGCGCCAAGCTAATCTGGCACTACCCTTGAAATCATGGTCAATCCATCTCCTGCAACTGGTACATAGTCCTTAGGCAATGTGAGAAGTGGGCCCTTGGGGCTAAAAGGGTTAACCCATTGACTGACAAGACAAAGTGAACATGATCCAACTGAGAGAGACTTAGAGCCTCATGAGCCCCAGGGCAGCTGCGGGGGCTCATGAGGATCTCTGCCCCTTGCCGACGCCACTTTGTGCCCATGTTCCTCGGACGGCTGGGGGATCTTCCGCGCTGAACCAACAAAGATCACGCTCTGCATCCAGTGGCTGTGAAAGGGGTTAAATCGACACCTGGATCAATGAATCCTTCAGCAAACCCGTTCCGTTTCTGCAGGAGGTGTGGATTCTCATGAGCCCCCTGTTGCTGATGACCCATATCTGTGGCCCGCACTGTTAGATAGTTATTTGGGTTTAACGCCGAGCAGACAACCAAGGCCATCTGGATGGGTAAAAATCTGGCCAGCCAGACTAAAAGAAAGGTCTTAAGACAAGAAGTAAATATATCTTTAAAATATTTCATGCTAAAATTTCGCACAGGTCTTTAAAGGAAACGTCTACAGACTCTCAAAAAGGTCAAATGAATAGAATATCATAGTCTATGAATGCTCAAATCTTATGAAAAATATTGCACTCTCTCAGAAAACGACAGGTCTTGTCCGGGGGAACATCCCAGATACAGCCCGCACGGGCTGGAAACCTCTTTCCCCATAATGAGATAATAATCCCGATTTAAAATCGCTTGACTGCTGAGAAATATTAAACTTAAACGCAAACCCAACGGTGAGAGAAAGGGGGCGGGGGGAGGGGGGGGGGGGGGGGGGGGGGGGGCTTGTGAGGATTCACCAACCGGCATCAACATGCTCTTTGACATGGAAATCACAAAGATCTCAGAAACACGGTCTGCATCCACTGGCAGTGAAGGGGTTAACCCTTTCAGCCCCCAAGGCCCCGTTTCTTGGCTGTAGGCAATTACATTTTGCTGAGTCCTACAGGGATCACCTCGTCAAAAAAAAAAAAAAAAAAAAAGCGCTGCTGACAAGCGAAAAAGGTTAACCCTACAAGTAAAAACTGGGACAACCTTTCACCAGCCCTAGCTGGGCTGGACCTAAGCCACCGGTACTCACCGAAGGCTTCCGGTTTCTTGCCCTCTCGCTCCTGTTCAATGTTTTTCAGCCCTCGTTCGATGTAGTTTTGGAAGAACTGGGAAGACTTCTTGAGGAAAGGCTCCAGGTCTGCGTCCGGGTATTTCCGCTTGAAATCGTACAGGTCATTCAGGCCCTGCAGACACGTCTTGACCCACTTAGCCCATTAACGCCACTTTTCCCAAATTCTCGCGGGGTCACCAAACAACTAATTACCACTTGCAGGAGATGGATTGACCATGATAATTCAAGGGTAGCGCCCGATTAGCTTGGCGCCAGCTGAATTGCCCTTGAATTATCATGGTCGATCCATCGCCTGCTGTCGGTTGCTGGGTCTAAATGGGTTAACTGTAGCCAATTCAAAGCCCATGTAGTATACTTATTACGGGGAATCGCTCAACGCACGAAAAGCAAGATCCCTTGACCCCTTCCATATGACACCAAACCGTCCACCCATCATAAATACACAGCACAGGATGATTTACATCCCTAAATAAACAACAGCTACACCCATGACTTCGTCCTTAACCCTTTAAGCCCGAAGGTCCCATTTCTCAAAATTTGGAGGTGTTGCCTAGAGACTTTGTACCAGTTGCAGGGAATGGATTGACCATAATAATTCAAGGGTGGTGCCAGATTAGCTTGGCGCCTGAAGGCACCAAGCTAATCTGGCACTAACCTTGAATTATTATGGTCAAACTATCTCATGCTGTAGGGACTCAGGGCTAAATGGGTTAAGGTGTGTTTCCATACAGCGACATGACCGTAGTGCAGAAGGCAACACAACAATAAAGTAGCCGAAAGGCAGGCAGAAAAAAAGCATTATAAGTGTATCCAAATAGTGGCGTGATGGGGTGAGGGTGGGGGATTTAGGGAGTAAAACAGGACAAAGTGGGAATGAACCCATACTTGTTGTCATTACCTGTGCTTGTTGTCATTACCCATACTTGTTGTCATTACATGTGCTTGTTGTCATTACCCATACTTGTTGTCATTACCTGTGCTTGTTGTCATTACCTGTGCTTGTTGTCATTACCCATACTTGTCATTACCTGTGCTTGTTGTCATTACCCATACTTGTTGTCATTACCCATACTTGTTGTCATTACCCATACTTGTTGTCATTACCTGTGCTTGTTGTCATTACCCATACTTGTTGTCATTACCCATACTTGTTGTCATTACCTGTGCTTGTTGTCATTACCCATACTTGTAGTCATTACATGTGCTTGTTGTCATTACCCATACTTGTTGTCATTACCTGTGCTTGTTGTCATTACCTGTGCTTGTTGTCATTACCCATACTTGTCATTACCTGTGCTTGTTGTCATTACCCATACTTGTTGTCATTACCCATACTTGTTGTCATTACCTGTGCTTGTTGTCATTACCCATACTTGTTGTCATTACCTGTGTTTGTTGTCATTACCCATACTTGTTGTCATTACCCATACTTGTTGTCATTACCTGTGCTTGTTGTCATTACCCATACTTGTTGTCATTACCTGTGTTTGTTGTCATTACCCATACTTGTTGTCATTACCCATACTTGTTGTCATTACCTGTGCTTGTTGTCATTACCTGTGCTTGTTGTCATTACCCATACTTGTTGTCATTACCTGTGCTTGTTGTCATTACCCATACTTGTTGTCATTACCTGTGCTTGTTGTCATTACCCATACTTGTTGTCATTACCTGTGCTTGTTGTCATTACCCATACTTGTTGTCATTACCTGTGCTTGTTGTCATTACCCATACTTGTTGTCATTACCTGTGCTTGTTGGCATTACCCATACTTGTTGTCATTACCTGTGCTTGTTGTCATTACCCATACTTGTTGTCATTACATGTGCTTGTTGTCATTACCAATACTTGTTGTCATTACCTGTGCTTGTTGGCATTACCCATACTTGTTGTCATTACCTGTGCTTGTTGTCATTACCCATACTTGTTGTCATTACCTGTGCTTGTTGTCATTACCCATACTTGTTGTCATTACCTGTGCGTAGCTTGATGTTTTAGAGGGGGAAAAAAGCAGAAGAAATCACCACTGCCACAATTTCTTCAGCCCATGCGACTCACCTCTTTGGTGTTTTCTTTGGAGCCGATCTTCTTGAAGATTTCCACCAGCATGTCATGCGTGCTCTTTGAAAGACGTTTGGATTTGGAAGACGAACCCTGAAAAACAAAGCACAACAGCAAGATCATCATACTCCGCCCCCAGTTCAAATTCCAACATTTGGAAATTCCCATCCTCTGAATATCATCATCCTCAAGAACTTTGGCTTTTCTAGCATCACCCTTGAACTATCACGGTCGATCCACATTTTGTTGTAAAGTCACAATGGGATAAATATTTCAGGTATGAACAAAAAGTATTTTTAAAAAAGGAAAAAGCAAATGAATCATGATTAGATGATCATCAGATTGAAAAGACAATAGCCATCCCATGAAAACAACTTGGAAGTCCGTGAGCAAAATGCTGCATATGGCAGTGTACACAATACAGGTCAGCCTTGATATTATACACCAGTATACTGCAAAATGCTGCACATGGCAGTGTACATATTACAGGTCAGCCTTGGCATTATACACTTCAGTATGCTGCATATGGCAGTGTACATAATACAGGTCAGCCTTGGCATTATACACTTCAGTATACTGTGGTATCGGATATAACACACACAGTTCCTTTGGCTCCCATAGGGATGCTCAGTCAGCAAAAGTCTCTTGGTCCGACGTCGGCTTTAGATGACCCATGCACAGCCAAGCACGGGTTAGCTAAGGCTGACGTTGGCCCGAGGACCTTTCACATACCAACTGGGTTTTCTTCACAAATCTATCTGTCAATTCAGCCTGACGCCAACGCGACTGCTGACAACGTGGTCTGACATTATGGCTCCAGTGTATATTGGTTTAACACGTTTTAACACGTTTTAAATTCCTTCTATTTATAGAAGGGACTTTTTAGAACAGGTCGCGGTGGGGCGAATTTAATAGCATGTCCATGATGTCAAAAGTTGGGCAGGCTAAACCTCTAACAATTGAAGTAACAAGATAAAAATTACGTCATGTCTAGTTACGCTAACCTAGCTGCTGAACTTACATTTGGCATGAAGCGCCGAACGTGCCTATGTATGTATGTATGTGCGTATGTATGTAAACAAGAGAATCTGCAATATTTCTCTACACGCAAGCTTGAAACTTGGTGAAATACTTTCTTAAGTAGGTGGCTAAGAGAGCCTCCGAGCATATTGGCTAAGAGAGCCTCTGAGCATATTGTAATTGAATGTCTCATTGAAAACATAAACAACCCTTTATAGGATTGGATTGTACATTGCTTAACGTCCCGACAGCAACAAGGCTTTCTCAGGACGTGCCTGCACTGCTTGTGAAAAAAACAACTAAACAGAACATTGAATGTATGTCGCCAGCCGGTCAAATACATTAAATAAACCTAACACATGGGGCCTAAATAAAGCTAAGACCATTTAGCAACACACATCCAATATCAAGAGCTACAGGCAGTGCAGACAGTAGGGAGAGTTTTAAAAAGGCAAATACAGGTGAATGGACCTCGGGTAGACAGAAACACATGCCCCAGAATAGAGAGAAAAACTCACCCTGTGGGGCTGACCAGGGTGACCCTGGGAACTAAAAAGTACCTAACCCCACCCAAGTCCCCCAGGGCAGACCCGGGTGGGGCCCTTTATAGGAAGTCGGTTGACCCAGATTAGAGTCCGTAATTTTTGTCATATAGCTAGTTTGAAGAAAGACATTGGATGAGTTCGTTAGCCAGCTTTGTATCCTTTCAACTTTTTTAGTAAAAATTAATTCTTTTCAGAAAAGAAATAAAACAGTAAAAAACCTTTACTTTTAGAGAAAGTCGGACAGTGGCGGTGACGTAAAAGAGGCAACTCTGTCAGCACGCAGACACTGACATAATACTCTAAATATGACATCATTCTCTCTCATGCGTGCGTCTCTCTCTCTCACACACACACAAACATGCGCGCATCTCCAGGAGGAATAGATCCTCATGCACCCTCCAGGCGCATGAGGATCTATGCCTCTTGGAGATGTTTGGAGCACGCGCATGCACGCACACACACATTGATGCGCTTTTAGAAGAGCATGCAGGTGACCCATGTGCTTAGAATTTCATGTAGCTAGGTAAAGTAAACCTGCTTTCATGCAAATTATAGCAAGACTGAAATTGTACCATGAAGTTCTAGTTTTGTCACAATTTTCTCAAGCATATGAAGTGAAAGTGAAACTCATATCACGTAAAATATAAAATGACGTAAAAACTAAAATTTACGACATGACAAATGACGTTTGACAAATCAATGACGCCTATGTCCTGCGCCCCTTACAGAACTCACTGACGCATTGGCAGATCTGCGAGACTTTTTCAATAGGAGATAATTCAACATCAGAATCAGGTCAAAGACAAAAGGTAGAGACCATTGACAGCTCTCATATAGAATGGACTTTGTGGTTATGGTTCATCCAATCGTGTTTCTTTCGAAATAAACCAGTGTGTGAAATAAGTTTGACTAAAATAGTTCAAGGGTAGTGCCAGAATAGCTTGGTGCCTCTAGGTGCCAAGCTATTCTGGCACCACCCTTGAACTGAAGCCATTGGTCTATATCCTTATCTGTAAGTACTATAATGTAGCTTGCATATGACAGTGTACTCGGTATGATATGGGTTAATAAGGCGAACCTGTACTTGACAGCGATAAAGACAGACTGCAATACTCATGTTATGGTTATTTTTCACCTCAATTCATGTGGGCTTGTGAACAAAAACCACACCGTAAGCAACACTGAACAGGTTTCCAGGCCAATGCTAACTTTATCTGGCCTGTACAGAGCTGAGCATAGAACAACTCAGACGGACATCAGGACCTTCTGCCCACCAGACGAAGACCCGTTCACCACATTCCGCCTCCTTTGAGGACTTGTCAGTCATGAGACCAGGTTGAGATCAAATCCTAGGAAAGCAAAGAGTCCAGGACTCACAACTCGCAACCAGTATATTTTTATGTGGTGGAACTTCACAAAACACCTACATTCATCGTATAGTGTAAGCAATGAGTTCAAGAAAAATAAAAAGTGTTTTTGCTTTTTCTCAACGAATTTGCACTGATCTAAAAAATAACCAAACTGCAGGAAAAAAATTCGGAAAAATCCCATGTCTGACTTTTGTTTCTAAGTTCATAACTTACCCTATCAGCAGTCATTTCGTCGTTGCGTGCGTTGTTACCAGCCACTCCATCTTTCAACACCTTCCGAAGGTACGCCTCCACCTCCGAGTTTTCATTGGCATCGATCAACCCCGTGTGGCTCAGGATCTGTCACAATCAAACACTACCATAGCTGCCAACCTTGAGGCAACAAAAATCCTGAGCTGCGGCCTCCACGACACTAGCCCTTGCTTCCAGGTGCCGAAAAATCAAACAACGGGGGGGGGGGGGGGGGGGGGGGGGGGGGCGGTCACTAAGCACGTGCTCCAGACCAGGGCAATTTCGAAGAAACCGGAACAAACACAGAATGGATGCAAATTTGGTGCGCATGCCTAATCAAGACTGGCTGTGGGTCCCCGAAAGCTTAGCGGTACAGTATAGCGGCAGGCTCTCAACTACAGGCGCTTGACCGGGAGCGGTATGCCAAAATGCCTTGAATTTTAAAACAAAGCTTGAAAATATGAAAATCGGGAAAAATGTACAAAAAAACGGAAAATCTGGACTTGAAAAAAAATCGGGAAAATCCCGAAAAAATCGGGAGGGTTGGCAGCTATGCACTACCCATCTACAGCAAGCTGTCAAAAAAAAAAAGGTTTCACAGTTGAGCATTTAAACAAAACTATCATGAGGTATGCTCACTGCCTGAATGGTACTTGCTTGGTGCCTCAACCCATTTAGCCCTGAGTCCCTGCAGCAGGAGATGGATTGACCATGATAATTCAAGGGTAAAGCCAGATTAGCTTGGTGCCTGAAGGCGCCAAGCTAATCTGGCACTACCCTTGAATTATATTGCTCAATCCATCCCCTGCAAGTGGTACATAGTCGTTAGGCAACACCTCTGAAATTTGAGAAATGGGACCTTGGGGCTAAAAGGGTTAACCCATCTGACCCCATGGCCACATTTCCCAAGTTGCAGGAGATGGATGGACAATGATAATTCAAGGGTAGTGCCAGATTAGCTTAGCGCCATCAGGCGCCAAGCTAATCTGGCACTACCCTTGAATTATCATGGTCGATTCATCTCGATTCATCTCCTGCCGCAGTGCCTGATATGGGTTTTAAATTTTTCTTACATTATGATTTCATCTTCTTGCCTTTGTGTTTATCCGGAGAGCGGACAAACTTCTTATCTTGTCAATGCATTGCCTGCATGTTACTATATTAACTAGTAACTAGTAGATAATGTAAGTTTTTTTTGTTTTGTGGTCAAAACATTTTACCTTATTGCCTTTCTGTTTGGCCAGCGAATGAAGAACTGTTTTGATGGTACGCAGAGGCTGATCGCTGGGCCGCTCTTTCCATGTGTGCGTGGGGAACGCGCGCATGAAAAGGTGGGCATCCAGCAAAACGCGATCGATGTTCAGGTCGTTGCTAATGTTGGGGAGCAGTCGCACCATCTTCCACAGGCACTGGTGAAGTAAGAATCCAAAGTCAAATCATCAAACAGCATTACACTTCAATAGAACAAACAACTATGGAGGTATCAGATGTAAGACAGTTTTAAACCTGCTGTTGGGTGGATCGACCGTGATGGTTCAAGGGTGGTGCAAGAATAGCTTGGCCCCTTAAGGGGCCAAGCTATTCTTGCACCACCCTTAAACTGTCATGGTCAATTTATCGCTGAAATAATAATGTAGTCTTCAAACAATCTGTGCCTATTGACTACAGTCAAACCTGTCTAGGCCACCACCTGTATAATGCGATCACCTGTCTCAGCAGACCACCCATTTCGGTCCCATCATCCTCTTTCTGTTACTTTCACCACCCTGTGTAAAGAGACCACCTGTTCAAGGCGACCCATTCTGATTGTCCCTTTTGGGTGGTTGCCCTCCAAAGGTTTGATTCTTCTTGTATTCTTAATGCACGAGCGAAGGCAAGACTTGTCTTGGTCACCGTGAGCTACACAATTCTTTCACGACATTCTTCCAAATTCTCTTCTTCTATTGTTCCAAAATGCGACACGTCTCCTGGACTTGTCATTTTACTGTGCAGTATTAATACTGTTCACATGTGTAGTGCCTGTAGCATGTTTCCATGCATAAGCACCTTATAAATCCTTTTTAAATTTTTTAAAATTTATTTATTTTAATTTTATTTTTTTTATTTTATTTTTATTTATTTATTTTATTTTTATTATTTTATTTATTTTATTTATTTATTTATTTATTTTTTTTTTTTTTTGGGGGGGGGGGGGGGGGGGCGTCAACTATATCAAATAAGCCTTGCTTTTGCTCTGTGATTTACAAATCAAAATGAGTCTTTTTGTGACCTTCACTTCGTGAATATTCCAAAGAATAGCAAAATGCAGATGGCAAGAGATGGATTGGATGAGTCACTTAAATTACTTACCGATGGTATTACTGATTCATACTTAGCTGAAATTGACAGGCTAAGTATGTCTTCCTATCAGTAATACCATCGGTAACGTTTTTGAAGAAACAAATGACCCTGGTCAGCAAGAGGCACATATTCACATGAGCCCCTGTGACAGAAGCGGCTTTTGAGAATCTGCGCCCCTTGTATATGGAAAGAGACAGATCAATGATTGAAATAGGGCAAGTAAATCAAGATTTTCAATCACACATTTTAAAGGAAGGTTGCCCTAATTCTAATGACAATCTATGCTTCTCGCAGATGGGAAGGCCGGAATGAGTGAGTGAACTGTGGCAATGTATGCAAGACCTATGCACACACTTTAAAAAGAAAGACAGCTCACCTTCATGACAATTTCCACAAACTTGGTTGAGCACGTCTCGCTCCCCACACAATCCTGCAGCAGGCGAATCATTGCCCTGTGTACACATACCAAGGGGAATTACTCAGCGCTGGACAGACAAACAGTTAGACCCCCTGCCCCCGCCTATCAGGCACCCAATCGCCAGCCCACAAAAAAATATGCATGTGTAGAACAAGGCCATCATCGACATCCCTTATTATCCCATATTGCCCTATGGACAAAACACGTACATGTACAATCCAGACCAAAAAGGTGACTGCCAAGCATGTAAAATGCAAAGAAGTAACCAACGGAGAAAGGAACACGCTTAGAAAAGGTGGGTACAACACAATTTATTAATATTTCGGGTAAATACCCTTTGTCAAAAACAGAGAGATCAGCCGCTACTTATCTTCATTCGCAGAAGGAATGTGGCAACATGTTGCCACATTCCTTCTGCGTATGAAGATAAGTAGCGGCTGATCTCTCTGTCTATTTTGACAAAGGGTATTTACCCGAAATATTAATCAATTGTGTTGTACCCGTCTTTTCTAAGCGTGTTTCTTTCTCCGTTGGGTACTTCTCTACGTACATGTACACGTGACGCCGACTGTGATAATCAGTGAACAAGAATACAAAATTGCCCCTCTCACTTTGAATATAATCTTTAACTCATTGTGTCCCAGGTACCCCCATTTTAGAGTTGTCCTCTGAGGACTGCGTTACAATTCAGGAGACAGATCGACCATGATAGTTCAAGGGTGGTGCCAGACTAGCTTGGCACCTATAGGCGCCAAACTAGTCTGGCAGCACCCTTAAAGTATCATGGTCGAGCCATATCTGGCCAGGGTGTGTCAGGACTGAATGAGTTAAGAGGAAACCAGAATATATAGAGCACAATGGCCTGTTGTGACATTTGAAGCTGGGCTGTCTTGCTGTCAGTGCACATTTACCATGTGTGTGTGTGTGTGTGTGTGTGTGTGTGTGTGTGTGTGTGTGTGTGTGTGTGTGTGTGTGTGAGTCATTCTCCAGTACTCGTAGTGATGAGGGGTCACAGCATTCAAAACCCAAAATATTAATACATACTATTTGTTTTGGAAAAATCTAACCAGTCTTGTGATTTACTAATGTTATTGTATCTGGAAAATCAGTAGCTTAAAAAAAACATCAATTTCATTTGTTTCTGCTGTGAAATTTGGGTTTGAAATTGGGGGTAATTTGCGCACCAGAGGCGTCACATACACACGGTCTTTAAAAAAAGGAGAAGCAGACGACAAATTAATGAAACAAAGAAAACTTTAGTCCTACCTGAAAATCTCATGAAATACACATATATTTTTATGATTTATAAGAATACAGATACTGCAGGAGGTTTTGGATGGCTTGTTTTGATTATGACGTCACAGACATCACGCAAATAACCAGCGTTTGTTTTTTATTCATATTTTAAGAACGCGATAAAATTGTGAGGTCCGAAAGGTACTGGAAGGTTTATTTTCAAACACTGCACAAACCCTGATGACGTTTTGTGGGAAATAGTCATGTGACTTGGTTTTGTAGACCAAGATCAATGATGTATCACACACACAGTATCCTATGTGCGCAAATTACCGCAAAAATTTTTCGACAGTGCGGTTCTGCCCGACTTGAAAGATCGACGCTGGTTTGCCTTTAATTTTGTGTCATCTTGTGCTATAGGCGAGTTCACAAGTGTTTCTAATGCTGTATTGAATTGAATTAATGGTCTTGTTTTAAAACCGCATGCATATTGCTATTGGGTGGATAAGACTAGAGCATTCGCGTTGTGTTTACGTTTTTTACTCGGTGTCATACGTCATGCAGGTAGTTCGGAAACAGCTATCAGCGTCGTGTTTGTAGCCTATGTGTTATTTAAAAAGAAAAACCAACACAGATTGTTTGTGTGTGTGTTTGCTTGACACTTTTATTTCATCTCATCTACTATTGTATTTTTCTTTTTTTGCTTTGCCCTCATTTTTGGTAATTTTCACTGGTGACGCGCATCATGCAGGTTACCATTTTCAGGTTATTGCTTAAATTTCATCACAGAATGAAATTAATTTTGTCCTATTGTTGTTATTTCATTTGTCTTCATGTAAAAAACATGTTACTAGTGTCTTTTACTGATTTTAAGAAAAATCAATTTCACAGTAAAACAAATTAAAGGAGTGGTAACCTGCACATGGCGTCACACAATTTCTTGCCTCACATCTATTTCGAGTCTTGCAAATTTCCTCTTAAAATTATTCATATGGGTAGTAATAAGAGTTATTTAATTATGGTATTAGTTGTTTTGCAACAAAAGTTATTTCAACTGGTCATTATAATGGTTTTGTGTCACGACATCATGCAGGTTACCAGCACGGGGGTCCCCTATTGGGAATGAAGTTTGTGTCCAAAGCGTCAATGTTGCTGATTTATCGTTTTCATATTCAGATAGGTATTGCAGTTACCTTTAAAATGGAACTAGTCTTAGGTTTGTATGAATAATTTTTAAAAATTGGTCTGTTTCCACTTTTTCACGAGTACTGGAGAATGACTCGTGTGTGTGTGTGTGTGTGTGTGTGTGTGTGTGTGTGTGTGTGTGTGTGTGTGTGTGTGTGTGTGTGTGCGTGCGCTAGATTTTAGTTTTCTCTTGTAAGAAGAACTACTTTTCTTCATTATCATTACTATTATTGTTAATGGATCTTTAAAGTGTCAGTTCCTACTTTTCTTCATTATCATTACTATTATTGTTAATGGATCTTTAAAGTGTCAGTTCCTTTCAGTTACAGTCACAGTGTGGACGATGCTATGCTTTCATGCTGACAGCTAGGATTCAAATGATCTGCCAGCCGACAGTTTAACCCTTTACATCCTCAGGCAGAATTTTTTTAATGTGCTTATCGTCTTATGAAGGTTCAGATACATTTTAGCTCAAGGTTGAAGGTTCCGATACATTTTAGTTCAAGGGTGGTGCCAGAATAGCTTGGCGCCTCAGGCGCAAAGCTATTCTGGCACCATCCTTGAACTATCATAGTCCAATTTATTTCAAATTTATAATTAGTCAAATTTATTTCAAGACATTGTGTATCAGGATGAAAAGGGTGAAGCAATTCCGTGCATCATTATTAGAGATGAATGCGTGGGCATTGGGCATGAAATCAAATAGTTATGCAATAACAAAGTGAGCCAATTTCCCGCCATCAGTGCTGCTGTAGTCTCCATGTGTAAGACTGAAGTGATGCCAACAGGGCTACGCCATGCCTTAATTCTCCTGCTTACCCCATGACGTTTGTACAGTCGGCCTTCTCCACAATTTTGACGACGGTTAGGTTGACGGATCGCACCACTTGAGGTCCGTCTTCCACCTCCATCAGTCTGTCATCCAGCAACACGGTCACAAGAGACGTCATCAAATCTCGCAGCACGTCTTTGGACGCTTTCTTTCCCAACGATCCCACTTGGAACAGCTGGAGGGTAAGAGGCAAATGGATGTAGTTTGCGATTTACAATTTTAAACCCGTCGCGCATGCATGCACATGGGGGGTTAACCCATTTAACCCCAACGCACTACCCCAGCAGCAAAACATCTTCGGGCCCATGACAGCTGCAGTGGGCCTGCACGTGGCTGTGCGGCCCTCGTCGGTCCAGAGACATTTTGCTGCTGGGGTACAGTAGGAGATGACGCAACCATAATAATTCCAGGTTTGTGCCAGATTAGCTTGTCACCATCAGGCGCCAAGCTAATCTGGCACCAATCTTGAATTATCATGGTCGATGTATTGCCTGCAACAGGTTGGTTGGTTGGTTGGTTGTACATTGTTTAACGTTCCGACAGCAACAAGACTTTCTCAGGATGTGCCTGCACTGCTTGTGAAAAAAAACAAAAACTAAACAGAATACTGAATGTATGTCGCCAGCCAGTCTAATACGCTAAATAAACCTAAGACCATTTAGCAACACACATCCAATATCAAGAGCTACAAGCAGCGCAGACAGTAGGGAGAGTTTAAAAAAGGAAAATACAGGTGAAGGGACCAAGGGTAGACAGAAACACATGCCCCAGAATAGAGGGGAAAACTCACCCTGCGGGGCTGACCAGGGTGACCCTGGGAACTAAAAAGTAGTTAACCCCACCCAAGTCCCCCAGGGCAGAACCGGTGGGGGTGCCTGCAACTGAGGCAGAACCAGTGGGGGTGCCTGCAACTGGTACATAGGCGTTAGGTGACATCTCCACAATTTGGGAAATGCAGCCTGGGGGTCAAATGGGGTTAACTAAAAATAAGTCTAATCACACACATAGCTTACACATTATTATGATATAAAGTCTAATCACACACATAGCTTACACATTATTATGATATAAAGTCTAATCACACACATAGCTTACACATTATTATGATATAAAGTCTAATCACACACATAGCTTACACATTATTATGATATAAAGTCTAATCACACACATAGCTTACACATTATTATGATATAATCTGTCTTGATACCTGGAGCAAAGTGCTGAGCAGACAGCGATAAAGTCGAACCACATCATCCCGCAAGACTTCTGGGTCGCCCATGTGTGTCGAGTGCGCCAAGCGGAACTGCATGGACAGCATGAGGAGCAGCTTGTCTACGTGACCTGACAACACCTCCGCCCGATCTTCGTCTTTTAGGACTTCGTCAATCTGCGAACAAAATATTGGTGTTTGATGGAGAAGCGCAGTGAATTGCAGGACAACAGAAAGGGCAGTAAGTGTGCGTGACCCATCAACACCTCTCAGAACATTGCCAATCTGAAGCTCAATGATTTTTAAGTTAAAAAAAGACAGCTGGCTAAACCTGCAATCTAGATAAGAAATTTGTAGTACAGGGCTCGAAAACAAAAAGAAAAACCACAAAAACGACAACAGAAATCTGCGTGTGCCTGATTTTGAGTGTGCCGACTCCTGTTCTTCTGTGTCAACTGTAACCCCTAAACTGCTGGGGACAAGCAAGTGACACCCAAAGGCAAGAGATAAAAACTCTCATGACAAGTTGCGGGGCCTCATGAGTTTTTGTCTCTTGTTAGTCCATTGTTCTTTGTGCCTATTTTTGTCTCATTTACATCTGTGTTTCTCGCGCAAATCTCAGTCAGTACATATTCATTTCAGACACTCCATCTGTGATCAAATCTCAGTCAGTACATATTCATTTCAGACACTCCATCTGTGATCACCAAATATCAGTCAGTACATATTCATTTCAGACACGCCATCTGTGATCACCAAATCTCAGTCAGTACATATTCATTTCAGACACTCCATCTGTGATCTCTAAATCTCAGTCAGTACATATTCATTTCAGACACGCCATCTGTGATCACTAAATCTCAGTCAGTACATATTCATTTCAGACACTCCATCTGTGATCACTAAATCTCAGTCAGTACATATTCATTTCAGACACTCCATCTGTGATCACTAAATCTCAGTCAGTACATATTCATTTCAGACATTCCATCTGTGATCACTAAATCTCAGTCAGTACATGTTCATTTCAGACACGCCGTCTGTGATCACTGGTAGTGAAGGAGTTAACCTAAATGAGGACAGATCCAGAAACACCAAAGGAGAGGCCACACCTACGTTTGTAAGGCAAAAGCCACTTTACCTGCGCCAGAGCTTGTATACTGATGTTGATGTCGCGGCTGGTCACTTGCGATATGACGTAGCCTATCGTGGCGGCAGCTTCCGACGATGTCAGATGCTTGGTGAGTGGTGATGGAGGTCTTGCTCTGTACAACGTGTAAGACACGACATCAGTGCCTACCCTTTAACTCTTTTGAGACGTGCCGCATCCGGATTCGCGGCTTTACGCCGCGAATCCTGATGCGGCACGTCTCAAAAGAATTAAACTTCCATCTGCTGATCTATTTCGCTACTGACCATGGGTGGTGCCAGAATTGCGGACAACAAGCACGTCCTTAGATGGCTGAGGATCTTTGATGTTGTATTTACAATGATTTACAAAGCACACAATCAGCAACCCTTATCATTCGCTCACTCACAAACCAGATAGGTGAGGCTAGCGCTGGCAGAATTGTCAGTACTCAAACCAAGGGGAATCACAGCGCTGGACAGACAACAGTTAGATCCCCTGCCCCCGCCTATCAGGCACCCAATTGCCAGCCCACAGAGAAATACGCAGGTATAGAATAAGACAATCATTTCCATCCTCAAAAAGAATGGATCAGGTCTCTTATATAACCCATGTCTTTCTCCGGAACTTAGGAAGTAGGCAGGAGAAACATACATACACAAACATGAAGGTGCGCTACTATATGTGGTCTGTGCATGTTCTGTGCATCTACTGTGGGAAATCAGGGTATTTACCCGACCACATATAGTAGCGCACCTTCATGTTTGTGTATGTATGTTTCTCCTGCCTACTTCCTAAGTTCCGGAGAAAGACATGGGTTATA
Organism: Semisulcospira habei; assembly: GCA_036245525.1. Lineage (NCBI taxonomy): Eukaryota > Metazoa > Mollusca > Gastropoda > Semisulcospiridae > Semisulcospira > Semisulcospira habei. Next base: position 43,888,759 of record BTPG01000006.1, read on the forward strand.
TAAGAGACCTGATCCATTCTTTTTGAGGATGGAAATGATTGTCTTATTCTATACCTGCGTATTTCTCTGTGGGCTGGCGATTGGGTGCCTGATAGGCGGGGGCAGGGGATCTAACTGTTGTCTCCTTATCATTCGGAATACACCAGTGTGTGAAACAAGTTTGACTAAAAATGTTTCAAGGGTAGTGCCAGAATAGATTGGCACCTCTAGGCGCCAAGCTATTCTGGCACCACCCTTGAACTAAAGCCATTGGTCTATATCCTTATCTGTAAGTACTATAATGTAGCTTGCATATGGCAGTGTACAAATGTGAAGCGTTTAGTCTCAGTATGATATGGGTTAAATGGTTAGAATAACTATCTACACAAGAAATTAGCAAGTCTTGCCAGGAGTACAAAGAAGACATTGCCAGTGCCCCTCTCATTGAAACTAGTGAGGTTTCTTACCTGATTTTGGGCAAGTTGACAGGTTCGTACATGATGTCCAGGTCGTGCTGTATGAGCTGCGGCATGATGAGAGGGTCGCTGGGTTCTGTGTCCACATCCAGGGCAAATTCCTTGCGGATGGCATTGGCTGACGATGATTTGGCAAGAGCAGTGCTAGGCCGCTGGAGAGAGTGCCTGAAAATGAAGAACATAGTGAACCTGACCTAGCCCAAAACTATCTGCCAAAACTGTAGATCACAGGAAGCAATACACACCGTTTTAACCAATTCAAGACGTGGCACATCCAGATATGCGGCATAAAGCCACGTATCTGAATGCAGCAGGTCTCCCATGTGTTCATCCCATTCGCATTCCCGTGGTGCTGAACTTATGTCCGTAGTCCAGTGAATAAAAACACAGGTAAGCATAAGGTCTTTGTGCCAGCGTTAGCCTTAGTTGGCCCACGCACAGTGCGGGCCAACTAAGGCTAACGCTGGCACAAAGACCTTATGCTCCCTGGGTGTGCAGAAATCTGTCTGAAATACATATGATTTAGCAGCATAATGGTCTGAAATACATATGATTTAGCAGCATAATGGTCTGAAATACATATGATTTAGCAGCATAATGGTCTGAAATACATATGATTTAGCAGCATAATGGTCTGAAATACATATGATTTAGCAGCATAATGGTCTGAAATACATATTATTTAGCAGCATAATGGTCTGAAATATATATGATTTAGCAGCATAATGGTGTGCGTAATACTGTGGCGAACCTGCAACATGAACACTAAAACTCTAACCAACACAACAACTTACTGTGATGGGGCATGTTTTAACTGTGTGGCGGGGGCAGTGCGGGGTCGCGGCTCCTCGGCAACTGGTTTGGGGGCGGGCTTGTTTTTGCTGCTGCGCTTAATTCTCTCTTCCAGCATCCCCTGGTCCTTGTCCTTCAGCTGAGCAACAAATATGCGTCATGCACGTCAGATAGGGTCTATCTTGAGGATTATTTTATGCGTCATGCACGTGAAATAGGGCCTATCCTGAGGATTATATGTGTCATGCATGTGAAATAGGGCTTATCTTGAGGATTATGATATGTGTCATGCATGTGAAATAGGGCTTATCTTGAGGATTATGATATGTGTCATGCATGTGAAATAGGGCCTATCTTGAGGATTATGATATTTGTTATGCACCTAAAATAGGGCCTATCCTGAGGATTATGATATGTGTCATGCAGGTGAAATAGAGCAGTAGCTCGAGGGTTATGATATGTCATGCACGTCAGATAGGGCCTATCTTGAGGATTATTTGATGTGTCATGCACGTGAGAAAGGGCCCATCTTGAGGTTTATTATAATTATGTCCTGTTCCTCTACCGCTTTTGGCAGTGGTACAAAGGGCCCACCAGCAGAGAAACTCAATATTTTCTTCTAAAAATAAAGGGGAAAATTCCCATAAGCTAAGAGAGTGAGAGAAAAAGCATATAATAGCCGCAGCAACAAACAAACAAAAAATGACATCCCAAAAACTACTACATGATCGCTATTGACAGGCTCATTTCATAAACGTGTAACCCCATTACTGCCAGTGGATGCAGGCTGTGTTTTGAAATCCTCACCAATTCAACATCAACGAACCCCAGCAGTCCAACCAACATGGATACAAAGTTTCAGCAAGAGGTACAGATCCTCACAGGCCCCCGGCAACTGTGTGGGGGGGCCCATGAGGACCCGTGTCTCTCGCAGGCGGAGCGTGCTCACCTTTTCTCGGCAGTCATGGGGTTAACTCACCCACCCCGGAGCCCCTTTTTCCCAAAATGTTGGAGGCGTCATCTAACGACTGTGCACCTGTTGCAGGAGATGGATTGACCGTGATAATTCAAGGGTAGTGCCAGATTAGCTTGGCGCCGACAGGCGCCAAGCTAATCTGGCACTACCCTTGAATTATCACGGCCGACCCATCTCCTGCTGTAGAGTGTCAGGGCTGAATGGGTTAAGGGACATGCGTTTCTTAACCCGCTTGTGCCCAAACTGTTGACAATCTGTGGCAGCATGCACAATAGGGTTAACCCCTTCGCCGTCAGTGGGCACAAGTTATGCATTTGATAACACCACTGTGGCACCGGTTTCAGGCCACTTAATAAAATTTCAAATGCAAGCGATCAAAATTTCCGAAACCTCAGTTAGCTGAGCTGCCCCTTCGCACCACGTGAGTGTCCTGTGTTTGTCGTGTACGGTGTTTGTCTTCAGAGTGTATACGTGTGCGTCGCGCGAGCGTGCGTGTTGGGTGCAGTTCGCGGCGCTTTGAGCCGATTTGCAGAATTGGGAAAAGCGCCTCTATAATAACTGGTATTATTATTATTATTTACACTGTAAATTTACTTACTTACTTACGCCTGTCACCCCTACCCGGGTATAGGCCGTCGACGAGAGACCTCCAGCAACTCCTGTCCTGTGCTTCTCCTTCGATTCTACTCCAGGTGGTTCCCAGTCTCTTGATGTCAGCTTGGCGGTCTCGACGCCAGGAGTTTCTCGGCCTACCTCTTTTCCTCTTTCCCTGGGGGTTCCATGACAATGCCTGCCTAGTGATACTGGAAGCTGGCTTTCTCAGGCTGTGACCGATCCATCCCCATCTTCTTCGCCCAATTTCATTCTCTGCTGTTACCTGCTCTGTTCTGTCCCAGAGTCTGACGTTGCTGATCTTCTCTGGCCAGTGGATTTTCAAAATTCTTCTAAGGCAACTGTTCATGAAGGTCTGTACTCTGTTGACTGTGGTTTTTGTCAATCTCCAAGTCTCTGCTCCATATAGGAGAACTGCTTTTACATTGGAGTTGAAAATCCGGACTTTGGTGTGTTGTGACAGCTCTCTGGAACTCCACACTTTTTTCAACTGGAGAAAGGCTGCTCTGGCTTTACCGATTCGTGCTCTGACATCTGCATCATGCCGCCTTTTTTGTCTATGATGCTCCCGAGATAGGTGAAGGACTCCACCTCTTCCAACAGGGTGCCAGCAAGCAAGATTGGTTCTTCCCTGGTTGTGTTCAGCCTCATTGTCTTTGTTTTCTGTTTGTGAATGGTGAGGCCCACTTGGGACGAGATGTCAGCAAGCCTCGTGGTCTTGTCCTGCATTTGTTGATGAGTGTGGGACAGTAATGCCAAGTCGTCTGCAAAATCGAGGTCGTCAAGCTGTGTCCACAGTGTCCACTGTATTCCACTTCGTCTGTGCTCTGTGGTCATCTTCATGACCCAGTCTATGGCCAGTAGGAAGAGGAACGGAGACAGCAGACACCCTTGCCTGACACCAGTTCTGACCTGGAGCTCCCTGGTGAACTGCCCTTCGTGGATCACGCGACATGTCATGCCATCATAGCTGCTCTTGATCAGGCGGACGAGCTTTGTGGGTACACCGTAGTGTCGTAGGAGTTTCCACAGAGTCTCTCGGTCCACGCTGTCAAATGCTTTCTCATAATCCACAAAGTTGACGTACAGCGGGGAGCTCCACTCCAGAGACTGTTCCACAATGATGCGGAGAGTGGCGATCTGGTCTGTACATGATCGGTTCTTCCTGAATCCTGCTTGCTGGTCTCTCAGCTGGGGGTCAACGGAGCTCTTCATTCTCTCTAGAATGATCCTGTTGAAGACCTTTCCTGGTACTGACAGCAAGGTGATTCCTCTGTAGTTGGAACACTTGCTGAGGTCGCCTTTCTTGGGAAGCTTGATTAGGTACCCCTCTTTCCAGTCAGCTGGCATCACCTCCTCTTCCCAGATCTTTCCAAACAGTGGGTACAGCATCTCCACTGTTGTCTCTAGGTCTGCTTTCAGAGACTCCGCTGGGATGCCATCTGGCCCTGCTGCTTTGCCATTCTTCAAAAATGCCACTGCTTTTCTGATCTCTTCCCGGCTGGGTCTGTCACAGCTGATGGGTAGGTCGGTCTCTGCCGGCTGGATGTCGGGGGGGGGGGGGGGGGGGGGGGGGGGTGGGGTGGGCTAGGTCTGTTCAGTAACTCTTCAAAATACTCGGCCCATCTGTCGAGTTGGTCTGCTCTGTCTGCAATAGGCTTGCCTTCTTTGTCTTTTACTGGTCTTTCTGTATGGCCATACTTCTCTCTCTTGGCTTGACTTCGCGAACGAAGATTTTATAGGAGTTGCCCACGACGTCTGCAGGCTTGTTCGTGGCTGCGGAGGCCAATCCGAGACAGGCAGGTTCGACCGCAGTGGCTGCAGGGGAAGGTATGGCCAGGGTTCTGAGCTGCGGCATCTCTGGTTTTTCTCCTGAGCCGCTTGTCCTTAAGGCTAGCTCTGTGAGAGTCCTCAAAGGAGACAGCTGCCTTGTAAATGGTGGAGCGCCAGGTGTCACGGTCCGCAGCAAGCGAAGACCACTGGTGGTGGTCGATTTGGCAGGCACTAAGTGACTTCTTGAGACAGTCTTTTTATCTCTTCTTTGGTGCCCCTCTGTCACGGTGTCCAGTAGCAAGCTCGCCGAACAGGGTGATCTTTGGTAGGCGATGATCCTCCATCCTGGAGACATGCCCCACCCAGCGGAGCTGTGTCCGCAGCAGCAATGCCTCGATGCTCACAGTTTCAGCCTGTTCAAGGACCTCGACGTTGGTGACATAGTCACTCCAGTGAATGCCCAGGATGGTACGCAGGCAGCGCTGGTGGAAGCGTTCGAGGAGTCGTAGTTGGCTGCGGTAGAGGGCCCAAGACTCGGAACCATACAGCAGGGTGGTGAGGACCACAGCTCTGTACACGCTGATCTTGGTGCCTGTTTTCAGCTGTTGATTGTGCCACACCCGCTTGAAAAGTCGCCCGAAAGCGCTGTTCGCTTTTGCCAGCCTGCTGTCAAGCTCCTTGTCCAGCTTGGCGTCCGACGTGATAATGCAGCCAAGGTAAGTAAACTGGTGCACTGACTTTAGTTCAGACTCGCCAATGGTGATGTGAGGAGGGCGATACACTGTCTTGGGTGCCGGCTGATGGAGGACCTCTGTCTTTTTCAGACTGACCTCGAGTCCAAAGAGCTGGGCAGCATCTGCGAAGCAAGACGTGATGCGCTGCAGGGCTCTCTCTGTGTGTGCAACGAGGGCAGCATCATCAGCAAAAAGCAGCTCACGAATCAGTTGGTCTAGGGTTTTCGTGTGGGCCTGCAGTCGTCTGAGGTTGAACAGGCTGCCATTGAGACGATACCTGATGTACACTGCATCGTCATCATCGAGGTCCACTGTGGCCTGCTTCAACATCATGCTAAAAAAGATGGTGAAGAGGGTCGGTGCCAGCACGCAGCCCTGCTTTACGCCGTTGAGAATAGGGAATGGTTCTGAGAGATCATTGTTGAGTCTGACCTGGCCTTGCTGGTCCTCGTGTAGCCGGACAATCATGTTGAGGAACTTTGGGGGACAGCCAAGTCGCTCCAGGATCTGCCACATGCCTTGCCTGCTCACAGTGTCGAACGCTTTTGTTAGGTCGACAAATGTTACGTACAGCCCTTTGTTCTGCTCGCGGCACTTCTCCTGTAGCTGTCTCAGCACAAAGACCATATCGGTGGTGCTCCTGTTTGCTCTGAAGCCACACTGGCCCTCTGGGAGTTGGTCTTCAGCGATGGCAGGTACCAGCCGATTCAGGAGCAGCCTTGCAAGGATTTTCCCAGCAATGGACAGCAGGGTAATTCCCCGATAGTTGGAACAGTCAGACTTCTCGCCTTTGTTCTTGTACAGGGTGATAACGACTGCATCACGGAGATCTTTTGGTAGTGTTCCTTCCTCCCAGCAGCAGAGAAAGAGGTCATGGAGCTTGTTGTGCAGTGCTGTGCCTCCATGTTTCCAGATCTCTGGCAGTATTCCATCAATGCCTGCTGCTTTGCCACTCTTGAGCTGGTGGATGGCTGTGAGGGTCTCTTCAGCGGTGGGCGGTTCGTCCAATTCAACCTTTACTGGGAGGTGTGGGATTTGTAGGACGACTGCTTCTTGAACAGTGCGCTCAGCGCTGAAGAGGCTCTGAAAGTATTCCGACCAGCGGTTCAAGATGGAGGTATTATCTGTGAGGAGTGCCTGGCCATTCACGCTTCGCAGGGGACTTTGTACCAGGTGCCTGGGGCCATACACTGCTTTCAGTGCTTCATAGAAGCCCCTGTAGTCACCATTGTCAGCACAAAGCTGGGTCCTCTGTGCAAGTCTGGTCCACCACTCATTCTGGAGATCTCTGAGCTTGCGCTGGAGACTGCTGCAGACGAGGCGGAAGGCAGATTTCTTCACAGGGCAGGAAGGCTGGGCTAGGTGGGCCTGATGGGCGGCTCCTTTTTTTGCTAGGTGTTCCTGGATCTCTACATCGTTTTCGTCAAACCAGTCTTTGTTCTTCTTTCTGGTGAAACCCAAGACTTCTGCAGAGGATTTTGCAATAGCAGTTTTCAGTTGTTCCCAAAGTGTTTCAGGGGAGGAGTCTACTGGGTCCGCTGTGTCTTTGAGCCTGCGCTGTAAATCTGTCTGAAAGGCAGCTTTCACATCGTCACGCTGAAGGCTGGCAACGTCAAGCTTTTTCTTGGGGGGCCCCCATTTCTTGGGTTTTGGCTTGAAGTGGAGCCTGAGTTTGCAGCGGACAAGGCGGTGGTCAGTGTGGCACTCTGCGCTGGGCATCACTCTGGTGAGGAGAACGTCACTGCGGTCCCTCTGACGCACAAGGACATAGTCGATAAGGTGCCAGTGTTTGGAGCGAGGATGCATCCAGGTGGTCTTTCGACTGTCCTTTTGCTGAAAAGTAGTGTTGGTGATGACCAGTTGCTGCTCCGCACAGAACTCCAACAGTAGGCGGCCATACTTACCCGACAATCTTCTGGTAATGTCGTAGAGCTGTTTCATGTTGCCGCTGCCTGCTGCCTTTTCTGCCTCTGCTGCCAGGCTGTCTGTGTAGGCCCTCTTGTCTGCCCTGATACTCCTCTTCACCTCGCGGTTGGCTTCCGAGTATTCCCCCTGTGCCCTTACTTTGGCTGCTCTCGTGCGACTGTTGTTGACAGCTGCTTTCTTCTGCTTCCTCGCTTCTATCTTCTTCAAGGTCTGTGCCGACAGCCAGTCCTTGTGGTGGTGTTTCCTGAACCCTACAGTGTCTTTGCAGGTTGAGTTCAGCGCCTCTCTAACTGCCTTCCACTGCTGCTCTGTGGTGACCGCCTCCTCTTCTTTACTAGCTCCTGTAGCGCTTGAAACCGGTTGGACAGCACCAGTTTGAACTCTTCTCTAACTCCAGTTTCTCTCAGGAGGCCTACATTATAGCGCTGTCTTCTTGTTGTCTCTGTGCGGCTTTTCTTTAGCTTGAGCTTCATTCTTAAGGTAAGCAGATGGTGGTCTGAGGCGACATCTACTCCCCTCCTCACTCGAACATCTTGAAGGGATCTTCTAAATTTCTTGCTAATGCAGATATGGTCTATTTGGTTCTCTGTTGTATGGTCAGGTGAGACCCAAGTTGCTTTGTGTATTCTTCTGTGTGGGAAGATGCTGCCTCCAATGACAAGTCGGTTTAGAGCACAAAAGTCTACAAACCTCTCCCCGTTCTCACTCATCTCCGAGCCTAGTCCCTGTCTCCCCATCACCTCTTCGTATCCGGTGTTGTCCTCCCCTATTTTGGCATTAAAATCGCCCATGACGATGGTGATGTCTCGCTCCGCACATTTGTCCAAGGCACTCTGGAGTCGGTCGTAGAACTCTTGTTTCTCTTCCTCGTCACTGTCATTGGTGGGCGCATAACACTGGATGACGTTCAGCTTGAGCTTCTTCTTGGTTCTAAAGGCTGCTGTGATAATTCTTGGCCCAAGAGGTTCCCAGCCCATCAGCGCTCTCTGTGCCACTGGTGACAGCATGAATGCTACTCCTTCTGTATGGGGGGCATTCTCCTGTTCATGACCTGAATACAGAATCATCTCCCCACTTAACAGCCTTTTCTGGCCAGACTGCGTCCATCTGGCTTCACTGATACCTAGCAGGGAAAGGTTGTACTTTTGCATTTCCGCTGCTATCTGGGCGGCCTTGCCACTCTGGTACATGATCTTGACGTTCCATGTGCCCATGGTTGTGTCCCTGGATAGAGAGAGGCGGCTCGGTCCTGTGACTTCCGAAGACTTCCGGCTTTCACCACAGGACGTCATAAGTCTTCTAGTAGAAGAACCTTTCTCCTCCAGGAAAGGAATTACTGTTAGTCTTTTCGTCGGCGTTTTTGTAGCTATTTCCTTTTTTGCAGGGTGGGGAAGCTACCCCCACGCCCAACCCCCTTACTAGGAGGACCAGGGGTTTTCTGTCGGGGTCACCTTCCCTTAGACCATGTTGGTTCACGGCACCTTATTTCATTCGGTGAACCCCTCTCACGAGGTACCCCCTATCCACCACCCAGGGAACGCGCCTCAACGCCATATGGTCCCAGCGCGAGGACTGTAAATTTAACCCTTTGCATTTGACCACTGTGGCACCGGTTTCAGGGCCACTTAATAAAATTTCAAATAAAAGCGATCAAAATTTCCAAAACCTCAGTAGCTGAGCTGCCCCTTCGCACCACGTGAGTCCTGTGTTTGTCTTGTACTGTGTTTGTCTTCAGAGTGTATGCGTGTGCATCACACGAGCGTGCGTGTTGGGTGCAGTTCGCGGCGCTTTGCAGAATTGGGAAAAGCGCCTATATAATAACCGGTATTATTATTATTATTTACAACACTGTAAATTTAACCCTTTGGCTGTTGGTAGTGCTTTTGGTCATGATGATTTCCGCAGGAATCGTTGCGACAAACACTACTGACAGCCAAAGGGTCAAATTCCCAAGCACCCCATCCATCCAAACACGGATACTACACGTCAGCCAGCCAGAGATATAGATCCTCATAAGCCCCCTGTGAGGGATAATGAGGATCAATGCCTCTTGCATCTGTGTGATCTTTGCAGACACTGTGCCTTCGCAGTGAAGGGGTCAATGCGTTTCTTAACACTTACAGTGCCGATGTACTTGTAAAGTCCATCCCCCAGGATCATGTAGGCAGTGACTGTGCAGTTGAGGGCTGCGTTACGAACACCGTTATCTCGGTCTCCAATCTGCGTCGCGATCAACTTCAGGGCCTGGGCCGGCGACGGCTGGCAAATGTTGATGCCGTAGATCTCTATTAGGCAGGACAACTCTTCCAGGCATTCTGTGTGCAGAGCAGAAGGAAAAGAAACTACATGACCAAAGTCAACCAAAAAGCTTTTTTTTTTCCTGAGGTGGGTGTGTCTCCCCCCCCCACCCCCCCCCAAAAAAAAAAAATGCATGCCTAAAAGTTGTCAAGTTTGGACTGTTGGGACTTGCACCATACAGGCACTGAAGTGAAATCAAAAGAAAACAAGAAAGGCAATGGCTCATGTGTATGGCCGATTAAATAACATAAATAAATAAATTCTATCCCCAAAATTGGCATTTTTAACATCTTGACCTCTTGTGACCTTTGACCTTTCTGAGGGGTCATCCAAATTAGCATGCTTAGAAAAGTCTTACCATCAGGTATCTCTGTACTAAGTGAAGGTCTGAAGTTGAAAATAGTATTTGAGATAAAACAAGTTTTGTGAAAATATTGCCATTTGTTACCTATTTCTGGACCTCATGTGATCCTTGACCTTACCAAGGGTCAGCCAAATTAGTATGCATAGAAAGGTCTTTCCATCAGGTATCTAGGTACCAAGTTTGGGCTTAACATTGAAAATAGTATTTGCGATAAGACACTTTATGTCAACATATGGCTATTTTTTACCCCTTCCTGGGCCCCCTGTGACCTTGACCTTTGAGGAAAGTCACTGAAATTTGTATGTTTAGATAAGTCTTGCCACAAAGTACCCCTGGACCAAATTTGAAGATTGTAACTTGAATAGCTTCCAAGAAAATGCCAACATTAAAGTTTTACCATGGATGACAGCCGAATGACCACTGGCCCATGATATAGACTCACTTTGCTATCGCATGTGACCCCCCCAAAAAAAAAGAAAAAAGAAAAAAGAAAAAAAGACTAACAATTCCTGTGCTAAAACTGAAGCAAGTTTCTGCTACATGAGACAAGAAATTAACCCTTTAACTCCCAGAATAAACTTCCATTCTTTAGTCCTGAGAGTTAGGGTCAAGATAAACCTAGAAAACGTGCTGAAACACAGAACAGTCACACTCTGTGTTACGTGGTAGTTGAGGTCGTAGTATGATGTAATCACACCAGACACAGTCCCATAGGGTTCTTGTAGAAAAACCTCACTCAGTTGCGATTCGTCACACGTGGCACAAGGTCGTAGACTACACTGGAGTAACAGTTCCAACAGTACTTTATTCTCACGATGCACTCTCAGCACAATGCATCCACACTTTGATACACCGTCTCTTACAATGCGCCCACCCTTTGATACACTGTCTCCTACAATGCATGCACACACTCTTTTATACTAAATATCCAGAATAATCCCGCAAATTACACAACTCAACCAATAAAAAAAGAAAACGTAACCAAAATCATTAATATTCATTATAAAGAACACTCTAGATTTGTCTACAATCTTCCACTAAAATCTAGGTGCATTACGTAAACGTCATGAGATGTAACCAACATGTGTACTACAAAACTTTGACGTCATGTTACCTGTACGCTGTTTGGAGTTTTTGGACTTGATGCCATCCAGAAGATGTGAGAACATTTTGCTGGCTGGGTACACCTTGCAGATTAGCTTGAGAATATTGCGCACGTCGCGTCGAACATTATCTTTGGAGTCACCGACCTGTTGTACCAACAAAAAAAAACATGAGAAGGAAGCCAAAACAATACAAGCAAAATGTTGCTTGACCATGACATGCAACATGATAATGACTTTAACCCTTTTAGCCCCGGGACCATGGAGCAGGAGATAGATTGATCATGATAATTCAAGGGTAGTGCCAGATGAGCTTGGCGCCTTCAGGCGCCAAGCTCATCTAGCACTACCTTTGAATTATCATGATCAATCCATCTCCTACAACTGGTATATAGTCGTTAGACATCTCCAAAACTCTGGAAATGTGGCCGAGGGCTTAAGAGGGACAACTCATTTACAGAGGTTGTCATCAGAAAGGTAAATCAGCAGTGGGACAAAAACATCTTTTGACCCAAACAGTTGATCAAAAGCATGGACAAAACATGCGATATCACATACGTCTGGGCTGTCAAATCCACTGTGAACATCAAAACATGTTTTGGACCTACTTCTATAGACAAGCAGCGTCTGTTGCCACCTATATCATCCTATGTCGCCCAAAATGTGAGTGCTTTTTGTTAATTCCAATCCTCCACCACTCTCCCACTCTTTCTCCGTCAGAAACACTCTCTCTCCTCCTTCCAGTCCGCCCTCAAAACTCACCTCTTTCAACAGTTCTAGCACTATATCACCACACTCCCCACCCCAAGCTGACTGTCGTAATGTATATGTGGTACGTGAGTCGTTGTCTAAAGCGTGCGCATGCGTGCGCGAGTTGTGAGTGCGCGCTTAGAGTTATAATTATTATGAGATAAGATTATTACCACCATGATGTTCTTTTCAAAGCTGTCAAGGAATCAGCATGCAAATATTCCCTGTGATCATGCACCACACGTGTGACTAGTTTCAATTAATTTCATATTCAGGTTTATATTTTTACTAGACCCAAAAGGTGATTGGCAAGCGTGTGAAATGCAGAGAAGAACCCAACGGAGAAGGAAACACGCTTAGAAAAGACAGGTACAACACAACTGTGTTGTATTTTAACTGTCTTTTCTAAGCATGTTTCTTTCTCCTTTGGGTTCTTTTATTTCATGGTGGGGGGGGGGGGGGGGGGGGGGGAATCCCAAAAAATAAGAAATTTACTTAGAGGACAAGCATAATGTACTTGTCCGTTCTAAGCATGTTCATTTTTCCCCTGGGATTTTCTTTGCATTTTAAATACTTCGCGGTCACCTCTGCGGTCTGAAATTTTTATTTCATGAGCTTCTGCGCCACATAATTGTCTGATGTAGATCGTCTGCAACAATGTCAACAAGTGGATGATCGTGTTACCTTGAGAATTAAATAGGGGATGAACGATGAAGCCTCCAAGTCATGCAGGTGATAGTCTAGCTCAGCCAGGTGTGCAAAGATCTGTTGCAGGAAATCAAGGGCTTTGTTGATCATGGAGGGATTGGTGTCGTAGAAACGGATCGTGCACCACTTTAGGATCATGTCCAGGTTGCCCACTGTCTCAGCCTCCATGCTGTCTATGCACTGGAGAAAGAAAAGGGGAAAGGTCACAGCTTAACTCATTCGAGATGTGCCGCCTCTGGATACGCAGCATAAGCCATGTATCTGGAGGCGGCACGTCTCAAATGAGTTAAAGGGACAACTGATGAATAACAAGATGAGGATTTCATCCCAAAGTCTACCATATTGTTTGGAGCTCCCATGTATTCATGTTCATATTTTCAAGCTTATCCTTCTGATCCATTTCCCTCTTCTCTAACCCAACCTCTGATCAAAACACACCAGCAATAATAATAATAATAATAAAGAGCATTTATATCGCGCTGAATCCCCAGGAGCAGTGGGCTCTAAGCGCGTTACAAAAAAATGTATATATGGAGAATCTCACTACCTTTAAAAAAGTCTAATCTATGCACTTCTAATCTACGCACGCACATACAACTAAAACACACATAACAAAACCATATGTATGCAGACCAAACCAAACATCACACACACAATCTGTGGATTAATGGTACGCAAGCTGAAAGAAGTAGGTTTTAAGTTGGGTCTTAAAGACGTCAATGTTTTCAGCATTCCGGAGGTGTAGGGGAAGTGAGTTCCAGACAACAGGGGCTTGATACTGGAATGTCCGGCAGCCAAACCGCTTAGAGGAAAAGCTGGGGACACGGAAACGCTTCTCAGAGCAGGAACGAAGGAAACGGGAGGGCTGATAGATGTTGAGGAGGGATGAGAGGTATGGCGGTAGGGATCCATCAAAGCAGCGAAAAGCCAGGACCGCAATCTTGTACTCGACTCTAAACTGAATGGGTAGCCAGTGCAATTCCTGAAGTAGGGGGGTTACATGGTCCATTTTAGATTTGCCAAAAGCAAGTCTGGCAGCATTGTTGAGGACTGTCTGCAGACGAGAGAGTTCTTTCTGGGGGACACCTGCCAGGAGGGAGTTACAATAGTCTAAGCGGCTAAGGACAAGGGAGCAAATAAGTTGAACAGTAGCGGACCGGGTGATGAATGGTCTAATGGAGCTGATTCTTCGCAGCTGGAAGTTCGCCGTCCTGCACACATTAGTAATGTGATGGTGCATGGACATACTGCAGTCGAACTGAACTCTGAGATTACGTACAGACTGGCTAAAGGTTATTTCACTGTCGCCAACCACGAGGGAGGCCCCTGGTGGGACCTGACTAAGGGAGTGGTCAGAACCAGCGCAAAGTGATTCAGTCTTGCCGTCGTTCAGCTTCAGTTTGTTGCACAGCATCCATTTTTTCACAGACGAAATACCAGCACACACAAATAAAGACGGAGACGGACACATGGCGCTTAGTAATGTTGCACTACTGACGCGTGCCTCCACATCCGGCATCCAGATGTAGTTTCCGGTGACGCGCGATATGGGTAGCGTCTGTATGTAACTACCGGACGTGCCGGGCAGCTCTAATCAAGATAACGGACCGGCCCTCCGGAAACTGTTACTATATGGGAAATGAGTGGCATCTAATTAACGGGACCGTTGGCACGCGGGGACGCCATCATCACGTAACGGGACCGGCCCTAAACGAGGGGCGGGTCCTAAGTGGGAAGATGATTGATAAGGGCAAGGGTATATACATACTGGGGGACACAACACAAGAGACACAACCAGACACAGAACGAGAGAGGGAACACAACGAGAGGAGAGTGAGAGGAGAGTGAGAGGAGAGTGAGAGAGATGGACGAAAGTCGAAGAGAGAGCAAATAGAGAACGACCGAATTGTAGTCTGTGGTTGGTCTTGCCCAACCCCAGACAATGCTCTTTAGACTGAAATAAACACGAGAGAAAACCATCACTGGACTTCAGTTGTTTTACGTGTTCATAGTGCAACACGTAACAACCAATTTTGGTGCCGTGACCAGGATGTCAGAACAGGTTTAGCACAACCATCGCAGGATGTCAGAACGGGTTTAGCAGAACCATCGCAGGATGTCAGACCGAGATAGAAGACGGAACAATCGCAGATTCCAGAACGAGATGGAAGACAGAACTATCGCAGAGGGTGGCAGAACGACGCTACGTCAAAAGTACGACGACGCCGAGAACTGAAGACGCCGAACGAGAGGCAGAAAGAAGATCGTGAAACGAGCGTGAAACGAGACTGAGAAGGAGCCGGCCGCAGACGAAACGACCTCTGGCCACAACCACCGTCACCAACGCTGGACAAACAGGTGAGTGACCTTTTTGTGTCATCGCTACAGTTTTGATTAAGGACCAGCAATATTTTGTATTTGTAGTGACAATGGCAGAAGAAGATGTAGGAAGACCGCACCCATTTGATCCGGTGTTGACCGCATTGTGCAGTCAGATACAGGGGATGTCATCCGCTGTTAACGCACAATCCATTTCACAGCTGATCCCTACCTTCAATGGAGATCAGAAAAAGTGTGCAGAATGGATGACAAAAATAGAAAAATATGCTGCACTTTGGAATATAGTTGAGAGGAAAGCCTTGATCGCATATCAGGCGAGTAGTGGGGCGGTGAGCGACTTTATTGGTCGATTTATTCAAACCAACGGGAACAATAGTTGGGGAGAACTGAAAAAACAGCTAACGGTCCGATTCGGTGAGTTCAGGGATGAACAGTATGCACTGACCCTTCTACAGAGAGCCCGACAGGGGAAAGATGAAAGCGTTCCATTGTTCGCAGAAAGATTGATATCGTTAGGGGAGGAAGCTTTTCCGGACAAGGATGGTCCAATCAAAGACAGGCAATTGATAGCCTGCTTTATAGACGGACTTACGCATGACTACTTAAAAATGAAAGTCATGCGGGAAGCGCCAGCTACGTTAGAGCAAGCCATAAGCATAGCCGTAACAGAACATAATTTTCAGCAAATGTTTGATCTTAGAGTGAAACAGAAAAGTACTGTGACCAAATCCACAGTAGACCAGTGCAGGGAAGAACCCATGGAAGTGGATCACTCTAGAGATAGGGGGTGTTTTCAATGCAGTTCGCCACGCCACAAGGCACGCGATTGCAAGGCTAGGCGGATGAACGCAGTCGGTCAGCAAGAGTCGTCTTTGTCACAGCAAAGGTATCAACACGTGCGGTGTTGGCGATGCGGGGGTTACGGCCACCGACAAAGAGAATGTAGGGCTAGGATAGGACAGGAGCGACAGGAAAACTAGAACGTTCTGCACCACGAGAAGCCGCGGTGAGCAGAACGGGGGAAACAGTAGATCCTTTAGCATCAACTTAGCGGGGAGTCCAAAATGCATAGTTTTGAAGGTAGGAAGTCAAAAGTTTAGAAGTCTCATAGATACGGGGGCGGAAGTATCGTTGATTAGCAAGAAGTCGTATGAAAAATTGCAGAACAAGCCAAGGCTAGAGAAAAGAAGTGTATCGCTACAGTCAGTCAGTGGAGAAGCGCTAGGAGTTGTGGGCAGTATAGAAATGGACTTCAAAATTGAAAAGCAGTCGTTCAAACATCGTTTTTATGTAGTGGAAGAGATGAATAGAAATTTCATTTTGGGAAACGATTGGCTTGATAAGAACGGAGCACGCATCTATTTTGATTTGAGAAAGGTTAAAGTCGGGAATGCGTTTGTACCTTACGAACAAGACATACACATATCTTCGTTAGTCAGAGTACACAAGACAAAAGTATTGAAACCACATACAGCGGAGATTTGTCAGGTCAGAATAAAGAGTACACAGTACTTCGGTAAGGAAGAATGTTTAGAAGTCTCTGCGACAGATAGGGGGTTTGTCGCAGAAGAGCCAGGACTATCTGTGATGAGCGGTGTAGTGAGAAACAAAGGCAGGACATTTCCTTTGTTAGTTGTGAATCACACCAACAAAACGTTCAGGCTGAAAAGGGGATGTGTGGTAGGCAGGGCAAACAGCGTAAGTCAGGTAGAGTCAGTGTCTAAAAGAACGGAAGAACGAGAAGTCGCTTCCATTGATCTGACAGAAATCGATGCGCCTGACGCAATCAGGTCCACAGTCACTAAACTGGTATCGGAGCATTCCGATTTGTTCGCGAGTAGCGATCTGGACTTAGGGCGCACCAACACTGTCAAAATGAGCATAGACACTGGAGACCACGCTCCAATAAGGGTGAAACCTTACCGCGTTCCTTTGCAGGATAGAGAGATAGTAGACAAAGCAGTAGATGAGATGTTAGAGGCAGGGATCATCAGAAGATCAATGTCGCCATGGTCTTTTAGTTTAGTAGTAGTGACCAAAAAAGATGGTTCAAAGAGGTTGTGCGTTGACTTTCGAAAGCTAAACGAGATTACTAAGAAGTCGTCGTATCCACTACCGCTCATAGACGATATTTTGTCCTTGCTGGGGAAGGCAAAATATTTCACAAGGTTAGATATGAAATCGGGATACTGGCAGGTAGAGATGGCGGATCAAGAGAGTAGTGAGAAAACGGCTTTCGCTTGTCACAAGGGACTTTTTGAGTTCGCAGTCATGCCGTTTGGACTTTGCCAGGCACCCAGTGTGTTCATGCTGTTGATGAACACAGTGTTGATGGGGTTAGAAGCATTTTGTTCGGCATACATGGATGATATTCTCATCTTTTCCGAAACCAAGGAACAGCATTATCAGCACATAGAGGATGTGTTCGGTAGACTCAGACAACATAAACTCAAGTTGAAACTGAAGAAATGTCAGTTCTTCGCCGAGGAAACACAGTACTTAGGATTTGTGATAGGGAAGGAAGGAGTCAAACCAGACCCAGAAAAGGTGTCAGCAATTCGGACATTGCCGAATCCAACATGTATAAGGGAGTGTCGCAGTGTCATTGGAATGATGTCATACTATCGCAGGTTCATACCCAACTTTTCTGAGATAGCCGAACCCATCATCAATTTGACAAAGAAATTTGCCAGATTCAAATGGTCTGATCAGTGTCAACAGGCGTTTGATTTTCTCAAACAAAGTTTGTCCGTAGTTCCTTTGTTGGTATATCCGGACACGAGACGTCCATATGTATTGTACACGGATGCTAGTGACGCATGTATCGGGGCGTGTCTGACGCAAGAAAGTGAGGACAGCACAGGACTCAAGACAGAAAAGCCTATTTACTTTCTGTCCCATAGGTTGAGCCAGAGCCAGAAGAAGTGGTCTACCATAGAAAAGGAAGCATTTGCAATCCATTATGCATTACAGAAGTTAGACCACTATTTGCACAATGCGCAATTCGTTGTTCGCACAGATCACAAACCGTTAAAGTATCTCTTAGAGTCACCTATGCAGAATAAGAAGATTCAGATGTGGGCGCTAGGGATCGCAGGGTACAACTGCACTATAGAGTACATTCCAGGGCGACAGAATGTGTTGGCTGATTTGTTGTCTAGAGTGCCACAAACAGACGGAAAGGAGTTAGCACCAGAAGAGATGGAAGAAACAGTCACAGAAGTGAGCGACAATGCGTTCCAGATAGGGGTGATTAATTCTAGTCAGTTTAGACCAAAGCAGTTTGCAAGCTGTCAGACGGATGATCCGAGAGAAACTTTAGAAAAGGTAGAGGTGACAGGGTTCGATATGATCACGGAGCAAGACAAGGATCCAGACATTGTTAAGTTGAAAGATCAGCTACTGAATGAGGAAGCACCGGCCAGTGTAAAAAGGAGGTATTTGTTCATAGAAGATGTCTTGTATTTCTTGTTGAATATTGACGACGATCCAGTAGCCAGATTAGTGGTGCCATCCCATTTGGTGGAGCAGGTCGTAAACCAGTATCATGACGGAAATGGGCACATGGGCCTTGACAAGACTTACGACACCATCAAACAGAAGTATTTTTGGCCAAACATGTACAGGGGGTTGAACGAGTACATAGGCGGTTGCATTATCTGTCAGCAAAGGGTTTTGCAGAAACAGAAAGCCCCAGTGCAGGAAATGGACGTTCCTCCATATCCGTTTGCAAAGGTTAGTGTATACATACAGGGTCCATTCCCTACTAGTCTGTCCGGGAACAAGTACATTTTAGGGTTTGTTTGCCATTACAGTGGATATCCTGAGTGCTTTCTAGCACCAGATAAGTCGGCAGAAACTGTTGCTCAAATCTTGATGGATGAGATAATTCCTCGACACGGCTGTCCTTTGCAGGTGGTTACCGATAATGGCACAGAAAACGTCAATCGGATCATGAGGGAGGTTCTCAGTGAACTAAACATAGATCATGTCTTGACGAGCTATTATCATCCACAGTCTAACGCTAAGGTAGAAAGATTTCATCGTACCATGAATGATATCATGTCGAAGAAAATACAGGAAGATATCCAAACGTGGGATTTGCACATCAATCATGCGTTGTCGGCATACAGGGTTAGCGTTTCAGAAACGACCCAGTGCTCTCCATTCTTTCTACTGTATAACAGAGATCCAGTGTTACCATTAGATAACATACTGAGGCCTAGACGGAAATATGTCGGAGAGGACCTTCATAAGGTAGCCTTAGAACAACAGCACAAATTGTTCACCCAGGTGCACCAAAGGATAAAGAAATCACAGAAGCGGGGGGCAAAGTATGCAAACAGACATGTCAAAAGTGACGAAATCAAAGTCGGGGACCCAGTGTACTATAAAAATAATCAAAGGAAAAACAAGCTAGACAGCAAATGGAAACCTTACTATAGAGTGGTCGAGCAAACAACCCCAGTAACGTACAGGATCAGGAACCAATTGACTGGTGAAGTAGTTAAAGTGCATGCAGAGCACATAAGACTCGCTAAGTTAGATGAGTGGCCTAAACCCTCAGCGGAAACAATTAGGCCTCTCAGGAAGACTAATTATGCGATCGCACCGGAAGACAGCTCTTCCAGTGACAGTGAAGATGTAGGCGACTTACCTTCAAGAGAAAGTTGGATCAAAAGACAGCGTAGGGAACGTGAGAACTCGTCTTCAGAAGACGACATACCTCTCATGGAGTTAGCAAAAAGGGTTAGACGCCAGAAGAGGAGACAAACAGTCGAAGCAGAATCCGCTGATGTTAGCTCGGGCGAAGGCACATCAGATAACTCTGATGATGATAGGATAAAGCATGTGGACGCAATCCTGCCTAAGTCTAGGAGTAAAGGGGTGAGGCGGTTATTAAAGGCTATAGGAGATCTACTTTAGGCTTCATTTAAAATGCAACTCTCAAGTGGTATTGAGAGAGGATCAATCAGGAAATCGGGCAGGTAATGCAGTTTGGGTGTATGAATATACGACTACGGGTGTAAATTACATTTTGCAGACGTGCAAGATGAGGTTCGTCCTCTGTCTCAGGATATTGGGTTTAGCAGATAGCGTTTATAATTTATTATTAAGGGCAGTAATCATGTCATTTGTAGGCGAAATAGTGGGAGTAGCCCGATATTTCGATTTGTTAAAAGATGGCCCTTTATTGAGACTTAGGCGATGGCATAGTGAGGTCACTCGACCTACACTGGACCCGGGATCGGTGGCTACAACTGTGGTGGACGACAATGACGTCTACGGAGCAAGTGCCTCCGCACTGATAATGGAAGACAGGGTGGAACTGAAGGCGACATCGCCAGTCGTGAAATTCTACCTGGCCTTGGAATGAGGCGACCTATGAGGTGGATGAATTATGTTGGGACTGTGAGCGCAACGGTGCCCATGAGAGACGAACAATTTCAGTGTTGACAATGAACTTTTTCTCTTTTATTTTATATTATGTGTATTAGATGGAATAATTGTTATAGTTGTACAAGATATCACGCACCGATTTGAAACGTATTTTGATTGTGTAATGATGTGTAATTATATTGTTATTATGTCCCGAAGTGTAAACCCTCCTGAACAAGATAGAAAAATAATCCTGAACGGGATGTATTTTTCTCGGGTTAGGGAGGAATGTTGCACTACTGACGCGTGCCTCCACATCCGGCATCCAGATGTAGTTTCCGGTGACGCGCGATATGGGTAGCGTCTGTATGTAACTACCGGACGTGCCGGGCAGCTCTAATCAAGATAACGGACCGGCCCTCCGGAAACTGTTACTATATGGGAAATGAGTGGCATCTAATTAACGGGACCGTTGGCACGCGGGGACGCCATCATCACGTAACGGGACCGGCCCTAAACGAGGGGCGGGTCCTAAGTGGGAAGATGATTGATAAGGGCAAGGGTATATACATACTGGGGGACACAACACAAGAGACACAACCAGACACAGAACGAGAGAGGGAACACAACGAGAGGAGAGTGAGAGGAGAGTGAGAGGAGAGTGAGAGAGATGGACGAAAGTCGAAGAGAGAGCAAATAGTGAGAGAACGACCGAATTGTAGTCTGTGGTTGGTCTTGCCCAACCCCAGACAATGCTCTTTAGACTGAAATAAACACGAGAGAAAACCATCACTGGACTTCAGTTGTTTTACGTGTTCATAGTGCAACAGTACACTCTGTGGGCTGGAGTAGCGACAGGAATTCTGAAGAGGAAGAACAGCACAAGCAGCAAAATGATGTCACCATAAGCTTCACGTCATGGCATCGCTAGTCCCAAGATGCCGTGTACACAGTGACGAATTTGATGTCAATTTAGAAACATTGTATAACACCGACACCCGATGCTTTGCGACAATTTAGGAACATTGTGTAACACTAACGTGACTGGTGCCTTTACGTCACCGTCACTGTCTGATCCTTCTCTAGAAGTCGAGAATTCTTACTTTTTAATTTTTTTCTGCAATGAATTACTTTTACAAAAAAGCAGAAAAGGTAACAAACTCCTCCAAAGTCTATTTCCAAGCTAGCTATAAACTTCCAAGTAAATAGAACAAAAATTACAGACTCAAATACGGGTCAACCGACTTTACATAAACAGCAATTGTTCTCTTTAACGAGTCTACCAAACCATTTAAAATATGTTCAGAGGCACTCCGAAATACATCTCGATCAAAGCATTTCCTAAAGTTTCAGGCCTGTACATACACAAACACCAGAGATAGTCGTGTTAACATACATACATACACACACATGGCGTTTCAAGCCATATGTATGTTCCAACAGCGCAGTTAGCGTAGCTAGACATGATGTAATTTTTATCATGTTACTTCACTGTCAAGAGTCTGATGTGTGCCCGCCTATGTTCGTCATTTGCATGCTAGGGAACATAATCCGACCAGCCCCATCTCAAAATCTACCGTATTTTTAATATAGTAGACACAACAGCGTGTATATCTAATGCAGCATATGTTGCCTGGCAGTGTAAGCATTGCAACACAAGCACTGCGCGTTTACTCAACAGTTTTTGTGCTTTTAACTCTTCCGCGCACGCAGTCAAGAAAACGACCTCTAAGAAGCGCACACCAGCGTACCCCCAAAGTGCACGCCAAACTGTGGAGCAGGCGTGACCTAAAACACTCAAAATTCCATTTCCAACGACTGCTTTCTGGACTCTTCCAGCTATAATGTACGTCTTCTACTAAAGTTGAACTGGTTCCATTCACCCTTGAATGAAAATACATGAAAGGAACAGAGTTACATAGGGGACATTTAACATAGTAAGTACAACATTTAGTTCTCCATTCCCGAAGTATCACTTTTCACCAACGACACCAGCAGTGACAGTGTCCGTCTAAACCAATTACCCCCAATTTATCACACCTGACAAGGTCTATAAACATCTACACACTCTAACACTGGCACCGTGAGAAAGATACAGAAATAGTATGAGAAAGGGGCTGTGTGGTACTGGGCAAGTTTTCCTGCCTGCGTGCGCGCATTAGAAGTCATGAAAACTTGACTGCGTGCACTTGTCCCAAGAAACATTACAACCCGTCTCAGTCTACATCAGCTCCAAGAGAATCACAAGCCATACTCACCAGACTGGTAATGTATCTAACCTTATTCAGGTTCATCTTCAAGACACTACCAAAGTACCAGGTCAGCTGTGCTTGGCACTGTTTAATGTGCGCTCAGTTGGTTGTGCCAAGAAGCGCTCTGAAGTGTGCGAGTTTGTTACCGACCATCATGTTGACATTCTGTTCTTAACAGAGACCTGGCTTCGTGCCTCAGGTGATGAGGCCAAATATGCTGATCTTGCCCCATCTGGATACTCTGTGAAATCCTTCCCCCGCGATTCTCGTGGGGGTGGTATTGCAGTCGTCCTCCATGAAGCACTGCAGCCTTTTGCATCATCCTCAACGTCTTTTAGTTTCTCCCATGAGTCTTTTGAGCTTGTACAGTTTACTCTAGCTTTAACTCAGAAAACTGTTCATTTTCTGTGCCTCTACAGACCTCCGCCAAACCGCAAGAACAAACTAACTGATTCAATGTTTGTTGATCAATTTCATGATCTTCTCGATCACTGTAATTCTCTTGCTGGCAGTCTGATAGTCCTTGGTGACTTTAACATCCACTTTGACAATCAGAAGCACCACACCACCTCTGCACTCATGGACATTTTACACATGTTCAGTCTTTCACAAGTTGTCGACAAACCAACTCATAGACAAGGGCATACTATTGACTGGATCCTTCATAGATGTGACGATGATATCTTGTGCTCAGCACAGGTTTCTGATGCAATATGTTCAGACCATTACTGTGTGATAAGTCATTTGAGGGCCATAGTCCCACCTCCAGTGCCTATGCTTACCATAGTGCGCAATGTTCGTGCCATTGACAGACTAGCCTTCAAGGCTGACCTCGTTCAGTCACTGTCTCACCATCCTAGTCCTAGTGCCGAGGAGTTTGATTCATGTTTACGCACTGTCTTAGACAATCATGCACCATCTTCAAAGCGTAAAAAGTCAGCTCATAGAATCAGCCCGTGGTATAGGTTTGTGAGCAAAGAGCTGCGTTCGGCTAAGCAGATGCGGCGCCAAGCTGAGAGAATGTGGTGCTCAACTAGGTTGACTGTTCACAAGCAGATATACACATGTTCTAAGAAGCATGTAAATGAGATTGTTCATGGAGCAAAATCTTCGTTTTACAACAGGAAGATCAGTGAGTGCACAACAAGCAAAGAATTGTATAATGTGACCAATAAGCTTATGGTGAAGAAGACTCCATCACCTCTTCCCATTACATTTCCCCCGTGCCAGCTGCCTCAGCTTTTTGCAGATTACTTCGTTGATAAGGTCCGCGAAATTCGCGATTCTCTGGATCTCATGCCCACTTCAGTTTTGTTCACCGAAAAACGCTTTAGTGGAGAACCTCTCTCAGCCTTCGAACCTGTGCTAGAGGATGAGGTCAGAAAAGTGATCACAAACACTGCCCCCAAAACTTGTGAGTTAGACCCCATACCCACTCCCTTGTTGTACGAGTGCCTGGATGAAGTGTTGCCTGCCATTACACAAGTCATCAACAACTCTCTCTCCACTGGTATTTTTCCTGAAAGCTTCAAGACTGCACTTGTAAAACCCCTATTGAAGAAACCATCTTTAGACCCAAATGTACTGAAAAACTATCGCCCAGTTTCCAATCTTACATTTCTATCAAAGATTCTTGAGAAAATTGTCCTTGTTCAAACTTTAAAGCATGTCAACTCTAATAGTCTGTTCAGTGTATTTCAGTCTGCATATCGTCCCCATCGTAGCACTGAAACAGCTTTGCTGAAGATATTCAATGACCTGCTTTGTGCTTTGGACGAGCGTAAGATCACAGTCCTTGCTTTGCTGGACCTGTCCAGTGCGTTCGACACTATTGACCATGAAATTTTGCTGTGCCGTCTTCAATCTGTATTTGGCATTGAAGGCACAGTCTTGGCATGGTTTAGTTCATACCTGACTGAACGATCCCAGATTGTTTCTGTCGACGGCTGTCGTTCTGAGCCATCACCTCTTCGGTTTGGTGTACCCCAGGGCTCGGTCCTAGGACCTGTATTGTTCTTACTGTATGTTCAGCCCCTGTCCGACCTGATTTGTAGTCGCTCCATTTCCCATCATGCATTTGCAGATGATAGGCAGATGTACAAAAGTGATACTGTCGAGCGAGCTGTGAATGCCGTCCAAAGTATAAGCCAGTGCATTGACCATGTCAAATCATGGATGACCACCAACAAACTGATGTTAAATGATGGCAAAACTGAAGCAATGTTGGTAGCTAATCCAAGATTATCTTCGTCCCTGCCTTTACCGTCATCATTGTCTGTGGATGGAACACTCATTGGCTTCTCTGCGAGTGTGAGAAACCTGGGTGTTACACTTGACAGCAAGTTATCTATGTCACAGCATGTCAGTGCAGTGTGTAGATCCGCTTATCTGGAACTTCGTCGTATTAGTTCAGTTCGACACCTGCTGACCGTGGAAGCCACTAAAACACTAGTTTGTGCATTTGTGCTGTCCAAGCTAGATTATTGCAACTCTTTGCTTTGTGGCTGCCCTCAGTATCTCATTGATCGCCTCCAAAAAATTCAGAACAATGCAGCCCGGCTTGTTGTGAGAGTCCGTAAGACTGAGCATGTCACACCCATCTTGAAGTCCCTTCACTGGCTACCTGTGTCCTCACGTATTCAATACAAAGTTATGTCAATCTGTTTTAACTGCCTTTCAGGCACCAGCCCAGAATACTTGTCCTCTTTGCTGCATGTGTATACACCCTCTCGTGAGCTCCGCTCCTCTTCTGATAAACGGAAGTTGTGTGTACCTTCTGTCCAAACTAAAACATTTGGTCAGCGCACTTTTGTTTATCAAGCCCCAGTGTTATGGAATACACTTCCTCTTGAGGTCAGAAACAGTGAGTCTGTCTCTGACTTCAAGAGGTCGTTGAAAACTCACCTCTTCAAGCTTTACTTTGAATAACTGCCAGTGTTTGATGCCTTAGTTGTAGTTCTGCAATCCTCCTTGTTTAGACTGAATGTTAATTAGAATATAAATTATTATGTATGTATTGTTGTTTAGTTTATTGTAAAAGTGGTGTGTTCGGGCATTGTGCTTTGTTTGTTATGTGCATATGTCATTGTATTTTTATTTTTGTGTACAGATTGTAAAGCGCTTAGAGCTTTTGAGTAAGATTAAGCGCTATATAAATACTCATTATTATTATTATTATTATTATTATACTTCGGGGTTGGCTGCCGTGCGTGGAAGAGTTAAACCCCTTGTGCATGCATACATCGGTACTGTTACCATATCAGTGGCTACATACATGGGGGAAAGGGATGAGGGGGAGGGCGCAGGGGGGAGGGGGGATGTAACCCATTTAACCCCGGATTCCTACAGCAGGATAGCTTGACTATGATAATTCAAGGGCAGTGCCAGATGAGCTTAGAGCCTTAAGGCGCCAAGCTCATCTGACAGTGCCCCTGAATTATCATGATCAATCCATCTCCTACAACTAGCACATAGTCGTTAGACAACGCCTCCAAAAGTCTGGAAATGGGAATGTGGGGTTGAGAGCGTTAAAGTGAAAGTATTACAAAATCTTACAAAAAGGACAGTGAAGCTAATACCCAACTACAGAGGAATCACCTTGCTGTCAGTACCAGGAAAGGTCTTCAACAGGATCATCCTAGAGAGAATGAAGAGCTCCGTTGACCCCCAGCTGAGAGACCAGCAAGCAGGATTCAGGAAGAATCGATCATGTACAGACCAGATCGCCACTCTCCGCATCATCGTGGAACAGTCTCTGGAGTGGAGCTCCCCGCTGTACGTCAACTTTGTGGATTATGAGAAAGCATTTGACAGCGTGGACCGAGAGACTCTGTGGAAACTCCTACGACACTACGGTGTACCCACAAAGCTCGTCCGCCTGATCAAGAGCAGCTATGATGGCATGACATGTCGCGTGATCCACGAAGGGCAGTTCACCAGGGAGCTCCAGGTCAGAACTGGTGTCAGGCAGGGGTGTCTGCTGTCTCCGTTCCTCTTCCTACTGGCCATAGACTGGGTCATGAAGATGACCACAGAGCACAGACGAAGTGGAATACAGTGGACACTGTGGACACAGCTTGACGACCTCGATTTTGCAGACGACTTGGCATTACTGTCCCACACTCATCAACAAATGCAGGACAAGACCACGAGGCTTGCTGACATCTCGTCCCAAGTGGGCCTCACCATTCACAAACAGAAAACAAAGACAATGAGGCTGAACACAACCAGGGAAGAACCAATCTTGCTTGCTGGCACCCCGTTGGAGGAGGTGGAGTCCTTCAGCTATCTCGGGAGCATCATAGACAAAAAAGGCGGTACTGATTCAGATGTCAGAGCACGAATCGGTAAAGCCAGAGCAGCTTTTCTCCAGTTAAAAAAAGTGTGGAGTTCCAGAGAGCTGTCACAACACACCAAAGTCCGGATTTTCAACTCCAATGTAAAAGCAGTTCTCCTATATGGAGCAGAGACTTGGAGATTGACAAAAACCACAGTCAACAGAGTACAGACCTTCATGAACAGTTGCCTTAGAAGAATTTTGAAAATCCACTGGCCAGAGAAGATCAGCAACGTCAGACTCTGGGACAGAACAGAGCAGATAACAGCAGAGAATGAAATTGGGCGAAGAAGATGGGGATGGATCGGTCACAGCCTGAGAAAGCCAGCTTCCAGTATCACTAGGCAGGCATTGTCATGGAACCCCCAGGGAAAGAGGAAAAGAGGTAGGCCGAGAAACTCCTGGCGCCGAGACCTCCAAGCAGACATCAAGAGACTGGGAACCACCTGGAGTAGAATCGAAGGAGAAGCACAGGACAGGAGTTGCTGGAGGTCTCTCGTCGACGGCCTATACCCGGGTAGGGGTGACAGGCGTAAGTAAGTAAGTAAGTAAGAAGCTAATACCAATATGGTTTGGATGGTGTTATTTTTCTCAAACAATCGCAAATGCAGTAGGACCTCCGATGAACGGTCGGTCACCCCTGTTGCCAAGAAAAACGTATGACCAATCCTACACGTCTGACAATAAGTAAAGGGATGGCTTCTGCACTAACAAAATAAATCTTTTCTCAAAATTTAATCAGTTTTCACACATCTGTGAAACCCCCATGACCCTTGACCTTTGTGATGAGTCAACTAAATTAGGATACATAGGAAGGTCTTATCATCAGCTACCTTTGAGCCAAATCTGATTGAAAAGTTTGCAAAAATGTTGATAACTACAATTATTGGCATTTTATACACATTTGTCAACTTCTTGTGACCCTTGACCTTTCTTGAGGGGTCATCCAAATTAGTATGCATAGATAGGTATCTCTGTAGCAAGTTTGGGTTTGAAGTTGTGAATAGTATTTGAGAAAAAAACATCTTTTGTAAAAATATGGCTATTTTGGACCTATTTCCTGAGCTCTTGTGACCCTTAACCTCTCCGAGGGATCAACCAAAATAAGTGTGCATATAAAGGTCTTACCATCAGGTATCTTTGTGCCAAATTTGGGTTTGAAGTTGTGAATAGTATTTGAGAAAAAAATAAATGTTCCAAAATAGCTATTTTTGATATATTTCCTGATCCCCTGTGACCTTTGTGAGAGGTCAATGAAATTGGTATGTTTACCACGGACGATGGACGGACGACCACTGACCCATAACATACTCACTTTTGCTTCGCACGTGAGCCAACAATAAGTGACCATAAACAGCAGCCCAGCACGCAAATGTCCTTGGGCCCACGACGGCTGCAGTGGGCCCGCGCACAGCTGTGCGCGGGCCCACTGCAGCCGTCGTGGGCCCAAAGACGTGTTGCTACTGTGGAGGTGACCGCTCACAGGAGGCTTTTATGGCATGTTTGTGCTTGTTTGCAATGAAGCCCAGCACACAGGTTCACTCGAGCCAACAAGCAGCAACCCGAGCAGTGCGCACAAACCTAGTCTCTTAACCTCTTCACGACACTGGACGCAGATTGTGTTTTAACGTCATTGTAAAAGTCGACGTCAAAGACATCCCGCCGTCAAAGGGACATAGGCACAAAGTGATCTTCAGCCAGAGGTACAGATCCTCATGAGCCCCCCGGCAACTGCTGAAGCCCACGAGGATCTGTACCGACTGCAGCTGGCTGGTGTTCAATGTTTCTCTGCAGTGAATGGGTCGATTCAAAATCACCGGAGACAGGTGATGGCAAACGAAGCTGTTCTGAGGCATGCCGCAATATGTACCCCTTTGCAAGCGTGGCCTTAAAACGCTAACTTCACTTGCCATATATCTGTACGTGATGCACCCTTACCTCATCCAGCCCGACGCACGTATTTCTCAAATTTTGGAGACTATGCACCTGTTGCAGGAGATGGATCGACCATGATAATTCAAGGGTAGTGCCAGATTAGCATGTTGGCACCAAGCTGATCTGGCACTACCCTTGAATTATCATGGTGGACCCATCTCCTGCTGTAGTGCGTCAGGGCTGACTGGGTTAAGCCTGACATCACAAATGAATGAAAGACATGAACTAAATTGCGAGATCATACACCAGCACACAAACAAGCATCAAACTTACCGTGATTAGCTGTTCGATGGCCTTGATGTGCATCTTGAAATCAGCATGGAAAAGAAGCCCCATGAAGGAAGCGCTGAAATTCCTCTCCATCTGCCCTTTCAGCTGATCGACAAACTCACCTCGCAATTCAATAAAGTTCCACTTCAGCACCTGGCGGGGAAAAGCAAAAATAACGAGACATCTGTGTTCCCCGTTTTTCAACCCCTTCAAGGCCCAGAAAAGATTAATCCTTATCATTCAGAATACACCCGTGTGTGAAATAAGTTTGACTAAAATAGTTCAAGGGTAGTGCCAGAATAGCTTGGTGCCTGTAGGCGCCAAGCTATTCTGGCACCACCCTTGAGCTAAAGCCATTGGTCTATATCCTTATCTGTAAGTACTATAATGTAGCGTGCATATGGCAGTGTAGGAATTTGAAGCCTTTAGCCTCAGTATATGGGTTATTACCAGTTATCTGTAAGTACTATAATGTAGCGTGCATATGGCAGTGTAGGAATTTGAAGCCTTTAGCCTCAGTATATGGGTTATTACCAGTTATCTGTAAGTACTATAATGTAGCGTGCATATGGCAGTGTAGGAATTTGAAGCCTTTAGCCTCAGTATATGGGTTATTACCAGTTATCTGTAAGTACTATAATGTAGCGTGCATATGGCAGTGTAGGAATTTGAAGCCTTTAGCCTCAGTATATGGGTTATTACCAGTTATCTGTAAGTACTATAATGTAGCGTGCATATGGCAGTGTAGGAATTTGAAGCCTTTAGCCTCAGTATATGGGTTATTACCAGTTATCTGTAAGTACTATAATGTAGCGTGCATATGGCAGTGTAGGAATTTGAAGCCTTTAGCCTCAGTATATGGGTTATTACCAGTTATCTGTAAGTACTATAATGTAGCGTGCATATGGCAGTGTAGGAATTTGAAGCCTTTAGCCTCAGTATATGGGTTATTACCAGTTATCTGTAAGTACTATAATGTAGCGTGCATATGGCAGTGTAGGAATTTGAAGCCTTTAGCCTCAGTATATGGGTTATTACCAGTTATCTGTAAGTACTATAATGTAGCGTGCATATGGCAGTGTAGGAATTTGAAGCCTTTAGCCTCAGTATATGGGTTATTACCAGTTATCTGTAAGTACTATAATGTAGCGTGCATATGGCAGTGTAGGAATTTGAAGCCTTTAGCCTCAGTATATGGGTTATTACCAGTTATCTGTAAGTACTATAATGTAGCGTGCATATGGCAGTGTAGGAATTTGAAGCCTTTAGCCTCAGTATATGGGTTATTACCAGTTATCTGTAAGTACTATAATGTAGCGTGCATATGGCAGTGTAGGAATTTGAAGCCTTTAGCCTCAGTATATGGGTTATTACCAGTTATCTGTAAGTACTATAATGTAGCGTGCATATGGCAGTGTAGGAATTTGAAGCCTTTAGCCTCAGTATATGGGTTATTACCAGTTATCTGTAAGTACTATAATGTAGCGTGCATATGGCAGTGTAGGAATTTGAAGCCTTTAGCCTCAGTATATGGGTTATTACCACCCAACTGCAAGAGACATAGATCATGATGAGCAGCCGCAGTTGCAGGGGCTCATGAGCAGCTATGCCTCTTGCTTGAACTGATTTGTACCCATTCCTCTCATGATTGAAGATCTCTGATGCTGAATTTACAATTTATAAAAGAAGAGTGGCAAAGCCATCAAGGTTCACGTGCACCCCCCCCCCCCCCCACACACACACACACATACACAATACTAGATCATGTCCCAGACTGCTTATGTGGATTTTAAGGTTTCCAAGTATCTGTCATAGATCTTCACAACATGACAGATGTTGACAATATGACCATAATAACATACAACATGACAAAAGAAGTGAAAAGTTGTCAGTCCTATGAGAGAGGTCACTCAGACTGTTATGTTTAGAAAGGTCTCACTACAACTATCCTTCTGCACCAGCAAAATTTAAGCATTTTTCACTCATCTGTCAACCCACCATGACCCTTGACCTTTGCAATGAGTTGACTAAATTAGTATACATAGGAAAGTCTTATCATCAGCTACCTTTATTCCAAATTTAATTGAATAGTTTGAATAAATGTTGATAATACATACAATTCTATCAAAAATTGGCATTTTGTACACATCTGCTGATCTCGTGACCCTTGACCTTTCCAAATGGTCAACAAATTAATATGCATACAAAGGTCTTAACACCAGGTATCTTTGTACCAAGTTTGGGTTTAAAATTGTGAATAATATTTGAGAAAAAAATTAATTTTGTCAAAATATTGCTATTTTTTACCTATTTCCTGATCGCCTGTGACCTTGACCTTTATGAGGTCACTCAAATTGGTATGTTTAGAAAGGTCTTGCCACAAAGTATCCTTGGGCCAAGTTTGAAGACTGTGCCTTGAATAGTCTCTGAGAAAATGCCAACGTTAAAGTTTACCACGGACGACAGATGGATGACCACTGGCCCAGAACATACTCACTTTTGCTTCGCATGGGAGCCAACAAAATCTACATCGTCATCCACTGTCAATGAAGGAGTTAAGAAGACAGTCATGATTTTTATTGCATAAATTTGGGAAACAATGGAAGTTTAATTGTCAGCGTCAGTTTGCAAGATGAGATGGAACTGGCATTATCAGTCTGATGATGCACTAGGTACTGATCCCTGCCACCAAGAGGCATAGATTCTCATAAGGCTCTGCTACCTGCAGGGGCTCATGACAATCTGTGCCTCTTGCAGGCGGTAGTGTCTGTTACCTTCATGTTCTTTTCATCCTTGAAGCGCAAGTCCTTGGACACCGTGAGGTTCATAATGGGTCCGGTGTCTTCTTCCTCCTTTTTCTTACTGCTGGCGGCTGCCACTGGCGCCTGAAACGGATATTTTTTTAACTCATTCAGCCCGATCACCGTACTTCCCAAATTTTGGAGGTGTCATCTAATGACTATGCACCAGTTGCAGGAGATGGATCGACCATGATAATTCAAGGGCAGTGCCAGATTAGCTTGGTGCCTGTTGGCGCCAAGCTAATCTGACACTACCCTTGAATTATCACGGTCTAACCATCTCCTGCTGTAGTGCGTCAGGGCTGAATGGGTTAAACTGAACCATGACCCTACCAATGCAGGTCGCCAACATTTTTTCCCCCATAAATCACAGATTCAAGAAATATTTTCATGCCCGATTATCTAAAAATGATCTACTGGGTCAATACTGACCTTGGCAGCATCTTTTCCAACAGTTTTCATCTTCAGAGGTGGTGTAGCTTGGCATCTTGAGGTTGTAGTGCATCAGGTCTGATTGAATACTACCATTGGCAGATTTCAAAAGCTATCATCTTCAAGGATGGCGACAAAATAGCTTGGTGCCTCTAGGCGCCTCTATTCTCGACCAGTCCTTAGCCCTTATCATTCTGAAACACCACTTGCTTGAAACAAATTTGACTGATAGTTCAAGGTGGGCTCATGCGCCAAGCTATTCTGGCACCACCCTTGAACTAAAACAGTTGATATTACCTCCTAATCTGTAGTGTAGCCTTCATAGGACAATAAGTAAATTTTACAAAATCAGCCTCAGGATGTAATGGGTTAACTTTGATTGCCAATCCCTAGCTGGTTGTGGTGTATCAGAGCTGAATACCACTGGCAGATTTTCTTTCCAAGAGCTTTCGTCTTCAAGGGTGGTGTCACAATAGCTTGCAGAACCAGGCCAAGCTCCTCTAGCACCACACTTGAACTATTATGGTTGTTTTTTCTTTGCAGTGCACAGGGGCTGAATAAACACTCATGCTGGCTTCTTTCCCGCCAAGAGCTTTTGTCTTCAAGGGTGATGCCAGAATAGCTTGGCGCCTCCAGGACCCAAGCTAATCTGTCACCACCCTTGAACTATTGTGGTCAATCATTTTTTCTGTTGTTTTGCACATCGACTGAATAAACATTAACCTTAGCACCAGCTTTCTTTCCCAAAGCTTTCGTTTTCAGATCCACTTTCTCATTCTTCGATTCAGACTTGCTCGAGGCCGTGGAAGGAGCTGGCCGGCTGTCCTCTTCTTCATCATCATCATCATAAGCCGGGGCAGCAGCTTGCTTGGCAGCTGGGGCAGCCGCTTTCTTCTTCTGGGGCGCCGGCTTGGCAGGTAGGTCTCCCTTGGCTTTTTCCAGCAGTGGTTGAATCTGGTCTTTGGATGCCGGCTACAAGAGGAAAGAAAGGTATGATGAGAAAGATCAAAGGACTTACCCTGTAAATGTCTCCATAAGGATGGAGTTCATTCATTCGCTCATCTAACATGTGCCATCAGCAAAAGGTGCAGATTTTCAAGTGCCCCCAGAGTTCAGTGAATTTTTCAAAGCGACCGAAACTGAGAGTGATCGAAGATTTCATTCTCAGCTGGGTGAGTAGTGCAGTTTTGATTTTTAAACTGTAGAACCCTGTACCTAAACTGCACTTATTCCTCAAAAGTAATTCAACCCCTACTACGTACATACCTTTAGTTTGCCGAGAGCCTTGACAAAGCTGTTGTAACCGACGTGTATCATGAAGGGCACGATGGCCTCCTGAGCTTTCTTCCGCACATCCACGCTGCGGTCTTCCAGGCACACCAGCAGGAATGGCACACTATCTTTCAGCTCCGGCGGCAAAGTCTTGTGGGTCGGCAGCTTCTCTGCCAGCCATCCCAACAGCTGTGGAGATAGCCCAAGTGTCCATAGTAGCAAAACGTCTTCAGGCCCATGACGGCTGCAGCTGTGCGCGGGACGACTGCGGCCGTCAAGGGGCCATGGACCTTAGCTTCTAGGGGTGTTAAATTTGTAGGGTACAAGCAAACTTGGTATGAACATACCAGGAAAAAAAACACGAAACTGAATTGACACAGCTAACTGGAGGAACAGAATGACAATGATAGTTTAAGGGTGGTGGCAGAATAGCTTGGTGCCTCTAAACACCAAGCTAATCTGGCACCACAGTTGAACTATCATGGTTGAACTATCTCCTAAACTAATAAACAGTCTTCAGAAAAAGGCCAACCTCAGGGTTCCAGGTGGTTGCATTTTGTGTTAACCTTTTGACGACGGAACACACATATGTGTGCCCCAAGCAAAGCTCCGTTGCCGACGGGACGCACACATATGTGCGCTGGCCTAGTTTCCCATTGCCAATACCGGCAGTATGGTCTAAGGGAAGCAATCTACTATAATATGTCAAGCACTCATTTCTTTACTTGTAGAGTGACTTTTCTTGTTTGTATGGGCTGAAACCAACGAATTAGAAGCTCTAATACAAAACGTCCCCATGTGCAAAAAAAAAAAATGGCGGATTTTGGTGTAAAAACTTTTATGTTGTAAGAAACTTTTCTGTTGTGCCTTTCTTTCTGGATTATTTACTGGTGACACACTAGAATATGTCTCTGGAATGCTAGGTGAGTTGTAATTTTCACACTCTGGCTAACTAATACACTAACAGCATGTTCAGTTTCAGAACCCAGTGTGAAACTGTTTTTGATTTTTGGCTTCTTACCCCATCTTCTTTATACACCTGTAAAATCTTAACATTACAAAATATTTTCTTCAGCATAGTGTCTACGAGTTCACCTTGAATTGCTTTTTCCACTGATACCAAATATGTTGGGGTATGATAAGATTTTTACAACAGACAAGGCCAATGAAATTTGTCAAAATTACTACGGTAGCAGGGAAAAAATCTAGCTGGCAGACTACGGTGGCAAAAGGTTAACCCACTTAGCCCCGGGACCCTACAGCAGGAGGTGGATTGACCATGATAATTCAAGGGTAGTGTCAGATTAGTTTGGTGCCTTCAATTATCATGGTCAATCCACCTCCTGCAGAGTAGTGCATGAACGTTAAGTAACACTTCAAAAATTTGGGAAATGCGCCCATGGCGCTGAAAAGGTGAATCCAGCGATCCCCCGGCATCTCAGGACTTGAATACAAAGTGGTGTCAGCAAGAGGCACTGATCCACTTGAACTCCATAACCACAGGGGCGATTGAATACAAAGTGGTGTCAGCAAGAGGCACTGATCCACTTGAACTCCATAACCACAGGGGCGATTGAATACAAAGTGGTGTCAGCAAGAGGCACTGATCCACTTGAACTCCATAACCACAGGGGCGATTGAATACAAAGTGGTGTCAGCAAGAGGCACTGATCCACTTGAACTCCATAACCACAGGGGCGATTGAATACAAAGTGGTGTCAGCAAGAGGCACTGATCCACTTGAACTCCATAACCACAGGGGCGATTGAATACAAAGTGGTGTCAGCAAGAGGCACTGATCCACTTGAACTCCATAACCACAGGGGCGATTGAATACAAAGTGGTGTCAGCAAGAGGCACTGATCCACTTGAACTCCATAACCACAGGGGCGATTGAATACAAAGTGGTGTCAGCAAGAGGCACTGATCCACTTGAACTCCATAACCACAGGGGCGATTGAATACAAAGTGGTGTCAGCAAGAGGCACTGATCCACTTGAACTCCATAACCACAGGGGCGATTGAATACAAAGTGGTGTCAGCAAGAGGCACTGATCCACTTGAACTCCATAACCACAGGGGCGATCATGACGATCTATACATCTTGCATCTGGGTGTTGTTTGCTATAGTCCCGCAGTCAAGTGGGTAAGAGAACAACTCCTTGACCTGGGAAATTTGACCTTACCACAACACGGCAGTTTCCCCTTCTCTGAACTGCTCTGTTTAGTTGGGCTCTGTGCCGGCCGTGACCCACTTCACTGATAAGTGCGCGCGGGTCATGGCAGGCTCAGCCTAGTAGCTGGTGGGAAGCGTCGCACACTTTGTTCCCTGTTGAAGTCTGTCAGGCATGCGATTAGTTTAGCCCGTTTACAACTTATTATTACCGTGGCTAAAAAGTTTCAATCGTAAATATCATATGACGGAAGTGAGGTACCAAACTGCACGTCTGCAATCTAGCAGTGCAGTAACGAGGTAGATTCACCGCCGTCAAGTGCTAAGGTGAGCAACAACATATGTACCAACCCCTGTGACAAAAGGAGTCAGGCCCCCAAACATTATTACTAAGGGTGACCGTGTGTGGAAAAAAAAAAAAACCAACACCGGCCGCATGCTGTACAACTCAATACGCAATGACAATCAAGACAAGAAAAACATCTGGGGCAGAAAATCACCACTTTATGTGGACATGCCACGAGGGGCCCGCCCAGCCAAGGAGCGTAAACCCCCCAGCTGCCCGCCGGAACGTATATCCACTGTCTAAGGTACGTGAGTACTTGTCTACCGCGTATGCCTGCGTATGCGAGTGTGCGCTTAAATCCATCACCCGTGAGCGAAAACAGAACAGGCGCTGGTCCCGAACAAACCACGCGATGACAAGGCGTGACTCAAGCTGTGCCACTCAGCTAATCAGGCCATGGAGTAAAAGAATTTTCCCCACCCAAGGTACAAAAGCGTAGGAAACTTCTCTACGATTCACCGAAGGTGAGTGGGGGCGCAATTACAGTGAGAAGAAGACGAAAAACTTCGTACCTGCACAACCAGTGCCCAGCCCGGGAACCAGCCGAGGGTCAATCCCGCTACCTTACCTCTCCGCCGAAGGGGAACGGGGGGGGAAGACGTCCAAAACCCGCCTGGCACGACCGGCGAAGATCACCGGACAGCTCACCAGCGGCCGAAGCGCAGGCGCCAAGCAGTGGGGACGAGAAAACCACGCAGCAGCACAGGCAGGGCCGACGAAACGATCCTATCTCCCGCTCTTCAATCCAACAGCAAGTCCGAACCCGAGAACGGTCGAAAACCAAAGTCCGTAGGCTAGAGCCGAGCGCAAGACGACCGAATCGTGCGCCTAAGTAGACTAGACTGAGGGATTATGGGTACCCGGCTTCCGGGTGGTGGGTATAGGGAGACAACTCTTGGTCCCCTCGGGGTTTCCCCGAGTGCCTCCCGGGTTGTGTCTTAACACAACTGGCTCTTAGGCTAGAATGAGTAAGTAGTAGACACTTCCATTCAGTCATGTCATCGGGTAATGTTTTTGAAGAAACAAATCATTATGTAATACTATGCTTGAAAATGTCCTCTTCAAGCTCATATAAGTTTGTTTTGAAAAACCTCTTCGAATTCTGTGCTTATTACTTGATTACAGCGTGTGTAGTTCGAGGAACTTTCCTTCCGCTGTTGACAGTGCGTGTGTGTAAAAAACTTGTTTTCAGTGCCGAATGTATCACTCCAATGTGTGCCCTTATCTGATGCATATATTATATACAGTATAGCGCGTTAAAGCCATGGAGAATGAACATTCCTTTCCAAGACATTTGGAAGCTGTGAATTCTTTGTGTAGACTTTGCGGTAGAAGGTCTAGGCGAGCAGTCAAAGACAAAAACAAACCCATGTTTTTGTCCACTAAATACACCAGTGATATATTTTCGTGTTACAAAATTGATGTGCTCAACGACCAGGAAGGGAAACATTCTAAATCAATTGGTTGCATGTGTCATGCAAAGCTTGTCAAATTAAGAAAACAAGTGGAGCGCACAGGCTCTACAGACATTCACAAAACGTGTCATTTTGGAGTAACATTTAATGAAACTCTTTCTGTTGATGACTGTCAAACATGTAGTCATTTCAATCAGCAGTCAAAATGTGGCCGACCGTATCATGGGCACAAAGAGATCCTCAACAGAAGCTTAGAATCCTTCTGACAGAGCATTTGGCTTTGGTTTCTCCACATTTTCATCAGGTATTCACAGACTGTCACTCATCCCAAAAAAATGAAACTGATCGGCCTGTCAAGTTTAGACAAAACATCATAGTGACCCTGTAGACACACTCATTTTAAGCCATTTTAATGTGACACAGTCACGCTAAGCCGGAACTGAATCTCTTAACAACAAACAGTAAACCTCTGCTTTGTGTATTGTTTTTAACTTACTTACTTACACCTGTCACCCCTAACCGGGTATAGCCCGTCGACGAGAGACCTCCAGCGACTCCTGTCCTGTGCTTCTCCTTCGATTCTACTCCAGGTGGTTCCCAGTCTCTTGATGTCTGCTTGGAGGTCTCGACACCAGGAGTTTCTCGGCCTACCTCTTTTCCTCTTTCCCTGGGGGTTCCATGACAATGCCTGCCTAGTGATACTGGAAGCTGGCTTTCTCAGACTGTGACCGATCCATCCCCATCTTCTTCGCCCAATTTCATTCTCTGCTGTTATCTGCTCTGTTCTCTCCCAGAGTCTGATGTTGCTGATCTTCTCTGGCCAGTGGATTTTCAAAATTCTTCTAAGGCAACTGTTCATGAAGGTCTGTACTCTGTTGACTGTGGTTTTTGTCAATCTCCAAGTCTCTGCTCCATATAGGAGAACTGCTTTTACATTGGAGTTGAAAATCCGGACGTTGGTGTGTTGTGACAGCTCTCTGGAACTCCACACTTTTTTCAACTGGAAAAAGGCTGCTCTGGCTTTACCGATTCGTGCTCTGACATCTGCATCAGTGCCGCCTTTTTTGTCTATGATGCTCCCGAGATAGGTGAAGGACTCCACCTCCTCCAACAGGGTGCCAGCAAGCAAGACTGGTTCTTCCCTGGTTGCGTTCAGCCTCATTGTCTTTGTTTTCTGTTTGTGAATGGTGAGGCCCACTTGGGACGAGGTGTCAGCAAGCCTCGTGGTCTTGTCCTGCATTTGTTGACGAGTGTGGGACAGTAATGCCAAGTCGTCTGCAAAATCGAGGTCGTCAAGCTGTGTCCACAGTGTCCACTGTATTCCACTTCGTCTGTGCTCTGTGGTCATCTTCATGACCCAGTCTATGGCCAGTAGGAAGAGGAACGGAGACAGCAGACACCCCTGCCTGACACCAGTTCTGACCTGGAGCTCCCTGGTGAACTGCCCTTCGTGGATCACGCGACATGTCATGCCATCGTAGCTGCTCTTGATCAGGCGGACGAGCTATGTGGGTACACCGTAGTGTCGTAGGAGTTTCCACAGAGTCTCTCGGTCCACACTGTCAAATGCTTTCTCATAATCCACAAAGTTGACGTACAGCAGGAAGCTCCACTCCAGAGACTGTTCCACGATGATGCGGAGAGTGGCGATCTGGTCTGTACATGATCGGTTCTTCCTAAATCCTGCTTGCTGGTCTCTCAGCTGGGGGTCAACGGAGCTCTTCATTCTCTCCAGGATGATCCTGTTGAAGACCTTTCATGGCAGGGATGTCACTGGCCGTCGGACACCGGACATAGTCCGATTGACTTGGCCTAATGTCCGATGAACAGAAAGATCAGCAGGACAAATGTCCGATTGTTTGTTTCAAAAAGAGGACATGTGTCCGATTGTTTTTCCGTTGATCGCGGACACCGCTAGCGACATTTCTTTCCGAGTAGGCTGGCGCATTGCGGTAGTCGGCTTTACACTGCGCGAGCGAGCGACGTGTAGTGTGTTATTCCCGGCAACGCCCTCTGATTGGCTGACCCTAAAGTTCAGCTATTTTTAGCGAAAGCGAGACTGCGCGAGCGAGGGTCGTGTAGAGTGTGATTCCGTAAACATCGCCTTCTGATTGGCTGCCCCTAAAGTTCAGCTATTTTCAGCTAGGAGGGGTACCACTGTTCAACAGGACTCAGAAAAACCATCCACTTCTGCTGAGTGATCAGCTCATATCAGTTCCACTGAGTCTGAGGGTTTCATTTTGATTTTCAAGTCAGTGTAGCAGCCTACTACATGTAGTGAAGTTTCAGATAAATCTAACAAATGTAGCCTATTGACAAGGCCTTTTAAAAGTATTTTCTGCATTAGTTTTCTACATTTGTTCATCATGTCTATTAGCCACAAAAGTGTGAGAATTTAAATCTTTAACCCATTTGCTACCAGAAACCTGCTGTGGCCCATGCTGGAAGCATGGGCCACAGCAGGTTTCTGGTAGCGTTGTCTGCTGTGGCCCATGCTGGAAGCATGGGCCACAGCAGGTTTCTGGTAGCGAATGGGTTAATGACAACATGAACAAGTAAACAAAAAAAAATAGTAACTGGAATGATTTTTTTTTCTTATACAGTTTCTTACAGAAAGCTCATCTCCTTTTGTTATAGCCTTAGGCTTACTAATCATTACATTTCCGTTTAGTCAGTACATGGTCTAATATTTTTATAATGCTATTCTAGTCAGTACATTTCCTTGCACTGTGAATTCCTTGAAGTGCCAAAATGACAGTTTAGTTTGTGAGTTGTGAGCCTGAGCATGAAGAATTTGCTACCTCTGTTACAAGGCCCTGATATGTTTTTCATGCGAATCTGCGATGACAGTATTATCTGAATGACATAATAACGTGTTCACTTTTCTTTGCCTTTTTACGTTTATGTCCTTTTCGTCAACAGTCAATAAATATCTCACTCAGCCTGTGTTTATGTGGTTTCTGTTTTACTATCAGTTTTGTCACGCGCGAAATGTCCTATTGTTTTGTTCCAATTCAGGACAAATGTCCTATCCCTCTGCCACCCTCCAGGACATTTGTCCTATAGGTGTCCAGCTCCAGTGACATCCCTGCCTGGTACTGACAGCAAGGTGATTCCTCTGTAGTTGGAACACTTGCTGAGGTCGCCTTTCTTGGGAAGCTTGATTAGGTACCCCTCCTTCCAGTCAGCCGGCATCACCTCCTCTTCCCAGATCTTTCCAAACAGTGGGTACAGCATCTCCACTGTTGTCTCTAGGTCTGCTTTCAGAGACTCCGCTGGGATGCCATCTGGGCCTGCTGCTTTGCCGTTCTTCAAAAATGCCACTGCTCTTCTGATCTCTTCCCGGCTGGGTCTGTCACAGCTGATGGGTAGGTCGGTCTCTGCCGGTTGGATGTCTGGGGTGTCGGGTGGGCTAGGTCTGTTCAGTAACTCTTCAAAATACTCGGCCCATCTGTCGAGTTGGTCTGCTCTGTCTGCAATAGGCTTGCCTTTTTTGTCTTTTACTGGTCTTTCTGTATGGCCATACTTGCCTGACAATCTTCTGGTAATGTCGTAGAGCTGTTTCATGTTGCCGCTGCCTGCTGCCTTTTCTGCCTCTGCTGCCAGGCTGTCTGTGTAGGCCCTCTTGTCTACCCTGATACTCCTCTTCACCTCGCGGTTGGCTTCCCAGTATTCCCCCTGTGCCCTTACTTTGGCTGCTCTCGTGCGACTGTTGTTGACAACTGCTTTCTTCTGCTTCCTCACTTCTATCTTCTTCAAGGTCTGTGCCGACAGCCAGTCCTTGTGA
Source organism: Semisulcospira habei (assembly GCA_036245525.1). Taxonomy (NCBI): domain Eukaryota; kingdom Metazoa; phylum Mollusca; class Gastropoda; family Semisulcospiridae; genus Semisulcospira; species Semisulcospira habei. The sequence continues at coordinate 43,929,988 of BTPG01000006.1, forward strand.
TGGTGTTTCCTGAACCCTACAGTGTCTTTGCAGGTTGAGTTCAGCGTCTCTCTAACTGCCTTCCACTGCTGCTCTATGGTGACCTCCTCCTCTTCATTTACTAGCTCCTGTAGCACTTGAAACCGGTTGGACAGCACCAGTTTGAACTCTTCTCTAACTCCAGTTTCTCTCAGGAGGCCTACATTATAGCGCTGTCTTCGTGTTGTCTCTGTGCGGCTTTTCTTTAGCTTGAGCTTCATTCTTAAGGTAAGCAGATGGTGGTCTGAGGCGACATCTGCTCCCCTCCTCACTCGAACATCTTGAAGGGATCTTCTAAATTTCTTGCTAATGCAGATATGGTCTATTTGGTTCTCTGTTGTATGGTCGGGTGAGACCCAAGTTGCTTTGTGTATTCTTCTGTGTGGGAAGATGCTGCCTCCAATGACAAGTCGGTTTAGAGCACAAAAGTCTACAAACCTCTCCCCGTTCTCACTCATCTCCAAGCCTAGTCCCTGTCTCCCCATCACCTCTTCGTATCCGGTGTTGTCCTCCCCTGTTTTGGCATTAAAATCGCCCATGACGATGGTGATGTCTCGCTCCGCACATTTGTCCAAGGCACTCTGGAGTCGGTCGTAGAACTCTTGTTTCTCTTCCTCGTCACTGTCATTAGTGGGCGCATAACACTGGATGACGTTCAGCTTGAGCTTTTTCTTGGTTCTAAAGGCTGCTGTGATAATTCTTGGCCCAAGAGGTTCCCAGCCCATCAGCGCTCTCTGTGCCACTGGTGACAGCATGAATGCTACACCTTCTGTATGGGGGGCATTCTCCTCTTCATGACCTGAATACAGAATCATCTCCCCACTTAACAGCCTTTTCTGGCCAGACTGCGTCCATCTGGCTTCACCGATACCTAGCAGGGAAAGGTTGTACTTTTGCATTTCCGCCGCTATCTGGGCGGCCTTGCCGCTCTGGTACATGGTCTTGACGTTCCATGTGCCCATGGTTGTATCCCTGGATAGAGAGAGGCGGCTCGGTCCTGTGGCTTCCGAAGACTTCCGGCTTTCACCACAGGACGTCATAAGTCTTCTGGTAGAAGAACCTTCCTCCTCCAGGAAAGGAATTACTGTTAGTCTTTTCGTCGGCGTTTTTGTAGCTATTTCCTTTTTTGCAGGGTGGGGAAGCTACCCCCACGCCCAACCCCCTTACTAGGAGGACCAGGGGTTTTCTGTCGGGGTCACCTTCCCTTAGACCATGTTGGTTCACGGCACCTTATTTCATTCGGTGCACCCCTCTCACGAGGGACCCCCTATCCACCACCCAGGGGACGCGCCTCAACGCCATATGGTCCCAGCGCGAGGGTATTGTTTTTAAACTGTGTTAAAATTGTGATATTGTTAAAAACATTGACTGTATCGGTGAAATTCGCATACTTCATGTCAGCGTGCTCTGAATGGATTACCGTTTTCACTTGGCCCACCAAACCGGCTTTAGCAGGACTCAGGTATGTGGTTTTTAAAGATTTTAGCATGGGATATGCCAGTTAAGACATCTGTTGACAGCACTGACTATGTCTGAACTTTCCAAAAACTTCAGTTTTTGAACCGTGATGCAATAAAAAGTATGTAAACTAACGGAAGGCTGCATCTAATTCATCATCTCCTAGTGATACTTTGAGCCAGTGCATGACAAACATCCACGCAGATTACCCCAGCATGTTTGGTGTCCAAAGATAAAAAGTACAATTTCTCCTCTACAAGACGACGTATGTTCAAATAATCACTCACAACTGCAGGTGAATTAATTCCGGTTTACAGACAACATCTGTAATTTACAGCTTATTCGCCGATGTATGCAGCAGAGGCTAAGAGCTAATCGGGGTCAAGCACAGTAGTACTGTAAACAAGACGGCTGCTGCGCTATTCGTATCCCCAGCGGAAGCGAGACCGCATAGCTGGTGCCTTATCAGTGATGGTATTTAGCGTGCTGATAGTAAGGGGAAGGAGGCTGCCTCACTACCTCAGTGCTCCCATGAAGCCGATCTCCAAGTGTGCTGGCGCGCGCCGGCGGGCATAGAGCTAAAAACTAAAGAGCATAGGCTAAACTGCCGTGACAACTGTACTGACATACAACAGCCAAAATGTTTTTCAAGACATTAAAACGAAAAGACTCACCTCAGCTCGCAGGTTAGGATTTTCAGTCTTGAGGCCGTCCATAAGTGCCTCACACTCCACAAATGGAGTCAGTGTCGTCTGCTCCACCCAAAGATTCAGGGAGGCTATCACTGCAGCTCTCAGTTGCGGCTGTATAATACACATAGAGGAATAATAACAACAATAATAATAACAATGATAATAATACTGACAACAAAACCCAAAATAATAGTACAGGTCAGACTCAGTATTACATGCACTGGAATGTCGCAAAAATCAAGAATAACAAAATAATAGTACAGGTCAGACTCAGTATTACATGCACTGGAATGTCGCAAAAATCAAGAATAACCCAGACAGGTTTCTGGTTCCCAAGCGGATACTTGGTGTGCAAAAGGTACTCAGGCCTATGTCTATCTCAGCAAAGACAAAGCACCTGCACACAGCCATGCACATGTCAACTAAAGCTGATGTCAACAGGAGAACCTTAGACGTTTTCGGGAACTTGTTTTTATTGTCTTCACACATTAACTCTTTTGAGACAAACGGCATCCGGATATGCAGCTGAAGCCACGTATCTGGATGCCATTCATCTTAAATGAGTTAATGCAACACAAAAGTGAACAACGCAAATGTGAATAAAGTGAATTGATGGCTCCCTGGTATCACAATATACTAAGGGCTGACCCAATAATCTTGCTTTAGGGGCTCATGGGAATCTCCACCTCCTGCAGATTCAATCTAAAGACACTAGCCAAGGCCAGAACAGCAAAGACTAAGCACCAGCAAACTAAACTCATACAACACTCTCACCTTACTGTCTGACAAACAGCTGATGAGTCCTGGAGCGATCACCCTAACATGCTGTTTAGCAAGGTGACCAAGGGCTTGCGCCAGAGTGGAGCAGATCGTAATGGCTGTCATTTGCTGAGGAAAAAAAACAGAGAGAGGAACCAGAGTCATTTTTCTGAGACCAGTTAAACTCTGTTCTAGAAAGGCAAAAGACTGCAAGTCCACCTATTTGAAAGCCAGATTTACACTGAAAATCTTGCTTTTAACCCTTTGTCTGCAGAGTTTTTAGTTGCAATGATTCCTGCAGGAATCGTGACAAAAAGCGCTACCGACACCCAAAGGGTTCATAAAAATGGACTTACTGTCTTTCCCAGGGCAGTATTACACAAGCACTTATTTGATATGAACTGAATCTGGCACGGCAGGAAGTCATCTTGGGTGTCTGATAGGAAAGGGCAAGGGACCCAACCGTTTGTCCAGTGCTGGGTATTTCCCCTGTATTTCTGTTTAATATATCGCACTAGCCTTTGATTATGGGACTTTTAATGTTCAAAACGATACAGATTACGAGGTCTGTGAAGATTCAAATAGTCTTTAAAATATTAGACTCTCTTACAAAATGAAGATTTTGACGGGGAGAACATCATGAACAAACCCTGAAAGAGTCTGCTGTGTAGTGCATACGTCATACGTCAACTGAATCAGCACATGACAAAAATGTTTTGCAGATAAGGTATAAAGGTATAACACCATAGATGCTCCACAAAGAAACAACTCACACAGCTAAATTGCCAGAGGCATAGATTCTCACGAGTACCCGCATACGTGGCGGCTCATGAGAATTTACGCCTCTTGCATATGTGGGGGCTCATGAAAATTTATGCTCTTGGTCACGCTGGCTGCGTTCAAAGTCACTATGGGGGCAACTGTGAAACTACAGAGAGGCATGCTGGGGTCTAGGAGCCAGCCAGCTAATAGTCTGGTGCCCCAAATTCATTTATCAGAAATTATCATGGATTCTCATGCAACTTAGACATGAAATTTCCATTTTTGCAATCATACATGAACAAAAATACCAGACAATCACCTGAGATCTATTCTATGAGATCCATGAAAACACTGGTTTGACCCCCTTGCGCATGCAGCCATCTGTACTGTTTACAGTACTGGTGGCTGCATGTGTGAGGTGGTTAAATTTAAGGCTAATGTCATGAACAATGATACAGCGTAAAATGATTTTTTTTCTTCCAAACAATCCTACCAGGTTTTTGTTGGACTCTGACAGTCGAGCTTTGATGGCCTCAGGGAGACCATTGAGGTTAGCGGTGATGAACTTGGCCTCTTTGAGTATGTCCGTAACCTTCTGCAGTCCCTCGTTGCGAACCTTCCAGTTCTTGTCTCCCATCATTGTCATTAGATCCTCAGTTATTCTGTCACTGAAACACAAATGCCACATTTCTCATCCTCATTTCTTCTAGTTTTTCTCCATACTGGTACAACCCGTTTTTCCCCATAGTGGTACAATCCGGCACAATGACAGGCTTAGCAGCTATGCTCTCCCAGCTTTCCGTCAAAGTGATTTCAAACTGGGTCTTCAAAATGGGGCTCAACCATCTTTGCATTGGGGCTTAACCAGATGGAATCGTGAACAAAAACCTCTACCCACAGCCAAAGGGTTAAATCTTCACCCAAGCAGGTTTGAACCCTCCACCTTACATGTGACAATTAGACAGCTCGACCACCTGAGCTACTTATGTCCCAACCACCCTCAAACTATCACGCTCCATCATGATAGTCCTGGAACTATCATGGTGAATCCGCATCTGGCTGTAGTTTACACGCAGCTAACTCATTCAGCCCGACGGCCGTATTTCCCAAAATTGGGAGGCGTCATCTAGTTGCACGAGATGGATCGACCATGATAATTCAAGGGCAGTGCCAGATTAGCTTGGCGCAGACAGGCGCCAAGCTAATCTGGCACTACCCTTGAATTTTCATGGTCGACCCATCGCCTGCTGTAGGGCGTCAGGGCTGAATGGGTTAAATGGGTTACAATAACCAACCTGATGTCAACGCGAGGCAAGAGATCTTGTGGCTCAGAGTCATCCTCATCCTTTTCTTCTCCATCATCTTCTTCTTCTTCATCGCCACCATCGCCTGGGGTCAGGCCTCGAGTGGGTGCTGGTGGCTTTTGACCTTTGACCTGCGTAAAAAAAAAAATAAAGGATGGTAAACCCTCGTCAGCGTGCAGCCACAGAGCCATTACAGTCACATCTGATATAATTATACTGATGAGCAATAAAGATGCAACATAATTCAAGTCATCAGAAATAGAAACACTTTTGTGTTTCTGATGGCTAGAATAATGTTGCATCTGTTCGACGAGCAAACGAAATGTGACATCATTCGAGTCATCAGAAATGAATTTTTCTTTAAAATGTATTTTTTCGAAAAATACTTACCGATAACATTACTAATTGGAACCTTCACTTAGCTCATAATGTTAGCCCAAAAACTTACTGCGTGTCCCTCATACTAAGGGAGGCAACCACTGAGGGGGCCCATAACCCTGATACCCCGAGTGGTCTCCCGTACTCCCTTATCCGGTGGCGCACTCACCCTTTTCCCGCCAGTGACTCCTACGACTCAAATAATATCTTTTATCTTTTGCTCATGTGTTATATATGGGGTGGTCCGTAGCGCAGCAGTAAAAGCGCCTGCCACCAATGTTAGAGGTGCGAGGTTCGATACCCGGTTCTGGCGTCCCGACTTTTCTCCTCTAGTGTCACCGATAATTCGGGCGGACTGTCGGGGGGGTTCTTTCTCAGGGTACTCCGGCTCTTCCTCCCCCACAACTTTGGTATCAATATCAGCCCACTTAATCAAATTTTAAATATAAACGATTTGAATTTCCAAAACTTCTGTAGCTCGCTTGAGCTTGCCCTTAGCACTACGTGAATGTTCTGTGTTCATGTACAGTGTATGAGTGGGTTCAGTTCGCGGCGGCGCTTTGAGGCGATTTTCAATTAAGATAAAGCGCCTATTTAATGCGCTGATTTATTTATTTATTATATATGAGGTCACTTGTTCAAGATGGTTGCCAGTTTCTAATCAGGGCACCAGTGTCTGATCAGGGCATCAAAACTGCCCATGAAAAACCTTGAAAGTAGTACATACAGCAAAGGTAGCACTTTTCCACCAAAGCTAGGTAAAGCAGTGGCATTGGTGTGGAATGACACTGTGGTATCTGGTCTGTAAAAAAACACACCAACCTTTTCAAACTCGGCATCGATCTGCTGAAGTAGTGCAGGCTTCTCCTCCTCAAATAACACGCGTAGTTTCGCCCCCATGTACATGTATACAGTCGACAGTAGGGTAATGGCTGCTGTGCGCACCGCCTGAAAATGCACAAAACATTGTTCGCAGTTGTCGATTTTACCTTGAATAGTGTTTCCTAGGCACAGAGGTAGATGCTGATCTCAACCAGTAAGAAGCATATATTCTCATGAGCCCCTGCATCTGCATGGGCTCATGAGAATCTATGCTTCTCACAGATAGTTGAGTTGGGGTGCTGGACTGTGGTTTTAAACTAAAAAATTTTAAAAATGTCAGTATGTCCCTTGGAATAAAAACCAAAGAACAATACGCTGCAGATTGTCAATCCGTCATCAGGAACCAGGAATCTACCACCACACCTGCACAAAACACACAGGACAGGCGGATGGAAAATGGCAAACTCCTTCCCTGCCGCTGAACGCAGATCGTGTTTCTGAAATCTTTGTTGACTCAACACCGAAGAACTTCATCCATCCAAAATCATAGATACAAAGTGGGTTTAGCAAGAGGTTAGTTAGTTAGTTATTTGGGTTTAACGCCGAGCAGGCGACTAAGGCCATCTCACGGCGGGATGGGTAAAAATCTGGTCAGCCAGACTAAAAGCAAGGTCTTAAGACAAGATGTAAATATAGATTAAAAATCTCAGGCTAAAATGTCGCACGTCTGGAAAAGAAACGTCTACAGACTCTCAAAAAGGGCAAATAAAAAAATTCACATAGTCTATGAATGCTCAGATCTTGTTAAAAATATTGCATTCTCTCAAAAAATTGAAGATTTTGTCCGGGGGAACATCCCGGAACAAAACCTTCAAGGAGTCTGCTGTGAAGTGTTTATATCTGGTGTCAATTAGGTCAGCACAATACAGCAAAAAGTGTCGAACAGAAAACTGCTCATCACAGGCAAAACACCATGGACGCTCATCCTGTTTAAGTAAGTAAGAGTGCGTAACATATGTGTGCCCGATGTGGAGCCGAGCAAGGACAGTCTCCTCACGGCGGCTGCCGCAGCGGAAAGGTAGACTGTCAGACAACTTAGGAAGAGCTTCATGAAGCTTGTTCCCTTCCTCTTTGTCCCACTCGGACTGCCACTCGCGGGCTATGTACGCACTAATAACAGGTTTAAAATCACTATAGACAGTCTGTGTGTCAGGGACAGGGTCACTGCGGGCACTGTTGGCAGCAGAATCTGCGATTCTGTTGCCTTCGATGCCCACATGGCCTGGGACCCAAATAAAAATGATGTCATAATATTCCTTCATCAAGTCCGCGTAGAGCTCTCTAATCTGCACCAGCAGTGGATGGTCTGTTCCCGCGCCCTGAAGGGCCTGCAGGGCAGAAAGAGAGTCAGACAGAATCAGGAAGTTCCTTTCCCGAGACTGATAGGCATGCTTGAGAGCTAGCAGAATGGCCTGCAGTTCTGCACTAAATACAGAGGAATGGTCAGGGAGATGGAGCTTAAATGGGCGTCTAGGATGGCGAGAGGACACTGCAGCCGCAGCCACTCTTCCATCCTCAGACTTGGACCCATCCGTATAAAGACGACAATAGCCAGGAAAAATTGAAAGGAGTTCATTGAGGCTCTGTTGGTATATGGCTGGTGGAGTACAATCCTTCTTGTGGGCAGTCAAGTCCAGCAAGATGTCAGGAACTGGTAGTAGCCAGGGTGGAGTGACGTGTTGCAGAGATTCCGAAACTTTGTCCAGGTCCACTCCGGCCGCCTGCAGATGAGGTCGGACACGGAAGGAAAGTGGACGGACAGCTCCCGGATGGGCATCGTAAATCTCTGCAAACGACGGGTTAAAAACACAATCATAGGCAGGATTTTCTGGATGGGCCTTCAGCTTCAGAACGTAGCTGAGCATGAGGCGGATGCGGCGGAGCCTGAGAGAAGGCTCCCCTGCCTCTGCATACAGACTAGGAACTGGAGATGTCCTGAAGGCTCCCAGACATATGCGCAGACCTTGATGGTGAATTGTGTTCAGACGCTGCAGAACAGACTTGGAAGCCGAGCCATATACCACAGAGCCGTAATCCAGTTTGGACCGAACAAGGGCCCGATACAGTCGAAGTAAGACGATGCGGTCTGCACCCCAGTCAGTACGACCAACGACACGAAGAATGTCGAGGGCCTTCCGACAAGAGGTTCTAAGGTAGTTAACATGGTTGCAGAAGGTCAATCTTTTGTCAAAGATGACCCCCAAAAACTTAGCCTCTTCAGCCACCTTAATTGGCACTCCAGCAATGCTCAGGCTAGGTTCTGGAAAAAATTTCGTCTGGTTAGTAAAATGCACACAGACTGTCTTGGAGGGCGAGAATCTGAATCCATTGAGAGACACCCACCCCTGGATGCGATCAACGCACAGCTGCAAGCGCCTCTCAAGGGACGCAAGTCCTCGACCTCGTGCACACAAAGCAAAGTCGTCCACAAACAAAGAGCATTCAGAATCATCCTTGACGGCCTTTACAATGTTATTTATTTTAATGCTAAATAAAACAGGAGATAGAATAGTGCCCTGCGGGACACCCATCTCCTGTTCAAAGGAGTCGGAGAGGGTGGAGCCCACACGGACATGGAACGACCTGTTGGACAAAAAATTGTGAATAAAAACGGGCAGATGCCCTTTAAAACCCATGTCCGACAAATCAGACATTATACCATGCTTCCAGGTAGTGTCATATGCCTTTTCAAGATCAAAGAAAATTGCATAGACATGCTGCTTGTTGACAAAAGCATCTCGGATAAAAGACTCAAAGCGGACTAGATGGTCAGTTGTACTACGGAAGCGCCGGAAACCGCACTGGAGGTCTGTGATGAGACCCTGTGACTCAAGATGCCACACCAGTCGGGCGTTGACCAAGCGTTCCATAGTTTTACATAAACATGATGTCAAAGCTATTGGCCGGTAGTTGCCTGGGTCGGAAGGATCCTTACCCAGCTTGGGAATTGGCACAACCACAGCCTGGCGCCAAGATGGCGGAAAATGACCGGTTATCCAGATATGGTTAAAGGCCTTGAGAAGTACAAGGAGTGAATCCTCAGGCAGATGTGTTATGAGCTGATAATGGATGGTATCTAATCCAGCAGCAGAGTCAGTACATTTCTGCATGGCTTGCTGCAATTCTGAAAACGTAAAAGGGGCATTATAGTCTTCCAAGTTATCCGATATAAAATCACAAGCACAAGATTCTCGCTTCTCCTTCTCTCTCTGGAAGAAAGGTGAATAATGCTCTGTTGAAGAATTATGGGCAATGGTGGAGGCAAGTAAATTGGCCACAGCCTTTTTATCTGTGACCAAACTGGCACCATCTCTAAGATGGCCGACAGAAGCCGAGCCACCCCTGCCCCTAATTCTTCGAACAGCCTTCCAGACTTTTTGGGACGGAGTCCTAGAAGATAAAGATGATACGAAGCGTCTCCAGGAAGCACGGCGTTCACGTTTAAAAATATAACGGGCTTTCGCCCGCTGTCTTTTAAAGGTTAAAATATTTGCTTGCGACGGATTACGAAATGCACGTCGCTGAGCAGATTTGCGCATTGTTTGGGCCTTGCGGCACTCTTCATTGAACCATGGTACTCTCGGCTTCCGAGGGAGTGATGTGGAAGTTCTAGGGATGGTTTCACCTGCAACCTCCAACAAAATAGAAGTAAAACAAGAAACAGGTTCTTCAGCTGACATGACCACCTCCTCTGTAAGACGAGACTGACAGAGAGAGGCAAACAAAGACCAGTTAGCTTTCTTGAGATTCCAGCGCCCCACCGGCGAATCCTCCTCACAGCTGACCGATGACAGGACTACTGGGAAGTGGTCACTACCACACAGGTCGTCGTGAACCTTCCAGTCAAAGTCCAGCATGAGAGAAGGATCACACACAGTGAGGTCTAGAACAGAACTATATCCGGAACCTGAGTTAGAGTATGTAGGTGAGCCATCGTTAAAGACACATAGGTTAAGTTGAGAAAAAACATCTTCTAACATCTGACCTCTGCCATCATAGTGGTCACTACCCCAAAGGTGAGCATGACCGTTAAAATCCCCCATGAGAATAAAGGGAGGGGGCAGTTGATCTACTAAGTGAAAAATATCATTGCTACAGACCCGCAGTGATGGTTTTGATTGATTGATTGTACATTGCTTAACGTCCCGACAGCAACAAGGCTTTCTCAGGACGTGCCTGCACTGCTTGTGAAAAAAAACTAAACAGAAAATTGAATGTATGTCGCCAGCCGGTCAAATACGTTAAATAAACCTACAACATGGGGCCTAAATAAAGCTAAGACCATTTAGCAACACACATCCAATATCAAGAGCTACAGGCAGTGCAGACAGTAGGGAGAGTTTTAAAAAGGCAAATACAGGTGAATGGACAAAGGGTAGACAGAAACACATGCCCCAGAATAGAGAGAAAAACCCACCCTGTGGGGCTGACCAGGGTGACCCTGGGAACTAAAAAATGCCTAACCCCACCCAAGTCCCCCAGGGCAGACCCGGGTGGGGTTGCAGTGATGGTGGCAGGTAAATACTGCATATGGTTATGGTCTTTTTTAAGGTAACCCGAGCAGCGACAGCCTGAAGACAGGTGTCGATGCTAACGGGGCTACATAAAATTTGGCTACTAATGAGAAGAGCCGCTCCACCCGAGCGCCTCTCCGAATCAGAGCCTTTATGTATAACATTAAAACCATTAAAAGACACAGGGTCAGAAGTCTTCAGGTAAGTCTCCTGAAGAGATATGACTGAGGGGTTATAGAACTTGACTAAAAGACGTAATTCCTCAAAGTTAGCTCGAAAACCACGACAATTCCACTGAAGCAAAGAGTCCATGATTAAGTCTGATCTGGGGGTAAGGAGTTTTTCCCCCCTTTTTCCTTTACCTTGGAAGGAGTTGAAGAAACAGAGGGGGGCCGGCTCCCGGGCCTCCTCTGGTTCTTCGGAGAGGAAGGGGGTGGAGCTGCCGCAGCATCAGCAACAACAACTTCCACTCCCTCCATCCGCTCCTCCAGTGCAGCATATTTGTTTTGAAGGGGCACATCTGTGTTCCCCTTCTGGGCCCGTGCGCACAGCGGTCCCATAGATTTCTTAGACTTCTGGTCCTGGGCAGCGTTCCTGCCGCTAGAGTTAGCGGCCTTAGAAGGCTGACCAGAGCCAGAAGCCTTTGGAGTTGACTGACTAACAGGTTTGGGTGGGGGCTGAGGCTTAGGGGCAACAGAAGGCGGCACAACCGGACCGGCAGTGTCCGCCTTCTGCGTTCCCTGGCTCCTTGTCACCACCGGAGGAGGGTTACTCTCCAGGGGCGAGATGAGCCGAGGCTCCGCCCCCAACCAAGAAGTTGGGGTCTGACATGAAAAGTCTTTAGTGGGGCGCTTGCCTGCCACCGCTGCACTAAAAGTATACACTGAGGTGTTAGAGGTTGGGGCAGCCGCAGCTGCACCAGGGCCTTCAACCAGTTTTTTGGCATCCAGAAAGGACAGCCCCTTCTCCACACGCACCTGCTGAATCTTGCACTCGGATATCCAACGAGGGCATTTCTTATCCGAAGCCATATGCGCCCCCTGGCAATTCACACACAGGGGGGTGGCTGTGCAGGACTCAGCAGAGTGTCCGGGCCTAGTGCAACGGGCGCATGAAGCCTCTGCCTGACGGCATGTCTTCTGCCCATGGCCATACTTTTGGCACTTAAAGCACCGGAGGGGAAGAGGGACGTACTTTTTCACTCTCAGGGAGTAGTAACCTCCCCAGATGGTAGTAGGAGGGGTGGGGGTGCCAAGCGTCAGGATGATGGTAGGGAGACGGATCTCCCCACCACCTCGCTTGGAAGCGAAGCGCCTGACGCAAGTCACCCCCTGAGACTTAAGGTTCCTTACAAGTTCATCTTCTGACAGTTCTGCCAAAGCTTGATCTTTGATTACGCCTCTTGACGAATTCATAGTTTTGTGGGGTGTGACTTCCACAGGAGTGTCTCCGATGGAAGAGAGCCCCAGTAGCCCGCTGGAGTGTGCCCGAGTACGGCACTCCACCAGCAAGTCACCAGACCTGAGGCGCTGGGCGTCAGGCCTGCCAACACGGCTCCTGAGGGTCTCCCCCACCAGAAAAGGATGCAGCTTGGTAACTGGTTTCTCCTTCACCTTGCTATGGACAATGAGGAAGCGAGGCCATACGGCCGACGCCTGAGGCGTCGCTTCCTCACAGTCTGAATCACTGTCATGTGCAATGTCGGTGTCTATGCGCCGTTTCTGTGCTAGTTTTGGTTTTTTGGTTTTATCCATATTATATTAGTAGAGATATTCATCCCCCGGGGGTCCCCGCCCGCCACCGAGCCCAACAAGGGAAAGTGCAACTGTCGGCGGGTCTCCAGCCGACGCACAATGGAGACTGCCCGAAAGATATACTCAAGGGGGTAAGCCCGATTGAACCGTTTGAGCCACCGCCTTCTATCACACCGTTGAATGCAGGGGAATACTGGTGTAAAGCACCTAATCAGCAGCAGAAGCTATAGCATGGTGCTCCGTATAGCAACCCGCATGTCAACAGTGGGATAGGGCTCAACGTGACAAGAGCCGATTGACTAGGCCGGTACGACTAGCCTCCCGTTTAGGTAGAAGTCAAGGCCGAAGTGGAGTGTTGGCACCAGTGAGCCGCAGCCCAAAGGGAACCTCAGCCACCAGGATCCTCTTCTCCCCCGACACGGGTCTCCAGGCACGGCAAACACTTGGGATCCAAAGGACCAAAAAGTCACGAGTATTTTTAAGGACCAATCCAACATGGTACGACCTAGGTTAGCACAGCTCCTTAAAAACCGGACCAGTGAAAAGGCTGAACAACATATCTGCTGACATCAAGTCCTAATCCTGGACAAAGATGGCACCCGTCCGCTAGCCCACTCAGTCAGGGACTGAGCGGACTACCCACCTACGCCACGTGGAGGCCGGTGCCGGGTAGGCTTTTAGCAAGAGGCACAGATCCTCATGAGCCCCTGCAATTGCGGGGACTCATGAGGATCTATGCCCTCTTGCAGCTGAGTTGTTTACTGTGCCCCGGCAGTGAATGAGGTTAACTAGCACTGAGGTACGGCAGTAGCTGATCGAGGGAGACAACCAGTACGACAATGTGGCTGATGGTAGACCTACAAGGCTGCGATCAACACGAAACAGCAGCAGGACAAAGATTAGTTACAAAATAGTTACTTACTGGATTAGTTGCCCCTAAAGCATTCTTCAGTGTTGCAATCGTGGGTTTCATGTTGACTCTGAAATGGCAACAGACGTTCAGACATCAGCAGCAAGTCAATACTGCATTTGCGTAAGTTTTGATGAACAGTGGATTAACCATATCATGCTGAGGCTAAAAGCTTCAAATTTGTACACTGCTATATGCAAGCTACATTATAGTACTTACAGATAAGGATATAGACCAATGGCTTAGGTTCAAGGGTGGTGCCAGAATAGCTTGGCGCCTAGAGGCGCCAAGCTATTCTGGCACTACCCTTGAACTATTTTAGTCAAACTTATTTCACACACTCGTGTACTCCGAATGATAAGGGCTAAAAGCCCAGAAAAGCACGCAATATCCATGTTCGTCTGGGTTCTTAATCCACTGCTGGTGTAAAAAAAATAATCACATTAATGTGTTAACTACTTTGTCGTTTTATCATCTATCAACACTCAATTATATGAAATAATTCTAAACATCAACTTCTAAATGCCATTCAGATATACTCCAATTACTACTGCATGTTTCTCTTTCAGGTGACTGATTAGCCGTCACCAAATTCTTTTTTCTTTCTTTCTTCACAAAATAATGAAAGATAAATCAAATACATGCAATAAATGGACTTTTTATAAAGTATTATTTACCGTGAATGCTCTAAATTTTTCAACCACTTTCTGAAGCAACATTTTTACATTCCACACACACACACTGTGACACAATCACTCTCTGACTTACTTCAGTCCAAACTCTTTGATGGCCTGAGAAAGCCAGTTGAGAGTCTCTGACTGGTTCTTGGGGTTCTTCTGCTCAAATGCTAGCGCCATGGCCTGAAATAATACAATAGGAAACACTTTCCATCTGTAGTATTTTCAAGCATTTTCAACACTTAACACCATGCAATTTAAATTTTACTTCATTATACAATTCCATCTTTTTATCAGCCAACTTTCAAGTTTTATTTAAAATACAAAATTAATTTTTCTTTAAAATGTATTTTTTCGAAAAATACTTACCGACGACATTACTAATTGGAACCTTTGCTTAACTCATAATTTTAGCCAAAAAACTTTGTGTCCCTCATACTAGGGGAGGTAACCACTGGGGAGCCATAGCCCGGAAACCCCGAGTGGTCTCCGATACTAACTGAGCTAGCGAAGTCACTGGAGGAAAAGGGTGAGTGCGCCACCGGATAAGGTAGTACTAGAGACCACTCGGGGTTTCCGGGCTATGGCTCCCCAGTGGTTACCTCCCCTAGTATGAGGAACACTGTAAGTGTTTTGGCTAAAATTATGAGTTAAGCGAAGGTTCCAATTAGTAATGTCATCAGTAATGATTTTGAGAAAATAAATGTTCCTTCTTCAGCTTCAGTGCTCCAGTTATTTGGGTTTAACGTCGAGATGGCAACTCTTCAGTGCTCCAATATCTTTGAGTCAAATGAGCATGGCAGTGTTTTCTTTACAATTTCATAAGTAAAAAGTTCACCTGCTCAGAAATGTATTCCAAAGTGCAAGCCTCGCTGATGCAGCTGAGTGTCTCCTGGGCCGACGCCCCTGACTTGACGTCTCCGACCTTGTCTATCACGTCTGCCAAGACAAACTCTGCTGAGTGCTTGGAGAACCTAGCATTCTGACCCAAGTAGGCCACCAGTTCCAACTTCAGCTTTAGTACCTGTTGGGTAAAACACAATTTAACAAAAATTTAGTTTTCAAACGCAAGTATCCCGCGAAGTTTAACCACAGCTTCAGTACCTGCTGAGAAGAAAAAATGGTTAATGTCCAGTTCTATTCATCAGCAATGCAGCAATGAAATCAATCTTGCCATCACTCTCACCAGCTGGAGGAAAACAATCTGTAGAATCACCGTCCGCTTCATCGCTCTCCTCCTCTACTTCTTCTTCACTACATGTATCTGCATCTATCATATTCTCACCAGCCACTTTTTTTGGGTCATGAAAAACTGCCAAATTTTTACTATCTTTACATACTCAAATGCACACTAAATGCAAAGGCAGGGTGACTAGAGTTGTCTCCCTCCTAAAACATTTGCTCATAAAGTAGTGAAAGCAAAAGTACATTTGACGAACGTAGTTTTCTCATTTGCGGGCAAGGGAAAGAAACTTGTGCGCACAAAAATTTCCTGTTTGCGGTCAGAAATGTGTTAAGGACTTGAAACATTTCATCCTCTTTTCAAAACCTGCTGACCATTCATGTCTGTGACCCTAGCATCGGGAAACCATCAATCTATAATAGAAGCAAGAACAGCAAAGTCTACCACAGACAATAAATCGACAAATGACAGATGACACACGTAGCATAAATGACAGATGGCTCAGCACAGACTGACTGACATCGTACGTCAACCATCAACCCTTCGGCCGTCGGTAGCGTTTTTTGTGGAGGCAACTCCTGAAGAAGAAATCACCTCAACAAAAAACACTACTGACATGGAATCCCCTTGACAAAAGCACTACCGACAGCCACAAGGTTTGCACCATTTCAAACTGACCTGGAAGTTGTTGTCTTTCAAGCCCGGCTTCTTTTTGAGGACTCGGATGAACACCTGGCATGGGATCTCTTCTTTGCCCATCCCTTTCACCACCTGTCAACATTGGCAGAGTTTGAGCTAGCCAATCAGTCCTGGTATTCTGCCCCCCCCCCCCCCCCCCTCCCCTCCCCCCCCCCCCCCCCCCCTCTGTATCACAGTATTCAAGGATAGTGGAGAGAAAAAAATATGGCTGCATTAGTTAACCCATTACATCCCTAGACTGATTTTGTCAACTTTGCTTATTGTCCTATGAAGGCTACATTACAAATTATGAGTTAGATCAACTGTTTTAGTTCAAGGGTGGTGCCATAAAAGCTTGGCGCCAGAGGCGCCAAGCTATTCTGGCAACACCCTTGGACTATCAGTCAAATTCGTTTCAAGCAACAGGTGTATCAGGATGAAATGAATTAAGGTAAGTACAGCAGATGTACACAATCATCACATACTTAATTTTTATCTCCTCAAACTTCACGCTTAGTGTGTTATGAAACATGTGTTGGGTATCTTTTGGGAGGCAAAAGATGAATAAGATGAATATTACTACAAGTTAATGTGTATTCTTCAAAATTGTGCTTTTTTGTTTGTGCTTTTATATGCACTGAACAAAACAACAGAGTATTCATCTCAACCTCTGTGAACTTTTCCATGGCAGCCAAACGATCCTTCCAGTTTGCACTGTCCAGGCCAGAGAGGACGTCCGCTGGTAACGCTGCTGCAGCTTTCTCCTCTACAGCTTCGTCCTGAGAAATAACAAAAAAGATTTTAAAAATAATAAAGGACGAATACATGAATTATAAAATCCAGACAGAAAAGGTGACTGCCAAAAACGTAAAATGCACAGAAATACCCAAGAAAAAAAAACACTCCTTGAAAGGACAAGTACCACAACGTTTATTACATTTTCAACCAAAACTTTAATAAACTGTGTTGTTCTTGTTCTTTCCAAACCTGTTTTCTCTGTTGGCTTTTCTCAGCAACACATTCTGCCCCAGGACAGAAATCCCCAAACTTTGAAGTTGCCCTCTGAAGTACTGTATCAAATTTCTGGAGACAGATCAAGCATGATAGTTCAAGGGTGGTGCCAGAATAGCTTGGCGCCTACGGGCGCCAAGCTATTCTGGCACCACCCTTGAACTATCATGCTCGATCCATGTCTTGTTGTGGTGCGTCAGGGTTGAACGAGTTAAGAGCTATAGGAAAATAATCAATCGTGGGATACAGGCTACTCGAAGGGCTTTCTCGTTGGTATTATTCACCACCACAGCCTCCCCCCCCCCACCCCCCCCCCAAAAAAAAAAACAAAAAAAACAAAACAAAAACAACAAAAAGAAACAAACAATGATTGTACATTGCTTAACAGCAACAAGGCTTTCTCAGGACGTGCCTGCACTGCTTGTGAAAAAAAAAAAAAAAAAAAAAAAAAAAAAAAACAGAACATTGAATGTATGTCGCCAGCCGGTCAAATACATTAAATAAACCGAACACATGGGGCCTAAATAAAGCTAAGACCATTTAGCAACACACATCCAATATCAAGAGCTACAGGCAGTGCAGACAGTAGGGAGAGTTTGAAAAAGGCAAATACAGGTGAATGGACAAAGGGTAGACAGAAACACATGCCCCAGAATAGAGAGAAAAACCCACCCTGTGGGGCTGACCAGGGTGACCCTGGGAACTAAAAAATACCTAACCCCACCCAAGTCCCCCAGGGCAGACCCGGGTGGGGTAGAAACAAACAAGCCCAGCTTAACCCATATTATATACTGAGGCTAAAAGCTTCAAATTCGTACACTGCCACATGCACGCTACATTATAGTACTTACAGATAAGGATATAGACCAGTGGCTTTAGTTCAAGGGTGGTGCCAGAATAGCTTGGCGCTTAGAGGCGCCAAGCTATTCTGGCACTACCCTTGAACTATTTTAGTCAAACTTATTTCACACACTGGTGTGTTCTGAATGATAAGGGTTAAAACATGAAGAAAACAAGAATGGCAAAGCCCTTAACTTAAGGCTCACGTGCATGAACAATCCAGTTCAAAAGTAAGCGAAGGGTTGGCTTTTGTATCTGCAATGTTTTATACATTTTCCACACTTTTGTCAATCTTTCATGACCTCTGCAAGAAGTGAACCCAAATAGTATGCATAGAAAGGTCTTATCAGCTACCTTTTTGCCAAATTTTTTTGAAAAGTTTCCAATAGTGCTGATAAAAGCCTCCTGTGACCCTTGACCTTTCTGATGGGTCATCCAAATTGGCATGCATATGAAGGTCTTACCACACAAGGTAAGTGGACCAAGTTTGGGTTTAAAGCTGTAAATAGTATTGGGAGAAAAAAAAATTTTTTTGGTCAAGATATAGCTATTTGGGACCTATTTCCTGATCTCTTGTGACCCTTGATGTTTCTGAAGAGTCAATGAAATTGACATGCTTAGAAAGGTCTTGCCCAAAAGTATCCTTGAGGGAGGTTTGAAGACTGTGGCTTGAATAGTCTATGAGAAAATGTCAACCTTAAAGTTAACCACGGCCCACTTGCGGAAACCCAGACAGCCAACAGACGGACAACCACTGGCCCAGAACATTCTCACTTTTGCTTCGCACGTGAGCCCAAAAAAAGAAAACTGTTTGGACTTTACTACAAAAATCAAGGACAACATCACGATTCTCTCATGCTTTCACGCTGCCCGTTTCTTTCTTCACCGGGCTTTCTCTGCACATTTGACACTCACAGACAGCAAAGGTTCAGACGCTGGCTCTGCTTTGTTTCCCTGTGCACCTTTCCCCTTGGGTTTGACCGCCTTTTTCCCTCCGGCACCACCACTCGCCGCCGCTTTCTTTGCTGCCGGCTGAAAACCATCAACAGATGCAACTTGCAAAAGGAAGTGTTACTTAACCACTATGTACCAGTTGCATGAGGTGGATTGACCATGATAATGCAAAGGTAGTGCCAGATTAGCTTGGCGCCTAAAGGCGCCAAGTTAATCTGGCACTACCCTTGAATTATCATGGTCAATCAATCTCCTCCTGTAGGGTGTTGGGGCTAAAGGGGTTAACCTATCCCAACTGCTAACCCTCTTGTACACGCAGCCACGGTACTTAAGGCTGCACACAACAGCATGGGTGGGACCGAAAAAAATGTTGAATCCTGAAGCGAGGGTCTTGGGGCTCTTGGGGCACTTTTTAAGTGAATTTTTTTTTTTCTTTTAATAATCCAGAAATCCGGCTGTAGCCGGAAAAGTCCCACCATGCAACAGTTAGCCTCTTCATTTGCAAGCGACACAAAACATTTCTTTGAAACCATGGCGACTGCAATGCTAAATTATCCAAATCATTCTATGGACCCGACAGTAGATGGTTAGTTAGTTAATTATTTGGGGTTAAACACTGAGCAGGTGACTAAACTCAGATGACAGTGGGTGGCTACAAATGGGGACAGCAAAAGACAAAGAACCTCATGAGCCCCAACAGTTGCGGGGGCTCATGAGAATCTGGCCTTTAGCGGCTGGGCAGCACTTTTTAAACTAAGGTGACATGGTTAAAACTTGTTCATCTAAAATACACCAAAACGACATTCAAAATGCCCTATGATGAATCTATGAGTCTGTTTAACCTACCCCGGTACTTTTACAACTGTAAACATCTCTCCCATCCATCTGCCAGTAAATGAATTCCCTTCACCCCCCCCCCCTCTCAAATCCTATTTTTCTGTTAATTAAATGACCCTATAACATACCTTTTTGGTTGCTTTAGCCTGAAACAGAAAAGAACAAGTGATAATTGAGTTCAGAGAGAGAGAGAGAGAGAGAGAGCGAGAGAGAGAGAGAGAGAGAGAGCGAGAGAGAGAGAGAGCGAGAGCGAGAGAGAGAGAGAGAGAGAGTTGCTTACAGAAAATGTTATTTCATTATTGCATTCTACACCATGACTGAACCCTAAGAATTATTCCACTGCACTATGGTTCCTTTTCTCGTGTGCTGAACTTGATTTTGGATCTTATTGCTCAGTCATAAGGTTCAAAATTGCAGATGAGCACATGAATAGGGAACCCGATTACAGCATTAACTTTTGTAAGACCAAAGCACCCATTGATAATGACACAAAAGATATTTCTCTGAAAGGCAAAATTGAAAAAAGTTAGCAATCTATCACTTTATCACCGAATAAATTTTCTCTGCAAAAGACTGTAATCATTATTCAAACAATATAAACAGTTACTGGTACATCTATACTCTGAAAAAAAGAGGACTGAATTAATCTGAAAAGATAAAAAAGTGATATACACAGTGACTAAATAAATAAAAAGTGCTTCAATAAAGCCATTGTACAAGTACAAAGCCATACAGTCAAGAGTACATGACTTAGAGTTAGTAACCTCCTAGTCCTACCGTAGATTTCTAACAGAGTTGTTTAAAAAATCAGATCCCTGCTATGGGAATATGAGGGGTCTTTATATTGTTCCAAAACCCTGAATAGATATATTTAAATCTACTTTGTCATTTGCGGGTTCCACACTGTGGAACTCACTCCCACATCACGTTAAAGCCACTCCGACATTATCTCATTTCAAAGCAAGTCTTTATAGATATCTGACATCACTCAAATAATAATATCTAGTTATTCGTAGACACACGACTGTACGTGTATATTCTAACAATCGTGTGTGTGTGTGTGTGTGGACGCGTGAGTGCGTTTGTGCGCGTATGCTTAGTGGACTATATTTTGTATCACTGTGCTTTGATGTCCCTGTTTTATGTATATTTTGTATTTAGTTAGTCATAGTTTTAGCAACGGCAGGTACGAAAAATGACATAGTCACTGACTGTGTTAATATCTTCACCGTTGTAAAATAAAGATTCATTGATTTTTGTTGACTTCAATACTCTGCTTGACTGGTATACTCCTTCACTGAAACTCCCAGCAGCTAACATATTTTGTTCTGAAGCCATCCCTAATTCTGCATGAGATATGCTCATCTGGCTGAGACACATGCATCATGAACGATGCCAGCATGTTGCAGAGATCCTCATGAGCCCCCACATTTGCGGAGGCTCATGAGGATCTGTCACTTGTAGTTGGATGTTGTTCACAGTGTTTTAGTGACGGGGTTAATCAAACAGTAACATGAGCTGTATCACACTTAATGTGAGTGCAATACTGTTTCCCGACTTGTTTAGGTGAACACCACGCAGTTTATTGCGTTAAATAAACTGTGTTGTAACTGTTGTTTCACAGTATATTTCCTCCTTTTAGGGGGGAATTTCTTTACATATATTATACACTCGACAGTCTTACTTTTTGGACCAAGCGCCCGTGACAGTTGAAAGGTGTTGCCAAAATAGCTGACCAATCTCCTTTGCCAACACCTGTCAACTTATTATCGCTGACATAACAGAAAGCTACTATGACACCGCTTTTCAAGATCAACTATTACAAGCATTGTCAGCACACCCTCTTGCAGTGTCACGGTCGAATGGTTTTTAACTTAACACTTTTATCCTGATACACTATTGCTTGAAATAAATTTGATCGTGATAGTTCAAGGGTGAAGCCAGAACAGCTTGGCGCCTGAGGCGCCAAGCTCTTCTGGCACCACCCTTGAACAAAAACAGTTGATCTCTCTCCTAATCGGTAATGCGGCCTTCATAAAACAAAAAGCAAAGTTTTAAAAATTCAGCCTCAGATGTAATGGGTGAAAGGCATGAGCACTACTACTGAGCTTACTAACTCTGTAACCATGTACTCCTGCAATGGTACATACCGCTCCTGATGGGGCGTCTGACTCTGAAGGTGGCTGAACAACATAAGACCAACCAAACAACATTAACAGCGTGTGCAGTTGCTGGCAGAAAACAACACAAATACCGACAAGCAAGCACAAAATAAAAACAATACAAAAATGGACAATAAACATGAAAGGCAAAGTCATTATGGCTCATGTGTATGACCAATTTACATATGTGTGACCTTTGTGACAAGGGCTGGCTTCTGAAAATGTAAGCATTTTTCACACTTATGTCAACCCCCCCCCCTCCTCCCTCCCTCCCCCCCCCCCTCCCGTGGCTCTTGACCTTTGTGATGAGTCGACTAAATTATAAATTGGTATGCATAGGAAGGTCTTATCATCAGCTATCTTTGTAGCAAATTTGGCTCAAAATAAAATTGCAAAAATTTGGGAATACCAACAATTTTATCAAAAATCAGCATTTTACATACATTTGCCAGCCTTTTGTGACCCTTGACCTTTCCAAGGGGTCATCCAAATTAGTATGCATAGATAGGTCTTACCATCAGGTATCTCTGTATAAAGTTTGGGTTTGAAGTTGGGAATAGTATTTGAGAAAAAACATCTTTTGTCAAAATACAGTTATTTTTCACCCATTTCCTGAGCTCTTGTGACCCTTGACCTTTCCGAGGGATCAACCAAATTAGTACATATAAAAAGGTCTTACCATCAGGTCTCTTTGTACCAAAGTTTGGGTTTGAAGTTGTGATAGTATTTGAGAAACAATAAATTGTCAAAATATAGCTATTTTTTACCTATTTCCGGATCCCGTGACCTTTACCTTTGTGAGAGGTCACTCAAATTGGTATGTTTAGAAAGGTCTTACCACAAAGTATCCTTGGGCCAAGTTTGAAGAATGTGCCCTGAATAGTCTCCGAGAAACTGCCAACATTAAAGTGTACCACGGACAACGGCGGACGGACGACAGACGACCACTGGCCCAAAACATAGACTCACTGTTGCTTTGCACGTAAGCCAAAAAGTGCAAAAGGAAACAAGAAAGGATTGCACCACAATCATCTTGGAAATGTCAAGTAAGGACAGACCTTCTGACAGGAATTTAACCCTTTTAGCCCCAAGGTCCCATTTCTCAAATGGTGGAGGTGTTGCCTAATGACTATGTACCAATTGCAGGGGATGGATTGACCATGATATTCAAGGGTAGTGCCAGATTAGCTTGGAGCCTTCAGGTGCCAAGCTATTCTGGCACTACCTTTGAATTATCATGGTTAATCAATCTCCTGCTGTAGGGACTCGGGGCTAAATGGGTTAATGGATAGATTCAAATGTTTTCAACTTTGCCAACAATTTTCTTTTTTTTTTTACATGGCCATTATCTGAAACCTGGCACTTGTGAAAATACGGGAAGGCTGGCCAAGGTCCTGAACCCACCCAGGCAATGGTGGGATACCAAGAACATTTTCTGCATTTTCAAAATGGGTGTCGTTTATCCCATTTAACCCCAAGTCCCTACAGCAAGAGATTGATGGGACCATGATAATCCTGGGTCAATCCATCCCCTGCAACTGGTACATAGTCATTAGGCAACACCTCCAAAAGTTGAGAAATGGGACCTTGGTGCTAAAGGGTTTATCCTGAAATCTATACATGAATTTTCCATTTTGAACTATTAATGCTAAAAAGCATTTGATTTTGAAAATACAGCAATTATGCACACACATGATTGTTTCTTCAAAAAACATTACCGATGGCATTACTGTATGGAAGTAGCACCTAGCCTCACAATTTCAGCCCGGGATCGTTGTGTACAGCAACGCCACCGGGGAACCCTCAAGTGAGCTGTACCAACGTCCCTGAATAGCTTCCCTCCACTGAGTAGTCTCCCTTACCTTATACGGCACATGCGCAGCCGTTACCAGTTTCTCGCGCTTAGCTTCCGGTTATCGGTTGTCAGCCCAAACGGCTCCCTTCTTTAGCTTTCTTTTTCGGCCTTTTCTTAGTGTATAGTAGTTCGATCTTGGATGCTCTTATCATCCGGAGTCCCCGCGTTCCGGCCAGGCTACGGCATTGATCTGTGGATCTTTCTTTCCTTCGTATCGAATGAAAATTCTCGGCACGTTTCGTGTTCCGACATCGTGACCGTTGCCGGTGTTCCTTTTACGCCGTACTTTTCTTCTGTTCCAGGATGCAAGTTCAGACGTGTCGGCGTTGCAAGGATTTTCAGTGGCCCACTGATAATCATTCCATCTGCCTTCCATGTTCTGGATGCTCCTCTTCTCATACGTGCAACGTGTGTGCCTCATGGAGGGAACTTCAATGGTCGCAGTTGTGGGGATTTTACCGCAGGGAACGACCCGCTAACCCCCAGGACCCACGCTTGCAGCCAGGTAGTCTGTCCGTCAGGAACACCGTTACTGCTGCTACGCCTTCTGCCATCACCGGCCCACGGCGTGCGTTGTCGGATGTTGTGGTGTCCTTGAGCCGCTCGGAACAGCCGATTGCTCTGCGCCCGATCTTATCGCCGTTGCCGAGACATCTTGACCGCGGTGAGAGGCGCCCTTATGCTCCGCGGCCACGCGACCCCTTACCCTTAGCGGGCACACACGTGAGTACAAAACCTTTCTTGTCTATTATTCGACCTTCCACAACGGTTACGCGTTCCGCGCCTCAGCGTCTTCGGTCGCCATCTCCCCCAGACAATCGCCATTTTCGTTCTTCCGCCTTGGCCCGTGGGGACGCAATAGCTTTACGGTCTCCTTCCTTGGACCGTCCTGTGGCTTCTTCAGTTCAGCGCTCTTCCTCTCGGGACCGTTTCTCCCGCCCGCGCCACCATCTTTCCACGTCTCATCGTTCTGGAAGACTTCTTCTCCCCGCTTTGTCCCGTCTTCCCGTATATCTTCGGGGGCCCCTCGTCGTTCTCGCTCGCGTCTTGCGCGTTCTGCGGGGGACTCTTCTTCCCCTCCTATTGTTCATTTGCCTAGAGGGGGCTCGCGTCCTTCCGGACCCGATTCCTCTCTCCGTCGCCGACCTCCGTCGGTTTTCTCTCCTTCCCGAGCCTCCTCTTTGCTTCCCTACCGCTCTCCTTCCCCGCGCTCGAGCGTTCATCCGAATGTGCCCTCCCCTGAGGACGTTCTTAGCTTGCACCCGGAAGACTCCGCTTCGGCCGTGTGGTCTCTTGACGATCACTCTTCCGCTTCTGACCATGACCTAGCGGCCCTTTCACCTTCCGCCCGTGGCGCTTTGGGGTCCGATGTGTGTGCAGCCTTAGACTCGGCTTCTAGACTGATTTCCGGATTCCTTCCTCGGGACATATGCCCTTCGTCCCCTCCCATTAAGCGGAAGTCTTCGGCTCTTGTGGATGCCCACCTTCAGCCCAAACGTTTTAAGTCGCTGCCTCAGCCACCCGGTTTTCGCGACCTTACGGAGGCCTTTAATACGCATCTCGGACAGGGACGTCTTGGTGACAAGCATTTTTTCTCGGATTTTCGCTGGTTGGAAAACTTTGATCTTACATTTCGGCAGCGCTGGTATAATGGACACTCGCCCTACTTCCTCTGTCCCCTTCCGTCCGTGGATTCAGATGCGGAAGCCTTTGTGGGTGGCAGGGCAGCGGTTCGGCGTATTTTGCCTCCCGGCCTGGATACTACGGCGGTTCGTATTCGAAATACGCTTGCCTGTACCAGTTTTCTGGAACTTGCTACACAGGCTATTGTTTCTTGCGCTGCGGCATCTGGGCGCTCCAGCGTTTCCCAATTGGAGGATATTCGCACCATTGCTACAGTAGCGAACCGGGCAGCTTACCACGCCTCTTCCAACGCGTTAACGGGCGCAGTTAATTGCGATTTAATGCGTCGCGACAGCCTCCTTCGTTCTTGCCCTGGCTTGCCCCCATCTATTAAAACGCAGCTCCGCCAGGCCCCCATTGGTGGATCGACCCTCTTCGGCCCGACTTGGCA
The DNA here is from genome assembly GCA_036245525.1 of Semisulcospira habei. Taxonomy (NCBI): domain Eukaryota; kingdom Metazoa; phylum Mollusca; class Gastropoda; family Semisulcospiridae; genus Semisulcospira; species Semisulcospira habei. The sequence continues at coordinate 43,955,690 of BTPG01000006.1, forward strand.
GAGGGTGCGAGAATCCTCCAAGGACCTGTGGCCCAGAGCTCCTAGAAGTGACCGCCGTCGCTTTCCTCCAACCCGCAGGTCAGGGGGTCACGCCCTGCGGTTTCCCAGACCCACCTTCCGTCCACCCTCAGGATCCTCGACTCGTTTTAGTCGACAGCCACAGTTTGGTCGACCCCTTGCGGCCCCGTCCTCTTCTGCCTCCACCTGGCCCCAACGTTCTCGACGGCCCGGGCGTGGTCGGATCCAATGACGCTCCCCCGTCTCCACCCCCGCTGACACCTTTTGGGTCGCCAGTCGGCGGGAGGTTAGCTCTGCACAGCCCCGAGTGGCGGTCGCTGCTGCCCGACGACCCTTGGATACAGCCTGTCGTTTCAGACGGTCTGCGCCTGACCTTTCAACACCCTCCCCCGCTCCGACGCTCGCCCGTGTGGACTCAGTCACCGGCAGACCCGCTCAAGGCGGCCGCTCTTCGGCTGGAGATTGCAGAACTCCTCCGGAAAGCTGCGACGGAACTGGTGACGCGTCACGACTCACCTGCTTTCTACAGTCGCCTCTTCGTCGTGCCCAAACCAGGCGGCCGTTGGCGTCCAATCATCGACTTGTCGGCGCTCAACAAGTTTATTTCGGCTCCCCCCTTTCACATGGAGACAGCACGGGCGCTTCGGGCCGCCGTCCAACCTCTCGACTTTGCGATCAGTCTCGATCTCACGGACACTTACTTCCATGTCCCGATCCACTCGTCGTCTCGGCGCTTTCTCCGCTTCACCTTCGACGGACAGATTTTTCAGTTCCGCGCACTACCCTTCGGACTCAACCTCAGCCCATGGGTGTTCACGAGGATTATGGATGCCATATTAGCCAAGGCCCGTCGATCGGCCTCCAGCTCCTCGTCCAACTACCTGGACGATCTCCTGCTTCGGAATCAGGACTCCATCGCCCTTGCGACGGACAGAGACTCGCTGCGGGATCTACTTCGCCGCCTAGGCTTCCAGGTCAACGAGGGAAAGTCGGACCTCTTGCCGTCTCGTCGGTTTATACACCTGGGCATGGAATTTCTGACCGACCTCAACACCGTGTGTTTGCCCGAACCTCGTGTCCAGAGGTTGATCGATCTTTCTCGGACAGTGTACAGTGCCGACGCAGTGTCAGCCCGGACCTGGCTCCAGCTGCTCGGTCTCCTAAGTGCGGCGGCGGATCTCTTGCCCCTCGGCAGACTGTTTACACGTCCTCTCCAGCTTCATCTGCTTTTACACTGGCGCCTCTCCTCGGGCGACCTCAACGCCTTGGTGCCCGTCCCCCCCTTGATCAGGTCCCACCTCCTCCGTTGGATGGATCCAGTGTGGCTTCGGACGGGTGTTCCTCTGTCCTCCCCCCTTCCTCGGCTTTCCCTTTGCACTGACGCCAGCCGATCGGGTTGGGGCGCGCACCTCCTGCCGAGCTTTGCTTCGATTTCGGGACAGTGGCCGCCGAGCCTTTCAGACAAAAACATCAATTGGCTGGAACTACAGGCTGTCTGGTTGGCACTCCGTCATTGGGAACTTCGTCTCCAGGGCCAGGATGTGTTCGTGCTGTCCGACAACTCGACAGTAGTCTCTTACATCCAGAAGTTGGGAGGGACACGATCTCCTCCTCTCTGCATGCTCCTGTACCAGATGATGCTTTGGTGTCGGGATCGCGGGATTTCTATCCGGGCTCGCCACATTCCTGGACATCTAAATGTGTTAGCGGACTCCTTGTCCCATCGGGGCCAACCTCTCCACACCGAATGGTCCCTCAGTCCGGAGATTTTCAAGATGATATGTGACCACTGGGAGACTCCCTCCATCGATCTCTTCGCGACGAGGTGGAACAGACAACTGCCAGTCTTTGTGTCTCCAATTCCGAATCCCCTAGCATGGGGAGTGGATGCCCCGTCTCTTCCTTGGGACGGCCTCGTGGCCTACAAGCCCTTTTCCACCCGTTTGGCGGTTGTGCGGGCGGCCCTCGCAGCACGAGGTTACTCGCATGCAGCGGTGGAAGCTATCGCTGCAGCCCGCCGACCATCTACCCGCAGGGTGTATGAAGGGAAGTGGCATGTCTACCAATCCTGGTGCGCGGCTCGATGCCTTTCCCCCACGTCACTGACTATGCCCCTCCTCGCCGATTTTTTCTTATGGCTTTTTGACGACCAACACTTGGCGCCCATTACCATACGGGGTTACTTGGCTATGATTGCCGACACTTATAGACATTTGGGGCGTGAGGACCCAGGCGCGTGTAAAGATATTTCGGACCTGATGGCTAATTTTGACCTCCGTCGTCCGGTTCCGCGCTCACTGGTACCCCGCTGGGACCTTCCCTGGGTACTTATGTGGCTCAATTCTGCACGCTTTGAGCCCCTACATCTGGCCTCTTTGGCCAACCTTACGAGAAAAACTTGTTTTCTCCTTGCTCTCGCCACTGCTGCGCGGGTTAGCGAGCTCCATGCCCTTTCCACAGAGCCCGCTTGCCTTCAGTTCCAAGCGGATGGCACAGTGCAGCTCCTCACTAATCCGGCCTTTATCGCCAAAAACAGGCTCCCCTCTGCCCGGCCACAAATAATCACCATCCGGCCGCTGCAGGTTGCTTCCCAGTCCCTGGACTCCTGCCAACAGGACCCTGTTCGGGCCTTGAAGATATACCTCCGACGAACAAAACCTTTCCGAAAAAAAATCGCTCCCGCCTTTTTCTGCCCTTATATCGTGGCAAGTCGGACATTACTGCTCAGACTATCTCTTCATGGTTGCGGTGGATTATACGCTCCGCTTACGAGGACCTCTCCCCCTCAGGGGCCAAGCAGATGCGAATTCGGGCGCACGAAATCAGAGCTGTATCGACCAGCCTCGCCTTTGACCGCAACTGCGCAGTCTGGGACATTGTTGCCGCAGTCGGCTGGAGAGCTGAATCAACCTTTGCACGTTTCTATCTATGCGACCTCTCTGGCCAGCGGAATAACCTGGCCCTGGTGGGTGACGTCTCCGCGGCTCAACACTCCCTGCCGGCACCATGCGCATTAGGTACGCTTAGCTGAAATTGTGAGGTGTTGATCCCAGTCTTTTTCACTAATGCGTACGCAATCACGGGGTAGTTGGCGGCGCCCTCCTCCTATTCGCCATTCTTCCATACAGTAATGCCATCGGTAATGTTTTTTGAAGAAACAAATTTATTTTTCTCTAAAATATATTTTTTCGAGCAAATACTTACCGATGGCATTACTCGGAGGGCCCTCCCACCTGCCCCGCTCGCCGCCAGTAAGCTAAGTGCGGAAACTGGTAACGGCTGCGCATGTGCCGTATAAGGTAAGGGAGACTACTCAGTGGAGGGAAGCTATTCAGGGACGTTGGTACAGCTCACTTGAGGGTTCCCCGGTGGCGTTGCTGTACACAACGATCCCGGGCTGAAATTGTGAGGCTAGGTGCTACTTCCATACAGTAATGCCATCGGTAAGTATTTTCTCTAAAAAATATATTTTAGAGAAAAATAAATATTTACGGATTTCTGTCTTAAAGACAGGAATCCACACATTTATGTGAATGTAAATGTGCATGTCTGCCAACTATTACTGATGTTTTTATGTTCTGATCACTGCAATAACAAAATACGTGCATTTTTATATGCATTTTTAAAACAACAAACTCACACACTACAACATGCAAGACTAAGCAGCATGATAGATTTGGAATCTAACTTGTGTAACAAGGTTATCATGCTACTTATCAACCTCAACGTTTATATTCAGATCACTCACTGGTGCAACCTTGGCTGATGGAGGTCTGGTGACTGGTTTAGGTTCATTCTTCTTTGGGGCGGGGGCAGAACCCCCTTCACCTCCTCCCACTCCCTGACGTGGCTCCCCCTTAGCGTTGAGGAGAACTGCACTCTGGCATCGCTCTTGAATCTGTACACACAAACAACAACAGCAAACAAAACAACTCACTCAATCTTGTTGCCCTAAGCCATGAGGAAAACTGAGCGAGTTGCTTTGCTTTGACACTCAGAGCACAACCTGACTGAGCGAGTGATCGAATGATGCTTCTTTTGTAATGTTCACATTACACGATGCTGTATGTGGTCCATTTGTAAAAATCTGCCATGAGATGGCCTTAGTCGCCTGCTTGGCATTAAACCCAAATAACTAACCAACCATTTGTAGAAATAACATAATTGTTGATGATCCATAAATAAATTGATAAATAAATAACAAAATAAATCTTTTGAATAGTATCTTCAGACACTATCTTGAAGATTTTTGAGTTCACGGATCACACACACTCACACACACACACTCACTCACACACACACACACACACACACTCACACACACACTCACACACACTCACTCACTCACACACACTCACTCACTCACACACTCACTTACACTCACTCACTCACACTCACTCACACACACTCACTCACTCACTCACTCACACACACTCACTCACACACACTCACTCACACACACTCACTCACACACACTCACTCACACACACTCACTCACACACACTCACTCACACACACTCACACACACTCACACTCACTCACACACACTCACTCACACACACTCACTCACACACACACTCACACACACACTCACACACACTCTCACACACACACTCACTCACACACCCTCACACACACACTCACACACACTCTCACACTCACTCTCACACACTCACTCACACACACACTCACTCACACACACACACACACTCACACACACTCTCACACACACACTCACACACACACTCACACACTCACTCACACATACTCTCACACACACACTCACACACACTCTCACACACTCACTCACACACACTCTCACACACACACTCACACTCACTCACACACACTCTCACACTCTCACACACTCACTCACACACACACTCACACACACTCACTCACACACACTCTCACACACACACTCACACACACTCTCACACACTCACTCACACACTCTCACACACACACTCACTCTCACACACTCACTCACACACACTCACACACACACTCACACAAGTGTGAAAGGGTTAATACCTTCTGCATTTTGATGCTGTCCACATCCGCTAGAAAAGGCATGATGTGTTTGTCCGTCACCACTTTCATGGCCACTCCCAGAGCCTCGAATGATGCTTCTCGCACACCTGGGTCTGTATCATTCACCGTCTGTAAACAAACAACCATGATACATTATGACCGTAATTTGTAATTTTCTATATAATTATTTTAAGTCGTCTACTCCAGGGTGGGCTCCGACTGCTAAAATTTGCGAAGAAAACGGGTTCTCATTGTCGTCTTGCCTCAACTAAGAATTTCCTTGTACAACCATGTGTGTACGCACACATACAGTGTACAAAGACAGCAATAGCAGAAACGTCTTTAGCAGGAATGCAACTCGGCATCGGCACTCACACATAGTCTGATTGTCAGGCTAAAATGTCCGACAGGAACAGCAGACAGATGGTAAAATGTCCTGTTGATGTTTTTACACCATTTAGCCCCAACGCCCGACAGCAGGAGATGGATGGACCATGGTAATTCAAGGGGAGCGCCAGATTAGCCAAACTAATCTGGCGCTACCCTTAAATTATCGTGGTCCATCCATCACCTACAACTGGAACACAATCATTAAGTGACATCGCCAAAACTTATGAAATGTGCCTTGGTGCTAAATGGGTTAAACAGGCCGTCAACATCGAATATTTTTTTCATTACTGCAGAGATCATGATCCACATCTACCTCTGTATCAGACAGGGTCCACTCATTGCCACTATTAACCCTTCTAGCCCCGGGACCCTGCAGCAGGCGATGGATTGATCATGATAATTCAAGGGCAGTGCCAGATGAGCTTGGTTTGGCGCCTGAAGGTGCCAAGCTCATCTGGCACTACCCTTCAATTATCATGATCATCATTATCATCTCCTACAACTGGTACATAGTCATTAGACAACACTTCCAAAATTTGAGAAATGGGACCTTGAGGCTAAAAGGGTTAACTACACAACACATACCGGTACATTCACAGCATGTGGCTCCAGCCAACCTCGGCTTGAATACGACATTGTCTGCTTTCAGAATGTTCAATACGTCGTTCTAAACAAAATGTTGTCATAGCCTACAATGTTATCACGAGCAACTTACTGATGGGAGGAGTTAGCAGAATAATACTAAAATCACTGGGCATGAAGCTACACGACTGTACTTACTTACGCCTGTCACCCCTACCCGGGTATAGGTCATCGACGAGAGACCTCCAGCGACTCCTGTCCTGTGCTTCTCCTTCGATTTTACTCCAGGTGGTTCCCATTCTCTTGATGTCTGCTTGGAGGTCTCGACGCCAGGAGTTTCTCAGCCTACCTCTTTTCCTCTTTCCCTGGGGATTCCATGACAATGCCTGCCTAGTGATACTGGAAGCTGGCTTTCTCAGACTGTGACCAATCCATCCCCATCTTCTTCGCCCAATTTCATTCTCTGCTGTTATCTGCTCTGTTCTCTCCCAGAGTCTGATGTTGCTAATCTTCTCTGGCCAGTGGATTTTCAAAATTCTTCTAAGGCAACTGTTTATGAAGATCTGTACTCTGTTGACAGTGGTTTTTGTCAATCTCCAAGTCTCTGCTCCATATAGGAGAACTGCTTTTACGTTGGAGTTGAAAATCCGGACTTTGGTGTTTTGTGACAGCCCTCTGGAACTCCACACTTTTTTCAACTGGAAAAAGGCTGCTCTGGCTTTAACGATTCGTGCTCTGACATCTGCATCAGTGCCGCCTTTTTTGTCTATGATGCTCCCGAGATAGGTGAAGGACTCCACCTCCTCCAACAAGCCAGCAAGCAAGACTGGTTCTTCCCTGGTTGCGTTCAGCCTCATTGTCTTTGTTTTCTGTTTGTGGATGGTGAGGCCCACTTGGGACGAGATGTCAGCAAGCCTCGTGGTCTTGTCCTGCATTTGTTGATGCGTGTGGGACAGTAATGCCAAGTCATCTGCAAAATCGAGGTCGTCAAGCTGTGTTCACAGTGTCCACTGTATTCCGCTTCTTCTCTGCTCTGTGGTCCTCTTCATGACCCATTCTATGGCCAGTAGGAAGAGGAACGGAGACAGCAGACACCCCTGCCTGACACCGGTTCTAACCTGGAGCTCCCTGGTGAACTGCCCTTCGTGGATCACGCGACATGTCATGCCATCGTAGCTGCTCTTGATCAGGCCGACGAGCTTTGTGGGTACACCGTAGTGTCATAGGAGTTTCCACAGAGTCTCTCGGTCCACGCTGTCAAATGCTTTCTCGTAATCCACAAAGTTGACGTACAGCGGGGAGCTCCACTCCAGAGACTGTTCCACGATGATGCGGAGAGTGGCGATCTGGTCTGTACATGATCGTTTTTTCCTGAATCCTGCTTGCTGGTCTCTCAGCTGGGGTTCAACGGAGCTCTTCATTCTCTCCAGGATGATCCTGTTGAGGACCTTTCCTGGTACTGACGGCAAGGTGATTCCTCTGTTGTTGGAACACTTGCTGAGGTCGCCTTTCTTGGAAAGCTTGATTAGGTACCCCTCCTTCCAGTCAGCCGGCATCACCTCCTCTTCCCAGATCTTTCCAAACAGTGGGTACAGCATCTCTACTGTTGTCTCTAGGTCTGCTTTCAGAGACTCCGCTGGGATGCCATCTGGCCCTGCTGCTTTGCCGTTCTTCAAAAATGCCACTGCTCTTCTGATCTCTTCCCGGCTGGGTCTGTCACAGCTGATGGGTAGGTCGGTCTCTGCTGGCTGGATGTCTGGGGGGGTCGGGTGGGCTGGGTCTGTTCAGTAACTCTTCAAAATACTCGGCGCATCTGTCAAGTTGGTCTGCTCTGTCTGCAATAGGCTTGCCTTCTTTGTCTTTTACTGGTCTTTCTGTATGGCCATACTTGCCCGACAATCTTCTGGTAATGTCGTAGAGCAGTTTCATGTTGCCGCTGCCTGCTGCCTTTTCTGCCTCTGCTGCCAGGCTGTCTGTGTAGGCCCTCTTGTCTGCCCTAATACTCCTCTTCACCTCGCGGTTGGCTTCAGAGTATTCCTCCTGTGCCCTTGCTTTGGCAGCTCTCATGCGACTGTTGTTGACAACTGCTTTCTTCTGCTTCCTCACTTCTATCTTCTTCAAGGTCTGTGCCGACAGCCAGTCCTTGTGATGGTGTTTCCTGAACCCTACAGTGTCTTTGCAGGTTGAGTTCAGCGCCTCTCTAACTGCCTTCCACTGCTGCTCTGTGGCGACCGCCTCCTCTTCATTTACTAGCTCCTGTAGCGCTTGAAACCGGTTGGAAGTACCAGTTTGAACTCTTCTCTCACTCTAGTCTCTCTCAGGAGGCCTACATTATAGCGCTGTCTTATTGTTGTCTCTGTGCGGCTTTTCTTTAGCTTGAGCTTCATTCTTAAGGTAAGCAGATGGTGGTCTGAGGCAATATCTGCTCCCCTCCTCACTCGAACATCTTGAAGGGATCTTCTAAATTTCTTGCTAATGCAGATATGGTCTATTTGGTTCTCTGTAGTATGGTCAGGTGAGACCCACGTTGCTTTGTGTATTCTTCTGTGTGGGAAGATGCTGCCTCCAATGACAAGTCTGTTTAGAGCACAAAAGTCTACAAACCTCTCCCCATTCTCACTCATCTCCCCTAGTCCCTGTCTCCCCATCACCTCTTCGTATCCGGTGTTGTCCTCCCCTATTTTGGCATTAAAATCGCCCATGAGGATGGTGATGTCTCGATCCGCACATTTGTCCACGGCGCTCTGGAGTCAGTCGTATAACTCTTGTTTCTCTTCCTCATCACTGTCATTAGTGGGCGCATAACACTGGATGACGTTCAGCTTGAGCTTTTTCTTGGTTCTAAAGGCTGCTGTGATAATTCTTGGCCCAAGAGGTTCCCAGCCCATCAGCGCTCTCTGTGCCACTGGTGACAGCATGAATGCTACTCCTTCTGTATGGGGGGAGCATTCTCCTCTTCATGACCTGAATACAGAATCATCTCCCCACTTAACAGCCTTTTCTGGCCAGACTGCGTCCATCTGGCTTCACCGATACCTAGCAGGGAAAGGTTGTACTTTTGCATTTCCGCTGCTATCTGGGTGGCCTTGCCGCTCTGGTACATGGTCTTGACGTTCCATGTGCCTATGGTTGTGTCCCTGGATAGAGAGAGGCGGCTCGGTCCTGTGGCTTCCGAAGACTTCCGGCTTTCACCACAGGACGTCATAAATCTTCTGGTAGAAGAACCTTCCTCCTCCAGGAAAGGAATTACTGTTTGTCTTTTCGTCAGCGTTTTTGTAGCTATTTCCTTTTTTGCAGGGTGGGGAAGCTACCCCCACGCCCAACCCCCTTACTAGGAGGACCAGGGGTTTTCTGTCGGGGTCACCTTCCCTTAGACCATGTTGGTTCACGGCACCTTATTTCATTCGGTGCACCCCTCTCGCGAGGGACCCCCTATCCACCACCCAGGGGGCGCACCTCAACGCCATATGGTCCCAGCGCGAGGTACACGACTGTCACACTTCTTTAATTCTTGTCCTCACGGCAGCAATAAATAGGAAATGCAATACAAATCAGTCACAGAGACTGAGAGAGTGTCAGCACACAGTATATCTTCTTTCATGTCTTGACTGTAAGCAGCTTCCTGTTCTTCTCAGTTGCCCGCTTGCCAATGACTTGCAGCACAAATGGACTGTCACCTGACATAAAGAAGGACCTTCATAACACTGTAGGCTGTGACATTTTATTTGGAATGACCTTACTGAGAACTCGGAAAGCAGACAAATGTCCTATTCAAATTGGCTACCGAGGACATTTGACCTATCTGACTGCCTTGCAAGTTGCATCCCTGCTTTTGGTATGAGCAGATCTGAGTTTTCTGAAGGTAAGAGTTTAATGTGTTCAAGTAATGAAAGACGTACATACCTTGAGCAGAGCCCCACAAAAGGCCTTCAGCATTTTCTTTGGCAGAGTGCCTTGCGTGCATCGCTGGAAACAGCGACTGAGGAAAAGTGCCGTCTCCTGCTTGATCTGAGGGTTCTTATTGTCCAGGGCTGACACTAGATCCTCCATAATGGTGTCAAGAGACAACTGAAAACACACACACATGTATGTAAGCACTATTAACCCATTTAGCCCCGGGACCCTGCAGCAGAAGATGGATTGATCATTGGCGGGGGAGGGGGGGATTCAAGGGTAGTGCCAGATGAGCTTGGCGTCTTCAGGCGCCAAGCTCATCTGGCACTACCACTGAATTATCATGATCATTCCACCTCCTGCAACTGGTACATAGTCGTTCAGTAACACTTTCAAAATTTGGGAAAAGCACCTGTGGGGCTGAAAGGGTTAACCCACTTCTTGTTATGACTAAACAGAGACAGCACAGCCCTTACGGAGGTCAGCCTCTGTATATCTTGGCACACAAAACAGACAGCGTTAATCCTGTTATTGTAGTGATGAATTTGAGTAGACGTGTACAAGAAAGCCACTGGTAATCAAAACGTCCTCTGACCAACTCAAAGAACATAGATTAGCAGGTTTCAAAAGTGAAACGGATGTCATGAGTGTCACTTTAAAACTGCCCTGCATGGCTACAGGAATGAGATACTGAAATTCTGATAAATTAATTTTTCTCTAAAATGTATTTTTTCGAAAAATACTTAACGATGTCATTACTACCATGGAACAACCTATAGCTAGCGTAATTTTAGCCCAAAAACTTACGATGTGTACCTTTAGGGCCAGGGGAGGCCACCAGTGGTCCAGACCTGGTACTCGGGTAGCCTCCCTTCCCACCCGTTACGAGTAACAGCCCGAGCAGCCAAGCCACACCAGTTCTTTCGTTTAGCTGGCGAGCGGCAAGCAGGGCAGGTGGGAGGGCCATCCGAGTAATGACATCGGTAAGTATTTTTCGAAAAAATACATTTTAGAGAAAAATTAACTTGTTTCCTCAAAAACATTACCCATGTCATTACTACAATGGAGAATCGCAAAGAGGAGGAGGGTGCCGCATAACCCAGTGCCTGACTGAGCCAGCCAGCCCCGTCCTCCCCGGCGCCATATCCCGATAATTTTAGCTAAAGGGTTACCAACGGCACCAAAGGTGCCGGGGGGGAGTGCTGGCCAACCAGATTACGGAGGTAGAACCGGGTGAAGGTCGACTTGGTCCGCCAGCCTACAGCAGCCAGAGTGTCTCGGACAGCGCAGTAGCGGTCAACGTGACGCTAGCAGCCATGGCTCTGACCTTGTGGGCCCGGAATAGTAGCCGCTTGGCAGCATCGGGGCAGAGGTCCTGGTAGGCGGAGCGCATCACCCATCTAGCCAGGAAGATCGTCTGGGCTGAGATGTCTAGTCTACCTGGGGACAGAGAAAACAAAAAGAGGCGGGTGCGTCCCTGGCGGAGCGGCTTGGTACGGCGTAGGTACACGCGTAAGGCTCTCACCGGGTCCTGTTGTCTGACTTCTTTGTAGGAGTCGATCGGCTTAAGCGATCGCACAGTGATCACCTGTGTGGCCGTCAGCGGGGACTGGTTCAGGGCCAAGAAGGCCGGGTCCATTAGTAGCTGCACGGGGTCATCCGACCTGCACTACAGGCAGGCGGGGGGGCGCGGAAGGCGCGGGCAGCTCACTCATTCTGGAGGCTGTGGCTACGGTGAGCAGAAGCAAGTCTTCGTGTGGCGTCGGCCACGCTTGCTAGGGGAAGCGGCTCGAAACGCTAGCGTTCATCCAAAAGAGTATCCAGGGTAAATCTCAGCGTGGGATCAGGGAGCGGAGGGCAGGTCGCTGTGTGCCGAAGAGGGCCATAAGGTCATCGAGGACCTTACACTGTCGGGTTCCGCTCGGCCCGGGTGCCGGTAAGCGTCGGCGATCATAGTGAGATAGCCCCTTAGGTGATCGGTGCCAAGTGCTGTTCGGCGAAAGCCAGGAAGAACTCGGCCAGCGGTGGGGAAGTCAGATTGGTAGTGGAGAGGCGACGGAGGTCGCACCAAGCTCCCAGTACTCTCCACCTTCCCTCGTAGACACGCAGGGTCGAGGGTCCACGGCCTGAAGCAGTAGCTGCCACTGCCTCACTCGAGAACTCCAGCGGCGAGGGCTTGCCATCTCATTTCCAAGCGTGTAGCAGGAGTCTCCCAGAGCACGGAAGTAGAGCGCCTGGCGCGGTAGCTAGAGCATCGTGCGAGGAGCGCGAAGCCGGAGTGAGGGGCCAGTGGCCAGGTTCAGAAGGTCGGTGGCGCAGGATCTGGTCCAGCAGAACGGCGCCCCCAGCAACAAGATCGCGTAGCATCCCTGTGCTAGAGAAGCACCTTGGGGACAAGGACTGAGGGAGGGTAAGCGGAAGCGCAGGGGCCATCCCAGGGAAGGGGGAGCGCAATGGCCGCCCAGGCTAGGGGTTCTGGGACGGGTGAGACGAGGAGGGGGGAGCTGAAGGTACTACCCTGTCGCGAAGAACGAAGAGGGGGGGGGGGGGGGGGTCCCCCACGTGGCGCAGATCATCCGGGCGACGTCCGGGCGAAGCACCTCTTCCTCTTTCTTCTCACTCGCGCGGAGACGCTGACCGTGCCAGGAGAGGGAGCCCGTAAGGACAAGCAGGTGGCCGTGAAGTATCTCGCTCGGGGAGAGATGTGGCGCTGGTAAGAAGAAGGCAGAGGAAGGGGAGCAGTCCCCGTCCTGCTTCTGTACGTAGAACACACCAGCGGATACGTCGGAACGACGCTCAGGTTGTGATGTCCGAGAGTCGGTCTCCAAGGGAGGGGAGCTGCCGTATCGCCTGTAACTCCAACCAGTTGAAGGCTTGACCGCAAGGACCGGTGGACAGCTGCCGGAAGCCGTGGCACGTCGGCAGCAGGTGTGCACCCCAGCCGGAATGGCTGGCGTCGACGCAAGGGACAACTGGGGGGGGGGGGAGGCGAAGGAGAGGGACTCCAGGCGCAAGCCAGGGAGGGACCGCCTAGCGGCGGGGGAGTGGAACGAGCAAAGGAGAAGCCGGAAGGGAGCCTCGAAGTCTCCGGTCGCTAGGCCAGAGAGCTGCAACCAGGGATGGTGGAGACTGTCTCCTACTGTGCACCAAGACGAGCCAGGTTCGCCAACTTCCAGATCCTCAGATCCGTCAGGAACTCCAACCACGGCGTGTGAGGCGGCGGGACAGAGCGAGATCCGAGTTGCCTAAGACTATGAAGCCGCGGGTGTCGAGGAGGCCAGAAGGCGTCTCGTCGCTGTTCCCGGGAGGGTGCTGACCGGAGGCGCCGGAGCAGATCGTCGACGTAGTTCGAGGAGGGCTCGACGAAGTCCGCCTGGCCGTGGCGAAGACGCCGACCAAGGGACGGGCGAAGACCCAGCGAAGGCGGCGGGCGACGGCGGGAACGGAAAGGGCGAGATCGGACGCCGCCTGAGGCCGTGCAAGGCCAGGCAGGGGCAGGGGCGGGGTCGGGGGGCGGGCAGGTGCGGCGGGCGGCAGAGACGCGCGGGGAGGGCAGCGACGCCGGTAGGGCGGGTGTTGGGCGGGTCCGGCAATCCGCAGGGCGCGACCCAGGACCTCGCGGGTGGATGGAAGCTGGAGGAGGTAAGGCGGGCCGACAAAGAATCTCAACGCGTCCTTCACCGACTGCCAAGACCGAAGAGGAGGGGATGCCGAGCGGAGCCTGTCGCAGCTGTCTCCGCAGGTCCAGCAGGAGGTAGGGGCGGACGACGAGCACAGCAGGGCGTGGCATCGGAGCATCGAAGACCCAAGCGTTGACACGCCGCTTGGAAGGCAGGACTTCTTCCCCACAGCCAGAGCGAGGAGGGGCCCTAACAGCGGCGAGAAGGAGAAGAGCCAGCTCCAGGTAGACGAGCGCTTGCTTGGCCAAGTCGAGGGATCCAGCACAGGCGAGAGCGCCGCGGAGGGGAAACGCCGTCCGAATCCGACAGGGAGGAAGCAATGGCGCGAGGCGCGAAGTCCACCAGCTGCTGCTGAGTGGCAGGATCCACTGCGGAGAGGGCAGAAGCAAGGTCTGTGCATGTCCGGCATCCAGCTGCGCTGAAAGGCGATGTCCAATCCACCGGCCGCCGAAAGACGGTGACGAAGAACCCGCGTCGGAGCCTGAATCCTGCTGCAGGGGCAGAGACGGTGACACGAACCCTTGAACCTCGGGGCGTGGCAGGGACGAAACCTCTAGGGGGGAGAGCAACGTCCAAACAGGCGATGGGGAAGGCGTGCGGGCTCGAGGAAGACGCGAGACAGTAGAGGCGAGGCGCATCGAGCGAGGGAAGGGTCTCCGTCCTGGGCGTCCTGGACGCAGGGTCAAGGGCGTAGATGAGAGCGCGCGGAGGTTGAACGGAAGGAGGGAGCCGAGTCGGAATCCGCCGAAGGCTGCTATCCACATCGACGGGCGAAGCAGGAGGCCGACGCACCATGAGCTGGAGAGGCGGAAGCCGGCGTCAGACGGGGCGAGACCCAGGCGAGCGGCAGAGAAGCGCGGGCGGCTAGACCGACGAGAGGAGCGTCCGTGCGAAGGAGGGCGGAGCACGTGTCCGACGGCGCGAAGGGGAGGGGAGCGGGGAGGGTGGGGAAAGGGTGCCAGGGAAGGAGAGGGGGAAAGACGAGGCCGGAGGGCGAGCAGCACGGACGACCCAGGAGGACATCGACCGGAGGGGGCGGCGACTTGTACCGACGAGGAGGGCGAGACGTCCGTGAAGCTGAAGTGGCGAGCGAAGGGGAGGCAAGAACCGAAGACACCGGGCTGCGGGTCCGGAGTAGGACGCCGAAGTCCGTGGGGGCGTACGCAGGCGAGGGGCGAGGAGCTAAGTCCAGGCGGTCGCGAACCTGTAGTTACATGTCGAGGGTCGTACGCAGAAGCCGATGCTTCTCTTGTCTCTTATCTATCTTCTTCCAGCATCGGAGAGAAGAGGCGTTCAGTTCTGCCGGAGGACTTGTGAGGCTTGGGTTCCGCAAGGCGGGGCGAGCTAGCTCGCTGCGGACCTGGCTCGAGCGAGCTGGTGCGCAAGGCGGGATCAAGGCGTCCCCCAATGTAGAGTGTAGGGGTTTGTTTTCCGCAGAGCGGGGCGAGCGGACTCGCTGCGGACCTGGCTCGAGAGAGTGGGTGCACAAGGGGGGAGCCTTGTATGCCGTCCCCCACTGGCAGCGAAGTGTGTTCCTGCTGAATCCGGGGCCGAAGCATGCTTGCGGAGGCGGGCGGACTGTCACGCTGTAGGCTCCGCAGCTGGGTGTCCCAAGGTCCTCTACCCACAGCGCAGACATCACGGGAAGGTCCCGAAGCGTAGCCTGCGCCGGGGAGGTAGATCGCATGCTTGTAACTCGGCCACTGCAAGTCGCCACATGGTGTGCAGATGCGGGCTTGAGCACTGCAACATAGAGTGAAACAACGAAGCGACTGGTCCTAGGAGAAGGCCACGTTCCCCGAAACTAGCTAGTTAGTTATTTGGGTTTAACGCCGAAAAGGCGACTAAGGCCATCTCACAGCGGTCCCTCAAGAACCGCGCACACTTCCACCCTTCCCCACTATCCTGTTCTGAGCAATATCGCTTCCTAATAACAAGCAACGATATAGCAAAGGATGCTGGCGCACGCCGCCAGAGGCGCAGCGCTGGCAAACATCGAGACCTTACCTGGACAACTCAAAAGGGACAGGGGAAGGTAGCACCTGTAGTCGAAGAAGAAGAAGAAACGCCCACGCGGCAGAGGCCCAGAAGCATCCAGGAAGAGGAAGGCTGGGTCCGCGACGAAGGTCCCGGCCGTCCAACCGGCGAACTTTACCGGCAAAGCCGACGTAAAACTCTCAAGCCGAAACCGGTGCAGGACAGCGCTCCCACGAGGGACGAAGGCCGGCCCCACGGCCCAGGGACCTATCTTCTGGCAGCGATGCAAGAAGCACCCGTGACACTCACTTCTAAAAGTCACAGAAGGCGACGCGCAGGCCGGGAACGAAGCCACGCTAACGAAGTCCAAGGGCCCCAAGAACCAACACAGCCGTAGGTAGCACAGTAGAGGTCTAAGAACACAACCCTACGCTACAACACGGACAGAAAAGTTCCAAGGCAAGGCATAGGCCAGGAACGAGGTCCACCGACGAAAGTCCAAGTACTCTGAACCATACACAGCCGTCGGCACACACAAGGCCAGAAGTTCCAAGGCAAGGCGAAGCACCGGCCGGGAACGAAGTTCACTGACGAAAGTCCAAAACTCTTGAACCATACACAGCCGTCGGTACACACAAGGCCAGAAAGTTCCAAGGCAAGGCGAAA
The DNA here is from genome assembly GCA_036245525.1 of Semisulcospira habei. NCBI lineage: Eukaryota > Metazoa > Mollusca > Gastropoda > Semisulcospiridae > Semisulcospira > Semisulcospira habei. Next base: position 43,971,931 of record BTPG01000006.1, read on the forward strand.
GCACAGGCCGGGAACGAAGCTCACTGTCGAAAGTCCAAGTACTCTTGAACCATACACAGCCGTCGGTACACACAAGGCCAGAAAGTTCCAAGGCAAGGCGAAAGCACAGGCCAGGAACGAATTCCATTGACGAAGATATTCAAGTACAGCTTGAACCATACACAGCCGTAGAAGCAGAGGGCTAAGCAACACGTCTATACGCTGCAAGCTAAAGGAAAGAACTGGTGTGGCTTGGCTGCTCGGGCTGTTACCCGTAATGGGTGAGAAGGGAGGCTACCCGGGTACCAGGTCACGGCACCCCTGGTGGCCTCCCCTGGCCCTAAAGGTAAACATCGTAAGTTTTTGGGCTAAAATTACGCTAGCTATAGGTTGTTCCATGGTAGTAATGACATCGCTAATGTTTTTGAGAAAACAAACACCAGACTGGAAATGTGTACAACTCAATCTCTTACTTAGCCTCCATCTGCATGAGGCACACAGTTCTTATGAGCCCTTACAACTCTCATGAGAATTCATGCATATATCCTGTATGAATGACTCACATAAACTTACCCCTGCTACATAGATGGCATCACTAGCCTCACGTAATGCCTGCACCACGTTCTGCTTCTTTTCCTTGAATTTGTCCAGTATCACAGACATACACTGCAATAGACAAAATATAATAATGAGGTGTTATTCTAGTACGTCAACATGATGACATGTGCCTACAATCAAATTCAAATTTAATGTGCACCCCATTATCCATGTATCAGTATGACATCCACAAACATAATTTTTTAACCCTTTCAGACCTGGATCCCTACAGCAGGAGATGGCTTGACCATAATAACTCAAGGGTAGTAATAATAATAATACATGGTATTTTTATGGCGCATTTCTCATATTTATAATATAACTCAATGCGCAGGGCGAAAAACGATGCAAACACGCACGCACGCACACACACGCACTCACACACACTCAGAGTCTGCAGGCGGGGGGAGGGGGGGGGGGCGGGGGGGGGGGGGGGGGGGGGTGTGTGTACAGAAACCCATAGATTACACGAAAGTCTGCGAGAAAAGGTGAGTTTTTAACTTTGCTTTGAAATGCGTAAGGGGGGAGGCATTTCTCAGCTCAGTCGGTAAGGAATTCCAAATTAAAGGAGCAGTACATGTGAAAGAGCGTTCACCGGCAGATTTGAGATGGTACTTTGGAACTTTGAGAAGTTTCTCTCCCGATGAACGCAGTGAGCGAGAGGGCTGGTAAGTGATCAGACTGGAGGAAAGGTATGACGGAAGACTGCCATCAAAGTGGTGGTATGCAAGGGTTGCAATCTTAAACTGTATGAACGATTGGATTGGAAGCCAGTGAAGGTCTTTCAGCATTGGGGTTACGTGGTCTCGTTTTTGCCTGCTTTTCACAAGCCTTGCGGCATTATTTTGAACTCGCTGAAGGCAGCTAATCTGCTCAGATGGAAGACCAAAAAGCAGAGAATTACAGTAGTCAAGACGGCTCGTGACCAATGCATTCACTAACTTTGCAGTGGCAGATTCAGAAAGACTGTGTCGGACAGACGCGATGCGTCTCAGAGAGTATGAAGCACCACGACAGATTTCACCGACGTGATCCTGCATACTCAAAGACTTATCGAGCTTGACACCAAGATATTTGACCGAAAGCTGAAATGGAATATCAGTGTCATCTATGCGTAAAGACTCAGTGTGAATTTGTTAAAGCCAGGATGCTACACCTGAAGGCGCCAAGCTAATCTGGCACTACCCTTGAATTGTCATGGCCGATTCATCTCCTGCAACTGCTACAGAGTGATTAGGTTACACCTCCAAAGTTTGGGAATTCGGTCATGGGGCTAAACCTAACTAGAAGTACCCAACGGAGAAAGAAACACGCTTAGAAAAGACGGGTACAACACAATTTATTAATATTTCGGGTAAATACCCTTTGTCAAAATAGACAAACAAACAAACATAGAGATTAGCCGCTACTTATCTTCAATGGCAGAAGGAATGTGGCAACTGAAGGAGGTGACGTAAAATAAAAGAAAAGGAAGAACAAAAGTGCGGAAAAAGTAAAAATGACGTCAACGAAAAATCGCGTAAGAGAGAGACTCGGAAAGAACCTGAACACGAGAAACAAGAGTGTGTGCAAGCACGTGCAGGAGCGAGCGAAAGAAAAGGCGAGTAGATGAGGCCAGAGAGAGAGAGAGAGAGAGAGAGAGAGAGAGAGAGAGAGAGAGAGAGAGAGAGAGAGAGAGAGAGAGAGAGAGAGAGAGAGAGAGAGAGCGAGACGGAGAGAGAGAAAGAGAGAGAGAACGAATGGGGAGTACCCTTGGGCACGAAGTAGGCTGAGTGTCTAATACACAAAGCCTGCTAAACACCAACCCGAAGGCAAACTTTATATCACCTTCAAGTTGAGGACTACCTCGGGGAAAAACGGGAGGACCCCGGGAAAAAAACCCCAGCATTTAGCACGGTACACAACAAGTAATAAGTCATGAAAACAAAGCAAAGAATCAAATTCAGTAAGAGAATATTGGTATAAGTGGAGAGTAGGTAGTTGTGAAACCGTCTTCAAGGGTAACTCAAAAAATAAGGGGGGGAGAGAGAGAGAGAGAGAGAGAGAGAGAGATGGGGGCGGGGGGGGGGGGGGGGGGGGGGGGGGGAAAGGGGGGGAAGGGGTAAGGAGGAAGGGGAAAAAAAAAAAAAAAAAGGAAGGGGGGGGGGGGGGGAAGACAACCAACCAGAGCCACCAACCCCACCCAACGGGCACCCACCAGCCCACAGAAAAACACACAGGCACGCAACAAGACGACCACATACATCCCCAAGGGATGCACACGATCGCCCCGCCCCAAAACCGCATATCAAACCGTGAGCCGGAGACCCGGTGCCCGACAGGGAAGGGCAAGGGATCCAACTAAACGTTCGGCCAGCGCTGAGAAAGTCCCCAAGGGAAATGTACATATCAACCAGCGCCAACATCACCTAACTGATTAGTGAGTAGTAAATCAGTGAGGTAAAGTAGCAGACACAAGCAAGGTAAACAATGTTAATCTTTCATATTCATCCCGAGTGGCGCCACAGTGCCCAGTTTATTAATCAGAAATTTTTCACGGTCTTTCCTGGCCCAGACATTACTGGCTTGCATAAGCCAGAGGCCTTTAACTCGAATGTCTGAGACGGAGTGGTCGGCCTGATTGAAATGTCGTCCGACCGGTCTGTTGTATTGGTACTTGACAGACTGAAGATGTTCTTTGAAACGGTCGTTGATGGTTCTTTCCGTCTCTCCAACATAGAGTTGGCCGCATTTAACACAGGAGATGACATAAATCACGTTGGTGGTTTGACACGTGAAGTATCTGTCTATGTTGAATTTGTAACGTGGACCATTGACCACGGTGGAAGGGCAAATAAAAGGACACGTCTTGCAATTAGGAACATTGCACGGAGTGGAGCCGGAGGCTCTGGTGGTATGACGAGGCTTGAGAGTAGAGCGAACAAGCATGTCCCGCAAATTAATATCCCTCTTGAAAGCTACCAACGGAGGTTCAGAAAAGATAGCAGCAGATTCTTGACTGGATGACAAAAGACCCCAGTTAGAAAGAAGGATTTTACGCACCGGATTGGTGTGGGGATGGTAGATCATGGTTACGATAGGCCTGTCACTATCAGCGGTAGGTTTAGTCTGCAGTGTACTCGCGCGACTAAGTTTTTGAACCGTTTGGAGAGATCCTTGAACAACAGTATGTGGGTAGTGTCTGTCGATGAAAAATCCAGCCATTTCTTTGGATTGAACATCAAAATCTGATTCTTCGGAACATATTCTTTTTAGCCGAAGAAACTGGGAATAAGGGATGCTGTTTTTAGTTTTGGGGTTGTGAGAAGATCGGTAGTCGAGGTAGGAATGTGAGTCGGTAGGTTTGTAATGTATTGAAGTTTTCAACATTCCGCAGTCAATCCTGATGTTCATGTCCAGAAAGTCGACTGAAGTAGCTGATATAGTGTAAGTGAACTTGATGGATGGGTGGAAGTCCTGCACGAAGTGAATGAAGTCTAAAAGTGCAGCTTGGGTCATGTGAGTAGCTCCTAAACCGTCATCGATGTAGCGTTTATACATCTCAGGGACAGGCCCAGTGTATTGCTGAAGAATCTGTTGCTCAAGGAAACCCATGAAAAGGCAAGCATAGCTGGGTCCCATTTTTGTGCCCATCGCTACGCCACTGCACTGAGCAAAGGTGACGCCATCAAAGGTGAAACTGTTAAGAGAGAGAACCAATTCAGCCAGACGTAGAAGTGTATGAGTAGGAGGTTGTTTATGACTTCTTTGGTTGAGGAAGTATGCAAGTGCATTGAGGCCGTCATTGTGCGGTATAACAGTATATAGTGAAGTGACATCAAGGGAAAACAACAGTTCAGGTTTGAAAAGTTGTTTCTGGTTGACTTGGTCTATGATCTCTAGAGCATGGTTGGTGTCTTTAATGTAGGTAGGTAGAGACTGGACAAAGGGTTGGAAGATGATGTCCAGGTATTCGGAGATGTGTTCAGTGGGACAGCTGCAAGCTGACACTATGGGGCGGTCGGGATTGTTGAGTTTGTGAATTTTTGGGAGAAGGTAAAAGTTAGGTTGCTTAGGCCGCTTTTTTATGAGGAGATTAGCTGTGGAAGGAAGCTCTCCTTTAAGAATCATCTCTTTGACTGTCTTAGAGATGCGCTTTTGATCAGCTTGGAGGGAGCATTCGTCAAGGTGTTGGTAGTGTTCTGGGTTCTCTAACTGTCTGTAAGCCTCTTTGATGTACAGACCTCTGTCCCATACAACGACGGCGCCACCTTTATCGGCTGGTTTGATTACGATGTCGCTTCTGTTACGAAGATTGTTGAGAGCGTCCAGTTCAGATTTAGTGAGATTAGAGTGAGGAATGGGTTTGAATTTGAGTTGTCCAATGTCAGACATGGTCTTCTTAATGTAGCATTCGAGTTCAGGAAGTTTACCATGAGGTGGTTCTCTTCGGACAGGAGTGTCAAAATGATCAACGAAGATGTCACCAACCTTCTGAGTTCTTATTTTTTGAGTTACCCTTGAAGACGGTTTCACAACTACCTACTCTCCACTTATACCAATATTCTCTTACTGAATTTGATTCTTTGCTTTGTTTTCATGACTTATTACTTGTTGTGTACCGTGCTAAATGCTGGGGTTTTTTTCCCGGGGTCCTCCCGTTTTTCCCCGAGGTAGTCCTCAACTTGAAGGTGATATAAAGTTTGCCTTCGGGTTGGTGTTTAGCAGGCTTTGTGTATTAGACACTCAGCCTACTTCGTGCCCAAGGGTACTCCCCATTCGTTCTCTCTCTCTTTCTCTCTCTCCGTCTCTCTCTCTCTCTCTCTCTCTCTGGCCTCATCTACTCGCCTTTTCTTTCGCTCGCTCCTGCACGTGCTTGCACACACTCTTGTTTCTCGTGTTCAGGTTCTTTCCGAGTCTCTCTCTTACGCGATTTTTCGTTGACGTCATTTTTACTTTTTCCGCACTTTTGTTCTTCCTTTTCTTTTATTTTACGTCACCTCCTTCAGTTGCCACATTCCTTCTGCCATTGAAGATAAGTAGCGGCTAATCTCTATGTTTGTTTGTTTGTCTATTTTGACAAAGGGTATTTACCCGAAATATTAATAAATTGTGTTGTACCCATCTTTTCTAAGCGTGTTTCTTTCTCCGTTGGGTACTTCTTTGCATATTACACGCTTGGCAGTCACCTTTTTGGTCTGGATTGATTAAACCTAACTAGCCTCAATACACTACAAAACTAGAGTGGCAAAGCCATCAAGGCCCACGTGCACCCCCCCCCCCCCCCCCCCACACACACACACTCACAAATACTAGATCATGTCCCAGACTGCTTATATAGATTTTAAGGTTTCCAAGTATCTGTCATAGATCTTCACAACATGACAAATCTTGACAACATGACCGTAATAACATACAACATGACAAAAAAAGTGAAAAGTTGTCAGACCTATGAGAGAGGTCACTCAGACTGTTATGTTTAGAAAGGTCTCACTACAACCATAGCTGCCAACCTTGAGGCAACGAAAATCCTGAGCTGTGGCCTCCACGACGCTAGCCCTTGCTTCCAGGTGCCGAAAAATCAAACAACGGGGGAGGGGGGGAGGGGTACGCAGTGCACGTCAGCCCGCCTAGGTTTACTGTGCAGCGATGTTTATGTCCGCCCGGCACATTTTACAAATGGCAAAGTGTTCGCCCTTTCTCGATTCGTCGATGATGCAAGGAACGCTTGTAGTCTGGATGGAACTTCACCAACCACTTCTGCTTCTTTGGAGGCATCATTTTGTTGAAAATCGAAAATAACACTTGTGAAAATCGCTAAGCATGTGCTCCAGACTAGGGCAATTTCGAAGGAACCGGAACAAACACAGAATGGATGCAAATTTGCTGTGCATGCGTAATCAAGACTGGCTGTGGGTCCCCGAAAGCTTAGCGGTACAGTATAGCGGCAGACTCTCAACTACAGGCGCTTGACTGGGAGCGGTACGCCAAAATGCCTCGAATTTTCAAACAAAACTTGAAAATCTGAAAATCGGGAAAAATGTACAAAAAAACAGAAAATCGGGACTTGAAAAAAAATCGGGAAATTCCCGATAACATCGGGAGGGTTGGCAGCTATGCTACAACTATCCTTCTGCACCAGCAAAATTTAAGCATTTTACCCACATCTGTCAACCCTTGACCTTTGCGATGAGTTGACTAAATTAATATACATAGAAAGGTCTTATCATCAGCTACCTTTATTCCAAATTTAATTTAAAAGTTTGAATAAAAATTGATCATACATACAATTCTATCAAAAATTGGCATTTTACACACATCTGCCGATCTCTTATGACCCTTGACCTTTCCAAGGGGTCATCCAAATTAGTATGCATAGATAGGTCTTACCATCAGGTATCTCTGTACCAAGTTTGGGTTTGACGTTGTGAATAGTATTTGAGAAAAAAACATCTTTTGTCCAAATATCAGCCATGAGACCAGGTTGAGATCCAATCCTAGGAAAGCAAAGAGTCCAGGACTCACAACTCACAATCAGTATATTTTCATGTGGGGGAACTTCACAAAACACCTACATTCATCTTATAGTGTAAGCAATGAGTTCAAGAAAAATGTAAAATTCAACATGTAAACATGCACCATAATTCAAAACATTTTTTTGACGAATTTGCACTGATCTCAAAAATAACTAAATGCAGGGGAAAAAATTAAGATTTCCGAAAAATTTCGGAAAAGTCCCATGTCTGAAATATACCAATTTGAGTGACCCCTCATAAAGGTCAAAGTCACCGGCGATCAGGAAATGGGTAAAAAATATCAATATTTTGACAAAATTAATTTTTTCTCAAATACTTTTCACAATTTCAAATCCAAACTAGGTACAAAGATACCTGGTGGTAAGACCTTTGTATGCATATTAATTTGGTTGACCATTCGGAAAGGTCATGGGTCACAAGAGATCAGGAATAGGTCCAAAATAGCCATGTTTAGAAAGGTCTTGCCACAAAGTATCCTTGGGCCATGTTTGACGACTGTGCCTTGAATAGGCTCTGAGAAAATGCCAACATTAAAGTTTACCAGACGGACGACCACTGGCCCAGAACATACTCACTTTTGCTTCGCACGTGAGCCAATAAAATGAACTGACTATGAGAGCTCAAGGGTGATGTCACCCTTCTGGCAGCACCCTTTAAGAGTTACTATCAACATATCTCTATCATGGTTGTGATGAAGCTCTATGCCCACACATAGAGTTCATACAGGGTTTTTGTATGGTACGGTCTTGTCTTGTTTTGGGCCGCAGATCAGTCTAACATAGCTTTAGATTAGGCAGTACGGGCTATTCTGTCATTAAGGACGGACGTATGTTGGATATGCTAGCCGTATTCCAAGACTCTGAAACCTAGAATTCAGGTATGTTTTTATATGTATTATTGACAGCTGCTGAGTTTAAGATAGTACGCGTTAGTAAGAGTTAATTCAGTTGTGTAGCATTGATTTGGTTCAGTTATGTCGGTTTGGAATTCGTTGAGATAACCCGTGATTTTCCTATGTAGTTATTTACCGAGCTGGCTAACTAAGGAATGTGAGGTGTGTATGCCCAAGTCGTTTATGAAGGTATTACGTGGTTAAATATAGTCTTTTTCAATGTATGGAATAATGTATGGTGAGAGTGTCAGGTTATAGTCTGTTTCAATGTAGTGACAGAGTCATGGTGTGTTACGGAAGTAGTTTGTGTTATGAAGCACGTGTGTGTGTGAATAAACGTGTGAGAGTTTATGTGTATCAGCCAGGTTACATAAGTACCTCGTGTTATCCAAGATGTGTGTATGTTGCAAGTGTTATGATGTCAGGACTTTGTGTACAGAGTTGTTGTGTGAAGCGGAGCGACGTGACGCCGAGACAGTCAACGGAGGCTGCCGCCAGAGGATCTAACGTGAGGTCATTTCAACACTTCAGGAGTGAGCGACCGGTGCCTAGACACCCGGGTCATCAGTGACTGCGCTACGGGAGCGAGTCAGTACAAGAAACGGGGGGACTACTCAGCAGTGTGCGACGCGAGAACTACACGCCTAGACGTGGAAGGACAGAACGTTACAGAACAATAAGACCAGTGAAACAGGTTGGATTGTGAGGACAATTACCTTTTACGTTGTGTATGTGTATGCGGCGTTGATGTGCTTGTAGTGAGAAGTGTATAGTGTAAAGAGTATTTTTGAGTGTTTTTCTTTTTTATTTCCATAAAAGAGCCCGGAAGAAATAGAAGTAGTGTTCTAGTAGTACCGCGTGAGTGCGCCCGACGGAATCAGTGGCGGTGCGCTGTGCTGAGAGTCTGTACGTGCGACTGGGGAGAGAATGCATGCGTTACAATGGTCAATCTTTCTCCCGAGTGCAACTTCAGAGGACAATTTCAAAATGTTGGAAATTCTACCCCATTGCTCAGTGTGTTCAACCTGTCTGAAGCGTGAAAGAGAAAATCTGTAGAATGGTGGGTTAATGTGTTGACGCGAAAATTAATTCATTCTGAAAAGAAATCAGACAGCCTGCATCACCCAACCACTTGAGATCGTTTTCAATCTTGTCCCAAAAAGGGACATTTGGGTCTCACTCCCTGGGAAAGGCACATTGCCAGAGTGGAATACCACCAAACCTATTTAACTTTTCTCTCTGTATTTTAACCAATTTGTTCTTAATAATTCAAGTGTCAATAAAATGCCCCCCCCCCCCCCCCCACCTCACACACACACTAAAAAATAAAAAAAATTTAAAAAAATTAAATAAATAAATAAATGACGAGTGTTCATTTTGTACAATTTCAGGGAACGAAACTGACTTGTTGGCCATATGTTGTAAAATTCTTGCGCAGACCCTTAGCAATGGCCGTCAGACAGTTGCCAGCCAGAGCGACCAGCATCACGTTAGAGTCTTTTCCAATAACCTGAAAATGAGAACCATCTTTCGCTATTCACAGAATACACAAACATCTTCAGATTTAGCACACTCACCATTTAAGGCACTACTACTAGAGATGGATAGGTCATGATGGTTAAAAGGTAGCATCAGATTAGCCTTGCCTGCACAATGCCAAGCTAACCTGACACTACCCTAGAACTATCATGTCCCAGTAACAAGATAATCTAGTAATATCATAAAACTATAATAGTCGATACATCTCCTATAAAGAGTGCTCTTTACAAATGCCTCTGTAAGTTGTAAAAAATATTACCCGTCAATGAGAACCCATCCCCAAAAAAAGATTGATTGATTGTACATTGCTTAACGTCCCGACAGCAACAAGGCTTTCTCAGGACGTGCCTGCACTGCTTGTGAAAAAAAAACAGAACATTGAATGTATGTCGCCAGCCGGTCAAATACGTTAAATAAACCGAACACATGGGGCCTAAATAAAGCTAAGACCATTTAGCAACACACATCCAATATCAAGAGCTACAGGCAGTGCAGACAGTAGGGAGAGTTTTTAAAAGGCAAATACAGGTGAATGGACAAAGGGTAGACAGAAACACATGCCCCAGAATAGAGAGAAAAACCCACCCTGTGGGGCTGACCAGGGTGACCCTGAGAACTAAAAAATACCTAACCCCACCCAAGTCCCCCAGGGCAGACCCGGGTGGGGTCCCAAAAAAAGAAGAAACGAACAAGTACATCACACATTACTGCTCAATGTAAAGCCACATTCACCGACTTTTTCCAAATTCACACATAAACACACAGATCTAAATATTTTGGCTCATGACACTGGCCACCTCCCGCAATTCACTACCACTTCCACGGCAGCGGTTTGAGGGAGACACCCAGTGTGAGACTGACCTTGATGAGGGCACTGACGAGAGTACCAAACGATCCATTCTCAATCTTGGGGGCTTCTGTCAGTTTCTGCAAGGCTTCCAGTGCTTCCCTTCTCTCCTGCCATTTTTTTGCCTCCTACACACACACAGAATATTCATTTAGCAAGATTCCCTTTTCCTGCCACTTTTTGGCCTCGTACACGCACATAGGAAAAATATTCATAACAAATGATAGCAAAATGCATTTTTCTCGAAAAGGTATTTTTTTGAAAAATACTTACCGATGACATGACTGATAGGAAGTGTCTACTTACTCTCACAATTTTAGCCTAGGAACCCGTTGTGCCCCTGCACCAACCGGGAGGCACTCGGGGAACCCCCAGAGGGGCCGAGAGTGATCTCCCGTGACTGCCCATCCGGTTTCGAGTCATGTGATGATTACTCAGTTTAGGATACTTAGCTTACCAGCGTCAAGTGGGGCAGGTGGGAGGGTCCTCCGAGTCATGTCATCGGTAAGTATTTTTTTAAAAAATACCTTTTAGAGAAAAATGCATTTATTTCCTCAAAAACATTACCGATGATATGACTGATAGGAAGACTTACGAGTAGGAGGATTGATTGATTGATTGTACATTGCTTAACGTCCCGACAGCAACAAGGCTTTCTCAGGACGTGCCTGCACTGCTTGTGAAAGAAAAAACTAAACAGAACATTGAATGTATGTCGCCAGCCGGTCAAATACATTAAATAAACCTAACACATGGGGCCTAAATAAAGCTAAGACCATTTAGCAACACACATCCAATATCAAGAGCTACAGGCAGTGCAGACAGTAGGGAGAGTTTTAAAAAGGCAAATACAGGTGAATGGACCTCGGGTAGACAGAAACACATGCCCCAGAATAGAGAGAAAAACTCACCCTGTGGGGCTGACCAGGGTGACCCTGGGAACTAAAAAGTACCTAACCCCACCCAAGTCCCCCAGGGCAGACCCGGGTGGGGTACGAGTAGGAGGAGGGTGCCGCTGCCCCCCCAAAAAAAACCAGGGGGCCTGCAGAGCCATCCTCCCAGTCGCAAACTCCCGACAATTTTATTTAAGTAGCGTACCTACGGCGCCTGTGGCGCCGGGAGGGAGTGTTGCGCTGCCGTGATGTCCCCCACCAGAGCGAGGTTGTCTCGCTGGCCTGCCAGATCCCGGAGGTAGGAGCGGGCGAAGGTCGATTCTGCTCGCCAGCCTGCCGCCGCCACAATGTCTTTAACAGCACAGTTCCGGTCGAAGGCAAGACTCGTGGCCATGGCACGTACCTCGTGCACGCGTATCTTAAGCCTCTTCGCTCCCTGTGGGGAGAGGTCCTGGTAGGCGGACCGAATGACCCAGCGTAGCCAGGAAGAGATCGTCTGGGCCGAAATGTCATCTCTGCCAGTCCTAAGAGGCAGGAAGAGGCGTGAGCGTCCTCGACGGACGGCTTTGGTTCTGCGTAGATAGACGCGTAAGGCGCGCACAGGATCTTGTTGCCTGGTCTCTCGAGGGAAGTCAATACCCCGCAGCGGTCGCAGTGTGATCACTTGTGGCGCCGTCAGTTGAGACCTGGTCTTGGCAAGGAAGGAGGGATCTGGGAGAAGCTGCACGGAGCCATCCGTGTGAAATTGCAGGCAGGTAGGGCGCGCTGAGAGCGCGTGAAGCTCGCTGACTCAGGCCGCCGTGGCGAGAGCCAAGAGGAAGCAGGTCTTACGAGTCACGTCCGCGATGCAGGCCAACGGCAGCGGTTCAAACCTAGCGGAGTTAAGCCACGTCAGGACCCAGGGGAGGTCCCAGCGCGAAACGAGGGAGCGGAGTACCGGACGTTGCAACCCGAAGTGCGACATAAGGTCGGCGATGTCTTTACAGGCGCCGGGGTCCGGACAACCAAGGTGTCGATAGGTGTCGGCGATCATGGATAGGTACCCTCTGATGGTGATAGGGGCCAAACCCTGGTCTCCGAAGAGCCAGAGGAAGAAGTCCGCGAGCTGGGGATGAGTCAAATCAGTGGGGTCGAGACGGTGGTCCTCACACCAGGTGCACACCACTCGCCACTTTCCCTCGTACACGCGTCGCGTTGAGGGTCTGCGGGCCGAAGAGATCGCTTCCACTGCTGAACACGAGAAGCCTCTAGCGGCGAGGGCACGCCGCACAACCTCCAGAAGTGAAGGAGGAGACGCTCCGGGCACGGGTGGAACAGGGCCTGTCGAGGCTGTTAGAGCATCGTCCGAGGCGTAGGTAATCGCAGAGGAGGTCCCGTGGCGAGGCTGAGAAGGTCGGTGGTCCAAGACCGGTTCCATGAAAACGGAGCGACCAGGAGAACGACGGCGTTGCATCCCCGGAGTTTGAGGAGGACTTTGGGGACAAGGCCCGTCGGGGGAAAGGCATACGCGATCAAACCGTCCCAGGGATGGAGAGAGCGTCGACTGCCCAGGCCAGGGGATCCGGGATCGGGGAGACAAAGAGGGGAAGCTGATGGTTAAATCTCGTGGCAAACAAATCGATCTGAGGAGTCCCCCAGTGGGCGCAGATCATCTGGAAAAGGTCCTGGCGAAGAGTCCATTCCGTGTGTAACATCTGACCACCAGTGATGTTGCTAGAAATTTTCAGCATAGGCCAATTGGCCGATTCAGTCACAAACCTTTAGGACATTTTGAAAATCTTTCGGCCACCATTTTGAAAATCTTTCGGCCACCATTTTGACTTACAAAAATGTTGCAACTAATACCACACACAGAACACTGAAGAAAAAAATTTATTTACATTTATTAACAACAAAACAACATAAAACTTAATGAAATGACTAGAATGGAATTCAATTAACACATAAAACAAAACAAAAAATTGTACTGGCATGACATCTGACATGACTAGTAATGTCCCTCAATCTCTGAAGACAGGCTTCATGGTTTACACTTTAAACCTTTCTGAGTTTAGCCTTCTCCCATACAGATAGTGCTTTGTAGGGGTCAATGCTTCCCTGATGCAGCTTGACTCTCAAGAGCATGTCCTGATTTTCAGGTGTAAGCCTGTTTCTCAGTGCTGTCAGGATAGTGTTCTTTTCAGAGAAGCCTCTCTCACAGCCTGCTGTGTGGACAGGGCTGGAGAGGGCCAGATGTGCCAGTTTCATCATGTTGGGGAACTCCTCTATGTGATACTGGGCTATGAGTTGCCAGAATTTGGCTGTGTCATCTTTGGGGTACATCTGTGCCACAACAGTCTTCTTGAGGTCCATCCATTCAGACTGAGCAGCTTCTGCACAGAGAAGGGCTGCAGATGTTGTTGACTTTTCAACTTTGTTACCGTCTTCATCAAGGACAGTGAACTTGTGGGTTTGATCCTGGCCGTAATAATCAGTCAATCTCTTGATGTCTTCATTTCCCCAAGTTTCAAGGTCTGAAGCTGTCAATACAGTCAGGGGTCTCATTCCCATCACTCCAAAGGCTGCCAGCAAGTCATCATCTGGAAACCTTTAATTAAAAGAAATATGTTTGTTATGTTAAAAATATAGTAGTAGTAGTAGTAGTAGTAGTAGTAGTACCTGCTTTTTATATTTTCAATGAGTTGCTGAATAAACTTGGTCTTGGCACTGACGACATGCTCAGCAGGACAACTAGACAAAGCATACTCTCCCTTGGCTCCTTTGTAAATATGACTTTCCAAGTACAAGGCATCTCTGTGCATCATTTGATGACAGCCGTCATTTTCCAAGAGCTTCTTGAGATCACTGGTGCAGTGGTCTACATTCACCTGAATAAGTAAATAATAATAATAAATAATTAATATAAATACAGAGACTGAGAAGAAAAAGAAAAGTGTGGTAACTAGTTTCAGAACTGCTTCTCTCCCTTTATCTGTGTATGACACAGCTGATACGATAAATTTGCCAAAATAAAATACCTTGATCAAGGCATCAACATTCTCCTTTTGGAAGAAGAGGTTGAGTTTCCCAACCACTGAAATGATGTCCATCAAGATGTACAGCAGTGAAATGAACTTCTCTGTAGCAATCTACAAACCACATACAAGCCACTATAAAATATTTTGTACAGTACAATCCCCAAACCCCTTAACCCCCGTTTATTTTTTTTTTATTATTAATTTGAAGGAAAAAAAAAACATCAGCTGAATAAATTATAATATTATAAAATTTTACTGAGTAATATCATCATCATCATCAGTCCCTTGCCCGAACTGGGCGTTGGGGGGACTGAAAGGCAGCAGCAACAGACAGTGCTCTCCACTGAGTTCTATTTTGGGCGGTGGCAAGCAAGTCTGGCATCTCGAGTTCGGTCCATTCTTTTATGTTTGCGACCCAACTCTTTCTCTGACGACCTCGCCGACGACTTCCTTCGAGAGTGCCTTGGAGGATAGTCTTGGACAAGGTGTTGTGTCGGGTCACGTGGCCAAACCAAGCAAGCTTGCGCCGTTTCACGGTTGCCAGAAGGGGTTCATGTGGGCCCACCAGGGAAGTGACGATGCTCCGTACATATTCGTTGGTCTTGTGCTCGCGGTACGAGATGCGGAGCAACTTCCTCAGGCACTTGTTCTCAAAGGCCTGGATTTTCTTTTCTGAGTCTGCAAGCAGTGTCCAAGTCTCACAGCCGTAGAGTAGAATAGACACTACGAGGGACTTGTAAAGCCTGTACTTGATGGTGAAGCTGATGGAGTTACTTCGCCATATCCTGTCCAGCCTGGCCATTGCGGATGTTGCTGTACCTATCCTGATACGGATCTCTGCTATGCAACTACCGTCTTTGGACAGGGTGGCTCCCAAGTACTTGAAGCTATTGACCTCTTCTAGCTTCTGGCCGTTCATGTGAATGTTGCTGCTGCTGTCGCTTGTGGTGTTGATCATCACTTTGCTTTTATCCGTACTGATCTCCATGCCATAAGACCCTGCGCTACTTGAAAGTTTGTCTGTCAGGTTTTGGAGCTCACTATTGCTGCCTGCCATGAGGTCAATGTCGTCTGCGAATCGAAGATTGCACAGGGATCTGCCACCAATAGAGATTGAAGTATGGTGGTCGTGGAGGGTTTCCTGCATGATCTTCTCCAGGAATATGTTGAAAAGGACAGGAGAGAGCAGGCATCCTTGACGGACACCGATCGAGTAATATCATGGCAGTTATGAAATAGTTATTTAAACCTTGTTCCGTAATCCTGCTGCCTTGGGGTCCTTCTGCTTAGACTGGTCATCTAAGTAGGTCAGCAGTGGCTCCAGTGTCCTGAAGACGGTCTGTAAGGCATCGAAGAAGGAGAGCCACAGGACTCCATGCACCTCCTTCACCTTGAGAATTGGAGACTCCAGAATCGTCTTAATGGACTTGAGGTTTTCACACCGAGTTGCAGACTGCTTGAAGTAGTAGAACAGGTCACAGAGAATCTTCTGAAAGTCATCGAGCATCTTGACATCAGCAGCGGCTTGGCTTGTACATAAATTGAATCTGTGCGCAACACAATGCACATTGACAACATGAGGGTTTGCCCTCTTCATCACACCTGCCACACCTTCCTTTTTCCCTGTCATCACGCTGGCTCCATCGGATCCCAGGCCCATGATCTTCCGTGCTTCCACTCCCCTGGATTTCAACTGGTGAAAGATTTCTGAAGCAATAGCTTGACCTACACTAACACATAAAAAGGGCACACATCACTCTTTCAGTAATGATTATAATTTAAATTACCTCAAATTTATAAAAGAATTAAGACAATAAATAAACAAATTTAAACAAATCAATTATTCTTTTTAAAATACAGTGTAAAAATTAAAAATGAAAACATAAACATTGAATATCAATCATTACCTGTGCCTGCTGTGAGAGTGACATCTGTGATGAACAGAGTTGGTGGCTGTACGGTGACTGGGTCTGTTATCTGAGCATAGATGACTAGCCTCTTCTTCACTGCTATGTCTGTTGACTCGTCAGCAAGTACAGTGACATAAGGAGAAGATTGCAGTTTTTCTTTCACTACTTCTTCAGCCACAGTAGAGAGAGCTTTTAAGAACTCCACGCCACTCCACCTAGAGGAGTAGAGGCTAGACGAAGGTTTGTCCTGGCTCTCAGAAGACTGCATCAGCACATCTGGTGTGTTCAGTTCTGTCAAAAGAGTGAGAAGAGACTCGAATTTTGAGATAGGGAGACCCTCCTTCACAAGCCAGTTCATAACTTTAAGCCTCGTCAAGATGCGTTTTCGTGTGTCACTCAGCAGCTTTTCAGACATGACTTCCTGGTTCTGCTGTTGGGCTGGCACCAGCAGAGCGTTCTTGTGATCCTTTCCTTCAATGTGATCTGTAAGGGTGGATGATTTGAAATTCCGACAGTCTGACTGAGTGAAGACATTCTTGCAACCAGCATTTTTGCACACTGTGCAAAACATGGCCTTGCCATCATAGCTGAGCCAAGGGTGGTGAGCCTTCCATTTCTCTTGAACCCCACGGGCGGCAGCAGATTTTCCAGTTTCCTTAGCTCTTAGTGTGGTGGAACTGGAACTGGAAGCGGCACTTTCACTTTCAGTATAAGTCGAGTCCAATGTCGATGGCGCTGCATCACTTTGATTTGTCACAGTCAGAGTCTGAGAGGTTGTTCCACTCTCTTTCTCCTTTTCTTTCTCTCCAACACCAAACGAGAGGAAGCGCTGGCCACTGATAAGTTTTGATTTCTTTTTCGGCGGCATTTTGAAAACGAAAATGGTAATGCCGGAAGCACGCCGTTAGCAACAAGGGGAGTTACTCTCTCTCTCTCTCTGCTGATGCATTTGTCGTCTGCTTGGCGCTTCTGATACGCGATGCTCGACAATAACTCGTAACTCATAACACCTTTATTTATCCGATAGGAAATTAATATGGCCAGAAGCAATAATAACAAAACAGACATGAGACAAGCAAACAAAAAACGGACAAAGGGTGGCCGAATGAGGCATAAAACCTTAGGACAGCGGGCCGATCAGAACGTCACTCTTTCGGACATTTTGGAATTTTATCGGTGAATGGCCGATTTGCCGACGAAAACGACATCACTGGACCACGACGCGAGAGCGAGTCGGCCAGGACGTTTAGGTGACCCGGAATGTGTCTCGCTTGAAGGAAAATGCCGCGGGCCTGGCACCAAAGCATCAGCCGGTAGGTGAGCATGCACAAGTCGGGAGAGTGAGTGCCGCCTTGCTTCTGAAGGTACGCTACCACCGTCGCGTTGTCGGAAAGGACCAAGAGCTCCTGGTGCAGCAGACTCGATTCCCAAGTGATGAGGGCTTGCCAAACGGCCTGAAGCTCCAACCAGTTGTGACGGGCAGACATCTCTGGTGGCCAGGTTCCCGACGTCGTTCGGAAGTCCGGTAACAGGTTGACACCCCACCCGGAGAGGCTCACGTCGACACACAGGGATAGGCGAGGAGGGGGAGACGCGAGGGGAACTCCCGAAGCCAGCCACGCCGGATCCATTCAACGCAGCAGATGGGGACGAAGAAGCGCAGTGACCGGTATCGAGGCTGCCAAGTCGGCGGAGGACGGGCGCCAGTGAAGGAGGAGATGCAGCTGTATGGGCCGATAGTAGAGACGCCCTAACGGAAGGAGATCTGCGGCCGCGTTCATCGTTCCGAGAAGCTGTAGCCAAAGCCTGGCAGGGGCTGCGTCTAGCCGGCAAAGGTCGCCGGTCAAGGAGGCTAACCTCTGAATCCGCTGTTCTGAAAGACGAACCAGGTTCAGATCGGTAGCGAAGTCCATGCCAAGGTGGACGAATCGGTGACTGGGCGTAAGATCCGATTTGCCTCTGTTGAGCAGAAAGCCCAGCTGCGCTAACAGGCGGATCAAAGCGTCTCTGTCCGCTGAAAGAACGGTCGCCGATTGATTGCGTAGGAGAAGGTCGTCGAGGTAATTGGAAGTAGGACTGGACGACGACTGACGCACCTTGGCCACTACCGCGTCCATTAGGCGAGAGAAAGCCCACGGGCTGAGGTTGAGACCAAACGGGAGGGCCCGGAACTGGTAGACTACTTCGTCGAAGGCGAAGCGCAGGTACTTCCTGGAAGCAGGGTGAATGGGCACATGCAAGTATGCATCCGACAGATCCAAGCTCATGGCAAAGTCCTTCGGCTGAACCGCGGCCCTGAGGGACCGGGCGGTCTCCATGCGGAAGTGAGGAGCCGAAATGAAGTTCAGCTTGGAAAGATCGATGATAGGGTGCCACTTGCTTGGGCACCAGGAAGAGGCGGCTGTAAAAGGCTGGGGAATCGTGAAGCACGACCACCTCCGTGGCAAACTTCTGCAGAAGAGCGGAGACCTCGGCACGCAGAGTGCTGGACTTCAACGGGTCGGAGGGCAAGGCAGTCCACACAGGGGACCGGCGCAGCGGAGGAGGAGAGCGAAACGAAATCCGAAGGCCGTTGGAGACGGAGGTCCGGATCCAGGGGTCGTCTGGGAACAGCGAAAGCCACTCTTCGCTGAACCAGGCAAGCCTCCCGCCGACTGGAGGAGCAAAGACGGTCGGCGGGGGCGGACTAGATAGGGAGTCAGTGGGCCCGCCCGCGCCCAGGGCGACGGGTAGGTCGGGACCGGGCGGGGGCAAAGGAGCTAACCTGACCGGGTCGACCAAAGGCAGGGCGGCGGCGGGTGGTACGCGAAGGAAGGGGGTCTGAGGATGCATGAAGTCCGGAGCCCCGCAGGGCGCGACCCGGGGCCTTGCGGGAGGTGCGAAAGCGGGAAGGCACAGATCTGGTAGGCCACCGATCCGAGTTCGCGGTCTTTACCGAAGACCAGGTGTCGCCAAACAGAAGTGGTCCACCGAGGGGGGCATGACGCAGCTGGTTCTGCAGGTCCGAAGGCATACCACGGCAGGCCCGTAGGACAGCATCCCGACGCATGAGGTCACAATTGGAGGAAGCCGCCATGGCGTTGACAGATGAGTGATAAGCCACACGATTAGCTACCTCCGCGAGGGCGAGAAGATCTAACAGGGGAGCGACGGATGGATGCCAACCTTCCTCTATCCGTTGCACAACCGCTCGGGTGACAAGCTCCAGGAAGCCCGAGCAGGCAAGGGTGTTACGAACCAGGGACGCTGTAGCATCCAAACCTCGAGGAAAGGCGCGTTTCAGAAGCGAGGAGCCGCCAGCCTGAAGAATAGCCGCCCGATCCACTGGAGGAAGAGCGCAGACAAAGGACTGGGAAAGCCCAGAGTACCACTCCTGTCGGAAGGCGATGTCGAGGCCGGGGGGGGGGGCCATCTGCGGTCGCCGAAAAACTGATGTTCCCTAGGGACAGCAAAGAGTTGCGCCGAGAAGAGTCCGAGAGATCCGAAAAGGACGAGCGGGAGGCGGGGGAACGGCTACCTGGGCCGAGCAGGGCAGAAGCAGAATCCTCAGCCAGCAGACTCAAGGCGTCCTCGTCCCGGGGAGGAGGGGGAGCGGCAAGTGAACTGCTGCGGCGAGAACGGAGAGGTCCCCGAGGGGTGTCCAGCCGGGAGGAGTAGGGAGAGCGGCTATGAGGACGGGAATGAAGCCGACCCTCCCGGCGAGGGCTCCGTGCGGAGCGAAGCCTAGGGGAAACAGACGGACGACGCGAAGAGCGATGGGGCGAAGACCGCCGGTAGCGCGAAGAAGAACGCGGCAACGCCGCAACCAGGCGAGGGAGGCTGGTGGGTGACCGACGAGAATCCCACGGAGAGCGAGATCGCGGCGAATAGGGAGAAGCCCTAGAGTCCTGAGTCCTTGGTCGCGTAGCACTTCGTCTCTGAGAGCCGGGCTCCCTGCTGGTAAATTGACTCCTCGTAGGAGTGCGCGGGCGTGAGAGACGAGCGAGAACTGACCGCAGACAAGGGGCGGCGAGGGTCGCGTCCCCTTGGGCCGGGCTCAGGGAGGACGGCACTTGGGGTCTGCAAGGCAGGGTCAGTTGTCCGAACAGTGCTGGGTGTACGTGTCCTAAGCGGCGTTCTTTCCATGGGGTCCGTACAGACAAGCTTGGTCCCGGCTCCTGACACACTGGGGGACGTACGGACAAGCTTGGTCCCTGCTCCTGACACACTGGGGGACGTACGGACAAGCTTGGTCCCTGCTCCTGACACACTGGGAGACGTACGGACAAGCTTGGTCCCTGCTCCTGACACACTGGGAGACGTACGGACAAGCTTGGTCCCGGCTCCTGACACACTGGGAGACGTACGGACAAGCTTGGTCCCGGCTCCTGACACACTGGGGGACGTACGGACAAGCTTGGTCCCTGCTCCTGACACACTGGGGGACGTACGGACAAGCTTGGTCCCGGCTCCTGACACACTGGGAGACGTACGGACAAGCTTGGTCCCTGCTCCTGACACACTGGGAGACGTACGGACAAGCTTGGTCCCAGCTCCTGACACACTGGGGGACGTACGGACAAGCTTGGTCCCTGCTCCTGACACACTGGGGGATGTACGGACAAGCTTGGTCCCGGCTCCTGACACACTGGGGGACGCTCGGATGGGAGGGTTACTCACAAGTAACGGCCGGTCCCGCCTGTAAAAGCTCCAAAGCTGCGACCACTTCAGTTCTGGCCACTTGGAGCAGAGGTCACAAGAGCGGTCCGAGGCACAGCCAAAGCAAGGGAAGCATACAGCGTGGTTGTCCGTTGGCCACTGGAAGTCGCCGCAGAGGGTGCAGGTCCACACTTGGCAACTGCCACACACAAACAAACAAGCGTACGAGCGAGAGCACGTGGCCACGCCCAACAAGGGGAAAGGGGAAACTAAAGTGACAAAGTCAACATACCCAAAGTGAAAACACAATTCACCGCCCAAGGTGCGAACGCCCAGGCACGTGGCCGGCAAGCTAAGAGTCCGCAGCGCAGCAACGCTCCGCCAGCACCGAGCGACCCAATATAACCGCAAGCGAAAGACGGGGAGTTTGCATAACACATGTTTCATTGGTCAAACTCTGCATGATTATCATAGACAGTCTACGTGCCAGAGCTCAGTCTCAAGCGACAAGGCGTAGGCCCCAGGGGCCAAGCCGAGAAACAAAGAGCGGCGTCAGGTTAGACAATCAAAGGCTGAGAAGTCCTCACGACCGGCGACAGGCGTGGAGGCCGACCGAAGGCCAAACAACTACCTTACCTCTCCGCAGCAACAGGGACGGGGGACGACACCTCCATACCACAACAGCGCCGAAGGCGGGAAAGGAGGCCAACCGAAGAGGCAAGAAGAGGCGAGAAGGCAGCAGTGGCAGAAGAAAAAGCAGCCTAAACCGTAGCGGCACACGGCAAGAGCCCGCAAGCGAAGCAGGTCCCAACACAAGTCGAAGACGGGTTCCAAACCGGTCGAACGTAAGCGAGGCCGGAGGCTAGCAAAATACGTCTGCAAGCTAAGTAGACTAAACTGAGTAATCATCACATGACTCGGAACCGGATGGGCAGTCACGGGAGATCACTCTCGGCCCCTCTGGGGGTTCCCCGAGTGCCTCCCGGTTGGTGCAGGGGCACAACGGGTTCCTAGGCTAAAATTGTGAGAGTAAGTAGACACTTCCTATCAGTCATGTCATCGGTAATGTTTTTGAGGAAATAAATGGTAGAATCTACAAACATTCAGATAAGACTACACGAGTGACAATTGACAATGTGAAAACATGAAACGACAGAAAGCCGTCCATGGGCCACCTATGCCCAACTGTAAGTCAGGACCATCAGCATGGGTGACAAGTGCCAAGAAATGAAATAACTGAAAATGGTGCAAGGACTAATTATGCCCCGCAAACCAAGACCAGCAAGAGACATAAATTCTCATGAGCCCCTGTGGATGCAGGGGCTCATGAGAATTTATGCCTCTTGCAGATGGATGGGCTGGCTGAAGGGCTGTTCCGTCTGAAACAAAAAGCTGAAATTTAGCTTTCCGGGATTTTGTTTTGTTTGTTGAAAAAGCTGAATCAGCCTCCAGGACTGAAGATTCACCCATGCGTCATTGTTTCATGAGACTTACGTGTAAGAATACATACAAGTTCTCTATGCTGCTGTAGAGTAAGGTGCAGATGGAACCAGAGGATGTGACTGACTGATCCATACATGCAAGAGACATAAATTGACACGAGCCCCTACCGATGCAGGGACTCATGAAAATGTACGCCTCTTGCAGATGGTGTGAGCTGGCGAAAAAAAGATGAAATTAACCATTCTGGGATTATAAAAAAGCTGACTCAGTCTCCAGGACTAAAGGCTGACACCCATGAGTGTAAGACAGTAAACGTTAAGAAGATCAGACTAAGAATTAGTCAGAAACACCCAAAACACTCACAGTAGCTTGTCTGTTTTTGTTCCACCAGACAATGGAAAAGACGAGATCGATACTCAGGCTTGGACTTCTAATAAACTACTTCAATTTCAACATAACACATATTGTTTGATTTCTGGCAAAGTAGAACTTCTACTTCAAGTGTTCAGCAGTCAACTTTCAAGGAAATAAAACACCGGAAGTCAGTCTCAGCATGTACTTTTTACATACCACAGTTCAAACACACAATGCTGTAACCAACTCACAATTTTCTCGTAGAAGTCCTTGGGCAGCTTGGCCAGTATGTCAACAGCCTCCATTAACTCATACGGGTCAAGGTCTTCCCCACCCGCATCCTCCTCCCCCTCCGCTGAAACACAGGCAGGCAGTACTCAGAGAAAACACTGCAACACAATCTACATCATAACTCGGTGAAAATAATTTTAAAAAACAAACAAGCAAAAAAAACAGTGCATCAGCACATTTTACAGTCAACTTGATTTATAGCAAGGCCGGATATAACAGAAGTGGGCTATAAGTTATAACAACACATTTTGTTAACCCATAATGACCTGAAAGACTATGACAGGATGTGGATCGACCATGATATTTCAGGGTTGGTGTCAGAATAGCTTGGCGCCTCTAGGCGCCAAGCTATTCTGACACCAACCTTGAAATATCATGGTCGATCTGTCTCCAGAACTGTGATATAGACCTTAGAGGATTATGGACCTCAGAGGATATCTATAACAATTTGATAATTTCACCCTTAGGGCATAAGGAGTTAAGTCATGACAGCATTTTTACTACACAAATCACTTCAATAATAACAAACTTCAGATATAACAAGTACATTTCAGTCCCCTCGAGGTTTGTTATTACTACACAAATCACTTCAATAATAACAAACTTCAGATATAACAAGTACATTTCAGTCCCCTCGAGGTTTGTTATTACTACACAAATCACTTCAATAATAAAAAACTTCAGATATAACAAGTACATTTCAGTCCCCTCGAGGTTTGTTATAATTTGGGAGCTGTCCTTCTTAAGACTACAATACAGTTCAGAAGACAGACCAACCATGACAATTCAAGGGTAGTGCTAGAACAGCCTGGCGCCTAAGGCACCAAGCTTTTCCGGAACAAACCTCGAACAATTACAGTTGATCATAGAGGTGCCAAGCTATCCTGACAGTGGCAGTTCCCTTGTACTATCAAGGTCTATCTATCACCCGAACAAATATGTAGTCTTCAAATGACAAATTTCAAATACAGTATGAGTTCAACATGTTGTTAATCTAGGACTGTACCAGTGTTCACGCTAAAGTTTTTCATGGCCAGCATTTGCTTTCACTAACATCTGGCCAAAACAGCGCCAGCCGGCAAAATCAGTTCATTGTAAATTCATGCTTCTGTATTTTTTCATCCTCGCATATGCGACACCCAGAATTCTTCAACAATTGTTAGTATCCCTGTGCCCACAATCAGCACTTCTCCTTTCAGGGTCCGTTCAGAAAAGCAGGGACGAAGTTCACAAACTTTTCATAAACGTTTCACAAACCCAAACTAAAGCCTGAAGGTTTACACACTTTAATTAGATCACTCTGTATCAGCAGCTCATTTGAAGCTTTCGTGCCTAATGCATGAAGAGATACCCAAATAAAAGAATGCTTACCAAATGGCGGAGCTCGGTAGAAGTGTAAACAACCAATCAGAATGTTCGGCAGAAAGGCCATGCAGTCACATTATGATCAGAGCTAAATATAAATCACTTGCAACAAGCGTCCGCATGATCGTTCGCAATGGAATAGTCACAATTGTTGGAGAAAAAAAATAAGTAGACAAAAGCTTGCCAGCACTTTGTCATTTTTTACAAACTTTCACAGATTTTAAGGAAAAGGACTGAAATTGACAGACTTTCCAGGGCCCTGAAAAAGCCTTGTCATTTTTTTAACAACTTTCACAAATGTTCACAGACCGTACGGACCCTGCCTTTCTCACCCCCATTACCAGTTCACACCAACACTGTGTACAACTGTGTGCTAGTCTAAGATTTTGGACCTTACAGCCTTGGGACAGCAGGTCCAAAATCACAGACCATCAGGCAGCGGTTTTTCATTTTCATTTAGCATGAGCAAAGTACAGGCAACATTTACTGCTGATGTTGTCTGCCCTACCTTCTCCATCCCCTGCTGCCGAGGCTGCAGCCTGCTCCTCCATTTTGGCCTTCAGGTCCTGCTGGGACCGCATGAAACGAGTCTGGACCGGTTTGCCACCCTCCAGCTTGGAAAACTCCTCCTCAAACTCTTGTACCTGCAGCGCACACAACCAGAATTCAAGTCAGCCTCACTTATGAACACAGCGCACAGATGATTTTAATTTTCTGGTGTTAACCCCTTTGCTGCCAAACAAAAGTTAACAAGATTTAACAGCAAGAGACATACATCCACATGAGCCCGTGTAGTTGCGAGGGCTCATGAGAATCTCTGCATCTTGCTGACCCCACTATGTAACCACGTTTTGTCAGAGTTAGATGACTGTGGCTCCTTCGCGTTAAATTAAGAAAGAGGTCAGAAACACAACCAGCAACCACTGGCACTGAAGGGGTTTACAGACCTGCCTACCCTTTACATTTGAAATGTGTAGTGTTCCGGACCAAATGTGTAGTTTTTCAGGCAAATGAGTAGTTTCAAATGAAACTTTACAAGGTTAATTGTGGCACGCCACTATATATATATATATATATATATATATATATATATATATATATATATATATATATATATATATATATATATATATATATATAGTATATATATATATATATATATATATATATATATATATATATATATATGTGTGTGATGTTTGGTGTCGGCAGACAAATTTTGACCAACTTCTACCGGGCAGTTATTGAAAGTATTTTGACCTTCTCCCTGACTGTTTGGTTTGGCAGCACCACACAGAAGGAGCGATCCAAATTAAAAAGAGTAGTAAAAACTGCATCGAAAATCATAGGTATTTGGAGTCCCTCTTCCACAAAAGAATGCTAAAAAAAAAGACTAGATCCACCCTCTGAGATGATTCCCACCCAGCCCACGAGTTGTTTGAGATGCTGCAATCCGAGTGCCGTTATAGAGCGATCGGAACACGCATGATTCGTTTTAAAAACAGTTTTTATCCAACCACTGTCCAGACTTTTAATGGATGCAAACAAACGTCAAACCTGACCCATCCGTCCCACCATTTTACTGTATACATGTAATGTATATAGAGTATTGTCCAGCTACATCAAGCGACGTGTTTCAGATATGTTCTCTGTGATTTGTGTCACTGTGAAATCGTGTTTATTGCCTTTACGATTAGACCACAATAGTTCAAGGCATGCAGGTGTATGCGAGTGTATGCGAGTGAGTGTGTGTGTGTGTGTGTGTGTGTGTGTGTGTGTGTGTGTGTGTGTGTGTGTGTGTGTGTGTGCACGTGTGCAGCTTAACTATATTTTGATGTAGTAAAACTGTTGCCGCTAGGGTTTCATATGAAAGAAAAACAAAAGATAGTGGTGGAAACCCCTTTAAAATAGAAACAAAGAACGACGTTTCGGATCAAAGATCCTTCTTCAGGTGACATGCAGTGTGGTTACTGACAAGGGTGTGTGCCAGGTCGTAAGGTGTTAGATGCACGAAGTGAACTGTGAACAAGATGATCGCGTAGGTTAGTGTCACGTTTGTAAGCGACCAGCGGAGACTCAGGAAATATGTCTTTCATCACTGTCATTCTGAATGATATGTAAGTTTCTGAGGAGAATGTTTTTGATGGGGATGTTGTGAGGATGATACGTGATACACAGGACCGGCCGGTCCTCTGCAGCACTGTGAGTTTTCTCCCGCAAAGCTTCACTTCTGCTTGTGGCCTCATCTTTAGAACGAGCGGTGTTGACGATGTCTTGGGGGTATCCCTGGTGTGAGAAGAAAGTGGCCATGGTTTCTCTCGTGTTCTTTTCTGTTCTACATTTGTTTCCATGTCACCTGAAGAAGGATCTTTGATCCGAAACGTTCCTTGTTTCTATTTTAAAGGGTTTTCCACCACTATCTGTTTTTCTTTTATATTTTGATGTATTTTACTTTTATGTTCTTTTTAAGTTGCGCAGCACTGAAACGATTTCCTAATGTATTATTACATATGGCAATAAAGTTCTATCTTAATCTTAATATAATTATGCAAAAATTCAAGGTGGTGGGTGGGCGAGTGTCAAGCTGTCAAAACTAATTTGTGGCCCAGCGCCTGATGACAGCATCGTGTTTGTTCAGGTCCCTCATTTTTCTCTCTTTAGCACCAGCCAGCAGTCAGCGGCACTGTCCGTCTCTGAGAGCCAGCTCAGTCTTTCTCTTTCGTTGTATTACTGAGCTGGCAAACCGCAGGTACTGCGTTGAGATATCTAAACTAATCATTTTTTTTTTTTTAATTCAGGCTAAATGAACCGATAGATTCGATGACGGAACACAATGTGACACCTAATTTTGAAACTGAATCTCGAACAAATATTTCTAAACAATTAATTGCAGAGATCGTGGATTTAATATGTACACTACATACGTATCAGAAATCCACATTTATTATATGCCCACACAGTTTCATATAGTATGTGCTCTATGCTTTAAACAGTAATAACGTCCTCAACTTGTAGGATGCAAACGGAGCCGATCCAAAATAATGACAATCAAACAGAGCCCTTTGATTCTCAGCATCCTCTACAACATGCATGAGCTTATGAAAATCTATGCCTCTTGTAGATGGAAGGCCGTGGATAAAAGCAAATAATTCCGCAGTGGCTTACTCATCCAGGGAAACAAAAGGTGTAAAATAGGCCTGCAAAATGCACAGATTCCCATCAGCCGATTGAATCTCTGGGGGTTCATGGTGATCTATGTCAATTGCAGTTGTAATGGTCTGACTAAGACACTGTTTCCAGGCAAAATGAGGAGGGGACTGAAAAGAATGGGGAAGTGTTGTATCGGTAACGGTCGACTGCACAAGATAAACATTGGGCTATGGGCAGCAGCTTGATGAGTTTTCTGACCTCAGTCCGGGGTCAGGGGGTATCGGATTTCACTGAAATTTCAGAGATTCCAGTGGCCCGCTCACACAAACACTCATGGAACACCGTCGGCAGTATTCAGGCTGAACGGATCGGCGCGATAAAAAAATGTTTGGTTCAGAACGCAAGTTGAAATCAAAATTTAAAAAAAGAAATAACTTTATTACGTAGAATTGTGCAACAGAATTACGTAGTTGGCCTCAGAATTGCGTAGTTACGTAGTTGGTTAAAAAATGCGTAGTTTTCTATGGCCAAAACGTAGTGTAGGCAGGTCTGGGTTTATCACAGTATGAAACTGGCAGTAAAGGGGTTTGTCATAGTACTAAACTGGCAGTGAAGGGGTTTAACACAGTACTAAACTGGCAGTAAAGGGGTTTATCACAGTACAAAACTGGCAGTGAAGGGGTTTATCACAGTACTAAACTGGCAGTGAAGGGGTTTATCACAGTACTAAACTGGCAGTGAAGGGGTTTATCACAGTACAAAACTGGCAGTGAAGGGGTTTATCACAGTACTAAACTGGCAGTGAAGGGGTTTATCACAGTACTAAACTGGCAGTAAAGGGGTTTGTCACAGTATTAAACTGGCAGGAAAGGGGTTTGTCACAGTACTAAACTGGCAGGGAAGGGGTTTATCACAGTACTAAACTGGCAGTGAAGGGGTTTGTCATAGTACTAAACTGGCAGTGAAGGGGTTTAACACAGTATTAAACTGGCAGTGAAGAGGTTTATCACAGTACTAAACTGGCAGTGAAGGGGTTTATCACAGTACTAAACTGGCAGTGAAGGGGTTTAACACAGTATTAAACTGGCAGTGAAGGGTTTATCACAGTACTAAACTGGCAGTGAAGGGGTTTAACACAGTATTAAACTGGCAGTGAAGGGGTTTAACACAGTACTAAACTGGCAGTGAAGGGGTTTGTCATAGTACTAAACTGGCATTGAAGGGGTTTATCACCGTATTAAACTGGCAGTGAAGGGGTTTAACACAGTACTAAACTGGCAGTGAAGGGGTTTATCATAGTACTAAACTGGCAGTGAAGAGATTTATCACAGTACTAAACTGGCAGTGAAGGTGTTTATCACAGTATTAAACTGGCAGTGAAGGGGTTTATCACAGTATTAAACTGGCAGTGAAGAGGTTTATCACAGTACTAAACTGGCAGTGAAGAGGTTTATCACCGTATTAAACTGGCAGTGAAGAGGTTTATCACAGTATTAAACTGGCAGTGAAGGGGTTTATCACAGTATTAAACTGGCAGTGAAGGGGTTTATCACAGTATTAAACTGGCAGTGAAGAGGTTTATCACAGTATTAAACTGGCAGTGAAGGGGTTTATCACAGTATTAAACTGGCAGTGAAGGGTTTATCACAGTACTAAACTGGCAGTGAAAGGGTTTATCAAAATATTAAACTGGCAGTGAAGGGGTTTATCACAGTATTAAACTGGCAGTAAAGAGGTTTATCACAGTACTAGACGGGGTGGCATTGCCATCATCTACAGGAACTGTCTTTCGTCTCAACTCTCCTTCTCTCAGTCTCTCCCTTTTGCCCATCCATCCTTTGAATCTGTCGAGACCGTAGCAACACTCCCTGGCCAGTCCCTCATCTTCTCATGTATCTATCGCCCCCCCTCCAAGCTCTCAAAACAAACTCACAAACTCCATGTTCCTCACCGAGTTTGACCTCCTCCTTGACCACTACAGCACACGACCCGGAAAACACATCCTTCTAGGCGACTTTAACTTCCACTTTGACAAACCCGACCACCCTGACACAAAAACGCCTTTGCACGTCAATTTCAAACCACAATCTTACACAACACATCACTAAACCCACCCACCGACTCAGCCACACCCTCGACTGGATCATCACCCGCACCTCCGATCAACTCTTTCTCGATTCTGACACCTCCTCTGTGCTTCCCTCTGACCACCTCGCTATTCTTGTCTCCCTCAACCTACCTCCCCCGAAAAAAACCAAGCTCATTGTCTCTCGTCGCAAAATAAAATCTGTCAACCGAGAGAGCTTCTTCGACGAAGCTGTCGACCTTCTCTTGGACCCCGCCTCCTCTCCCGATCTTGCATCCCATTTCAATTCCTCCCTTCGAAAACTTCTAGATACCCATGCCCCTGTCACCACCTGCTCCATACCCAACCGACTCCCCTCCCCCTGGCTCACTGACGACATAGCCGAGGCCAAGCGCGAGCGCCGACAAGCGGAACGCCGCTGGCACTCATCTGACCTCACCGTTCACAGACAGATCTTCCAAACAACTAAATCCAAAGTCTGCAAAATGATCTCCGACTCTAAACGCAAACACCTTCAAAACCAAATCCTGGAATCCACTTCTTCCAAAACCCTCTACGCCATCATGAACACACTCCTAGGCACTTCTAAAGACTCTCCTCTCCCCAACACACACAGCAAAGAAGAACTCCCGTCCGCTTTTTCTACCTATTTTTCGGACAAAATCCAAACTCTGCGCAACGCACTCGACACTCTGCCTTCTCCGCCTTGCCCTCCCGACCCCACCTTTTCCGGCACTCCCCTCTAGTTCTTCCGCCCCATCTCTCAGGATGAAGTCCTCAATACCATAAAGTCCATGCCCTTCAAAACCTGCGAACTCGACCCCCTCCCAGCTTCTCTCTACCGTGACGGCCTACCAAAACTTCTGCCTTTCATTACCGACATCATCAACGCATCTCTAGAAAACGGCTCCGTCCCCGATATCTTCAAGTCCGCCATCGTCCGTCCTCTCCTCAAAAAACACAACCTTGACCCAAACGAACTCAAGAACTATCGCCCAGTCTCCAATCTCTTTCCTGCCCAAGCTTCTTGAGAAGGTTGTTCTCAACCAGCTCAACCTCCACCTCACCGACAACAACCTCCTCAGTCCATTCCAGTCTGCCTATCGCAAACATCACAGCACTGAAACAGCCGTTCTACATATCTTAAACAATCTGCTTCTCTCCACTGACTCGGGCAATATCTCCCTTCTTAAACTACTCGATCTCTCTGCCGCCTTTGACACTATAGACCACTCTATCCTCCTCCACTGACTCCACCACTCCTTCGGCATCACTGACTCTGCTCACTCCTGGTTTCTTTCCTACCTCTCCGACAGACAGCAGTCGGTCACCATCAACGGCGTCTCTTCCAACCCAGTCACGCTCTCCTGCGGAGTTCCACAGGGGTCCGTCCTGGGCCCGGTCCTTTTCACACTCTACACCTCTCCTCTGTCCAACATCATCCAGTCTCACCGCATACACCACCACCTCTACGCTGACGACTCACAACTGCTAGACAAAGACAAACTCGACAACACTCAGTCACTACTGACTCGCACGGCTGACTACTACGAAGATGTGAAAAACTGGATGACAGCAAACAAGCTTAAACTGAACGACGACAAAACAGAAGCCATGCTGGTAGGCACTCGCCAGAAACTCTCCCAGCTCCCTCCCTCTCTCCACCTTCAACTCGACAGCACCCCCATCTCCCTCTCTAACTCGGCCAAAAACCTCGGCGTCATCCTCGATTCCTCTCGGTCCATGACCAGCTTCGTCTCCGCCACGGCCCAGGCATGCTACTTCCACCTCCGCCACATCAGTCAGATCAGAAAATACCTCACTACCGAAGCTGCCACCAAACTTGCTGTCTCTCTCATCTTATCTCGCATCGACTACTGCAACTCTCTCCTTTCCGGCCTCCCTCACTCCACCACTTTCACTCTCCAACGCGTCCAGAACAACGCTGCCCGCCTCGTCCTCAGAAAGAAAAAATCCGACCACATCACTCCCCTGCTCAAACTCCTTCACTAGCTCCCCATCCCCCCAATGCATCCAATACAAAATTCTGTCTCTCTGCTACAAATCCCTGAACAACTACGCTCCTGCCTATCTCTCCAACTTACTTCACCCCTACACACCTTCCCACTCCCTCCGCTCTGCCTCCGACCCGCTCCGCCTCCACATTCCTCACACCAAACTCAACACTTTCGGCCCCCGCTCCTTCTCTGTCTACGGTCCATCCACCTGGAACACTCTCCCACTATCTCTCCGTCAGAAACACTCTCTCTCCTCCTTCCAGTCCGCCCTCAAAACTCACCTCTTTCAACAGTTTTAGCACTATATCACCACCCTCCCCACCCCATGCTGACCGTCGTAATGTATTTCACTATTTGTGGTACGTGAGTCATTGTCTAAAGCGTGCGCGAGTTGTGAGTGCGCGCTTAGAGTTATAATTATTATAAGATAAGCGCATTATAAATACCGTAATTATTATTATTACTAAAGTGGCAGTGAAGAGGTTTATCACAGTATTAAACTGGCAGTGAAGGGGTTTATCACAGTACTAAACTGGCAGTGAAGGGGTTTATCACAGTATTAAACTGGCAGTGAAGGGGTTTATCACAGTATTAAACTGGCAGTGAAGGGGTTTGTCATAGTACTAAACTGGCAGTGAAGGGGTTTATCACAGTACTAAACTGGCAGTGAAGGGGTTTATCACAGTATTAAACTGGCAGTGAAGGGGTTTATCACAGTATTAAACTGACTGTACATTGCTTAACGTCCCGACAGCAACAAGGCTTTCTCAGGACGTGCCTGCACTGCTTGTGAAAAAAAAAAAATAAACAGAACATTGAATGTATGTCGCCAGCCGGTCAAATACGTTAAATAAACCTAACACATGGGGCTAAATAAAGCTAAGACCATTTAGCAACAAACATCCAATATCAAGAGCTACAGGCAGTGCAGACAGTAGGGAGAGTTTTAAAAAGGCAAATACAGGTGAATGGACAAAGGGTAGACAGAAACACATGCCCCAGAATGGAGAGGAAAACCCACCCTGTGGGTTTGATTGATTGATTGTACATTGCTTAACGTCCCGACAGCAACAAGGCTTTCTCAGGACGTGCCTGCACTGCTTGTGAAAAAAAAACTAAACAGAACATTGAATGTATGTCACCAGCCGGTCAAATACGTTAAATAAACCTAACACATGGGGCCTAAATAAAGCTAAGACCATTTAGCAACATACATCCAATATCAAGCGCTACAGGCAGTGCAGACAGTAGGGAGAGTTTTTAAAAAGGCAAATACAGGTGAATGGACAAAGGGTAGACAGAAACACAGGCCCCAGAATAGAGAGAAAAACCCACCCTGTGGGGCTGACCAGGGTGACCCTGGGAACTAAAAAATACCTAACCCCACCCAAGTCCCCCAGGGCAGACCCGGGTGGGGTCCACCCTGTGGGGCTGACCAGGGTGACCCTGGGAACTAAAAAATACCTAACCCCACCCAAGTCCCCCAGGGCAGACCCGGGTGAGTATTAAACTGGCAGTGAAGAGGTTTATCACAGTATTAAACTGGCAGTGAAGGGGTTTATCACAGTATTAAACTGGCAGTGAAGGGGTTTATCACAGTACTAAACTGGCAGTGAAGAGGTTTATCACAGTACTAAACTGGCAGTAAAGGGGTTTGTCATAGTACTAAACTGGCAGTGAAGGGGTTTATCACAGTATTAAACTGGCAGTGAAGGGGTTTATCACAGTACTAAACTGGCAGTGAAGGGGTTTATCACAGTATTAAACTGGCAGTGAAGGGGTTTATCACAGTATTAACCCTCTTCTGCATGCAAGTGCATGTGCCAGGCGGCTCTTGAAAATATCACCAAAGGGAATCAACTCCGTAATTTTGAATGGGTGACATTTTTAAAAAAATGTTAAAAAATATTTAGACAAATCTTGAGAAAGAGCAATTATTTTTTCTAAAGTGTTAAATCAATAAAGATATAAAATAAACATTTGTGGAGCTGTAAAATGTGTAAGGAAATAAAGGTGAAAAATCTAAAGTTGAATGAACTGCAGTTTTACGTACTGTGAATCTCAGTTGCTGATGATCACAAGCTTTATCCTCAAACGATGATGTTGACTAAAAAAAAACGATCCCCAAGTCATCCCATTCCAAATCTAAGTCAGATTCTTCCCCTCTTCCACCAAGTCTTGCTCTGTAAATCCCTCAAAATCTTCATAGGCACTGCTTTCCCCCACCAATGATCACCACAGTTCGAGGCCAGCCATTCTTACTGACACTCGATTCACACTTGAAACTTCAAAAAATTGTTGCTCCGTAAGGAAACGTCCAAAATGCACATGGCGTGTATTGACAGGAAGTGGAAAGAATCTCGAAAATGAGGCTTGTGGTCTCGCGAGATTTCTATTACCATGGTAAACATGGCAGCCTCCACAGTATACACGTGGTTCAGCGGGCGTTACCGGGCGTTCTATGCACAAACACTGTGTGTTTTCAGCGGGCGCTGGTGGGCGCTCTATGCAGAAGAGGGTTAAACTGGCAGTGAAGGGGTTTGTCATAGTACTAAACTGGCAGTGAAGGGGTTTATCACAGTACTAAACTGGCAGTGAAGGGGTTTATCACAGTATTAAACTGGCAGTGAAGGGGTTTATCACAGTATTAAACTGGCAGTGAAGGGGTTTATCACAGTATTAAACTGGCAGTGAAGGGGTTTATCACAGTATTAAACTGGCAGTGAAGGGGTTTATCACAGTACTAAACTGGCAGTGAAGAGGTTTATCACAGTACTAAACTGGCAGTGAAGAGGTTTATCACAGTACTAAACTGGCAGTGAAGGGGTTTATCACAGTATTAAACTGGCAGTGAAGGGGTTTATCACAGTACTAAACTGGCAGTGAAGAGGTTTATCACAGTACTAAACTGGCAGTGAAGAGGTTTATCACAGTACTAAACTGGCAGTGAAGGGGTTTATCACAGTACTAAACTGGCAGTGAAGAGGTTTATCACAGTACTAAACTGGCAGTGAAGAGGTTTATCACAGTACTAAACTGGCAGTGAAGGGGTTTATCACAGTATTAAACTGGCAGTGAAGGGGTTTATCACAGTATTAAACTGGCAGTGAAGGGTTTATCACAGTACTAAACTGGCAGTGAAGGGGTTTATCACAGTATTAAACTGGCAGTGAAGGGGTTTATCACAGTATTAAACTTGCAGTGAAGAGGTTTATCACAGTACTAAACTGGTCGGAGCACAGCATGAGCTCAAGGCTGGAAGGTCCAAAATCACAAACCAGCATATGTACATTTCCCATCTTGGGATAATAAAGGTATTTGTATATATCAGAAAAAGAAAAAAAAAATGACACAAAGGTGGTCTCCCTTGAAAAAGACCAATGGAAATCTGCTTGCAGCACTACCACTTAGTCTACCAGATGTATCTGGTATTGTTCAATTCTCAACCACCACTTACAATCAAAATAAAATTGCAGGAGAGAAGTGTAGGAAAAAGTTAGCAATTGTGATAACAGTTAAACGGCACTACCACCGAGGTTTCACAGTAAATGCATCCTCTGCAAAACTTTGCACACTCCACACCAGTTGTGGGAGATGCATTGATCCTGACAGCTCATGGTTAGTAATGACTTATTACCTGAATGGGTTTAAAGTTTGTCATCTGCGGCTTGAGGGCGGCCCCGATCCAGCGATACAGTTCGATGACCAGCTGTTTGGTTTCTTCACGCACAGTCTTGTCTCGATCATCGAGCAGCTTGGGCAGGACTTTCAGCAACGGCTTTACTGAGATCACTTTTGTACCAAAGTCCCTAAAGTCAGAAATTTTTTAATACAGCAACAGCAACAAATAAAAAAGGCAAAGCCCTTATGGCTCACGTGTATGACCGATTCACACATGCCTGACAATAAGTAAAGGGATGGCTTCTGCACTAACAAAATCCATGTTGTCTCAAAATTTAATCAGTTTTCAAACATCTGTTAAACACTTGTGACCCTTGACCTTTGCGATGAGCCGACTAAATTAGGATACATAGGAAGGTCTTATCATCAGCTGCCAAATTTTTTTAAACGTTTGCAAAAATTTGATAATAACTACAATTATTGGCATTTTATACACATTTGTCGACCTCTTGTGACCCTTGACCTTTTGAAGGAGTCATCCAAATTAGTATGCACAGATAGGTCTTACCATCAGGTATCTCTGTAGCAAGTTTGGGTTTGAAGTTGTGAATAGTAATTGAGAAAAAAAACATTTCTTGTCAAAATATGGTGATTTTTTTTAAACCTATTTCCTGAGCTCTTGTTACCCATGACCTTTTGAAGGGGTCATCCAAATTAGTATACATAGATAGAGGTCTTACCATCATGTATCTCTGTAGCAAGTTTGGGTTTGAAGTTGTGAATAGTAATTGAGAAAAAAACATTTCTTGTCAAAATATGGCTATTTTTTAAACCTATTTCCTGAGCTCTTGTAACCCTTGACCTTTCTGAGGGGTCATCCAAATTAGTATGCAAAGATAGGTCTTACCATCAGGTATCTCTGTAGCAAGTATGGGTTTGAAGTTGTGAATAGTATTTGAGAAAAAAACATCTTTTGTCAAAATATGGCGATTTTCGACCTATTTCTTGAGCTCTTGTGACCCTTGACCTTTCCAAGGGATCAACCAAATTAGTATGCATAGATAGGTCTTACCATCAGGTATCTTTGTACCAAGTTTAAGTTTGAAGTTGTGAATAGCATTTGACTGAGAAAAAACATCTTTTGTCAAAATATGGCTATTTTGGAACAATTTCCTGAGTTCTTGTGATCCTTGACCTTTCCGAGGGATCAACCAAATTAGTTTTGCGTATAAAGGTCTTACCATCAGGTATCTTTGTATCATGTTTGGGTTTGAAGTTGTGAATAGTATTTGAGAAAAAATAAATTATGTCCAAAAATAGCTTTTTCCGATATATTTCCCGATCCCATGACCTTGACCTTTATGAGGTCACTGAAATTGGTATGTTTAAAAAGGTCTTGCCACAAAGTATCCGTGGGCCAAGTTTGAAGACAGCTTGAATAGTCTCTGAGAAAATGCCAACATAAAGTTTACCACGGACGACAGACGATGGATGGACGACCACTGGCCCAGAACATACTCACTTTTGCTTCGCACGTGAGCCAAAAATCATCAGAAAATATTTATCTCATAAAAAAGCATGAATATTAATATTATGATATTTATTGATAACAATACAACACAAAATCAGAAAACGTTCATCACATATTCAAAAGCATCTCCTCTTGTCTGAGCATTAGAATACCTGTACATGGATACTGACTGTTACTTCTCTGGCAATAATACAGCCTAAACATCAGAAAACGCAGAGGCTCATGACCATACATATGCAAGGCATCGGATCATGAACATCTAAGCCTTTTGCAGACAGCTAGCTAAATGAGTCGCTGTCACACATAACACACACACAGACCTATAGATGCATACCCACACAAACAGATTTCAGGATCTGCCTATACCTTAATCCCATCCTGAGACACTGAATGGAGCCGACCACAACTTTAGGGTTTTTGTTTTCCAACCCAGCCATCAAGGCTTCCTGTATAACAGAAAACAAATTTCATTAACCCCCTTCCTCCTGATACACCCATTGCTTGAAATGAATTTGACAATGATACTTGATAGTTGAAAGGTGGTGCCTGAATATCTTGGCATCTCAGGCGCCAAGCTATTCTGGCACCACCCTTCAACTAAAACAGTTGATCCATCTGTGAATCTGAAATGCAGACTTCATAGCACAATAAGCAAATTTGTTTTTTAAAAATTAGCCTCAGGATGTAATGGGTTAATTAATACTCAGTGTTCTTGTATGCATGTGAGTCATGGACCCTCACAGCAGACCTTGAAAGGAGGATACAAGCCACTGAAATGAGATGTTTTTGAAGGCTGCTTGGCATTTCATACAGAGATCACATCCCGAACGAGGAAGTGAGAAGCAGAATCAGTCAAGCCATCGGGCCCTATGAAGACCTATTAGCCGTTGTGAAAAAAAGCAAACTGAAGTGATATGGGCATGTCACGCGTTCAACAGAGCTTGCCAAAACAACCCTGCAGTGCACTGTGCAAGGAGGACGAAGGAGAGGAAGACAGGAAAAGATGGGAGAACAATATCTCAGAGTGGACAGGACTGAGGCTGGGCAATACGCTAAGAATGGCAGAGAACAGAGAGAAATGGAGGGAGCTGGTTGCCAAGTCATCAGTGGTGCCCCAACGGTCGGCAAGACTACGGGATATAGATAGATAGCAAGTACAGGTCAGCCTAATATAGTAATATGGTGCACTACCCCAGACCCGTAAAGTCAGATCACGTTACTCACGATCATGTTATTCCAGTGATGCACTTACATAGACTTCTGAAGAAAAAACACTTGGCAAGCAAATGGTCCTTGGGCTGACATCAGCCTTAGCTGGCCCTCGCACGGCCGTGTGTGGTCCAGCTGAGGCCGACACTGGCCCAAGGTCTTTTTTCTCAACGGGCACCCCCTTGGGAGCCACAGAACTGTGTGCATTAAATGCTGTGATATACTGGAGCGTGTAATAATGAGACTGGCCTACAGGACAAAACTATGGGCTGTAACGCAAGGGTCCAGAAGCGCTCCCTTCGATCTACAATAACCTCACCTACTCCCCTCGTACGAGTGGTATATTGCAGAAGAAACCTGTAGTTTACCTGCACAACGTCTGGCTTATCAAGTTCGATGTATAGCATGACAATCTCCATTCCCTTGTCCTTTGTCTTCTGCTTTGTGGCACTCAGACACTTGGTCACCACACCGCCAACCACTTCACCAATAGTTCTGGGTAGAGTGAGAAAAAAAAAAGAAGATAAAAGTCAGGCTCAGAGCTGAGATGACTGAATTGGATCGAGACATCGTTTATAAATTGAGGGCGTCTCTTGGGGTTATAGGGCAGACCAATAAAGCACACTGACTGATGCCGCAAGACAAATTTTCCTGTACATGAATACGCATCTGGAACAATGAAGCTAATAACCATTTTAGCCCCAAGGTCCCATTTCTTACATTTTGGAGGTGTTGCCTAATGACTATGTACCAGTTGCAGGAGATGGATTGACCATGATAATTCAAGGGTAGTGCCAGATTATCTAATCTGGCACTACCCTTGAATTATCATGGTCAATCCACCTCCTGCTGTAGGGACTCGGGGCTAAAAGGGTTAACTGATTGATTGATTGACTACTAGAAGCATTTACCTTGCCGCGATCTGTGCGGACGCATTCCCAATGAACGCGATGATCACATCCAACCCTTTCTCCTGAGCAACTGCATTGTTGTCTGTCACAATCTTCTTCATGAGGCTGGCATACTTGGTGAACTCGGGACTCTTCTCGTTGTCAATTGTAGCAAACAGCTTGATCACCTCCTCATAGCCAGCAAGGCGTGCCTTCCACAACTGACACAAAAAGACATGAACATTTACAAAGTCAAACAGCTTGATCACCTCCTCATAGCCAGCAAGGCATGCCTTCCACAACTGACACAAAAAGACATGAACATTTACAAAGTCGTTTCAAGTTCCGGGCCCGGCCAGCATATTACAGTCAAGCCTTTCAGTGCCGAGAAACGGTGAACACGATCCAACTGCAAGAGACAAAGGTCTCCGTGAGCCCCACAGTTGCGGCACCTCATGAGGATCGATGTCTCTATCTAAAACCACTTTGTAGCCATGTTCTTTGGATGGCTGGAGCTCTTTGTTAACCATTATCAGCCTGATACACTACTGCTTGAAATTAATTTGACTGAAGCACCAAGCTATTCTGGCACCACCCTTGAACTAAAAGTTTGTTATGAATAATATAGAGTATACTGAAGCACATTTGGGGCATGAAGAGGGCAGAGTTGTTTTTGCTTATTCACTACTGTGGTTGTTTATATTCAAAATTCAAATATCTTTATTGTCCATTAAATATATCTGTATAAAATGGAAATTTGTCTTCGGCTCACAAACATGAACAAGCAATTAAACACATATTTAAATAAAATCCCTCCCCACGCTTGTTAGAATCTTGCCGAATTGCATTATATTGATCACTTTATATGTACAGGTTCAAGAAAGATGCCAGTGTTAAATTATAACTTTTTATAGTTTTAATAATCAATGTTCAAATCTTTTTCCAATCACTTTACCACAAAATATTTCACCCCTTCACTGCTGGAAAATGTAAACCTCACCCAAATGCAAGCAGCCAAGAACCTCATAAGCCCCAGCATAAAGCGGGGACTCATGAGGTTCTTTGGTCCTGCTGACCCCATCCAGAATGTTCCATGGACTGATGGGAATT
The DNA here is from genome assembly GCA_036245525.1 of Semisulcospira habei. Classification (NCBI taxonomy): domain Eukaryota; kingdom Metazoa; phylum Mollusca; class Gastropoda; family Semisulcospiridae; genus Semisulcospira; species Semisulcospira habei. The sequence continues at coordinate 44,011,826 of BTPG01000006.1, forward strand.
CCACGAATCTGCCTCACTTTCAAAGACATGCTTTGTGTCTACTAACAGTGAAGCCCTGTTCAGCTAAAAGTAAAAGTGATACCATTGTAGGCATGCACAACATTGTAGAGGACGAAGCATTAAACTTGTACTTCAAGGCGGGTGTTGACTGCCGATACAACAGGCTATCAAATGTTGTCTTGCCTCAACCAAGACTTGTCTACCTCTTTTCAAAATCCATGTGATGACATACCAGGTTTTCCACTACCTTTTCAGCAAAGTGGAAGGAACTCTCCTGTGTACAAACTTGAAGAAGCACGTAAAGTCCTCTATTTTACAACATTCAAACTTCACAATTTAAGTTAGCACTTTTGACCAGCATTATTGTAAGACACACTAAGATTATAACCTCAAGAATAAAGGAGATAGTGCGATCTATTATTAAGTCTAGATAGGTTGCTTTATCCCATATCATACTCATGCTAAAAGTAAAAGCTTCACATCTGTACAATGCCATATATATGGTCAAGAGTACGACTGGGTGTCCAAAGAGTGCGACATGAGTCTCTGATTTTGAACTTAAACATATGAGCATCATTTTGCATCATTGTGATGTGTTTAGTCATAAGTAACATGCCCCCCCAAAAGAATTTCCCCATGAGCAGTCGTTTGGGTGTAATTGGCAAAAAACCGTTATGGTTTGTACATAACATTTACACCGTCACACATTTATAAAACACATTTTCAAGCTTTCACAAAGTAGATTCATGCTGTATAAAATTATCATGTTGTTCTTTCCTTACTAGGCTATGCTTAAACTTCAAAGAAAGTTTGATGGTGTGAATAGATACACAATGGTGCAACACTGAAATTGTTTGAACATAACTTTACACTCAGCTATACATTTATGCAAAAAAAATGCATAAATTATATTTAAAAAATTGTGTGTGGTATTAAACACACAATTTTAATTGCACATTGATAGATTCTAAACTATCCTAATTGAGATAAGTGTGAACACAGTAGCTATAAACTTTTTAAAAAATTGGACAACTTGCTTATGAACAAAAATTTTGAAATCCTTGACAACACAGCAAAGAAAGTCAATTAAGATGGTGTGTTTTCCCTTTATTGTGTACTAAACTCTTGTAGATTACAGAATAATTTAGGAAAAATACACCATTCACAACATAGAATGAAAATGAAGGCTAAAAACAAGAAACACACAATGCTTGAACATAGCGTTACACCGTGACAAACAAACTTGACGCTCTTTAACATGCATAAATCCAAAAATAACAAAACACTACTCAAGTGATGTGTTTTTAACAAATACACTTTTATTTATTCCAAAATTGTGTCTAAACGAGTAATGAAAGCAGCAAATACATATTGTAATTGTTTGTACATAACTTTACACCACGAGCTTCAAATTTCAGCCAAAAAGTGCCTCCACAAATGGACAAGAACCAGAAAATAAAAATCACAAGCACCTGTAGCTTTCTACTACACTACAGAACAGCAGTGATGTAATAATCAGGTTTGAAATTGATAATACAAGGGAATAATGTGTGAAAATGACAAGTTTGAACATAACTTTACAACCCAACATGTTGGTATTATCAACACTGAAGTCAAAATAAACGATAAAAATGGAAAATTACAAATTATGTGGTCAGTAAACCCCAGCATTTACCAGTCTTAATAATTGTGTCTACAATGTTTAACACAAGTAGCAAAACAAATCTGTATATGTTTGTACATAACTTTACAACATGGGGTTCAAATCTCTGCACAATGTCAATGTGGTTCCACAATGTGAGAAAGCACCAAGTGAAAAAAGTTTAAACTTTCAATACATTTTAGAACACCAACAATACATTTAACACTTGAAAACTGACGTTAGTTAGCCATTGCTCATGCTTGCTATGGGCTGTGTGACATCGGAGCCTACCTTTTGCCCAAATACCTCTGCAAAGAAACACTTTTCTGTACCACTTTTAAACAAATATAATCTAGCACCAATTGACCTAAGTTTACCATGACCAATGGTTTTCAGCAGACCACTGGCACAGAAAGTACTCACTTTAGTTAGCTTCATACTTGAGCTAAACATGGCAGAAACAAATTAAAATTGATCAAACCCAACCACTCTCCACTCGCGTGCACTGTTGGAGAGTGGCAGGAAATCTACAGCCGACGCTACAATCATATCATCCCCTACTTCTTTGATGTCATCTATTTCAGGGTAAACAAATAGTCCTTGTTTTGTCTGGTGAGGCTTGAGGAATTTGACCCTCAGAGGATCTACTCCGACAAATCACTCCTGAAACAGAAAAAAGAGACTGCTTTATTTATGTTGCATAATGATCACAGCGCTTTTTTGAAGCAACCCATAACAAGCTTCCTGCTGATCAAGTTTCCTAAGGTAACTTCAAACTCCTTTTCTTTATTGGCCAGTGACAACCAGTCCCACTTGTTTCGGGGCGTACCTTACAACATTTTATAATTTTTTAATGTCTCCATCTCAAACTTAAATGGAGCTAAAACATGTTCAAAATCCACATTTTTCTGGTTTCAAATACTTTAAAAAGATTCCTGGCTGCTATCATTCGTAAGCACAAGTATGCTGACATAATCTTGCTCACCAGAGTACAACCTGTCAGGGTACTGCACCACGACACGTGTTTAGCATCCATTTTCTGGGTGCTTTCACTGCTGGGAAAGACCCTTTAGCCTCGGAAACTTTCGATTCAGGAACAAATCCTGAAGAACTGAAACAGAGAGGGTCAAATAATTTCAATTTGTGCCCATGTTTGCGATTTGTTGTTAGCTAGCATCAGCCTAATATGTCTGGTTATTTTTCAACAGCCTTGTACTAAAAGTTATTATTAAATTATGATATATCATTCCAGCTATCAAGCTTGGCCAGCACAACAAAGAGTAAAAGGCATGATCAGACTGTAACTTGGAAGACAATGTGTGAACCAAACATAACTGTGGTTGAACATAACTTGACAACACATGATGTTGTCATGTTATGTACAAACTATTTAAAACAGGAAAAAATGTATATTCTGGGTTTAACAATTTATATTTTAGTACCCAAGCTGTATTTTGATAAATAACAACTAGCAAAGTGGGTATCCAAAAGACAGTATACTAGGAATTGTGCTACAGTAATGAACATAACTTTACACTTTACATGTCAGTCCAGCTTGTCAAGTTATGTTCACAGTCATCTAGCTAGAATAATAGTTTGTACATTAGTTACAATAGACAAAATAATCGAACTAGTCTTCCACTTTAAAAGAGACTGTTACTATGAAGGAAAATGTTAGCTGAGCACTGTTTTAACTGTACATAACTTAACATAATTGTTGTCAAGTTATGTTCATGGCATTTCTTTAAAATTGTCATTTCTTGGGTGCAGAAAAGTTTTTTAAAAAATGCACAGACTATCTGTACTTATCATAGAACACTAAACCATACAAAAATAGCATGAAGCACAGTGTAACAGAACTTTCCAACCCAACCACCCTAAGTGTTAAGTCATGTTATGTTCAGCCTAATACTGCCAGAACAGGGTTATTCTTACTTAATCTTATGTTACATAATAAAGAAACAATAATATAAAGTATATAAAGACAATGGGAACATTATCACAGCTAATAAGAAAAACGACCATTTTTTGATTGAAGGTGCTATACATGTCTTTTTCCTTTTGCCCTGCGTCATGTTATGTACAAACGCTATAATTCAGCAACTCATAATCTATGACCCAAAGTATAAATCAAATTAGCACAAAATCTCTTCCTACCAACAAAAATTGGTAAAAAAAAAAATGTATGACTTGTCCTTCCCCCAAAATGCAAAACTCATGGTTTGAACATAACTTTACATAAAGATTTACCTGGCCAAACTGTGTAAAGTTATGAACAATCAAACTGCAGGAGCAAAAGACATTTACTCTATTTTTTATATCAGGAAGGATAAAGACAACAATACTGAATCGACGAAAATGTATGATACACACTGTTCTTTTTAATCTTTGAAAATAACGCTGTAATTGCCTGAACATAACGCTGACAACCTTCAACCATGTGTAAAGTTATGTACAAGCGGACACAACGGCAAGGTGACGGTAAAAGGTAATAATTATTGTTTCAAAGTGTTTCTGCGCTACAAAACTAATCTGAACATACATTACTTGTTCTGTTTTATCCTTTGAAATATAGAATATTGCCTTCAGAAACTTGAACATAACTGTTACAACCAAAACTAAACCGTCATCGTCGGATGGAGGCAAATTCCATCAAGTAATGTTTTCTTCCTTTGTTCAAAACACGCGGTCATTGTCAATTGAGCCGATTGATTTTACATTTGTTTGCGTCAACATTCATTTGAAGTAATTAGAAAAACAGCACACTTACATTGCTTTTTTTAAACATTTATGGTGCTCAGTCATCAATTTTGCATGAACATAACCATTTACAACCAAAACTTACCTTCAACTTTGTCACTTCCCTGCTCCATCGATGTCGCCTGTAGATATGAGGTACGTAGGACTTGCCAAATGCAAATCTCAAAATGGCCGACGATTTAAAAAAATCACGCGCGTTGATGATTGCGAGATTTTTTCCCGTGATTGAACGTAACACAAAATTTACAACTTTTGGGTTGAAGAAGTTTAAAACGCAGCCTTCGTTCAATTCTCAAAAGGATTTCGAATTTGTTTACGGTAATCAGAATGACGGGGCGGTCCGTGGCGCAGTGGTTAAGGCGCCTGCCACCAATGCTAAAGGTGCGAGGTTCGATTACGGGTTCCGGCGTCGGATTTTTCTCCTCTAGTAAGTGTCACCGTTAATTCGGGCGGACCATCGGGGGTTCTTTCTCCGGGTACTCCGGCTCTTCCTCCCCCACAACTTTGGTATCAGTTTCAGCCCACTTAATCAAATTTCAAATACAAACGATTGTGAATTTCCAAAAACTACAGTAGCTCGCTTGAGCTTGCCCTTAGCACCACGTGAATGTTCTGTGTTTACGTACAGTGTGTGAGTGAATGCGCGTGATTCACGTGAGCGTGCTTGTTGGGTTCAGTTCGCGGCGGCGCTTTGAGCCGATTTTCAATTGGGATAAAGCGCCTATTTAATGCGCTTATTATTATTATTATTAATGTTGTCTAGGATATGTTAATTAGGTGCTTCACGGTACGTTTTTTTGTGTTCCGGTTCACAGCAAGATTTGCACGTGTGAAATTGAGGACACGCGTTATGTTCATTCTAGCCTTTACTTGCCCTCAAACTACTTTAAACTTAGACACATGTAAAACTCGACGATATGGTAACAAAATAGTAACTTGCATTGGCTCTCTATAGGCCTAAACTTGGTTTCAAAATTCTATTTCATTCCCCGGAATTTTTTATCTGAAAGCAAACACACGTGAGTGATGTCACGTTTCGAAATTTTGGCTTCCGCCGCTCGATCGCACAAAACAATAAATAACTCTTTTATCCCATCGGATGTACGCAAAAATGACACAGGATTAGAAGTTATGTTCAATTTCTAACCAGTTGAGATATGGTTGTGTGAGATGCATGCCCGATTTTGAGTTTGAAGGCTTTGTTTTGTCAGTCAGGTAGCGAAACCGGCACTCGACGCCTAGTCGTACTCTTGACCATATGCAAGCTACATTATAGTACTTACAGGTACGGATAAAGACCAATGGCTTTTTTTCAAGTGTGGTGCCTGAATAGCTTGGCGCCTAGAGGCACCAAGCTATTCTGGCACTACCCTTGAACTATTTTAGTCAAACTTATTTCACACACTGGTGTATTCCGAAAGATAAGGGTTAACCACTATGATTATGAGCAAACTGCTCAAATTAAAGATGTGTACTTGACATTGAATGATATAAAGAACCCGCTTTTAGAGACAGATCGACCAAGATAGTTTAGCTTCAAGGGTAGTGCCTGATCATCCCAGCACAACATCACAATCAGCATGTCAAGCGTAAATACGAGCTGACACTGACAGATAGTTGAGATCACTCACTTTGTGTTCACATTTTTCCTCTGTGGGAAGCTTCATCCATTCCGAGTCATCCCCCATGGTGGAGGATTTACTCCAGTCTCTTGAAGAAGTACCCTGAAGCAGCCAAAAACAACAATCCTCATAATCGGAACAAGTTAGGAGTATGCTGAACAAAAATATTTCATCATAAAACCTGTCAGCCTCATTTATCGCAGAACCCCAAAAGCCTTAAAGTCAGACCATATTCTGTGTGATCACGCCATTGTAGTGCTAAATTTACAGTTCAATTGTAATGAAAAACCACTTGCGGCAGTGAGGCGCAGTACAGGCAGTGTCAAATATAACATCAACAGTTCTTCTAGCACAAACTTTTCTACAGGTAATGCGTTTGCTACATCAGTACATGCTGACTGTTTGGAGACTGTGTAAGACTAAGAGTAAGACTCTAAGTAAACCAATACTTAGGAAATGCATGTGTTAAGAGCTTTAAGATTGAACTTGAAGATCAAGTGCTGTTAAGTCTGCTTCTGAAAAAGGCAAGACATAGATCTTAGGACATGCTTGCAACTATTGAGACTTAGTTTGGTGTTCAGTCCCTTTTGTTACTGTCAGCACGGTAATGCACTGATGCACACAAGTGCTGTGCTCTGAAACCTCAGTCAAGTTTCAGAAGGTCCCACTATTTTTCAAAGAGTTTTGCTGCTTTTTTATTTCTATTTCAACAAATATGCTGTGTCACACACACACAAAGCTTTGTTGTCAAGCAACGCACTGGCTGCTGATTCAGGCAACATGGGTGACTCTCAAAAAGTAATGCCTAGTGCTCTTGCTTGTGACATCATCAGCCAAACAAGTTTACTAACATTTCTTACAACTTTTACATGTGGCTGGTCATTTCATATTCATGTTTACATTGTGTGCATTAGTACATGAAACCTGCCAAGTCATACCGTTTGTAACACAGGCTGCAAGGTGAAAATATACTCTAAAATGAAAACTTGTGTCGTGAAACACCCTTATATTTGTAATGCCAGTAGTATTTTATTTAGGGCAAGCCTGTGTCAGATGCGGACTCTTGAGAGTGATCGTGAGAAGACGTGGCTAAAGAATCAAGCAACTTTTAGCTTTATTCGCGTCACGCATGGTTTGTTTACTAAGCTTGGCCGCATGTCAATCACAACCGCAGGCGATGACAGTTAAATGCGATAAACACAAATCTCACCAAGTGCAAACACACTCAAGGTACGTTACATTGCACAGTTAGCTGGTTTGTAAACATTCTAAAAAGGTCACGTTACCAATTGTAATGAACCAGTAGTCAACAGAAGTGTGACAAGTCAGATACGGCAAAGTAAAACCAACAACAAAATACATATCCACATAAGAACTGTTCCATGTTTCTACAGTGCAAACTGAGAAAGTCACCTGGGAAAGCTGACAACTTCAGCAGCAGAAATTCCGGGCAGACCTAGTCCCCTGCCCGCGATGAGTCAACCAATGTTTTCCTGTTTTTTTCTAAATAAGTGACACACATGAAATACACAAATTGTATACTAGAACAAAAACAGTGTAACCTATCAAACGACTTAAAAGGCGGCGCCCCTAATCCTAATATTCGTCACAAATTATTCGCAGATATGATCATCAGATTTTTGAAATCTTTCCAGTTCTAAATTTGTATTGGTTGGCATTACTTCCGGTCTGTAATAATTGACTAGATCGGAAAATAATTGTACGCAAAGTGCAGTTTATTTTATTTGCAAAATTAAAAGAGTTTGTAATACTGTAGAACGTTTAATGTACGGTTCAGTATATAAACAGTACAAAACGTATTTGATTAAAAATAACTCCCGTGTGCTTTTTTTGTTTTTCAAGACGGCCGCCTCCGTTCCACGTGGGTTTCGCTTTGCTGACAGATCTTTCTTATCTGTGTCACCAGAAGCAACCCTTCCTAATATCAATCTGCGCAAGCCAATTCATTTCAAGAAATATGGAGAAAATCTCATTTAACGAGGCGAGAAAGCTCTGTTCTGACCCGACGTCGGGGTTCACCCTGATATTGAGGGAACAGCATATCTCTCTACCACCCAGATGCATGGGGAACATTAGCCAAGGGCTGAGGCAACAGCTTGACAGTAAAATCGGTTTCTTTTCAGACGAGTAAGGCCTGCTTCTTGATAATTTGTTGTCATCTGTGTTCTTCGTGCAGGAAGACACACGTAATGTACCCTATAGTATACATTTTGCATGAGTGTAGGGGGGGGGGGGGGGGTAGTTATTTGGGTTTAACGCCGAGCTGGCAACTAAGGCCATCTTACGGTGCGGGAGGGGGGGGGGGGGGGGTATCTGGTGTCTGGACCAGTGTACGGGAAGAGAGCTCGCTCCACATGTTTTTTGGTGTGTTGTTTTCCCTTGCTTGCTCTTGTAAGGGGGGGGGGGGGGGGGTGATGGTGCTGAGGGAAAATCAAAACATTTTATATTTGTTACTTCATCACTATATATTGTTGTGTTTTGCTGACAACTGATAGAACTATTGACACTGTCATACTGGGCTATGGTTACAACAAAAAACCCGGTGTCTTCAGTTTTACTGTTTTCTGCCAGGTTTGATGGTGCTTTCATCGCATATGGTAACATCAAGCTGCTGAGTGACAAGGGACACATTATCGATGATGCTCCCTTCATCCACTTCAAGATTCAAGCGGACTTTGTGGTCTTTCAACCAAAGATCAGCGTGTGCCTCAGAGGTGTTGTGAATAAAATCAGCAGAGATCACATAGGTATACTTGTGCACAATCATTTTAACGCTTCAGTGCCTCTGGTGCAAAATGGACACAAAGAGAAAACAGACTGGTCAAAAGGTGACACATGCATGTTCACGGTGACAAGACTGTCCATGCATCGCAACATGCTGTCCATGAGAGGGAAGAATATCCATAAAATAACATGAAACTGATAGCCTTGATTAAAGAGACACTGTGAGTGTTTTTACTCCTTTCGCCCTGAGGACAAAATTATCACATTTGTGTAGATATCCTCTGGGGTCTATATCACAGTTCTGGAGACAGATCGAACATGATATAATCAAGGTTGGTGTCAGAATAGCTTGGCGCCTAGAGGCGCTAAGCTATTCAGACACCAACCTTGAAATATGGTCGATTCACATCCTGTCATAGTCTTTCAGGGCTTTATGGGTTAAACCCTTCACAGCCAAGAAAAATAAACAAGATCTAGCTGCAAGAGACATAGATCCTGATGACCCTCACTTGTTGGGACTCATGAGGATCTATGCCTCTTGCTGACACCACTTTTTGGCTTGCATGCGAAGCAAAAGTGAGTCTGTGTTTTGGGCCAGTGGTCGTTCGCCAGTCATCCATCAGCCATCCTCCATGGTAAACTTTAAAATTTGGCATTTTCTCGGAGACTATTCAAGCCACAATCTTCAAACTTGGTCCATGGATACATTGTGGCAAGACCTTTCTAAACATACCAATTTGAGTGACCTATTGTTAAGGTCACAAGGGATCAGGAAATAGGTCCAAAATAGTTATATTCTGGCATAATTTATTTTTTCTCAAATACTATTCACATCTTCAAACCCGAACTTGCTACAGAGATACCTGATGGGAAGACCTTTCTATGCGTACTAATTTGGTTGATCCCTCAGAAAGGTCCAGAGTCACAAGAGCCAGCAGATGTGTGTAAAATGCCAGTCTTTAATAAAATTGTAGGTATTGTCAACATTTTTTGTAAATTTTTCAATCAAATTTAGCTCAAATTTAACTGATGATAAGACCTTTTTATACATACTAATTTAGTCGGCTCATCACAAAGGTCACAGGGGTTGACAGATGTGTGAAAAAAAACACATTTTGAGAAAGCATGGATTTTGCTGGTGCAGAAGCCAGCCCTTTACTTACTGTCACAAAGGTCGCACATATGTAAATAGGTCATACACATGAGCCATAATGGCTTTGCCTTTTTTGCTACCCATGTTTATTTGGATGACTGGGGACTGTGGCATTGAATTAACAATGATTTCAGAAACACAACCTGTGTTCATTGGCAGTGAAGGAGTTATCCCCATGAAGTTAACCCTCAAGTCATGAAGCAACCAGTGCTGTTTACAGTACCAGTGGATGCATGCACAAGGGGGTTAATGTTATACATGTATTTAAATCTGTCTATAACACTAAACAGCCACCAGAGGAACTAAGCAGAAATGGTCGTTTTGCACAGTAGCCACTATGTAGAGAACTGGGAGAACAAACTCTGATTTCGTCTGAGCGAAAAGGGCTTGTGTACCATTCATTCAAGCTGCGAGAGATGTAACCGGCTGGGAAGAGGTAAACAAAACAAGAGTGTTCCTTGACTGTGCATATAATGTGAGTTGTCACTGACATAAAGACACACAACGGGTCCTGATATGATGGATAGAGAACACTTTCAGTACGGCTCACAATTACTTAACCCTTATTCGGAATACGCCAGTGTGTGAAATAAGTTTGACTAAAATAGTTCAAGGGTAGTGCCCTTGAGCTAAAGCCATTGGACTATATCCTTATCTGTATGTACTATAATGTAGCTTGCATATGGCAGTGTACAAATTTGAAGCTTTTAGCCTCAGTATGTTATGGGTTTATTAGTGGTGTGCAGGGTCAGGTAGTGACAACAGCTGGCCGCAAGTAGCATATATATATACAGGTGGACATTTTAGAAAAGGGTTTCAAAAACAAACAGGAGTAAACTGAAGTAACCTCCATGAAGTGACCCCTGTATAAAGGTGGATCTGCGTTTCTTCTAGACAGGAAACCTGCAAGGGTATAGAAGATTGCTTCTTGTTGAAGCCACATTGTGAAAAACAAAAACAGTTTTTACAGAAAGGTACAAGAAGAATTTTCAATGTTTTCATGGAAACATTTTACAGGATGTATATTGTTAATGGCTGAGTTCAGGGATATGTTTTTGCAAGTGTACACCGGTTTGCTACATACTCTTCGGGACTGGTAGTGGTACATGTTTGTTTTGGGGTGGGTTTTTTTGCTGCTCCAAGTGTGTGTTTTCCTGTAGTTGTGTTTGTGTGTGTGTGTGTGTCTGCCAGCATATTACAGTTAACCCTTTCACTGCTGAGAAATGGTAAACATGATCCATCTGCAAGAGACAAAGATCTTTATGAGCCCTACAGCTGTGGCAGCTCATGAGGATCTATGGCTTTTGCTAAAATCACTTTGTACCCTCCCCCACCCGGGTCTGCCATGGGGGACTTGGGTGGGGTTAGCTACTTTTTAGTTCCCAGGGTCACCTTGGTCAGCCCCACAGGGTGGGTTTCCCCCTCTATTCTGGGGCATGTGTTTCTGTCTATCCTTGGTCCATTCACCTGTATTTTCCTTTTTTAAAACTCTCCCTACTGTCTGCGCTTTCTGTAGCTCTTGATATTGGATGTGTGTTGCTAAGTGGTCTTTGGTTTATTTAGCATTTTAGACCGGCTGTCGACATACATTCAATATCCGTTTAGTTTTTTTTTTCACAAGCAGTGCAGGCACGTCCTGAGAAAGTCTTGTTGCTGTCAGACGTTAAGCAATGTATAACCAACCACTTTGTACCCATGTTCTTTGGATGGCTTGAGCTCTTTTGTGTTGAATTAACCCTTTTCATCCTGATACACTACTTCTTGAAGTTAGTTTGACTATGATAGTTCAAGGGTGGTGTCAGAATAGCTTGGCACCTGAAGCACCAAGCTATTCTGGCACAACCCTTGAACTAAAATGGTTGATCTAGCTCCTAATCTGTAATGTAGCCTTCATAGGACAATAAGCAAAAAATTTAAAAAAAAGATCAGCCTCACGATGTAATGGGTTAACACAGAATTTAAAAACAGTGTCAGCTGTCGGTGAAAGGGTTAATGAATAATGTATGCACAAGAGTGTTCTTAGGTGAATGAGAAGTGAGACGATGCACTATCTCCAAGTCCATTCATAGAGAAGGGCTTTTTGTACAATGTTTGTCGTTTTTAACTATTTCATTGGTCAGCATCAATAGAGGCCACAAGGTGCAATTGTTTGGGCTCTAGAAATGTGTTGTAATCTGAGGAAATGTTATACTTTTACCTGCAAATGTAAAGTAAACATCCTTTTAACAAATTAATAAAGACCATTTTCCCTGTATGTTGTTATCGGAGCAAGTGTCCTTGAATGCACGTTACTACCTGTATTCTACATTGAGCGTGTGCATGTACATGTGACATTTACAAATGCTTCTCGTATTCCCTGTTTCAGCTGTGCGTAATGTTACATTACCCAACCCATGCCAGCTCCAAGAGGCACAGATTTTCATGAACCCATGTGGAGGGGGGGGGGGGGGGGGGGGGGGGGCATGAAAAACCTGTGCATCATACCAGCACATTCTCAATATATAATAATATATATCACCAGGGATAAATAATGTTATTGTACGCATGTAGTTTTTGCCTTTGAAACTAATCTGTGTTCACCGCATTTGACCCCGCGGTGTCACCTAATGCACCAGTTGCAGGAGATGAATCGACCCTGATAATTCAAAGGTAGTGCCAGATTAGCTTGGTGCCATCAGGGGCAAAATGGGTTAATGTTTCAGTTTTTGCTTTTCTGTGATTTTGGACTTTTCAGCCTCTGTCCATAAGGTTCAAACTCACAGACCAGCACTGACAGCTCTTTTCTTTTCAAGCGCTTTTTAAAAATCCATCTGTCGGTTGGAATTAACCATTCATATTATGACCTAAGTAGTCGATTCGCAGCCTTTTTGGCTCACATGTGAAGCAAACGTGAGTATGTTCTGGGCCAGCGGTTGTCCGTCTGTTGTCCATGCAGCGTCATCCATTGTAAACTTCAACGTTGACATTTCTTGGAGACTATTCAAGCCACAATCTTCAAACGTGGCCCGAGGATACCTTGTGGCAAGACCTTTCTAAACATACCAGTTTGAATGACCTCTCTCCCAGGTCACTGGGTTAGGAAATCGGTAAAAAAATTGACATATTTTGACAAAATTGATTTTTTTTCTCAAATACTATTCACAACTTCAAATCCGTCAGTCCCCCACCCGGGTCTGCCCTGGGGGACTTGGGTGGGGTAACTACTTTTTAGTTCCCAGGGTCACCCTGGTCAGCCCCACAGGGTGGGTTTTCTTCTGTATTCTGGGGCATGTGTTTCTGTTTACCCTTGGTCCATTCACCTGTATTTGTCTTTTTAAAACTCTCCCAACAGTCGGCACTGCCTGTAGCTCTCGATATTGGATGTGTGTTGCTAAATGGTCTTAGCTTTATTTAGGCCCCATGGCGTAGGTTTATTTAACGTATTGGACCGGCTGGCGACATACATTCAATATTCTGTTTATTTTTTTTTTTCACAAGCAGTGCAGGCACGTCCTGAGAAAGCCTTGTTGCTGTCGGGACGTTAAGCAATGTACAATCAATCAAATCCGTCAGTCAAACTTGGCACAAACATACCTGACAGTAAAAGACCTTCCTATACATACTAATTTGATTGATCCCTCAGAAAGGTCAAGGGTCACAAGAGATCATATTTTGACAAAAGATGGTTTTTTTCCTCAAATACCTGTACTATTCACAATGTTAAACCCAGACTTAGCACAGAGATACCTGATGGTAAGACCTATCTACGCATACTAATTTGGATGACCCCTTGGAAAGGTCAAGGGACACTATGTCGATCGGCAAATGCCAATTTTTGATAGAATTGTAGTTTTTATCCCTACTTTTGTAAAATTTTCAATCAAATTTGGCTCAAAGGTAGCTGATGGTAAGACCTTCAAATGCATACTAATTTATTTGATCGATCTTAAAGGTCAAGGCTCATGGGATGATACCAAAATATGTTTAATAGAGTCGCATTTTGACAAAAAAATGTTTTTTCTTAAATATTATTTTCAACTTCAAACCCAAACTTGGTACAGAGATACCTGATGGTAAGGCTCATCAATGCATACTAATTTGGATGACCTCGGAAATGTCAATGGCCACAAGAGGTCGGTAAATGTGTGAAAAATGCTATTTGTTTTTAGAATTGTAGATTTTATCAAAGTTTTTGCAAACTTTCCAATCAACTTTGGCATGAAGTTTGCTGATGGCAAGACATTTCTATGCATACTAATTCAGTGGACTCATCACAAAGGTCAAGGGTCACAGGGGTTTGACAAATGTGATCAAACACGGATTTTGCGGGTGCTGAAGCCAGCCCTTATCAGTTATCACATGAGTCACACCGAATGTGCATCGGTCATACACGTGAGCCATAAGAGTTTTGCCTCTCTTAATGACTTGTTCATAAAGTTATTGATCGTAAACATCCAAAATATATAAACAGTAACAATGCATCTATCATATTAAACAAATAAATATTTTGTAATGCGGTAAACTTTGACTGACTTGATGTAATTCACGCCCCGTCCGCAGTAGCCTATATTGTTCGCTTCCGTCAGCAAAAAAATGCTTCGAAGTAACCATGCCATTTTCTCCTCTTCAGCGGAGAAATGCTCCGCAGTAGCCTATATTGTTCGCTTCCGTCAGCAAAAAAATGCTTCGAAGTAACCATGCCATTTTCTCCTCTTCAGCGGAGAAATGCTTCGAAGTAACCGTGCCATTTTCTCCTCTAAAGCGGAGAAATGCTTTGAAGTAACCGTACCATTTTCTCTTCTTCAGCAGAGAAATGCTTCAAAGTAACCGTGCCATTTTCACCTCTTCAGCGGAGAAATGCTTCAAAGTAACTGTGCCATTTTCTCCTCTTCAGCGGAAAAATGGCACAATTATTTCGAAGCGAACAAAGTAGGTTAAAACATCCTCTAGCATTTTGGTCACTGAATCATGGGAGTGTTGTGTTTCAAAGTTTTTTTCAGACCTAGGCTCAGTTGCATGAGTGAGCTTAGTCCTGCGCCAGCCACTAAGCAAGGCACGCCGCTACAGCGGCGCGCCTTGCTTAGTGGCTGGCGCAGGACTAAGCTCGCTCATGCAACTGTGCCCTAGTCCTTAGATCGGTCTGCAGGAAGACTACCCAGGACCCAGTGCGGATCTGCGCAAGCTGTGGCATGTGTTTACAACATGGGGAAACACTGTAGCATTCTAGCCGCAATCATCCACGCCGCGTGTTATACAGAGAATAACCCAAAGAAGACAGAAAAATGCTTAGAAAAGACAGTTACAGCACAAGTATGTTGCAACTGTCATTCCTAAGAGTGTTTGTTTCTTCGTTGCGTTATTCTCAGCATTTCACGTTTGGTAATCACCTTAGTTTGGTCCGATCGACGGTGTTCTAGTTTGGCAGACCCTGTCCATAGGGAGAGTTTACTGGGAGATAACACGCTGGAATGACACGTCTCATGGCACCTAGGCCACTGCGCCCCAATCCCCCCCACCCCCCACCCCACCCCTCCCCTCCCCTCCCCTCATTCAAAATGTTATTTCTCTAAAAATATTGGTGATGCCAAGGGATACTCGGCTTCCAACCCCCCCCCCCCCCACCCCCACCCCTCATTATACTGATTTTCTTTAAGGGGACCCCACCCCCTCCCCGGATTTCTACACCAATGCAGTCGTAAAATGTAAAATAATGATGATAATAATAATAAATAAATACAATTTAAAAAAAAATACCCCACCCCTCCCCCTAGCAAAAAGAAAAGTACTCCGTGGTTTTCGTCAGGTTCATTCATTTGCCCTTCCCGCAACTCCACTCGACTGACGCCTGACGGAAACTGCCCCGCATCAGCGGTATGATAATAATCACATCGCATCTTTGCCGCAGTTCCGTCTTGGCAGTGACCACCTGCTTTTACAGACGTCAGACTTTTGCAAGAGGAATAGATCCCCATGAGCCCCCGCAGTTTGCGGGGGCTCATGAGGATCTATTCCTCTTGCTTGCCCCCTTATATGTTTGTTTTCAAACTTTAGCTTCAAGCGGAAGATGCAAGTTTAATTGATCGACTCGGCGATTTTGTGTGACAAACATTACGCGGTCATATCATTCGATTTAAAAAAAACAAACAACACATCTACAGAGGTAGACGGTATTATTACCCGTGAGGATGGTCAGTTACACAATTTGATGACAGTGACAAACGGGCTGGCAGAAAAGATAATGAGTTTTGTTGATTTGTGTCCGAGTCGACGCATTGGCTGTGGGTAGCGATTTTGGTAGCGACAGCCAAAGGGTTACAGTGATCAGCTCCACGGCGGCGAACGGGTTATCGATGTGGCCTAACCTAAGACTTTTTCTTTACCCTTCAGTGTTTCCACACCCTCGTGAGAAGGCACACAGAGGTTTTCTAATCTCATTTTCTTGTGAGCAACAGAGGGACTCCTCAGCTACGTACTCGGAAGATGAAGAGCAGAACAGTCTATCATTAACTCATTCGCGCCCAGGCGGCATTCGATGAGTAAAGGCATGCAGACCTTATAAGTTAACCCTCCAGTTTGTCAAGCATTATTGTAAGACTGACATACTAAGGGCCATTTATAAAGAAGACATTAAGGACTATTAACCCTCTGTTGCTTGGAGCAGGTCTCATTCAAATGTGTCGGCATGTTACCACATCAGTTGCATACATTTACACTAATTAACTAACCTTTGACTGTCGGTGGCGGTTCAGTTGTAGCGTTGATTCCTGGACCGGGAATCCGGCGTCGCGACAAAAACCGCTACCGACGAACAAAGGGTTAAACGAAATAATTCTGTCGCAGCCATAATGATATATATTATTACCTACATGATAATCTCTACGTCTTCAGTTTGGCCATAGGCGACAAAAGTCAGTACATAATTCTTGTCCACACAACTCTGCAATTGAAAATTAAGTTGTGTAAATACTGCGCGAAAAGGCATCGATTGTTCCAATTTGTCGGGGGCGGGTGGGGTGGGGGATCTTCAGAAAACAACAAATATCACAAGGATCAGGAGAGGCATATTACAGTGTCCGGAGTGCACAGCCATAATTATTACCTTTAACTGAAGGCGGTGTGTTGCCAGAACGTGAAAACGCATCACCTGACGTTGAAAAGATATTAAGTTTCATTTAAATTACGCTCAGCTGTCAGCACCTGCGCTTTGTCAGCTGTATGCCCATTGGGCCCCACCTCCTCTTCCTACGGCTATGTCGTGGCAGACTAAAGAACTGTTTTCAACCGCCTGTGCGTAGATGGTCGGAGCCAGGCTACACTGAGGTGACCTGAGTGCACGGGGCTTCCCAATGCGCAAAGGTCATCGGGCCGCCGTCCGCCTTTTACGCACTGGGTTATTAGCTGCCGTTCCCATAAGTTTAGTACTGAGTTATTAGCTGCCGTTCCCATAAGTTTAGTACTGAGTTATTAGCTGCCGTTCCCATAAGTTTAGTACCGAGTTATTAGCTGCCGTTCCCATAAGTTTAGTACCGAGTTATTAGCTGCCGTTCCCATAAGTTTAGTACCGAGTTATTAGCTGCCGTTCCCATAAGTTTAGTACCGAGTTATTAGCTGCCGTTCCCATAACTAGTACCGAGTTATTAGCTGCCGTTCCCATAAGTTTAGTACCGAGTTATTAGCTGCCGTTCCCATAAGTTTAGTACCGAGTTATTAGCTGCCGTTCCCATAAGTTTAGTACCGAGTTATTAGCTGCCGTTCCCATAAGTTTAGTACTGAGTTATTAGCTGCCGTTCCCATAAGTTTAGTACTGAGTTATTAGCTGCCGTTCCCATAAGTTTAATACCGAGTTATTAGCTGCCGTTCCCATAAGTTTAGTACTGAGTTATTAGCTGCCGTTCCCATAAGTTTAGTACTGAGTTATTAGCTGCCGTTCCCATAAGTTTAGTACTGAGTTATTAGCTGCCGTTCCCATAAGTTTAGTACTGAGTTATTAGCTGCCGTTCCCATAAGTTTAGTACTGAGTGAACGACTTTGCCTGGCCACAGGCTGAAACGGTACTGTGTTTCGATATTTCCGGCGGCAACTCAGTGAGCCGTGAAAGCCGAAACGCGCTTAGAATTAAAGAACATGTACAAGATAAGCTCCTCTGGCACTACCCTTGAATTATCATGATCAATCCATCTCCTGCTGCAGGATCCCGGGGCTTTTGTAATTGTCATTTCAGTTTAACCCCTTCCCACTGAGCCACCGTACGTACACTGATTTTGTTTCTGAAATCTGTGTTCAGCGGAACGACTAAAAAGCCACTGACGACTGTCCCAAGAACTACATGGGCGCAACTGAAATGGTCTTAGCAAGAGGCATAGATCCTCATGAGCCCCCGCGGTCGCGAGGGTCTATCAGGTCTCTTGCAGTTGGATCGTCAGGTGTTCACCTTTTCACGCCCCCCACCCGGGTCTGCCCAGGGTTATTAACTACTGTTTAGTTCCCAGGGTCACCCTGGTCAGCCCCGCAGGGTGAGGTTTCCCCTCTATTCTGGGGCATGTGTTTCTGTCTACCCTTGGTCCATTGCCTGTAGCTCTTGATCTTGGATGTGTGTTGCTAAATGGTCTTAGGTTTATTTAGCGTATTAGACCGGCTGGCGACATACATTCAATATTCTGTTTAGTTTTTTTTTTCACAAGCAGTGCAGACACGTCCCGAGAAAGTCTTGTTGCTGTCGGGACGTTAAGCAATGTACAACCACAGCCACCTTTTCGCGGTAGTGAAGGGGTTAAGCGTGTGTCTTTTAACTCATTCTACCCCAAGACCGAAATCCTTAAATGTTGCCGTTGTCCTCTGAGACTGCATTGCAGTGCAGGACACGGATCGACCATGATAGTTCAAGGGTGATGCCAGAATAGCTTGGCGCCCTTAGGCGCCAAGCTTTTCTGGCATCACCCTTGAACTATCATGGTCGATCCTTATCTTTCTGTGGTGTGTCTGGGGTAGAATGAGTTAAACACGCCAAGAAAGGACGCGCACAACAGTTTAAGACTGTCACTGCGCCGCTTGTTTTCTAAGCGCGTTTTTTCCTTTGGGAATTTCTTTCTATTTTACACGCTTGGCAGTCGCCATTTTGTTCTAGGTACCTGAGGATTGACTGATATAATAGTGCTGGTCGGTATTCTCGTTAACGCTTTTAGCCCCGGGACCCTGCAGCAGGAGGTGGATTGATCATCTCAGTGATAATTCAAGGGTAGTGCCAGAATGAGCTTGTAGTGAAGGCGCCAAGCTCATTCTGGCACTACCCTTGAATTATCATGATCAATCCATCTCCTACAACTGGCACATAGTCGGCGTTAGGCAACACCTCCAAAATGTGAGAAATGGGACCTTGGGGCTAATCGGGTTACAAATGAGAATTACCGGCTAACGCCGCTAGCACTGACAAATACCGGCGTTTGAGGCAAACACCGGAAATGAGCGCAGCAGACGGCAGACGACACCGATTAGAAAAGAAATACGCAGTCCAGAAGAAAAAGGTGACTGCCATTGGTCTGGATTGCGTATTTCTCTTTGAATGGATCTCCATGTTTGTCAGTTCCGTTTTTCTTGTCTTTATATTTGTTTGTTTGTCTATTTTGAAAAAGAGTAATACCCGAAATATAAACAAATTGTGTTGTAACTGTCTTTTCTAAGCGTGTTTCTTTCTCCGTTGGATTCTTCTCTGATTAGAAAAGAGGAAATACTGATAGAGGAGGAAGGGATACCGAACATTCTTGGATTGAGAATACAACGAACTGATTAGTTATTGCAATGAACTGATTAGTGATTACAGTGAAGACAATGAACTGATTAGTGATCACAATGAACTGATTGGAGTTTAACGATTTTTGACGCAGGCGATTTAATCTCGTTTTCTTTTCTATTGTTTTTCTTTCTTTCTTTTTTTCATCAAGAAAAACAGTTCAAACGTTTGTATGACTTGAAAACGTCTGTATTCTATACCTATTTTTTTGTCTCCTCAGAATGTAGGGTTTTTCTAATAACAGTGATACAAATTAAAAAGTCATTAAAAAGTTATAAAAGTTCGGTGTGAACAGCATTTGCAACGTACCGTGAAATTCACCACAGCGACGTTTATCGTTCAGTGTTACCAAAGACAGTATATTATAAGATAAATCACTCGCCCCCAGAGTGCGAGGACGCGTTTTGAGAGTTATATCTATTTATTGACTGGCTGACGGAACAAAGCGAAGCGTGGGGGAGACTCGCTAAGCAATTTTTGTTCTCTCTCACCAAGCGAAAAGGGCTCGGGAATTTCTTCGCGTTGCCTAGGAGCGTCGGCCGCCATCTTAAGAGGATACGCGGATAGTCCTTAAAATAGTAGCGAAGTAGTGTCAGTTTCAACACGATTTTTCTTCATGTTTCTTCCTCTTTGGAAACAAACAAAAACAGATTCTGGTGAGCGGTTCCGATGATGGCAAGACTTGCTGTTATTGCCTATAGCACGTCAGGACTTTTCTGACATTGTGCTCAGTGACAGCGATTTCCCTCGGAGCGCCTTAGTCGCGTATCCTCTCAAGATCAGTGGCCGCCACGACTAGTTGATTGATTGATTGTACATCGCTTAACGTCCCGACAGCAACAAGGCTTTCTCAGGACGTGCCTGCACTGCTTGTGAAAAAAAAAACAACTAAACAGAACATTGAATGTATGTCGCCAGCCGGTCAAATACGTTAAATAAACCTAAAACATGGGGCCTAAATAAAGCTAAGACCATTTAGCAACACACATCCAATAGCAAGAGCTACAGGCAGTGCAGACAGTAGGGAGAGTTTTAAAAAGGCAAATACAGGTGAATGGATCTCGGGTAGACAGAAACACATGCCCCAGAATAGAGAGGAAAACTCACCCTGTGGGGCTGACCAGGGTGACCCTGGGAACTAAAAAGTACCTAACCCCACCCAAGTCCCCCAGGGCAGACCCGGGTGGGGGCGCCACGACTAGCGTGATGACGTCAGCTTCCCAAGCCCTATCATCTAGCAGATGCCCTTCATAGACGCGGATCAACCGTTTAGTACGAGATAGTGATTTTCTTCAGACTGGAGTAACAAAGGTTTGATGTCAAAATGAAGTCTAGTATGAATAAAAGCAGTGCGCACTCATTTTAAACCGCCGGAGGATGGATACTGACATTTTTCTGTAGCACATTTTGTTTTCAGTACGTCTGCAGACGAAATCAGGACTATCGCAGCCATGTTTTCTGGGGCCAGTAGTTTACACCGGCATCATTGTTCCTGTATTCAGTTGTAGTGTCGCGGCTTCACCCAGCCTTTTGACACCAAACTGATCTATAGTGGCTCTGACCGTGTACTATATTTGTGTGACTGATGATGTATATGTAAATGTTTGCTCATTTCGTGTCAGGATGCCAAGTTCACACACACAAGCACGGTCACTCGCACTCAGTACTGCCTAACTATTAAAAATACACGTTAAACGAAGATCACATTTTATATAGACTATATTGTAGAACAGGCTAATAATGGTAAAGCCACAACAAATGCCCCGGCACTGATGAGGCCGTTTGAGAAAAATATATTCTATGATGGTCACAATGTAATCAGGCGTTACTACTACAGTAGAGCAGTACTAAATAGTAAAATAACTTTTAAAAAAATGAAAAGAAAAGGGGAGACTGCCAGTGCTAATATTTTAGGAAGGTTACAAAATAAAGTAGATTATAGCACTGTCAGGGGAGAGAAATGTGCATGATCGACCAGTGATCATAGATCTACTGTGGCCAAAGCACAAAAAAAAAAAAGAGATAGGAAAGAGAGGGGGCGCTAAGAAAGTGACTGAAAGCAATGCATATGGAAGCCCCCTGAAGGGGGCGTATCACATATCCACTGTTCCCGCCACTCAGTGCATGGAAATTTAAATCTAGGTCCCCCAAGGGGGGTCCAGATATTTAGCCGGTGTGGACAGCTGTTTCGGTCTTGTAACCTTCCTAAAATATTAGCACTGGCAGTCTCCCCTTTTCTTTTCATTTATTACTACAATATCGACTGCAACCCCTTCCCCCCTTTTGGTAGGTTCTCTTTTAGGGTGCATGGAAATTTAACTCTAGGTGGTGGCATGGAATGTATGCCCCTGCAGACACCACAGTAAAATGTGGTTGTCATTGCAGGTAGGCAGGATTTCCTGCCTCCTCCAGTGTTGCCGATGGTGTGCTGAAGAGGTCGCCAAGACCGAAACAGCTGTCCACACCGGCTAAATATCTGGACCCCCCTTGGGGGACCTAGATTTAAATTTCCATGCACTGAGTGGCGGGAACAGTGGATATGTGATACGCCCCCTTCAGGGGGCTTCCATATGCATTGCTTTCAGTCACTTTCTTAGCGCCCCCTCTCTTTCCTATCTCTTTTTGTGTGTGTGTGTGTGTGTGTGTGTGTGTGTGTGTGTGTGTGTGTGTGTGTGTGTGTGTGTGTGTGTGTGTGTGTGTGTGTGTGTGTGTGTGTGCTTTGGCCACAGTAGATCTATGATCACTGGTCGATCATGCACATTTCTCTCCCCTGACAGTGCTATAACCTACTTTACTTTGTAACCTTAGTAAAATAACTAATTCGGAGAGGCCATTAGGTGAAAGGCAGCCTCGGCAAAAATGTCAAAGTCTAAAGTGCCCTCTATAAAGGAAAGTCTTGAAAGTAACTAAGTCAAGGAGGCCCGCTTTGGTAAAAGACGTTTTTTACGAAAATGCGGACTAAGTCCGAAGTGTCCTTTGCCGTAAAGCGGGAAACCTCGGAAAAACGACAGAGTCCGAGGCGCCCTCTACAAAGAAAGACTCCCGAAAAATGACAAAGTCCTGAAGCTCCCCCCAAAATGGCAGAGTTCCCAGTGCCGGTGCAAAAATGAACTCCAAGAAAACGACAGAGTCCGACACGCCCTTTGTAAAGGCCAAAGCCTCGGAAAAACGACAGTCTGAGGCGCCCGTTACAAAGAAAAACCGCCCCAAAAATGGCAAAGTCCCAGGACTGCAAAACAAGATGGGATGAACCATAACCCACAAAGTCCCATCTATATGAGAGTTGTTCTCGCTGTCAATGGTCTGTACCTTTTGTCTTTGACCTGATTTTGATGTTGAATTATCTCCTATTGAAAAAGTCTCGCAGATCTGCCAATGCATCAGTGAGTTATATAAGGGGCGCAGGATATAGGCGTCATTTATTTGTCAAACGTCATTTGTCATGACGTAAGTTTTAGTTTTTACGTAATTTTATATTTTACGTGATATGAGTTTCACTTTCGCTTCATAGGCTTGAGAAAATGGTGACAAAACTAGAATTTCACGGTACAATTTCAGTCTTGCTATAATTGGTGTGAAAGCAGGTTGACTTTACCTAGCTACATGATATACTAAGTACACGGGTCACCTGCATGCTCTTCTGAAAGCGCGTCGATGTGTCACCTTGTGTGTGCATGTTAGTGTGTGCATGCGTATGTGCTCCAAACATCTCCAAGAGGCATAGATCCTCATGCGCCTTGAGGGCGCATGAAGATCTATTCCTCCTGGAGATGCGCGCATGTTTGTGTGTGTGTGTGTGTGTGTGTGTGTGAGAGAGAGAGAGAGAGAGAGAGAGAGAGAGAGAGAGAGAGAGAGAGAGCCGCGCGCGAAAGAGAGAATGACGTCATGTTTAGGGTATTATGTCAGTGTTTGCGTGGTGACGGAGTTGCCTCTTTTACGTCACCGCCACTGTCCGACTTTCTCTACAAGTAAAGGTTTTTTAGTGTTTTAATTCTTCTTTGAAAAGAATTAATTTTTACTAAAGGAGTTGAAAGGATGCAAAGGTTACAAAAGTAAGTTTTATTTTTTACGTACTTTTATATTTTACGTGATATGAGTTTCACTTTCGCTTCATAGGCTTAAGAAAATGGTGACAAAACTAGAACTTCACGGTACAGTTTTAGTCTTGCTATAATTTGTGTGAAAGCAGGTTGACTTTACCTAGCTACATGATACTAAGTACACGGCTGACCTGCTTGCTCTTCTGAAAGCTCGTCGATGTGTGTGTGCGTGTTAGTGCGTGCATGCGCGCGCGCTCCAAACATCTCCGCAAGAAGCATAGATCCTCATGCGACTGGAGGGCACATGAGGATTTATTCCTCCTGTAGATGCGCTCATGTGTGTGTGAGAGAGAGAGAGAGCCCCGCGCGCGAGAGAAAATGACGTCATATTTAGAGTATTATGTCAGTATTAGTGTTTCAATTCTTTTCTGAAAAGAATTAATTTTTAGTAAAGAAGTTGAAAGGATACAAAGCTGGCTAACAAACGCATCCAATGTTTTTCTTCAAACTAGCTATATGCAAAAGTTCAAGTAAATCTGACAAAAATTACGGACTCTAATCTGGGTCAACCGACTTCCTATAAACGGTTGTTTATGTCTTAAATGAGACATTCAAATACAATATGCTCGGAGGCTCTCTTAGCCATCCACTTAAGAAAGTATTTCGCCAAGTTTCAAGCTTGTGTGTACAGAAATATCGGAGATTGTCTTGTTTACATACATACGCACACACATACATACGCACATACGGCGCTTCGCGCGAAATGTACTTTCAGCAGCGAGGTTAGCGTAACTAGACATGACGTAATTTTTATCTTGTTACTTCAATTGTTAGAGGTTTAGCTTGCCCGCCTTTGACATCATGGACATGCTATTAAATTCGCCCCACCGCAAACCGTCCTAAAAAGTCCCTATAAATATAAGGGACTTAAAAACCACCTGACTGACGTGTTACAACACTAGCCTCAAATAAACCATGGTACCTCGACGGTATAGCAAACGACCACAATCAATCATGATCTCACACTTCAAAGCGAACAACAAAACCAAAAATCAAAACCTAAACACCAGCATGCACAAAAAAATCAGCTAAAACTACGGTTACGTGATCAAAACTATGCCGTTACAAAACACACAAAAACAATTATAAAAAAAGTAAATGCATTATTAATCCCAACACCCTCATTTTAAGGTGACAGTCACTACAACACACCGATTGTCCCAAAAGAATCCACCCAGGTAAAACAAAACACCTTAGTAAAAGAATGTCATCGAATAACATCAGGTGTGTCGTCTGACACAGGTACATTAAAAAAAAAAACCGACCAACAAAATAAAACAACAAAAATCAAACTACAACACTACTAAGCATGCTGATATAAATTCGACTACATGATAACCAATATAAGCAGCAACAACAAAATTCATTACACAAACAACCACGTCATGCAAAACTAAAACACGCCTAGCTGCAAAAAGAAAAAAAAACAATGTGTATAAAGCACGCAGTTACCCGTAAATCAATCCAACCGTAACCCCCGGCGAAAGTCAGTCCCTGAATGCTCTTTCATTAACTCATTCTACCCCCACACCGAAATTCCCAAATGTTGCCGTTGTCCTCTGAAGACTGCATTTTATGCAGGACACAGATCGACCATGATAGTTCAAGGGTGATGCCAGAATAGCTTGGCGCCCATATCTTGCTGTCGTGTGTCTGGGATAGAATGAGTTAAAACACAGTTCACTGAAGGAGTCATGCACGTTGATTTTTCTTGTGGCTACCAAAAGTTTTCCAGATCTTGTCCGAAGGAATCACTTGCTTAATTCTACCAGTCCTACAGTGTTTCTTTTTCCTTCTTTTTTTTTTTTTCTTTTCTTCTAACTTACCACATTTACACACAGTTACACTAACAAATTCCGTGGTCTTGGACGTCTCAACGAAGCGTTGGTTGTCTTGCGGGGCGCGGGCCACCCTGCCTACCCGACTTCTAGTCCTCTTCTGCCGGGCGCGGGCTATACCCTCCCTCCCGGACTTGTGCAGCAGGAACTTATTCGGTCTGGGTCGCCGATGACCGACCACGGATCCGCCACCCAGGTCGTCTGTAATTCGTACCTGGTACCATCTGGAAGCACGGCCATCTCTACTTTGCGGACTGTGCTGCTATTTTTAGTCGGGTATTTGACCTGTGGTTGACAGCGGCGGGCCTCTTTCCTCGCGGTGGAGGAAATGTGCTGCCGTCTCCTGCCGGTACTGCGATGGTGCTCCAGCGAATGCCAGCCTCGGGTCGCTCCGTCTCCCACTCCGGAATAACCGGATCGATTATCGGCGGCCGATTCCACCCGGTTTGAGGCCCCGGCCGATTATTCGGCTGCTCCCGCCGTGCTGCCATGACGACCTCCCAATCGGCGGCCACTTCCGCTTCCATCTTCACGACCACTACCCGCTCGTCTTCGCCCCTTGGCTCTTCCACACCACCAAACAGTTCTCCCCACACCGCGTCCCCCTCGGCAACGGCCGCGTCCAAGTCCAGGTCGTCGTCGTCACCACCGTCTGCACCGCTGGAGAGAGGGGTCGCGAGGAGGCCGAACCGACACCCTTCCTGATGTTGCTCCAAGACTTCTGGTTGGTCGGCCGCAGCGACGAACAGGCACCCGGGGTTAGCGCATGGCAGGGTCGGCGAATGTGCAGCGACCCGATGACGCTCTAAATGCACCCGGTGTCGGAAGACTAGGCGACATTCCTCGCACCGGTACGGCGACTCAAAGTGCGCCGTCTCCCTGTGATCCGCCAATCTTTCAGGTCTGGCAGTGGTGAATGGACAGCCGGTTATAGGACACTGCAACCGGGGTGGAAGAGTGTCATCGCGGTGTTGCGTCAATCTGGCCCTGGTTCGAAAACTCCGCGGGCAGCGGCTACAGTGATGATATCTGCGGTCCGGCATGCTGGAAAATAAGTCGACTGTCTTCTCCAAATTTTCGCTGCTAAATGGTCATAACAACAAGTGTACGAAACACTAATAAAGCAAAGAAAGAAAGAAAACTTTTTTTTTTTTTAATCGCATAGGACACTTATGTAGATCAGTGTCGGCTGATTGACAGATCCCATGCGGCGGCGAAGTATGGGAATCGCTTCCAGCGCCGGGCTTCATTCGTCCAAGTCGTAAAACCGCTGAAGTAGTTCACGTGCTCTCCTGCTCCGGCGTAGGAAGGGAGATGGGGCCAATACAGAGTCCGCTCCCCACGTTTTAGGGACAGACGGTATCAACAAGCTATACCAAAAATAACATGTACGTAGTCAGTAAGTATACTGGGGACCGCTAAGTACTAGACAGGGGCGGATCACTTAGCTCCGGGTGGGTGGGTGGGGGGTTCTATCTAGTTGTTTGGGACCTTCATCCTCATACAAAAGGCCTCCACGACGCTAGACCTTGCTTCCGCGGGGGCCGAAAAATCGAACAGCGGGAGGGGGGGGGGGGGGGCTTCCAGGGGCCGAAAAATCGAACAACAGGTGTGTGTAGGGGGGGGGGGGGGTTCGTGCGTCTTAACCCTTCGCCAGGATATCAAACAACGGGGGAGAGGGGGGGGGGGCTCGTGCGTCAACCCTTCGCCAGGATATCAAACAACGGGGGAGAGGGGGGGGGGGCTCGTGCGTCAACCCTTCGCCAGGATATCAAACAACGGGGGAGAGGGGGGGGGGGCTCGTGCTTCAACCGTTCGCCAGGATATCAAACAACAGGGGAGAGGGGGGGGGGGGGGCTCGTGCTTCAACCGTTCGCCAGGATATCAAACAACGGGGGAGAGGGGGGGGGGGCTCGTGCTTCAACCGTTCGCCAGGATATCAAACAACAGGGGAGAGGGGGGGGGGGGCTCGTGCTTCAACCGTTCGCCAGGATATCAAACAACGGGGGAGAGGGGGGTGGGGGGGCTCGTGCTTCAACCGTTCGCCATGATATCAAACAACGGGGGAGAGGGGGGGGGGGCTCGTGCGTCAACCGTTCGCCAGGATATCAAACAACGAAAGGCGGGGTGGAGGGGTCTTCACCGTTCGCCAAAATATCAAACAACGGGGGGGGGGGGGGGGGGGGGGAGGGGGGCTCGTGCGTCAACCGTTCGCCAGGATATCAAACAACGGGGGAGAGGGGGGGGGGGCTCGTGCGTCAACCGTTCGCCAGGATATCAAACAACGAAAGGGGGGGGGGGTCTTCACCGTTCGCCAAAATATCAAAATATCAAACAACGGGGGGGGGGGGGGGGGGGGGGGGGGGAAGATGGGGGAGGTGCAACCCCCCCCCCCTAAAGAAAAAAGGAACTTTCTTGTAGCAGTTTAAGGAATTTGGGGTGGGGGGGGGGTCTACAACCCCTAATTGGGGTGGGGGGTGGGCTCCAAACACCCCTAAGAAAACACAAAAAGGGACTTTTTGTTATAGCATTTTAAGGAATTTGTGGTCGGGGCGGGGGGTGGGGGGGTCCAGAACCCCAAATAACCCCCCCCCCCCCCAAGTTCCACCCATGCTAGAGACATATCTTAAATAGACTATATTGCAGTACGGGCTATAATGGTAAAGCGACAAAAAATGCCCCGGCATGAAGCCCTGCGTTTGAGAAAATATATTCTCTGCTGGTCACAATGTAATCAGGCGTTACAGCAGCACAGTACTAATGTCTAAGTCGTGTCTTTAAAAAAGAATGACAAAGTCCGAACAAATACCATAGGAGTAGCCTAACTGCACAAAAGAGGAACTGTATTTTGCTGCTGCGTAATTTGCAGTTTGTTTGGATATTGACATTTGAAGTTTGCTGCAAGGATTCTTATATATATGGATTAAAACGAGAAAGAAAACGAAGAAAGGTGACACAGAGATTGTTACGATTGTGGTTGTGTTGTCCTGTGAGAGCATACATGTGTTAATCGTAGGAAACGATCCGATATTTATTTGAGCTATCATGATTATGATTCATGTATCTTTTTAAGTAACATTTTCTTTCGGTCGCGCAGAGCGGAATTTACTTCGTTATGATAGGCTAAGTTTAGTCCAGAACGTTCTAGAAAGGTCGCACTGTCTAGTGACCTCGTATGTGTGACGTCGGGTAATTGGCAACAGTTCGAAACATTTTGTTTTTCTGTGCGCGTGAATTGAGCAGCCTTTTTTTGTTTTGTGAAAGGTCGAGAATCTTCTAGAGCGGATATGCAAGGTCGTGATAGGGCTACCAAACTTTTATGTGATTTCATTATACATTAGGATTTAGAGTTGAAATGAGCAGCCGAGTTTTTGTAGCCTATTTTAGTGATTCCAGAAAATTCTTATTTATGAGTTTCGGTTGCGTGTTTCGTTCTGATTGGTTGCTGTAACGCACGCAGACTTGCCCACAGTCGCACGTACAGACTCTCACACAACAGACGCATACACCGCCACTGACTCAGACGGGCGCATTCATGCGGTAAAACTCAACACACGGGCTCCCTTTCTAAAGTAACCTTTATACAAGATAAATATAAGAAGAACGCTCACAACTATCACACCTATATACACCACTACCACATTATACACAATATCTATGCCAGGCTAGGTATTAGCTTCTCACAGTCTCCAACCTGTTTGGTGTTCTCGCCTGGTTACTGTCAAGTCCTTCTCACGTCTAGGCGTGCAAGTCCTTTCACGTACGCTCCTCGAGTCGAATCGTGGACGTCCTCGTTTCTCGTACTGTAGTGCAGTTCTCGCTGTGACTCGGGTGTCTTGGTCCCGATCGCTTCACTCCCCGAGTAAAGAATTGGAGATATGACCTCGCGTTAGGTCCTGGTGACTGACGTCTCGGCGTCCGTCTCTCTCTCTCCACGACAAGCACTCTAAACAACAATAAGGACTCAAATCGTAACACTTGCTAAACACACAACATATTGGATGACATGAGAAACATCACGTAACCTGGCTGATACAACAACTCACACGTTCATTCACACACACACACGTGCTTCATAACCCGACCACTTTCGTAACACCCCCATTACTGTCACTATCTTGAAACAGACCATAACCTAACACTCGCTATGCATTATTCTCTACACTGGAAAAGACTATGCTAACCAACCACGTACTACCTTCATAGCGACTTAGACATACACACTTCACATTCCTTTAGTTATCTATCTCGGTAAATAACTGTATAGCAAAACACCGGTTAACTCACTGAACTCCAAACCAACATAACTGAACCAAACCGGTCAACACTATACAACCAAATTACTCTTACCAACGCATACTTTCCTTAACGCAAGTAACCATCACTAATACATATATAGAAACATACCTGAATCCTAGGTTTCAGAGTCTTGGAATACAGGCTAGGTATCTCAAACACATCTGATCCCTCTGACAAGAAAGCCCGTACTAACGCATTACTGCTCTGACAGCCTAAACTTTCGCCTAGAACTCACTATAACAGAACTCACTAAAACTCAGTGGAAAGGGTAGCAGGAGAAGACAGCCAGCAGTGAAAAGCAGAGATGGCGACATCGGAGATGGAGACATTCCTGCAAATTGGAAAGGAATATGGACTCGAAGGAGCTCAACTCCTCGAGTTTGTAAAAGAGAAAGAGAAGGAGAGACTAGACAGAGAGGAGAAAGAAGAAACGAGACGAGAGAGAGAAGAAAAGGAGAGAATGGAGAGAGAGGAGAAAGAAGAAAAGAGACGAGAGAAAGAAGAAAAGGAGAGATTTGATAGAGAAGAAAGAGCGAAAGAGCGTGAAATGAGGAAACTCGAAATCCAAGCAGAAGAAGCAGAGAAACAGCGAAGAGAGGCAGAGAAACAACGAGAAGAGGAGAGAGAAGAGGCGGAGAGGCAGCGACAACACGAAATTCATCTAAAGCGGATGGAGATAGAGGCACAGAGCCAGAGGGTTTCTGAAGCAACAGCCTTAGCCAGCAGAGAGGAAACAGCCCGTGCGCCAAAGCTACCACCTTTCGTTGAAAACTCAGATAAGATGGACGCTTACCTAGAGCGTTTCGAGCGCTTCGCAAGTAGCAACAATTGGAAACAAGAGACTTGGGCTATCAAACTGAGTGCACTTCTAATTGGCAAAGCGCTTGAATTTTACACCCCCCTTACCAAGAGAAGAAGCCGAAGATTATACGCAGTTGAAAGCCGCCCTGTTGAGACAGTACGACTTCACTGAAGAAGGTTACAGGCGACGATTTCGAAACTGCAAGCCTGAAGAAGGAGAAACACCCGGCCTATTCATTGAGAGAATCAGAAGCTACCTGGAGAAATGGATAGAGCTGGCTGGCTTAAATAAAGAGTGCCAGGACCTGTGTGACCTCATCATCAAAGAACAAGTCTTCAACGCATGTTCTAAGCACCACCTCAGAGAGCAAAAAGACCAGTCACTAAAGGCCCTGGCCGACTTCGCTCAAAGATACCTTGACGCCCACAATATGAAGTTCGGGTCCAGTAAGCCGCAGCGTGTGTCTGCACCAGCAGAGGAAATCCACGTCAGAGAGACTCCGAAATACAAGCCGGTGGAGAACCTGACATGTTTTCTCTGTGGAAAGAAAGGTCACAAAGCGATACGGTGTCCATCTAAAGATGTTCCCCGAGGCGACAACATCAGAAGATCCAACCAAGATCGCGGGATAGCAGGCAGAAGCAATACTACGTCTCAACACAGAGCCGGCGCTGTATTTATTATCCAATGATGTGACGTCATCCAGTGACTTTGAGTCTAGAGAAACGCGAGTGACACCAGAGCTGATTGAATCTTTCAGAAGGAATGGACGCATCCCAGTAGGAGATGGGGCTACATTCTTACCAGTCTCAAACATCGCACTGCCTGAGAATGAAGTGCCGAACATGCCGGTGGTGTCAGGATTCGTCGGCAAAGCATCAGTGAGAGTGTTGAGAGACACTGGTTGTAGTTGCGTCATCGTGAGAGAGGACCTAGTAACTGAAGACCAGAAACTACAGGAGTGGAACACCCTCATTTTGGCCGACGGTAATGTAAAGATTATCCCCCTTGCCAATGTCAGTGTCGACACTCCGTACATGAAAGGAGAGGTGAAGGCGCTGTGCGTGAAAACCCCTGTCTACGATCTTATCGTCGGAAACATTGATGGTGCCAGAAATGCAGACGATCTAGATCCAGAGTGGAGGCCAGAAACATTTTCTGTTACCACAAGAAGTCAAGCAAAGAAGAGTCATCAGACCATCCCTCTAAAAGTGGCGGACAATACGGAAGCAGCTGTGGTGAATAAGGAAAAGCTGGTGGAGCTACAGAGAGCCGACCCCACGCTTGACAAGTTCCGAGGTCAAACCGAGCCTGTAACGCGAAACGGAAAAAAGATAACCTTCGAGACCAGAAAAGATATCCTGTACCGGATATTCGACAGCAATGGAGATAAACCTGTGCGTCAAGTAGTAGTTCCTGAACCTTTGAGAATGCAGGTGATAAAATTGGCACATGATTCCATATTGGGAGGACATTTGGGAATCAACAAGACCCTCGATAGAATCCGAGCCGTATTCTACTGGCCTGATATGGGAGGTGACGTCACCCGATTCTGCAGGTCGTGCGACATATGCCAGAAGACAATCTCCAAGGAAAAGGTGCCCAAGGTTCCTCTAGAGAAAATGCCACTGATCGATATGCCTTTCAAACGTGTAGCTGTGGACCTGGTGGGGCCAATATCCCCTCCAAGTGAAGATGGTCATCGCTACATTTTTACCCTGGTGGACTACGCTACACGTTATCCTGAAGCCATACCATTGAAGAAGATCGACACTCCAACAGTGGCAAAGGCGCTCGTCGATATGTTCAGCCGTTTAGGATTTCCTGAGGAGATCCTGAGTGACCTGGGAACTCAATTCGTCTCCGACTGCATGGAGGAAGTCAACCGGCTATTGAGCATCCGACACCTTACTACCACCCCTTATCACCCCATGTGTAATGGGCTGGTTGAAAAGTTTAACGGAACATTGAAGGCTATGCTGAAGAAACTGTGTGCTGAGCAGCCAAGGTTGTGGCATAGATACATCAATGCCTTGTTATTCGCATACCGAGAAGTTCCTCAGGATTCCACAGGGTTTTCCCCTTTTGAATTACTGTACGGCAGGACTGTCAGGGGGCCCATGCACATCCTGAAGGAGCTGTGGACCAAGGATATCGATGCGCCTGAGGTAAAAATCAGCTACCAGTACGTCTTCGACCTGAGAGAGAAGCTGGAAGATACCCTCAGGATGGCTCGAGAAGAACTGGGGAAGGCGCAGAACAAAGGGAAGCATTACTATGATCGTAAGGCGAAACCTCGACGATTCCAGCCAGGTGACCAAGTATTGGTTCTTCTTCCCACCGACAACAACAAACTCCTGATGCACTGGAGGGGACCCTACGTTGTCGACACGGAGGCTGGCATCAACGACTACAGAGTCAAGGTCAACAACAAGGTGAAAACTTACCATGCTAATTTGCTGAAGAAGTATATTGAGAGAGGTCGTCAAGACAAAACACAACTGGCCGCATCGGTGCGTCTTGCTGATGACGAAAGACTAGACGACGAAAACCTGTTTGACCTTAATGAACTTTGCCATAAGGAGGATGTAGAAGACATCCAGTTCGGTCAGAATCTGACCCAGACTCAACGAGAAGAATTGCGCGTCCTGACTCAAGAATTCAAGCATCGGTTTACACCTGACCCAGGGACAACAGACACCATCCAGCACGAGGTTAACTTGACGTCAAACGAGCCAGTTCGTAGCAAACCTTATCGTCTTCCTTATAACACGAGGGAAGAATTAAAAAAGGATATTAAGGAAATGCTGAGTCTGGAAGTCATCAGAGAGTCCAAGTCACCATAACCGTCCCCAGTTGTCATCGTAAAGAAACCAGATGGATCCAACCGGGTGTGTATGGACTATCGCAGACTCAATAAACTAACAATCTTTGATCCAGAGCCTATGCCCACAGCGGAAGAACTGTTCCAGAAGGTCAGTGGAAACCGATTTTTCTCCAAAATTGACCTAAGCAAAGGGCATCGGCAAATCAAGGTTGCAGAAAAAGATATCCCCAAGACAGCGTTCGTCACACCCGACGGTCATTGGGAGTTCCTGAAGATGCCTTTTGGTATGGTGAACAGTGGTGCCACACTAAAGAGAGGACTGAAAAAGATTCTAGAAGACATGCAGAATGTGGTATTTTATTGGGATGACATCTTGATCCATACCAAAACTTGGGGGGATCACCTCAAAACCCTCCGAGAACTACTCCAAAGACTGTCAGATGCAAATTTCACCATCCGTCCAAGCAAGTGTATTCTTGGGGCCGACAACATAGACTTCATTGGACATAAATTGAGCGAAGGTTTAAAGGGGCTACACGACGACAACGTGCAGAAGATCAGGGATGCCCCGCGACCTACGACCAAGACGCAAGTTCGCTCATTTATGGGCTTGGCGAACTACTACCGGGAGTTCATACCAAACTTTGCGGCAGTCACAGCACTCCTGACTGATTTGCTGAGGAAAGGACAACCTAACGAGGTGAAGTGGGAGGAGGCCCAAGAGCGTGCATTCCAGGCAGTTCGAGACATCCTTACCGAGAAGCCTGTTCTACACCTCCCTGACCCGTTGAAAACGTTCTTCCTGAGAACAGACGCCTCCAACAAAGGAGTAGGTGCAGTCTTGATGCAAGAAGATAATGGAAAACTCCACCCAGTGAGCTACGCCAGCAAAAAGTTGACCAGAGCTGAGAGAAACTACTCGACCATCGAGAAGAAGTGCCTAGCCATCATCTGGGGAGTAAGGCGATTCAAACTGTACCTTCTGGGTGTGCCATTTGTTCTCCAAACAGACCATCAGCCCTTGAACTATCTAAACTCTGCAAAGTTTACAAATTCTCGTATTATGAGATGGGCGATGTTCTTGCAGAATTTTGACATTAAACTACAGTCTATCAAGGGTTCGCAGAACTTTGGAGCAGATTACCTGAGCAGAGCAGTTTGAATGAACATTTCTGTGTCCAGAACAATTTGAAGAAACATTTTGATGCTCAGGACGGTTTACAAGACTGTGAAACGATTATTTTGATTTCATTTTGATGTGAAAATCTTATTATTTGTGGTTTTGTGTAGGTTAATGCAACCACAACCGTACTTTTGGGATTTGAGAAGAATTTTTTTTGGGTGAAATTTCATTCTAAAAGAGGGGGGTAATGTTACGATTGTGGTTGTGTTGTCCTGTGAGAGCATACATGTTAATCGTAGGAAACGATCCGATATTTATTTGAGCTATCATGGTTATGATTCATGTATCTTTTTAAGTAACATTTTTTTTCGGTCGCGCAGAGCGGAATTCACTTCGTTATGATACGCTAAGTTTAGTCCAGAACGTTCTAGAAAGGTCGCACTGTCTAGTGACCTCGTATGTGTGACGTCGGGTAGTTGGCAAAAGTTCGCAACATTTTGTTTTTCTGTGCGCGTGAATTGAGCAGCCTTTTTTTTGTTTTGTTTTGTTTTGTGAAAGGTCGAGAATCTTCTAGAGGGGATATGCAAGGTCGTGATAGGGCTACCATACTTTTATGTGACTTCATTATACATTAGGATTTAGAGCTGAAATGAGCAGCCGAGTTTTTGTAACCTATTTTAGTGATTCCAGAAAATTCTTATTTATGAGTTTCGGTTGCGTGTTTCGTTCTGATTGGTTGCGTTGTATGATTTTCGTAGATGATTCTGGAAATTGGTAGTATATATAAAGAGGGCGCTAGGAAAGCACGTTCGTACATTCTTGCATTGTTAGTGGTAGAGACACGCAGTTTATCGTAGGTACGTGGCCCGTATTGGGTATACATTGTGAGAGACGCTGTTTGAGAAACTTTGCGTGGCAGTGTGGACTTTGCAGAAGAGACTTTGTATCAGTGTTGGCGCATTTGGAACTGCATTATGTGGAGATCGCATCGCTGAATTAAAATATTGTTGGAACTGTTACTCCAGTATTGTCTACATCCTTAAGCCACGTGTGACGGATTGCAGCTGAATGAAGTTTAATTAAAAGAACCTTACGTGCGAGCGTCTGGTGTGTTTATCATACTACGACTACAACACGTAACAGAGATGATTTAATAAATCAGTCAGTCAAGTAATCAATGAATGAGATGTGTTTTATGATGAACAGCTAGTTCTAGGGCAGGATGGAGTGGAGGCGAGGGATAGGGGGGGGGGGGGGGGGGAGGAGGAGGCACGTACTGCATAATGTATACTTACTATTTCTTTCACACACTATACCTATTACTTTATGTTTCCATCACTCACTCATAACACCATTGGGCTCAATCTCATGTTTTATTTGAGTGATTTACAAAATGCATGTACTTGCTCAATGCTGCTGTTATCTTATTTGCTTACTGGCTTTGACATCTCGCTGGAAGATTGACTTTAAGCCTGTCTCGCGTAACGCGCACGGAGGTTGACTGTATCATTGATATAATTATGTGTGTAGGTAACGTTTTGTTTGAGGTGGCAGGTATAACCTCATCTGTACGTTGGTGCACCTGTGCAAGTGGCCACGAGTACTATTTGTGTGTGTGTGTGGGGGGGGGGGGGGAGGAGCGGGTAGGGGGATTTTGAGGTGGGAGGGTGTGGGGGTTGGAGAACATATGATTGGTGATGTCTGTTGTATCAGTTTAATGGTGATAATAATAATAATAATAATGAGTATTTATATATCTTAATCAAAAGCTCTAAGCGCTTTACAATCTATACACAAAAATATAAATACAATGACATGCACATAACAAACAAAACTTACTTACTTTACTTACGCCTGTCACCCCTCCCAGGGTATAGGCCGTCGACGAGAGACCTCCAGCGATTCCTGTCCTGTGCTTCTTCTTCGATTTTTCTCCAGATGGTTCCCAGTCTCTTGATGTCTGCTTGGAGGTCTCGACGCCAGGTGTTTCTCGGCCTGCCTCTTTTCCTCTTTCCCTGGGGGTTCCATGACAATGCCTGCCTAGTGATACTGGAAGCTGGCTTTCTCAGACTGTGACCAATCCATCCCCATCTTCTTCGCCCAATTTCATTCTCTGCTGTTATCTGCTCTGTTCTCTCCCAGAGTCTGACGTTGCTGATCTTCTCTGGCCAGTGGATTTTCAAAATTCTTCTAAGGCAACTGTTTATTTAGATCTGTACTCTGTTGACTGTGGTTTTTGTCAATCTCCAAGTCTCTGCTCCATATAGGAGAACTGCTTTTACGTTGGAGTTGAAAATCTGGACTTTGGTGTGTTGTGACAGCTCTCTGGAACTCCACACTTTTTTCAACTGGAGAAAGGCTGCTCTGGCTTTACCGATTCGTGCTCTGACATCTGCATCAGTGCCGCCTTTTTTTTTGTCTATGATGCTCCCGAGATAGGTGAAGGACTCCACCTCCTCCAACGGGGCGCCAGCAAGCAAGACTGGTTCTTCCCTGGTTGCGTTCAGCCTCATTGTCTTTGTTTTCTGTTTGTGGATGGTGAGGCCCACTTGGGACGAGATGTCAGGAAGCCTCGTGGTCTTGTCCTGCATTTATTGATGAGTGTGGGACAGTAAAGCCAAGTCGTCTGCAAATTCGAGGTCGTCAAGCTGTGTCCACAGTGTCCACTGTATTCCACTTCGTCTGTGCTCTGTGGTCCTCTTTATGACCCAGTCTATGGCCAGTAGGAAGAGGAACGGAGACAGCAAACACCCCTGCCTGACACCGGTTCTGACCTGGAGCTCCCTGGTGAACTGCCCTTCGTGGATCACGCGACATGCCATGCCATCGTAGCTGCTCTTGATCAGGCAGACGAGCTTTGTGGGTACACCGTAGTGTCGTAGAAGTTTCCACAAAGTCTCTTGGTCCACGCTGTCAAATGCTTTCTCGTAATCAACAAAGTTGACGTACAGCGGGGAGCTCCACTCCAGAGATTGTTCCACGATGATGCGGAGAGTGGCGATCTGGTCTGTACATGATCGTTTTTTCCTGAATCCTGCTTGCTGGTCTCTCAGCTGGGGGTCAACGGAGCTCTTCATTCTCTCCAGGATGATCCTGTTGAAGACCTTTCCTGGTACTGACAGCACGGTGATTCCTCTGTAGTTGGCACTATTTTTCCGATCCGAATCGGTCCCGATCGTAAGCTTCAACCAATCAGAGCGCGTCTCGCAAAGCACGTCGTTAGTTTGCAAATGGCGGAACACGCCTGCTGTGATCAGTACCACCGCCGTTGCTGATGTTTCGCACGCCTCTTCCCGAATATGATGCAAAACTGCTGATAATGCAAGCACATCATCATCACTGTCAAAACTAGCAGCCATTTTGCAGAACAGGTACGACTTTGATCTTCGGTTCAAACCGGTCGGCTAAACAAGTCGGGAAATGTGTGGCAGTGCACACGTTTTTTTAGTCCGGCCCGATCACCTACCGATTCGAAACTGATCGGGAATCGGCCTCAAAACCGGGCATGTGTAACCATGTTGGTTCACGGCACCTTATTTCATTCGGTGCACCCCTCTCTCGAGGGACCCCCTATCCACCACCCAGGGGACGCGCCTCAACGCCATATGGTAACAAAACAAACAAAACACAATACCCGAAAACACCACTTTTACAATGAACTAAACAACAATGCATACATAATATATGTACTAATTAACATTCAGTCTAAAACAAGGAGGATTACACCCAAACTCATAGTTACTTGCACCCAACCACATAAAAGAAACCTTCGGCTCAGAATAAACATGAGTTCGGAGGGTAGCGGATTTAACTGACCACCCCCCCCCCCTCCCCCCTCACACACACACACACACACACACACACAAACTTTCTTTTTTTTTAAAAGTAAAATAAACTGTCATTTTCTTGTAGTGATTGCAAACCAGTCTAAATTTGTGATTTACATTAAAATGCCTTTGTACTTACGCTGAAAAGAAACCTTTGTCAATATGTTGGGATTATCACATTAAAAGTCTGACACTTCGCTTACAACAAGGTCGCTTATAAGAACAAACAAAAAAATCTTGGTCCTCTGCAAATCTGTTATATCCGCCTTTTACTGTATATTGTACTCACAAAAACAATAGAGGATACCAACATTAACTAGAGGATACCAACATTAACTAGAGGATACCAACATTAACTAGAGGATGCCAACATTAACTAGAGGATACCAACATTAACTAGAGGATACCAACATTAACTAGAGAATACCAACATTAACTAGAGGATACCAACATTAACTAGAGGATACCAACATTAACTAAAGGATACCAACATTAACTAGAGGATACCAACATTAACTAGAGGATACCAACATTAACTAGAGGATACCAACAGGATGCCAACATTCATTTTCAGTTGTAAAGACTAGTATCATGACATTTTATGTCATTATATATAACCAACCTGCCTGAGACTGTTAATTATGATGTCCCCTTTTTAAAATTCAAGCTGAAATTGCAATTCCACTGCTTTTTAATAATAACGTTTTTCTGTAACTGATAGTATCGTCTGCCGTAAGTCATTACCAATAATCAAGTTGACCTACTATTTCATGGATGATGCATAATTCTGTCTTGAATTTGCATGCGTTTATATGCGTTGGGTGGAGGGAGGAATGATGAGGAGGAAAAAGAACAAGTCATTGGTGATAATTTATCATTAATCTTCTTGTGCATGCCGCGCCAGGTACTGTTTACTTATTGTGTACTGGGGTTGTATGCACAAGGAGGTTAATGTGGCCTGTGCGTACAATCACTGTTTGACTTTGTTGATATCTATTGCAAGTTGAAAATGTATGAATACTGACCAGAGTAAATTAATGAGCTGATCATGTGAGATTGTTAAAAAATAAAAAAAATTAAAAAAATAAAAAAAACCTGATGTGTCTGTCATTTTTTAAAAATCCAAAATGTGTGGTTTGTTTGTTTGCATGTGTGTGGATGTGCGTGCGCGCATGCTATACATCAGCCTAGTCTTACAGCAACAAGGAAGTGCCTGATTTGTTTATATAATTATCTTGATTTTGTCTTGCACTCAGCATGTTAATTTACTACTTTTTTTAAACAAGGAAAAATCTTTCAGTTAGAGATAGCGAAATTCAGAAAAATATATTAGAATCAAAGCTCTTGTATTCAAAATATTAAAAAAAAATAAATATAATTTAAAAGGGACCAGTTATCTGCACTGCACACCTATAGCACATACGTATGGGTCACTCTTCAAAGCTGTGTACCACAGAGGGTCAGACTCTCAGATGAGTGTTTTTGTCAGTAGAACTTTCCTACCGACCGGCTGTGTTGCTGATACCGATCCGTAGGAAACTGAAAAGACTATGAATTGAAATAAATTCACTTCAAAAGGCGACGTTTTTGTTTGTGTTTTTACGACTGAAATGTCAAAAAGGTGCCCAAAATGGCGGATGAAAGTGTGCGCGGACATGCTTTAAGACCCTTCCTCCTTTCATATACCAAATCTGATTGAGCTATCTGCTGTTTGTTAACTGAAGTGAATGTGTGATTTATTTTCTACACAAATTAATTGCGATGAGTTTTTGGCCATGCAGTGAGAAAAAATAGCTGTCCAACGTAACGCGTGTTTACGTCACACATGTCAACCAACAGGCATCGCAGCTTTTCGCTACACGTATGAAGACAGGACTATTTTTTATCCTGAGACATTGTGTTAGAAACGTGTAGGTCGGTGACTAAATTGTGAATGAAACAAATACAGACTTTTTTTCGGGTTTTAAAAATGGTAAGCGACAATCGCTTCATGTTTCCGCTGTTACTAGACGTTGGACTAACCCATTTTCTCATTTTACGATAGAAAACAGCCCACCAACTATGAATAGCTTCCGGTTGCCAGCGAAAGGCTAGTAGTGCACTATGTCAGTTTGAAAGAGGTTGGTAGAGAGTGCACGAAGCTCGATTGAATTTGGTTTCCTTCATACTGTCAAAAGTTACGTCGGACGACATATTTACACTGTCGCATCTTAACACGTCACAACGAACATGCAAATGCATGAATACATATATTCATTTTGTATGACATAAAATGATGATTTAAATCTTTATTTACAAGAAAACATAAAGAAAAAAGAAACACGATGAGGATTTTATCCCAAAGTCCGATACCGTAGTTTGGAGCTCAGGTGCGTTTTTCTTTTAGGAACAGTCAGAGTTGTTCATATTTTTAATCTTATCCTTCTGATCCATTTCCCTCCTCTCTAAGCCAACCTCTGATCAACACGTGACACACGCCGGCGCACACAAATAAAGACGGACTCGAACACACAGCGCTTCCCGCCATTAGTATGCTCTGTGGGCTGGAGTAGCGATAGGAATTCGGCTGAAGAAGAAGAATAGCACAAGCAGCAAAATGACGTCACAATAAGCTTCACGTCATGGCATCGCTGGTCTCACGACGCCGTGTACACTATGACAATTTGATATTTCACGTCACTCATCCGAGCTGACTGTTTTGTTCCACACAGCCTCTTCCAGCGCTGACTGTTTGATGGGAGTAAATAGTGATTAATTATTATTGAAAAAGTTGAAGAGGTACAACGCTGTATTACGAACTCATTCAGTATCTCCAATTCATCCACCACCCCACCCCCACCCCCGCCCGATCTGCATGGCAATGGCACACACAAACAGGAATGGCACACACAAACACAGACGGCAGACACTCGGCGCTTCCTACCGGTTATACGTTCTGAGGGCTGGCGTAGCCACAGCCATTTTGAAGAAAAAGGTGGAATGGCCCAGGCCCACAAAGCCTTTTTTTGTATGAGCTTGCATGTATATTTCACCTTTCCCACAATACTTTCGCAAATATCATACAAAAATAAATGAATGAGAACATCGCGCCAGCTCATACACATGTAAAACACAGAAGTGCGTCAGTTAGGAACAATTGTATAAACTTAACTCTGACGCGTTTGGTGCTTTTACGTCACTGTCACTGTTTGATTCTTCTGATGAAATTAAGGAGCCTTACTTTTGACATTTTTCCGCATTGAACTTTTATTTTCGAAAAAGTTGAATAGGTACAAAGCTGGCTAACGAACTCATCCAGTCCAATGTCTTTCTACAAACTAGCCATATCCAAAATTTCAAGTGCATAATAAATAATCAAAATTGCGGACTCTGATCTGGGTCAACCGACTTTCTATAAACGGTCTTTTATGTCTTCAATGAGACATCCAATTACAATATGCTCGGAGACTCTCTTAGCCACCCACATACAGTATTTTGCCAAGTTTCAAGTTTGTGCGTACAGTAATATCGGAGATTCTCGTGTTTACATACATACGCGCGCGCACACACACACACACACACACACACACACACACACACACGCACACACACACACACACACACACACACACACACACACACACACACGCACATACGGCGCTTCGCGCCAAATCGACGTTCAACAGCAATGCTAGAGTGGCTAGACGTGACGTCATTTTGATCTTGTTTCTTCTTTGCCAGACCCTGAGCCCCGCCCGCCTGTTATGTCCTTTGCATTCTACGGAACGCGCTCCGACCAGCCCCGTCATAAAGTCTACCGTATTTTCAATACGGTAGACAAAAAACAAGATGGGATGAACCATAACCCACAAAGTCCCTTCTATATGAGAGCTGTCCTCGCTATAATGGTCTCTACCTGTTGTCTTTGACCTGATTTTGATGTTGAATTATCTCCTATTGAAAACGTCTCGCAGATCTGCCAATGCATCAGTGAGTTCTATAATGGGCGCAGGACATTCGCGTCATTGATTTGTCAAACGTCATTTGTCATGACGTTCACTTTCGCTTCATAGGCTTGAGAAAATGGTGACAAAACTAGAACTTCACGGTACAATTTCAGTCTTGCTATAATTTGTGTGAAAGCAGGTTGACTTTACCTAGTAGCTACATGATAATTATACTAAGTACATGGGTCACATGCATGCTCTTCTGAAAGCGCGTCGATGTTTGTGTGTGTGTGTGTTAGTGCGTGCATGCGAGCGTGCTCCAAACATCTCTGGAGGGCGCATGAGGATCTATTCCTCCTGGAGATGCACGCATGTTTTTGTGTGAGAAAGAGAGAGCCGCGCGAGCGAGAGAGAATGACGTCATATTTAGAGTATTATGTCAGTGTCTGCGTGGTGACGGAGTAGCCTCTTTTACGTCACCGCCACTGTCTAAATTTCTCTACAAGTAAAGTTTCTTTTTAGTGTTTTAATTCTTTTCTGAAAAGAATTAATTTTTACTAAAGAAGTTGAAAGAATACAAAGCTGGCTAACGAACTCATCCAATGTCTTTCTCCAAACTAGATATATGCAAAAGTTCAAGTAAATATGACAAAAATTCCGGACTCTAATCTGGGTCAACCGACTTGCTATAAAGGGTTGTTTTTGTCTACAATGAGACATTCAATTACAATATGCTCGGAGGCTCTCTTAGCCACCCGCTTGAAAAAGTATTTCGCCAAGTTTCAAGTTTGTGTGTACAGAAATATCGGAGATTCTCTTGTTTACAAACATACACACACACACACACATACATGCATACATACATACATACATACATACATACATACATACATACATACATACATACATACATACATACATACATACATACATACATACATACATACATACATACGCACATACATACATTCGCACTTTCGGCGCTTCGCGCCATATGTACGTTCAGCAGCGAAGTTAGCGTAACTAGACATGACGTAATTTTTATCTTGTTACTTCAGTTGATAGAGGTTTAGCCTGCCCGCCTTTGACATAATGGGCATGCTGTTAAATTCGCCCCACCGCGACCCGTCTATAAATAGAAGCAACTTATAAACCCCACATTTAGAGGTATTTGATTTTTTGTAGTCAATGTCACTCTTTTGGTAACAGCTTTAGAGAGTAACCCCTATGCTGAGTTCCCCTTCAGAAAGCCTAGCAACATAACAAGCCTACGGCAAGGGACTGAACTCTTACACTGACCTCGTTTTTTTCAGTAAGCCTTATGAAGGAGTGATCTGTCTTATAATATACTGTCTTGTTTGTAACCGAACTGTTTAATGACTGTTCTACAACTACTGCGTCTAGCACAGTAGAGACCGATTAAAAATAAGATAAAATAACATACTCATAAAACATTAACACTAAAGATGGGATGAACCAGTCCATAAAGTCTCTTCTAAATGAGCTTGCATGTATTAACCACTTTTTGCACAATACGCCCGCAGGTCTACATCATAAGAAAAATTGATGCTGTCTTCCTAAATGAAATAGATTGTCTGCCAGAGAGAGAGAGAGAGAGAAAGAGGGAGAGAGAAAGAGGGAGAGAGAGAGCATTGCATCAATTCATGTGTAACTGACGTGTCTCAGTGGTGATTTGTGTCAATTCAGAAACATTGTATAATACGGACATGTCTGGTGCTTTGCGACAATTTTAGAACATTGTGTAACACTGACGTGTGTGGCACCTTTAACTCGCCGTCACTATCTCAGGTCATTATCTGATCCTTCTCTAGAAGTCGAGAATTGTTACTTTTAAAATATTTTTTAAAAAATAAATAAAAGTTCTGCAATGAATTTTTTTTTAATATACTACTGAAAACGTTGAGAAGGTACACAGTTGGCTAAGGAACTCATCCAATGTCTTTCTCCAAGCTAGCTATATCCAAAATTTACGCCACTTTATATAAACTGACCGATGTTTTTTTCTCATTCAGTAACGAATCACCCAATTTAATTATGCTAGTCGCAGGCTCTCCGAAATACATCTCGATCAAAGCATTTCCTTAAGTTTCACACCTGTACGTACTCAAACATCGGAGATACAGACAGACACACACACACACACACACACACACACACACACACACACACACACACACACACACCGGCATGCACACAGCGCTTCCCGCCAAATGTACGTTCAGCAGCGCGGTTAGCTTAGGTAATTAGGTCCCCTGACTCATCATAGGCTCCCTGGCCCTGTTTTAAAGTCTATCAGTTCTATTTATAGAAGAGACTTTTTTTTTTTACGATGGGACGCTTTGG
This sequence comes from Semisulcospira habei, assembly GCA_036245525.1. Taxonomy (NCBI): domain Eukaryota; kingdom Metazoa; phylum Mollusca; class Gastropoda; family Semisulcospiridae; genus Semisulcospira; species Semisulcospira habei. The sequence goes on from BTPG01000006.1 coordinate 44,056,620, forward strand.
GGCGATTTCTGAGAACTGAGAATGCCCCATGAGGTCAAAAGCGTGCAGACCTCGGACTCTGACAGTGAACTAACACAAGAGAAATTACGTCATGTCTCGTGTAGCTCCGGCCGGCTGGAAATGCGTTGCGTTCTACCAGTATTGAACAAGACGCAGGTTGTGATTGCATCAAAGTCAACTTCCCTAAATCCGCTCAAGCCTGACACCGGCTTTAATGATGGATGTCAGTGGTGCTCGCATACAACCTCGTAATTAACACAAGAAGAAGCGTACATATATATCAGAATGTGACGGTGATCCCAGACTTTCTTCACAAGGCGATTATGAGCTTTTCATGTTGTCGGGAGCTTAAGGTTCGAGACTGCCGTCAGAAAATTGGGGGAGGGTAGGGGGGTCGGGAGGGAGGGGGGAAGGGGGAAACACAATTATAGGAGATAACCGCATCAAAACATGATTTCATGTTGCGCCATAATGTCAACTTACAAGGTTGCATGCGAACACCACCGATGCTGTATCAGTATCCGACAGAAGAGCGGCCAGGAGATTTGACTTGTCACAGTCTAGGTTCTCTGACCCTGTAGTGATTTTTTTTTCTAATCCAGTCCGCACCTGCGCTGTGCTAGACTGAGGGAGAGGTTGTAAACTACACTTCATTTAACTGTGTCATCTCATGTGTCTGCGTGTTTGTCTACTCTTTGTTTCACGGCCCTTGGTTCCTAAACAAATCTAGACACTGAGCCGGAAAGCTTAATCCCCCTAACTTAAAGCTTAAACCCAATGCGCAAAAGGCCATCGAGTCGACCTCAGCCACCGTTGGCTCGCGCATGGCCTTGCGCGGGCCAACGGCGGCCGACATCGGCCCGATGGCCTTTTGCGCATTGGAACTCCCTCCCTCCGGCCCGATGGCCTTTTGCTCATTGCCCCCCCCCAAACCCCCCCCCCCCCCCCCCATCTCCCCCTTGAGCACTCAGCCACAGGTATTTGTAAATAGACGATTTCCAGAAGTCATCAGGTCAATATTGTATGCGTCTCAAAGACAGTGGATCGAAAGTCCCCACAAAGAGCATCAGAAATATTCGATACGTGTTTCGACAAAAACGTCGGATTAACTCATTGTGTCCCTGGTACCAAATCCCCACATCTTGGAGTTGTCCTCTGAGGACTGCATTACAATTCAGGAGACAGATCGACTATGATAGTTCAAGGGTGGTGCCAAAATAGCTTGGCGCATGTAGGCGCCAAGCTATTCTGGCACCACCCTTGAACTATCATGGTCGAGCCATATCTGGCTGTGGTGTGTCGGGACTGAATGAGTTAAAAGCCGGGACAAATATGCGATATCACATGTTTGTCCCGGCTTTTAGTCCACTGTTTTAGTCGAAACACGTGCAATATTGACCTACTTCTGTGTTACGTGGTAGTCGTAGTCCGTAGTATGATACAATCACATCAGACGCACGCATAGGGTTTTTGTAAAGAAACTTCACTCAGCTGCAACTCGTCACATGTGGCATAACAGTAGACCACACTGGAGTAACAGTTTATAGCAGCGATGCGATCTCCACACAATGCATCCACAAATGCACCAACAATGATACACTCATGTCTCCTATTACAATGCTACACACATACTTCCTAATACGGTCTTTTATACTATTACAGATTTCCAGAACAATCCAGCAAATTCTCCCAACACAACCAATCAGAAAAGAAAAACGTAACCAAAACTCATTAATATTCATTATAAAAATAAAAAAAAACTGTCTAGAAGTTAGTACAATTTTCCACTACCATGTAAGCGCCTTTGAAACAATGTTACGAAATGTTGCCGACAAAGATCGCGACCCTGCTCGAACCGTCTATTGTAGCGAAAATACGCGTCACCACAACAACAATCGATTCAAGTCTCCGTGAACTTGAAAAGAAAACGAATCCTACTAAAAAGGTCCGTAATTTTTATCCAAAATAACTCCAATGAATATCGGATCTTTCCTATGATTAACACACACATGCTCTCAAAGATTAACACAACCACAAACGTAACATTCTAATTTCCGAACGTCTATTGCATGCGCGAAGGTGTTGCCCAGTGCGCAAAGGCTATCGGGCCGACGTCGGCCGCCGCTGGCCCGCGCACCGTTACAGAAGAAAGTGGCCTGCATACAGACATACGTACATATACCAGTAAGGGTTTTTGTAAAGAGATATACACATTACCAGCAAATACCGAGAATTGTGATTTTGAAAATAAATTCAGCACCAACCAATGCCCTGGTTATTTCGTGAAATGTGAAAGTCTGTTACCAGACTGTAAATATTATTTAGTGCCCCCCGCCCCCTGCCCCCCCTCCCCCTCAACCCCCCCAACCCCCCCCCCCAACCACGAAGTTTTATTTTTCGCCAGCTAAGGAATCATTGGAATGCTGCTGCGAAAACCTTTCACCAGTATCACAGCCCCCCCCCCCCCCACCCCCACCCCCACGCCCTCGGCCCCCGTTGGTAGACTTTTCGGCCAGTGAAAGAGATTATGACAGCAGTACATCTCTCTTCATCGTATCTTCCCATCATAACACGTGAATGCCGTTGTTTTATTTATTTATTATTTATTTATCTATGTATTTATTTATTTATCTATTCATTTTTTTAATTATTTATTATTGATGATTACTGAATAGCAAAATATTTCGTCGTGAATCCCTGCCCCCTCAGACCCCCGCATGCCATCCTGCCCCCTCTCCCCATCCCCCATCAAACCCCCCCCCCCCTCACACACACACACACACACACACACACACACACACACACACACACACACCATTCCTGCACCCCCAGGATCTGCTCGGCTATGGCGGACTTTGACTGCTAAAATTCCCCGATACAACGGGTTATCAATGTTGATTCCCCTCAACTTGGGGCGGTCCGTGGCGCAGCGGTAAAAGCGCCTGCCACCAATGCAAGACTGAGGTGCGAGGTTAAGATACCCAGTTCCGGCGTCGGACTTTTCTCCTCTAGTGTCACCATTAATTCGGGCGGACCGTCGGGGGTTCTTTCTCCGGGTACTCCGGCTCTTTCCTCCCCCACGAATTCGGTATTAATTTCAGTCCACTTAATCAAATTTCAAAAATATAAAAAACGATTTAAATTTTCAAAATTTCAGTAGCTCGCTTGAGCTTGCCCTTAGCACCACGTGAATGTTCTGTGTTTATGTACAGTGTGTGAGGGAATGCGCGTGATCCACGAGAGCGTGCTTGTTGGGTTCATTTCGCGGCTATGTCCTGCGCATTGAGTTATATCATAAATATGAGAAATGCGCAATATAAATACTATGTATCTCTATTATTATTATTATTATTATTATTATTATTATTATTATTATTATTATTATTATTATTATTATTTAGTGCCCCCCGCCCCCTGTAGGCACCGTAACAGAGGTTTCTCAATGCCCCTTGTGCGTGACGGAAGAACTCTCCTGCGTGCAAAGGTCAAATATGATTAGATGGTTGGTTAGTTCGGGGTTTAAAGGCCCCGCCACACTTGCCGGTTGTGCCCCGATTTTGAAGCCGATTCCGATCCGATTGCGATCGGATGACGTCATATATCCGATCCGATCGCAATCGGCTGGGAATCGGGTGTTTAGAAACTGCTCTATTTTTCCGATCCGAATCGGCCCCGATTGTAAGCTTCAACCAATCAGAGCGCTTCTCGCAAAGCACGTCGTTTCAGTTTGCAAATGGCAGAAGATCAGTCAACCACCTTCGTTGCCGATGTTTCGTCCGCCTCAGTCTTCCCGAATATGATGCAAAACTGCTGATAATGCAAGCACATCATCATCACTGTCCAAACTAGCAGCCATTTCGCTAAACAGGTACGACCTTGATCTTCGATTCAAACCGGTCGGCTAAATAAAGTCGGGCCGGGCGGAATGTGTGGCAGCGCACACGTTTTTGCAGTCCGGTCCGATCACACTCCGATTCGAAACTGCTCAGCCATGTGTGGCGGGGCCTTAATGTCCACGGCACAGGAGTGATAATGGACGGCTCTAATGGGCGGGTTATGGGGGACACTGAAGGACATCCATTGCCAGTGAACTACAGTGGTCGGTTGCTTGAGCGAGCTTGGTCCTGCGCCAGCCACTAAGCGCTAGCGCCACTAAGCAAGGCTATAGCGGCGCGCCTTGCTTGGTGACTGGCGCAAGACTAAGCGCAGGCGCCACTAAGCAAGTCGCGCCGCTATAGCGGCGCGCCTTGCTTAGTGGCGCCAGCGCAGGACTAAGCTCGCTCATGTAACTGGCCCCAGTGGGGGATGGGGAGGGGGATCCTAGGGGTTCGGGACCCCCCCCCCCCCCCCTCCCCGACCCAAAATTGTTTAAAATGCTATAATAAAGTCCCTTTTAGGTGTGTTTCGACCCCCTCCCCCCCCCCTCCCCCTCCTCTATTGTCTCCTGAACTGTAACCTAGTCTTTAGAATACAGCTAACAAATATGAAATTTCTGCCACATGGCTCAGATGTACTAAGCTGTCCATCCTTAATGCGTGCCGAATATACTATGAATTTTACCCGGGAAAACTGACCTCTAAATGACCTCAGCTCTTCCTTTTTCGGACGGGAGAGCAAACCTCAGCATTGCGCATGTCTGCTTCATTTAATTGCGTCGGCGGCCCTTGTTTGTTTGTGGCTGGCTAGGGAGGGTTAGGTTCACTGAAATTTCAAATTTCCCAGGTAAAAATCGGAATATGTACGGCGCGCTTTAAAGGTGAACTGATCAAAGCATCAACTACCCAAACCTTTTTCGAAAATGAAATCTAACCACTGTCTCTCCCGAAATGAAAGCGCCTTGATCAACTGCAGATACGGAAAAAGGGGAAACCTCAACGTTTTCTACTTGAAATTAGAGATATTAAATCGTGCTTCTGCCTATGCTGGCTTCAGTCACAGGAAAAGTGACAAAAAAGTATAATTTGTATGGAAAGAAAAGATCGGATGATCAGTGTGAGTCCAGCCTCATAATCAATGAATCAATGAATCTTTATTTTACAACGGTGAACATATTAACACAGTCAGTGACTATATCATTTTTCGTACCTGCCGTTGCTAAAACTACGACTAAGTAAGTACAAAATATACATAAAACAGGGACATCAAAGCACAGTGATACAAGATATACAGTCCACTAAAAACAAACACACGCATGCAGGCACAAACGCACACACGCGTGCGCGTGTGCACACACACACACACACACACACACACACACACACACACACACACACACACACACATGCATACACACAGACACACATACACGCGCACATACACATGATAGTTAGAATATACATGTACATTCGTGTGTCTACGTTTAACTATATATTATTATTCAAGTGATGTCAGGTATCTATAAAGACTTGTCTTGAAACGAGATAATGTAATGTAATAAAATCTATTGCGGAGATACAATTTGCACGATCACTCGCTAGAAACTGCTATTGCGGAGATACAATTTGCACGATCACTCGCTAGAAACTGCTATTGCGGAGATACAATTTGCACGATCACTCGCTAGAAACTGCTGTTGCGGAGATACAATTTGCACGATCACTCGCTAGAAACTGCTATTGCGGAGATACAATTTGCACGATCACTCGCTAGAAACTGCTATTGCGGAGATACAATTTGCACGATTACTCGCTAGAAACTGCTGTTGCGGAGATACAATTTGCACGATCACTCGCTAGAAACTGCTATTGCGGAGATACAATTTGCACGATCACTCGCTAGAAACTGCTATTGCGGAGATACAATTTGCACGATCACTCGCTAGAACTCTGCTATTGCGGAGATACAATTTGCACGATCACTCGCTAGAAACTGCTATTGCGGAGATACAATTTGCACGATCACTCGCTAGAACTCTGCTAAGGAGAGAAAAGTACGCTTATTAACCCTTTGGCTGTCGGTAGCACTTTTGGTGGCGGGGACTAACTTCCTGCGGGAATCCCCGCGACCAAAAGTGCTACCGACAGCGAAAGGGTTAATTTGTACTCAAACTCTTTAAAATTACATCTGTAGATTAATTACGCGGTTATGATCAGTTGTGAACCTTAGATTTGGACCATTCCTGCACCCCCAGGATCAGGCTGCTCTATGACGGGCTTTGACTGCTAAAGTTCCCCGATACGACGGGTTATCAATGTTGTTTCCCCTCAACTAAGAGATCTCTACCCTTCTTTTCACAGCCTATGTGAGTAGGCACACGTAAAACTAGGTTTCTCACTGACCCTTGTGCGTGACGGAAGCACTCTCCTGCGTGCAAAGGTCAAGGATGAATAGATGGTTGGTTAGCTCGGGGTTTAACATCCACAGCACTGGAGTGATAATGGACGGCCCTAGTGGGCGGGTTATGGGAGACAGGGACAGCTATTGCCAATGAATTACAGGGGCAGATCTGAAGGGGGGGGGGGGGGGGGCATTGCACACACACACACACACACATACACCACACCACACCACACCCCCCCCCCCACCCCCCTTGTTTGATATTTTGCTTTGGCGAGTGCCGAGAGTGTTGACATACACACCCCTTCTTCCTGTACGCCCTCCCCCACCCCCACTCTCCACTACCACCACCCCCTATCCCTACCCGCTCCGCTTCGTTGTTTGATTTTGATAGTTTTCGGCCACTGGAAGGTCTAGCGTCGGGGAGGCCTTTTGTGTCAGGTTAAAGGTAAACAAAACCCAACAACAACAAAAAACAACAACTGGGAACAACCCCTCCCCCCTCGAGGTAATTGATCCGCCCCTGGAGTGCGAACTGAACACTAATCAATTTAGGCACACGGCAAGTGTAACTCTTTCATTTACCAGGACCTTTCAACGGACATGCCAGGGAACAAGCCCGGGGTTTTTTTCCCCCTGCATTGCGAGTCCAGATACCGGGGCCGGGACGGGGTCTCGAACCCGCGACCCGGCTATTCCCTTCACTCTCATTCGGTCCGAACCTTAACCTTTGAGCTGCATGAGTGAGCTTAGTCCTGCGGCCAGCCACTAGGCAAGGTGCTCCGCCGCTACAGCGCCACAACACTCACCCCGCTATAGCGCCACAACACTCACCCCGCTACAGCGGAACACCTTGTCTAGTGGCTGGCCGCAGGACTAAGCTCACGCATGCAACCGCGTCCAGAGCTATATCGGACTGTGCAGCGTACAAGGGTCAGGAAGGGCACGAAAGTCTGTCCAGTCAGTCAATTTACCAGAGTAGTTCAGTCCTCAGAATGTTCAAGCAATCTAAACTCCAGGCAGTAAATAAGTTAATGCTGAGTTCGCCAAATCCCTTTCATAAATGTTCCTAGTATGTCTTACAGCAATGTTGCACAAAAGGACTAACTTAAATTATGAAGTTTGAATGTCGTAAAATAAAAGGCTTTTATGATCTTTTTCTCCATTGTACGCAGGAGAGTTCCTTCTGTTCACACTACACTCAACTTGGCAGCTGACCGCCTCTTCAGTGTACGCGTGCATACGGGATACGGATTGAAAAATTCTAAAAAGAAGGGTAGAAAATTCTTAGTTGAGACAAGACAACATTGATCTTACACATTAGTCCTTCTGTGCTGACTTTGAGCGGAAAAGCTGTATCGCACACGTGTACTGACTAATAGGCCGCTGTATGTGTGATACAGCCGTGCTGCGTGAACGGCCAAGTGTGCACAACATTGTCCTGTAGAAAGTCTGGTCAACAAAAACGTACGGGCATACGCGATATTGAAACTTGACCTAGTTTCAGCTCACGCCGCCAATGACATCATTTTATGGTGACGACTGGCACTCCGGTGTCATGTATTGCGCTATTAGGAACATTTGTCTGGCAGCCAAAATATTCACGTCACATTACAAAGCAAATTACGTCAAGATCTTTGCCAATACATGACTTGATGGCGCTGTGTTGTGACTAGGTGTGTTTGCCGAAAACTGCCCAGCTCACATCGGATTTATGCATCGAAAAAAGTGAGTAAGAAATAGATTCTTACATCCTTGTTTAGGTGATTACTGCGAATCTCACTCTCGTGGTCTTAAAACCTTATCCTACTCGCTTTCGCTCGTAGGATAAGGTTTTAAAACCACTCGAGCCTGAGATTCTCAGTATCACCTAAACACCGATGTAAGAATCTGTATGTATTGGCGAATGTCAGCAATGCAAGCCTGTCATGGAGCAGATGGCCTTTGAGTGTCCAGCATTATTGTCAGACATAATAAGGGTATTTATAAAGGCGATAGTGCGAGCTATGAACCCCTTACTGCTTAGAGCAGGTCGCTTTCATAACCGGCTGCTAGTTTCTTAATCTGTGTGCTGGTCTGTGATACCGGACTGCGATTCTAGACCGTAAGGTGCAAATGTCACTGATCAGCGTACATTTGACCGTCCGTTTAAAAAAAAAAAAAAACTACAAAAAGCTTCTGATTGGTTTCCTGAAACGACACGGTAGGTCGAATAAAGTAGTCTTTTTTATTATCAATAATATTATTGTCGTTGCAACTTTGATTGTTTGTTCGCCAGCGCTCTCTCCGCTCTCTCTCTCTCTCTCTCTCTCTCTCTCTCTCTCTCTCTCTCTCTCTCTCTCTCTCTCTCTCTCTCTCTCTCTCTCTCTCTTTCCTTCTTTCTTTCGTTCGCTAACTCGTCGCCTCGTTGGTTCTAAAATTTTGACACCGTGGTGGACAATCAGTTGGAACATGCCCAGGCCACATCTGGCGCCTTCTCCACTCCTCTTCAGGGCTCTGTTGCATGAGTGACCTTAAATCCTGCGCCAGCAACTAAGCAAGGTGCTCCGCTAACCTCACTCGTCCAACTAATCCACCTTGTTCCTACGCTACCGCCTCAAACAAACAAAACAAATCAAAGACCTAGTGGGCTGGCAGGAGCGGTGGGGTGCAGTGCTAAAGTGATCTTACTCAGTAATCTCTGGCTTGCGACCGCCAGCTACCTTTCAGATTTGAAGATTAACTCATTCTACCCCAGACACACCAGAGGAAGATGAGGTTCGACCATGATAGTTCAAGGGTGATGCCAGAATAGCTTGGCGCCTATGAGCGCCAAGCCGCTGGCATCACCCTTGAACTATCATGGTCGATCTGTGTCCTGCACTTGTCTTCAGAGGACAACGGCAACATTTGGGGATTTTGGTCTGGTAGAATGAGTTAAGGGAACATCCTACGGACACGGAAACGCGTTACCGATGGGGGACTGCTATCTTTGTATATATCTGCGTCGGATGTGCGGGCGGTTGGGGAATTCAGGAACTTGTTCAGTTGGCCCCTAATCATGACATCCATTTTCCTATATCTACATTTCCGTCTGGAATTTCAAAAAACGTACTTCAGATAATCGAACAATTTATTTATTTATTTTTTTTACAACTGGCAAACAAAAAATATGAGAAAGAAACAAGTGATAATCGAGAAACACTATTATTCGTTGTTTTGATCCGCGACAAAATTAATGTTCAGTTATGGTCACATACAATACAATACAATACAATACAATACAATACAATACAATACAATACAATACAATACAATACAATAATACTTTATTAATCCCTCACGGGGAAATTCACTGTCTGCCCATACAACACATGGCATCATCATTCACTCATTTAATTAATTAAATAACCTATAACTCTCAGTTAAAGAGATGAACTGTAACAGACATACTGTTACCTTTGTAACACTCTTGGCATCAGAAACACGTATTGGTGTATGCCCCCTGTGCTTCTGGTGTCAGCAATGTTGCAGTTAACTACTGAATGGGCTAGTACTAAACAACTAAAGGATTGGTTGGTTAGTTCGGGTTTAACGTCCACAGCATCGAGGTGATCATGGACGGCCCTGACGGGCGGGTTATGGGGGACAGGGAAATATATTGCCTATGGAGTACGGGCTGAACACTGATCAACTCAGGCGCACTCCAACTGTGCCACTTTGATTTACCAGGACCTTTCAACGGACATGCTATTGAACAAATCCCGGGTTTTTCCCCCTGGATTGTGAGTCCAGCTACGCGGCCGGAACGGGATTCGAACCCACGACCCAGCGATTCCCTTCGCTCTCCTGCTCCGACGTTTAACCGCCTCAGCTGTTTCGGACTCTATCTAAAGGATGTTGACAGATACTATCTACTGATATTACTGTTCAAAAGGGTAACAGCCGAAGGGACAAAAGAGTTGGCATAACGTCGAGAGTGTGTTCTAGCGACGTCCAGATGTGATCAAAAGCCATAATTTTGTAGCGGATCTAAACAACGAATTTGTCTCAATTTACTACCACGTCAGAGTCATTTCGAAAACAAAAGCGACACTTATTTGTGACAGTCAGACATGTCATGGTGCCGAGACAGTTTCGCGCACACACGTATGTCATGCACATCCGCGCATGAATTTGGAACATAGAACCGCGCCTCCAAACAACGCAAGCACTTAAAAAAACAAAACAAAACAACAACACAAAAACAACAACATCCGTTAAACTCTTGACGTTTGTGCGTTTTTCTCCTTCTTTTGACTAGCATCTTTCCTACAATGGATTTGAGGCCAAACTGATGACAGCTTTACTTGTACAGTTTGGTGTGGAACTATGACGCAGCACAGAACACACTGCGTTTCAACTATGACGTCATCTTTCCTTCCTCCATACGAACAGAAGGCTACACTCTAACGCTGTACGAACGTAATCGCGAGTATACAGTTTTGAGGCAAAACTACCCAGGCGGGAAAAAGCCTCACTAACTGGCGCTTCTTTTAAAACTGAAAGCTACTGTACATTTCTTTCATGAAGACTCTCAGCGATAACCCCGAACCATAATAGCAGTTTAGTAAATGTTCTCCAAACCATTGTACGCAACAAACTATGGTGGTGGTATTATCCTAAAAACCAAAAAAAAAAAAAAAAAAAAAAAAAAAAAAAAATGGAGTGTGCGGTACCATATAGCTTCCGTTTATGAAGACACTCAGTAGTCCACAATCAGGATAAAGTCAATATACACTTGGGTATATTATTAAGACTTTTCCCATTTTTCGAGTTTAATTCATTCGCGGCCAGCCGCATCCAGATGCTCGGCATAAACCGCGCATCCGGATGCGGCTTGCCGCGAAAGAGTTAATGGTTGCACAGAACGTCTACTGAACTGTGTATCTGGACTTTCGTTGAGGGTCTTCGTTAAAAGGAAGGTCGATGTGTCATTTAGAAGTCTTTAAAATTTTAATTACGTATCAGCTGTTTGTTTGTTGTTGTTGTTGTCGTTGTTGGTGTGGTGGTGGTGGTGGTGGTGGTGTGTTTGTGTGTGTCGGCTTTTTTTTTTTTTTTTTTTTTTTTGGGGGGGGGGGGGGGAGGGGGGTGTCTCAGAACCGTCCGCTCGCTTTTGCGTTGATTCATCGTGATTGTGTTCCGTGTCTTGGAATGTTCCATTCACAGTGACAGGGAGGTTGGGCTATACCATGAACATTATGTGTCTGCATTGAATGACTTGTGAGTTGCACGTGTGCGTATTTCTGAAAGAGTAAGCTCGCAATAACCTAGCGACTGCTTGCGTCTCTCTGTTCGTTACCCCTGGAGTGAGTATACGCTTTTCAAAATGTATTCTTAATGACGAAAGAAAAGCGAATTGCTTCATGGTGTCAGCGGAACACAAAGCTGACATTCGCACGTGCCGGACAACTATTAATAAATGTAGGCCCTAGATATCAGTGCGCTTTTAAAAGGTCATGAAGGCCGTCATATCAGTACGAAAATCATCAGGCATGGTGTTTTGTTACCACGCAGTCTTACCTCTTTGTGCTCATGTGTCACGTGCGAATCGAGACAAAGCAATTTAATTTGTTATATCGATTTAGTTAAGGTTACAGAGACGCACACCGACTCATTTGTCTGCGCGATTGCTGCACAAACATCAGTGTAACTATAAACAAGATGGGTTAAACCATAACCCACAAAGTCCCTTCTATATGAGAGCTGTCTTTGCTGTCAAAGGTCTCTACCTTTTGTCTTTGACTTGATTCTGATGTTGAAATATCTCCTTCTGAAAATGCCTCGCATATGTGCCAGTGCGTCATAGTGAACTCTAGAAGGGGCGCGCGCAGAGCACACGCGTCATTGGCTTGTCAAACGGCATTTGTCAGGACGGTTTTTGTTTTGTTTTTTTTTTTTTTTTTTTTACGTAATTTTATATTTAACGTGATATGAGATTCACTTTCGTTTCAAGACTCGGGAAAATGGTGAAAAAAATAGAATTTCACGGTACAATTTCAGTCTTGCTATAATTTGTGTGAAATCAGGTTGACTTTACCTACATGCTATACTAAGTACACCTGCATGCTCTTCTGAAAGCGCGTCGATGTGTGTGAATGTGTGTGCGTGTGCATATGCGTGTTGCATGCGCCCGCTGCAAACATCCGGGCACTTCAGGATCTATGCCTCTTGGAGATGCGCGCATATGTGTCATTGGTTTGTCAAACGTCATTTGTCATGACCTTTTTTCTTTTTTTTTACCTAGCTACATGATTCAAGACTTCCTAAAATGGTGACAAAACTAGAATTGCACGGTACAATTTCAGTCTTGCTATAATTTGTGTAAAATCAGGTTGACTTTACCTGGTTACATGCTATACTAAGTACACCTGCATGCTCTTCTAAAAGCGCGTCTATGTGTGTGTGTGCGTGAGCGTGCGCGTGTGAGTGAGTGCATGCGTGCGCTCCAAACATCCTCAAGAGGCATAGATGTTTATGCGCCCTCCGGACACATGAGGATCTGTGCTTCTTGGAGATGCGTGCATTGGTGTGAGAAAGAGCGAGAGAGAGAAAGAGAGAGAGAGAGAGAGAGAGAGAGAGAGAGAGAGAGAGAGAGAGAGAGAGAATTACGTCATATTTAGAGTATCAGTGTCTGCGTGGTGACGGAGTTGCTTCTTTTACATCACCGGCACTGTCTGACTTTCTCTAGAAGTCGTTTTTAAAAAAAACAACTGTTTTAATTATTTTCTGAAAAGAATTAATTTTTACTAAAAAAGTTGAAAGGATACAAAGCTGGCTAATGAACTCATCCAATGTCTTTCTCCAAACTAGCTATATGCAAAAGTTCAAGTAAATATGATAAAAATTACGGACTGTAATCTGGGTCAACCGACTTCCTATAAATGGTTGTTTATGTCTTCAATGAGACATTCAATTACAATATGCTCGGAGCCTCTCTTAGCCACCCACTTAAGAAAGTATTTCAGCGAAGTTTCAAGCTTGTGTGTACAGAAATATCGGAGATTCTCTTGTTTACATACATATGCACACATATACATACATACATACATACATACATACATATATACGCACATACATACATACGCAAATACGGCGCTTCGAGCCAAATGTACGTTCAGCAACGAGGTTAGCGGAACTAGGCATGACGTAATTTTTATCTTGCTACTTCAATTGTTAGAGATTTAGCCTGCCCGCCTTTGACATCATGGACATGCTATTAAATTCGCCCCACCACAACCCGTCCTAAAATGTCCCTTCTATAAATAGAAGGGACTTAAAAGCTCCATGCCGTATTTTTCGTGAAAATCTCAGATCTCAAAGGTGTGCCCATGGACATGACCGAATTCAACAAGTTACTGCGAGTGACTTTCACTTAACTGGAAAGGTGGTTGAGGAGGGGGTATGGGGGGGGGGGGTCGGTCCTGGATTTTCTCACCGTGTTTTGCCTAGCGTTAACCCCTTCAACGCGGGGGAAATTGCGCACACCACTCAACTACAAGAGACACAAAACCTCATCAGCCCCCGCAAATGCGGGGGCTCATGAGGTCCGCCTTTGCCTCTGGCTGATCCTATTTATGTCTGTGCTCCTTGGACTGACGGGATCAAGTATTTTGGTGTTCAAGTTGCCCTGCTTTCAAGGACATATTTGAGGAGGATAATGCAGGGGTTAATATGCCCAAACAATCAATGAACCAGATTACGAGACAGTGGAAGCTCTACAGGACATTTGCCAGCAGTCCGCCATTATCATTATTGAAAGAAAACCAATGACAGCGAGATGCCGCTTTTTGTCACGACTGCAACGCCTCAAACTCCGACGCACACACCAGTTGACACACACACAGGAGAGTGGGCTCAAAGACAGAAAGATGCGCAGGCGACACTGCGCGGTATAATCTCCGTCGAACGCCCTACATCCGCAAGAGTCAGGCATAGATCCTCATCATTCTCTGAAGGAAATAAAAAATACAGTCAACTCAGTGCCATGCACTTTTCTTTAGTAGATCATTGAAGTGCGTGTTCCTGAAACACGAGGAGGGTCAGAGAATGTCGTTGTCTAAGAAGTATAAAAATACACTCACCTGCCAAACACACTCTTTTCTCATAGTGACAGGGCTCCACCTGCGGGTCCTTTCATTGGCTGGAACTAGCCGCGCAATTGGCGGACTTCTCTGCTGCCATTAGTTGACAGAAAACTGACGCCGGACGAGGATCGAGTAAAGCGGACGGCTGAAAGGTGGCATGTGCTAGAACAGTGACTGATTGCGTTGTTTATTCACTTTCTATTAAGGCAGTTGCAAGACTTTTAAAAAGAAGGTAGACGGGAGTCGACGGAGAGAGTGACACGTGCACAAACACACACCAAAAAAAATGAAGGTAGGCCTAAATTGAGCTGATTTTTTTTTCTTGTTCGATACGTTTTTGTGGAACTGTAGTACATCGTCCCTGCGCAAGTTTTTGATTTTCTTTTAGTATAGGATTTAACTCAAACGCGACGAGTCGCATTCTGATACGCGGCATAAAGCCGCGCATCCTGATGTGTCTGGCCGCGAAAGAGCTACAGTACTTTTTCCCTCTACAAAGTATTATTTCATTTTGCTTCCTTTCCAATTTTATTTTAATTTGCATGTACAATGACTGATTTTTTTTAACTCATTCAGCCCGACGGCCGTATTTCATAACTTTAGGAGGCGTCATCTAATGACTATGCACCAGTTGCAGGAGATGGATCGACCATGATAATTCAAGGGCAGTGCCAGGTTAGCTTGGCGCCGACAGGCGCCAAGCTAATCTGGCACTACCCTTGAATTATCATGGTTGACCCATCTCCTGCTGTAGTGCGTCAGGGCTGAATGGGTTAAAATGATTTGTTTAAAGGCCCCGCTACACGAGCCCGGTTTTGAGGCCGATTCCCGATCAGTTTTCGAATCGGTAGGTGATCGGGCCGGATTAAAAAACGTGTGCAGTGCCACACTGACATTTCTCGACTTGTCAAGTTTAGCCGACCGGTTTGAACCGAAGATCAAAGTCGTACCTGTTCTGCAAAATGACTGCTAGTTTTGACAGTGATGATGATGTGCTTGCATTATCAGCAGTTTTGGATCATAACATCAGCGGCAACGGCGGTGGTACTGATCACAACAGGCGTGTTCGGCCATTTGCAAACCGTGTTGAAACGACATGCTTTGCGAGACGCGCTCTGATTGGTTGAAGCTTACGATCGGGACCGATTCGGATCGGAAATATAGAGCAGGTTCTAGTCATCCGATTCCCAGCCGATTGGGACCGGATCGGATAATTGACGTCATCCGATCGCAAACGGATCGGAATCGGCTTCAAGATCGGGGCACAACCGGCCCGTGTGGCGGGGCCTTAAGAGATGAGTGAGTTGTAACACGAAACGGACTTTTTTCTTTTAACTTCATTCATTCATTCATTCAGTCAGTCCAGACCAAAAAGGTGACTGACAAGCGTGTAAAATGCAAAAAAAAAAAAAAAAAAAAAAAAAAAAAAAGAGTACCCAACGGAGAAAGAAACACGCTTAGAAAAGACAGTTACAACACAATTTATTAATATTTCGGGTATTTACCTTTTTTTCAAAATAGACAAACAAACAGTAGTGCGCGGGCCAACGGCGGCCGACATCGGCCCGATGGCCTTTCGCGCATGGGAAATAGTCTGGATCGACTTTGACAGTTTAAGTTGTTCAGTGAAAGAAAGTGAAGTACCATTACGCGTAAATCTGAAGACACATTTCAGGACCATTTGTATTAAAATGTGTTATGCCTTGTCGACATGCCTAATGAACTTCTACGGCAGTTTGGACACGCAGCAAACGCACATGCGTTATCACACTTGTTTGTTCTGCGCAGCTGTTAGCGCGCCAAGCTACCTTCAGCTGTTGCTCGAGCATACTTATAGCGTTGTATGTGTAGAACGGAGCGGAGTCGATGCCGAAATACTTCATATTAAGACGTCTGATGTCAGCTGTAGGCTTATTTTTGTAACTTGTAATGGAAAGCAGAGGCGGTATCTCAGTTCAGAAGGCCTGGAGTTTTGTGCAGGTGTCTACAGTGATTTGAAGGTGGCAGAAACAGGTTTCTCGTGATCGGGTATGAGAGACAATTACCAGAAACACATTTGTGATTTTAGAGGCGTCATACATAGACATGCTGGGCAGTGAGTCCACCTTGTAGGCGGTCAACATTTCAGCACACACGACTAGTAAGTAGAGGGAGGACGTGCAATAAACTGCTCAGGCAATAGGGCTCTCGTGTATTACAGAAGCATCAGAAGCGGATCTGAGCGGGGGGTTCCAGGGGTTCCGGACCCCCCCCCCCCCAATTAAAAAAAAACTGAATGCTATAACAAATTGCCTTTTGGGTGTCTGTGGAACCCTCCCCCCGCTCCCCCACGTATACAATTTTGGCGAGTTTTCACACACGCATCCACCCCCCCCCCCCCCACACCGTTGCTTTATATTTTGGCGAACGGTGAGAGTCTTTTCGATTTTTCGGCCCCGCCCTGGAGCAAGGTGTCGCGTTGAGAGAGGCCTTTTGTATCACCCACCGTGAGATGGCCTTAGTTGCATGCTCGGCGTTAAACCCAAATAACTAACTAACTAACCTTTTGTATCAGATTGAAGATCCCAAACAAAAAGTTGGAAACCACCCCCACCCCCCTTGAGGTAACTGATCCGCCCTGAACATTGTTCACCTCGCATGTTATTTGGTGGGAGCGGGGGTGCTCGGTGAAACTCGCATTACGGACTCGACCAAATAACACACTCGCTGAATAATTGTTCGTAATCTATTCGAACCCTACTGTCTAAGCACTATCTCTTCCGCCACACACAAAGACGTCTGCCCTAGAAAGAGTTAGTTATTAGGGTTAAAGCTGAGTGACTCAGGCCATCTCACGGCAGGAAGGGTAAAAGACTGGCCCGCCAGTCTAAGAGGAAGGTCATAAAACATGGTGTAATTATATATTTTAGCAATATTCTTCGCAAAAACATCGCACAGGTCATTCATATACTTTTGAAGGTCAAACAAAACTAGGCTACTTTTGTAAAAAGCGAAATTTTGATTAATCCAGACCAAAAAGGTGACTGCCAAGCGTGTAATATGCAAAGAAGTACCCAACGGAGAAAGAAACACGCTTAGAAAAGACGGGTACAACACAATTTATTAATATTTCGGGTAAATACCCTTTGTCAAAATAGACAAACAAACAAACAGAGAGATTAGCCGCTACTTATCTTCATTGGCAGAAAGAATGTGGCAACTGAAGGAGGTGACGTAAAAGAAAGAAAAGGAAGAACAAAAGTGCGGAAAAAGTAAAAATGACGTCAACGAAAAATCGTAAGAGAGAGACTCGGAAAGAACCTGAACACGAGCACGTGCAGGAGCGAGCGAAAGAAAAGGCGTGTAGATGAGGCCACAGAGAGAGAGAGAGAGAGAGAGAGAGAGAGAGAGAGAGAGAGAGAGGAGAGAGAGAGAGAGAGAGAGAGAGGAGAGAGAGAGAGAGAGAGAGAGAGAGAGAGAGAGAGAGAGAGAGAGAAAGAAAGAGAAGGAAAACGAACGGGGAGTACCCTTGGGCACGAAGTAGGCGGAGTGTCTAATACACAAAGCCTGCTAAACACCAACCCGAAGGCAAACTTTATATCACCTTCAAGTTGAGGACTACCTCGGGGAAAAACGGGAGGACCCCGGGAAAAAAACCCCAGCATTTAGCACGGTACACAACAAGTAATAAGTCATGAAAACAAAGCAAATAATCAAATTCAGTAAGAGAATATTGGTATAAGTGGAGATTAGGTAGTTGTGAAACCGTCTTCAAGGGTAACTCAAAAAATAGGGGGGAGAGAGAGAGAGAGAGAGAGAGAGAGAGAGAGAGAGAGAGAGGGGAGAGAGATGATGATGATGAAACGTTTTTATTCAGGATAAAAAGTTTTAGGCATAGCAATGCCTATCTTCCAAACTGTCCTGCTACTCTACACATATAAAAATACATCAGACGATACATCAAAAGATAAAACATATGTAAGTAAAAAAACCCATCCCCCTCCCCCCCCCCCACCACCACCACTCAGAGGGAGAAAAAAGAAAGAGTGGTCGGCCTGATTGAAATGTCGTCCGACCAATACAACAGACCGGTCGGACGACATTTCAATCAGGCCGACCACTCCGTCTCGGACATTCGGGTTAAAGGCCTTTGGCTTATGCAAGCCAGTAATGTCTGGGCCAGGAAAGACCGTGAAAAATTTCTGATTAATAAACTGGGCACTGTGGCGCCACTCGGGATGAATATGAAAGATTAACATTTTTTACCTTGCTTGTGTCTGCTACTTTACCTCACTGTTTTACTACTCACTAACCAGTTAGGGGAGGTTGGCGCTGGTTGATATGCACATTTCCCTTGGGGACTTTCTCAGCGCTGGCCGAACGTTTAGTTGGATCCCTTGCCCTTCCCTGTCGGGCGCCGGGTCTCCGGCTCACGGTTTGATACGCGGTTTTGGGGCGGGGCGATCGTGTGCATCCCTTGGGGATGTACGTGGTCGTCTTGTTGCGTGCCTGTGTGTTTTTCTGTGTGCTGGTGGGTGCCTGTTGGGTGGGGTTGGTGGCTCTGGCTTTTTTTTTTTTTTTTTTTTTTCCTCTTTCCTTCTACCTCTCTCCCTCTTTCTCCCCCCCCCCCCCCCCTACCCCCTTTACAACTTCTCTCTAGCCCTCTTTCTCTCTTTACGCTTTTTCCTTTTCTCTTATTCCCCTTCCTCCTTCCTCCTTTCCCCCCGCCCCCGCCCCCTTCTCTCTCTCTCTCTCTCTCTCTCTCTCTCCCTCTCTCTCTCTCCCTCTCTCTCTCTCTCTCTCTCTCTCTCTCTCTCTCTCTCTCTCTCTCTCTCTCTCTCTCTCTCTCTCCCCCCTATTTTTTGAGTTACCCTTGAAGACGGTTTCACAACTACCTAATCTCCACTTATACCAATATTCTCTTACTGAATTTGATTATTTGCTTTGTTTTCATGACTTATTACTTGTTGTGTACCGTGCTAAATGCTGGGTTTTTTTTTCCCGGGGTCCTCCCGTTTTCCCCCGAGGTAGTCCTGAACTTGAAGGTGATATAAAGTTTGCCTTCGGGTTGGTGTTTAGCAGGCTTTGTGTATTAGACACTCCGCCTACTTCGTGCCCAAGGGTACTCCCCGTTCGTTTTCCTTCTCTTTCTCTCTCTCCGTCTCTCTCTCTCTCTCTCTCTCTCTCTCTCTCTCTCTCTCTCTCTCTCTCTCTCTCTCTCTCTCTCTCTCTCTCTCTCTCTCTTTCTCTGGCCTCATCTACACGCCTTTTCTTTCGCTCGCTCCTGCACGTGCTCGTGTTCAGGTTCTTTCCGAGTCTCTCTCTTACGATTTTTCGTTGACGTCATTTTTACTTTTTCCGCACTTTTGTTCTTCCTTTTCTTTCTTTTACGTCACCTCCTTCAGTTGCCACATTCTTTCTGCCAATGAAGATAAGTAGCGGCTAATCTCTCTGTTTGTTTGTTTGTCTATTTTGACAAAGGGTATTTACCCGAAATATTAATAAATTGTGTTGTACCCGTCTTTTCTAAGCGTGTTTCTTTCTCCGTTGGGTACTTCTTTGAAATTTTGATTGTATTACAATGAAAATCTGGCTTTTCACTAAAATGGACATACTCTCTTTTTTGCATGTACAGGGAGTCCATTTTTGTGAAAAGCGATATTTTCATTGTATTACAATGAAAATCTCGCTTTTCACAAAATGGACTTACTTTCTTGCCTTCACTGGCTTGACGTCCCACCCCCACGACACAAAAACAGACATGATACCACACGACAGACGGAATACAAACTGTCATTCAAATTGCACCCATCATCTTTGCACGTGCACCACATGGATGGCATGTGCATATTAACCCTCTTGCACATGCAGCCACCGGTAGTGTAAACAGCACCTGTGGCTGCACGTACAAAGGGGTTAATCCCCCAAATATCCCTCAAATATCTATGAATTGTTTCTTTATAATTTTCTGAGCAAGGGCAATTTCTGCACAGACCTACGCGAAGATCCCATATGTACGCCTCTTTGGGGTCTGCGATGGAGATCGGGACAATTTACCTTCTCGTTTTGGCAACGCAGAGTATATATATAGTACTAGACTTTTGCGCATGAGAAATTTTTAACGCTAAACCCATTAACTGCCGGGGCAAGGCGACCGCTACCCGGCCTCTGCAAGAGACATAAACCCTCATGAGCCCTCGTAATCGCGGGGGCTCATGAGGATTTATTTCTCTTGTAGTCTCTTGTTCGTTATCCCAGTACATTGTGTCCTTCGCGCGAATGTTGGTCTGTGTGCGATCGTTTCAGACGCGAAAATCGTGACCACTAGCAGCGCAGAGGTTGAAGCCATCTGCTCCATGGCGGGCTTTGACTGTTACAAATTCGTTGATACAACGGGTTATCAATGGTATCTTGCTAAGACTTACTTGTCTGCCCTTCTTTTCACAATCCATGCGAATAGGCGCACGTACCAGAGGATTTCCACTGCCTTTTGAGCCTATCGGAATTTGAGGAGCTCTCCTGCGTACGAACTTGAAAGGAGAAGAAGAACAGAAACTTCTTTCATTTTACGACATTCAAACTACTTACCGGTAATTTAAGTTAACACTGTGTCCAGATATACTAAGAACACTAATGATACGGTCCATCCACCTGGAACACTCTCCCACTCTCTCTCCGTCAGAAACACTCTCTCTCCTCCTTCCAGTCCGCCCACAAAACTCACCTCTTTCACTAGCACCATACCACCACACTCCCCACCCCAAGCTGACTGCCTGTCGTAATGTATTTCACTATTTGTGGTACGTGAGTCGTTGTCTAAAGCGTGCGCATGCGTGCGCGAGTTGTGAGTGCGCGCTTAGAGTTATAATTATTATAAAATAAGCACATTATAAATGCCGTAATTACTATTATTATTATTATTATTATTATTATTATTATTATTATTATTATAATGAAGCATATATTGCAAGCTGTTGACTCATTCGAGACGTGCCGCCTCCGGATACGCGGCTTAAGCCGCGTATCCGGAGGCGGCACGTCTCGAATGCGTTAACTCTCTAATGCCTGGGAGTCGGTCGCTGTAAGCCAGTTTACGTCTTCTTGTACTGACTTACATATATACAGGACTAGACTTAGGCGCATGAAAAACTGTTGACCGCCGCTTTGGCTGTCGGTAGCGGTTTATGTCGCGACGATTCCTGCTGGATGTCAGGTGTTGTTATTCCTGCTGGAGTCATCGTGACGTTAACGAGACTATTCCGAGGATTTTTCGGGTGGAAAAAAACAACAACAACCGAGACTGAATTACCGATTAACGCGAACCCTGTAGATATACCAGCGACCCAACAACCACTACATTAACCCTCTCACTACCTGTACCAGCTGTGGGCGGGTGTGATCATGACAGCTCGAAGGTAGAGCCCTATTCGCTTTACGTTTCTTTTCCTCCGTCACTTGCAAATGTCAGCTGTGTGATATGAACTGAACCGCACTACTCTCAAGCCCTTGAACTGCCGAGAAAAATTCAACACCACCCAACTGCAACTTAATAATAATAATAAGCGCATTAAATAGGCGCTTTATCCCAATTGAAAATCGGCTCAAAGTGCCGCCGCGAACTGAACCCAACAAGCACGCTCACGTGAATCACGCGCATTCACTCACACACTGTACAATAACACAGAACATTCACGTGGTGCTAAGGGCAAGCTCAAGCGAGCTACTGAAGTTTTTGGAAATTCAGATCGTTTATATTTGAAATTTGATTAAGTGGGCTGAAATTGATACCAAAGCATTGGGGGAGGAAGAGCCGGAGTACCCGGAGAAAGAACCCCCGACGGTCCGCCCGAATTAACGGTAACACTTACTAGAGGAGAAAAGTCCGACGCCGGAAACGGGTATCGAACATTGCACCTCTTGCATTGGTGGCAGGCGCTTTTACCGCTGCGCCACGGACCGCCCCAACTTGAGGCATAGATCCTCATGAGCCCCGCATTTGCGGGGGCTCATGAGGATCTATTTCTCTTGCTGAAACATCTTTGTACCCGTGTCACTTTGACGACTTGGGATCTCTCACGTTCAATTTACAATAGTTTACCCCCTTCCCGGCCGCTAGATGCAGATTTGTTTTCTGAATTCAACGACCAAAAGCCACCACCGTCCAAGGAACATGGATACAAATTGGTCTGAGCAAGAGGTATAGATCCTCATGAGCCCCCGCTGTCGCGGGGGCTCATGAGGATCTATGCCTCTTGCAGATGGATCGCGTCCACTTTTCCTCATGGAGGGGTTAACCGTTGTGTTCAGCTGGGCATTTACAAGTGGAAGGGTTAAAGCGACCTGCTGCAGGCAGCAAAGAGTTAAAAGACGGTCATATTTCCTTCACAAATGTTCTTGGTAG
The DNA here is from genome assembly GCA_036245525.1 of Semisulcospira habei. Lineage (NCBI taxonomy): Eukaryota > Metazoa > Mollusca > Gastropoda > Semisulcospiridae > Semisulcospira > Semisulcospira habei. Next base: position 44,079,381 of record BTPG01000006.1, read on the forward strand.
GCCTATGTCTTACAATAATGCTGGACTAAGTTACATTATGAAGTCTGAATGTCGTAAAATGAAAGACCTTTCTCCTATTGTTCAATGAAACTTTATTTTACAACGGTTTAGGCATTGACATCGTCATCGACACAGCCATTTTTCAAACCTGCCGTTGCCAACAACTGCAAGACTGACTACAAATATACATACATATAAGTAAAACATAATACTTGCAAACAATTGACAACACTGTTCACATAGACAGACATACTCATAGACTCACAGACACCCCACCCCCCTCCCCGCCTCCCTCCACACATAGACAGAGCTAAGTAGTCTAAATGATAAATGAAAAGGATAACAGGCTTAATTTGGAATAAATTGGACCCAGCATAGAAAGAGACATATAATACAAGTGGTTAAGGCATCCCTACGAGTGATCCACGAAATACTTGCAGAGACCCTTTTTAAAACAGGCTAGCGAGGAGGCGGATTTTACATGGTCGGGAAGCGCATTCCAGATAAGTGTCCCTGAGAAGGATAAGCTAGTTTTATACAGATCGATCCTTGGTTTTGGGACTATGAAAAGCTTTCTGATGTTTCCAAGCTTGGACTCAGACTTACTGAACAAATTGGAGATGTACTCAGGTGTTTTGCGCTTCCACCCTTGCTCTCCATCGTGAGCAGGACAGTCCTTCCGCTACGCTCACAAGGCAGCGGAAAACCTCTGGTAAGTGTGCCCACTCAGTCGGATTGTGAAAAGATGGGTAGAAAAGTGTTAGCTGGGGCAAGACCTGTTGTATCGGCACATATTAGTAATCAAAGCCCGCCATGGAGGAGATCGCCTTAAGTAACCAACGTAAAGCGAATAGGGCACTGCCGTTGAGCTGACACGAACACTCCCTTTCACGCCTACCACCAGCTGCGAGAAGGCCTCAGGCCCTTTCACGGCTGGCGGTAGGAGTGAAAGGGCTGGGTAACAAATCTCTCGCCACAGTTTGCAGCTGGCTTTTCTTTAAACGTCATAAAGTTAATTCACATGATTGAAGGCTTTACTTTCGTAACCTGATTGAGATAAAGTGACAAGCTTTCCGCCGAGGCCGCGGCATTTTTGTTCTGCTCCCCCCCCCCCCCCCCCTACTATCAGTTGGCCGTCTTTCCCTACATAGTGAAATGTTTAGCGATATTCATTATGTACTATTTGATGACATCGATCAAACTGTTCAGTGGATCATGACTTCCGATTAACGCATTCGAGACGTGCCGCCTCCGGATACGCGGATTTTAGTCGCGTATCCGGAGGCGGCACGTCTCGAATGAGTTAAGAATGGATATTCGAATATTTAGATCAATGACAACACTGCGTCAGTCCTTCCTCCCATTCTGGTCCTAATTTAGATGTAGGTAAACACTGCACGGACTTCAGACATTTAATGTTCGGATTCATCCAGACCCCTCCATCTGCAATAGGCGTATAATAATTTATTCTCGACTCCATTCGACACCACGGATTCACGACGGTTTATTTTACCATTGGCGAATGACACAAAACCCCCACAATAGCATTCACGTTTCACGACGGTTTATTTTACCATTGGCGAATGACACAAAACCCCCACAATAGCATTCACGTTTCACGACGGTTTATTTTACCATTCGCGAATGACACAAAACCCCCACAATAGCATTCACGTTTCACGACGGTTTATTTTACCATTGGCGAATGACACAAAACCCCCACAATAGCATTCACGTTTCACGACGGTTTATTTTACCATTCGTGAATGACACAAAACCCCCACAATAGCATTCACGTTTCACGACGGTTTATTTTACCATTCGTGAATGACACAAACCCCCCACAATAGCATTCACGTTTCACGACGGTTTATTTTACCATTCGCGATTGACACAAAACCCCCACAATAGCATTCACGTTTCACGACGGTTTATTTTACCATTCGTGAATGACACAAAACCCCCACAATAGCATTCATGTTTCACGACGGTTTATTTTACCATTGGCGAATGACACAAAACCCCCACAATAGCATTCACGTTTCACGACGGTTTATTTTACCATTCGCGAATGACACAAAACCCCCACAATAGTATTCACGTTTCACGACGGTTTATTTTACCATTCGCGAATGACACAAAACCCCCACAATAGCATTCACGTTTCACGACGGTTTATTTTACCATTCGTGAATGACACAAAACCCCCACAATAGCATTCACGTTTCACGACGGTTTATTTTACCATTGGCGAATGACACAAAACCCCCACAATAGCATTCACGTTTCACGACGGTTTATTTTACCATTCGTGAATGACACAAAAACCCCACAATATCATTCATGTTTCACGACGGTTTATTTTACCATTGGCGAATGACACAAAACCCCCACAATAGCATTCACGATTCACGACGGTTTATTTTACCATTCGTGAATGACACAAAACCCCCACAATAGCATTCACGTTTCACGACGGTTTATTTTACCATTGGCGAATGACACAAAACCCCCACAATAGCATTCACGTTTCATGACGGTTTATTTTACCATTCGCGAATGACACAAAAACCCCACAATAGCATTCACGTTTCACGACGGTTTATTTTACCATTGGTGAATGACACAAAACCCCCACAATAGCATTCACATTTCACGACGGTTTATTTTACCATTGGCGAATGACACAAAACCCCCACAATAGCATTCACGTTTCACGACGGTTTATTTTACCATTGGTGAATGACACAAAACCCCCACAATAGCATTCACGTTTCACAACGGTTTATTTTACCATTGGCGAATGACACAAAACCCCCACAATAGCATTCACGTTTCACGACGGTTTATTTTACCATTGGCGAATGACACAAAACTCCCACAATAGCATTCACGTTTCACGACGGTTTATTTTACCATTGGCGAATGACACAAAACCCCCACAATAGCATTCACGTTTCACGACGGTTTATTTTACCATTGGCGAATGACACAAAACCCCCACAATAGCATTCACGTTTCACGACGGTTTATTTTACCATTTGTGAATGACACAAAAACCCCACAATATCATTCATGTTTCACGACGGTTTATTTTACCATTGGCGAATGACACAAAACCCCCACAATAGCATTCACGATTCACGACGGTTTATTTTACCATTCGTGAATGACACAAAACCCCCACAATAGCATTCACGTTTCACGACGGTTTATTTTACCATTCGCGAATGACACAAAACCCCCACAATAGCATTCACGTTTCATGACGGTTTATTTTACCATTCGCGAATGACACAAAAACCCCACAATAGCATTCACGTTTCACGACGGTTTATTTTACCATTGGCGAATGACACAAAACCCCCACAATAGCATTCACATTTCACGACGGTTTATTTTACCATTGGCGAATGACACAAAACCCCCACAATAGCATTCACGTTTCACGACGGTTTATTTTACCATTGGTGAATGACACAAAACCCCCACAATAGCATTCACGTTTCACGACGGTTTATTTTACCATTGGCGAATGACACAAAACCCCCACAATAGCATTCACGTTTCACGACGGTTTATTTTACCATTGGCGAATGACACAAAACCCCCACAATAGCATTCACGTTTCACGACGGTTTATTTTACCATTGGCGAATGACACAAAAACCCCACAATAGCATTCACGTTTCACGACGCTTTATTTTACCATTGGCGAATGACACAAAACCCCCACAATAGCATTCACGTTTCACGACGGTTTATTTTACCATTGGCGAATGACACAAAACCCCCACAATAGCATTCACGTTTCACGACGGTTTATTTTACCATTGGCTAATGACACAAAACCCCCACAATAGCATTCACGTTTCACGACGGTTTATTTTACCATTGGCGAATGACACAAAACCCCCACAATAGCATTCACGTTTCACGACGGTTTATTTTACCATTGGCGAATGACACAAAACCCCCACAATAGCATTCACGTTTCACGATAGAAGAGACGATGAAGAGACATAGCGCTTTCATAACCTCTTTGACTGGCTCTACAATCTAACTACGCGGGGGGTGGGGGGGGGGGGGGCATATCATTCTGAATACACCAGTGTGTGAAATAAGTTTGACTAAAATAGTTCAAGGGTACTGCCAGAATAGCTTGGCGCCTCTAGGCGCCAAGCTATTCTGGCACTACCCTTGAACTAAAGCCATTGGTCTATATCCTTATCTGTAAGTACTGTAATGTAGCTTGCATATGGCAGTGTACAAATGTGAAGCTTTTAGCCTCGGTATGATATGGGTTAAGACGTTCTCACTAGAATTTTCACTGCATTCCTCGAATGGCTGGAAAATCAAACGACGTGGGGGGGGGGGGAGGGGGGGGAGGGGGGAGGGGGGGGGGGGGGGAGGGGATAACCCATATCATTCGGAATACGCCAGTGTGTGAAATAAGTTTAACTAAAATAGTTCAAGGGTAGTGCCAGAATAGCGTGGCGCCTCAAGCTATTCTGGCACCACCCTTGAACTAAAGCCATTGGTCTATATCCTTATCTGTAAGTACTATAATGTAGCTTGCATATGGCAGTGTACAATTTGAAGCTTTTCGCCTCAGTATAATATGTGTTAATAAGTTCTCACTAGAATTTTCACTGCATTCCTCGAATGGCTGGAAAATCAAACGACGTGGGGAGAGGGCGGGGGACGGGGGGGGGGGGGGGGGGGGGGTCGTCATAAGGTTTCTGACGAGTTTACAGTCTAGCAACAGCCTGTGACGTGTTTTTTTTTTGTTGTGAAATCTGGTACGTTTTCACGAATCAGGAGATTTCTATTTTGAATTTCACGACGACCTCTTCTTTCACGGATCACGAGGATGACGAAATTACAATCACCAATCACGAATGACGCATTTAGAACATACCCACCTCACCATTAGACCCACAAGAAATGTTTTATTGTTTAGAGTTCTGTTACCATGATTGTTTTCCGATCGAAAGACGGGAATGTTTTTACACCACCGGGATTTCACCGCCCCACTAATCAGGTTAACCCATTCAGCCCTGAGGCACTACAGCGGGAGACGGGTCGACCATGATAATTCAAGGGTAGTGCCAGATTAGCCTGGCGCCTGTCGGCGCCAAGCTAATCTGGCACTACCCTTGAATTATCATGGTCGATCCATCTCTGCAAATGGGTGCATAGTCGTTAGATGACGCCTCCAAAATTTGGGAAATACGTGCGTCGGGCTGAATGAGTTAAACGACAAATTTATTAGCTGCACACAAAATTGCACCTAAGCTTGCAGCTCCAGAAAGGCCGCTTCATTCGTGAGGTGCGGACCGTGGAGCCTTCCTGCTTTTAAACACACGATGTCAGCAAATCAGTTTTCCAATTTTTAACAGATCTTAACCTATTCCTAAACTGAATGGCACGGTTGCCAGCATCTTCAACTGACTGGGAAATTATCTTCCAAAGATGATGGCATCCATAGATGTGTCTTTTATCGGTCGAAATGAGCACTCGTGATTTATTAAACCTCGAAGTCGTGCATACTTTAATTTATTTTTTAGGACTTTTTAAAAAGGGTTTATTCTCAGAATCGACATATTCCTTTCTCTTCGAAGTTATGCGGTGCCACGGTTGGGTCATTCTTACTTTACCCTGCCTCAGTAGCTGATCGTTTTGTGGCATTTCAACAAAACAGTTAAAAGTACGGCAGAGATCGCACAACCCGTATCACCACTCAGGAGCGTGCTGTATTAAACACTGAACTTATCGAGACGTGCCGCGAATGCGGCGCGCCTCGAATGTGTAAAACTGGAGCTATGCAGAAACCGCCTTTGTTTATGGCGTTTGCCGGTCACAGTGCAACACGCCAGAATCACCTCTGTACCAGGTCCACCTGGCGTCACCTTGGCGTAGCAAATGCTACGCTAGATCCAGCCGGCATCACTTTGGCGCGCAACGCCAAAGTGATGCCGGCTGGTTCTAGCGTAGCATTTGCCACGCCGGAATGATCAACTCGGGTCACCTTGGCGCGGCAAACTTGACGAGTTTGCCGCGCCAAAGTGATCACGGGCCGATCGTGCGGACGTAGGGCCGGGTTAAGGGGACGTATGGGGTTTAAAAACACCGGCCTTGGTCAGAACTATGAAGTCGGCAAACGGAAGCAGCAACGTCTGCGACAAATCATATCCATTGCCGAGAAGAAGTGAACGCGATCTAACTGCAAGAGGCATAGAGCCTCATGCGCTCCCCGCAGACTGTGTCACCAAGAGGCATAGATTCTCATGTGCCCGTGCATCCTGCAGGAGCTCATGAGAATCTATGCTAGTTTTTTTTGGTTTGTTTGTTTGTTTGTTTTTTGTCAACGACTGTCATTGAAATGGCATTTCAGAAACGGCGACGATAGCCTGAAGTGTGCCAATAAACATCGCGAGTCTGTCAGTTCATCATGACATATCTTTTGGGCCCAGGTGTACATTTCAGTCGTAAATCGGTTCCGTCGACAGAGCGAATAGTTCTGACCAGTTTATTAGTTATTGATTATTTGTTTCATTTTGTTTCTTGCAGATGGTAGAATCTTTGTCAATAACTGTCACATTACATCGTTTTTTAAAAAAAAAAAAAAAAAAAAAAAAAAAAAAAAAAGGGCGACGACCCTAGCGAGCAAAGGGGACCGCGGACCCACTGCGGCCGTCGTGGGTACGAGAAAAGCCTTGCTTACTAGGGTCGTCGCCCTTTTTAAAATAAAATACCATAAGGTGACAGTCATTGACACAGATTCTATGTGTACTGGGTGATTTAACTCATTCAGCCCGACGGCCGTATTTCCCAAATTTTGGAGGCGTCATCTAACGACTATGCACCTGTTGCAGGAGATGGTCGACCTATCTCCTACTGTAGTGCGTCAGGGCTGCATGGGTCAAACGTTCAATTACAACGTATCTCTGACACCTGCAAGCGTGTATTAATTACCACTAACAAAAAAAAAAAAACAACAAAAAAAAAAACACTAACAAAACGTGACTGAGGCTAGGAAGTTAAAAGTTTAATTGTTTAAATGAAAAAAGACGTTAATACTGATTAGGTTTCAAGCAAAGTAAATTTTCTCAAGAAAACAATTTGCACTCTATCGATCCGTAAGCACGACTACAAAATCGCCTCACGATAATTACAATTAAACTTCCTAGACTAAGTCACGTTTTGTTAGTGTTTTTAATTAATTAAGTCAAGTAAAAAAAAAAAGTATTTATCCCACGACGTGGCAATTCCAATTTGGACGGGAGCGTATAAATATATAAACTGAAAAAAAAGTAGCCCCAGACATGCGCGCACACATACTTCCGGGCTCAAAGGCACCCATAATTAAGAACTATGCTAATACTGACGCACTAAACTTATAAGTTACATGTTAACTCATTCAACCCGACGCACGTATTTCCCAAATTTCTAACAACTATGCACCTGATGCAGGAGATGGATCGACCATGATAATTCAAGGCTAGTGCCAGATTAGCTTGGCGCCGACAGGCGCCAAGCTAATCTGGCACTACCCTTGAATTATCATGGTCGACCTATCTCCTGCTGTAGTGCGTCAGGGCTGAATGGGTTAAGAACTATGCTAATACTGACGGACTAAACTTATAAGTTACATGTTAAAACACTGTTATTACATGCAGATGTCAGAGATACCGGGTAATTGAAAGTTTAAAGTACTATTACGCATGAATCTGAAGACACGTTTCTGCACCATTTGTGTTTGTTATGTCTTGTCGACACACCTAATGAATTTTAACAGCAGTTTGGGCAGGCAGCAACAGCACATGCGTAATCACACTTATTTATTCTGTGCGGCATCCGTTAGCCGCGCGTTTCAAACTATTTTTTAGCCGTTTCTCGTACTGACTAATAGCACTGTATTTATAGAACGGAGTGGAGTCATTGTCAGGTTTCTTGATATCAAGACGACGCCGGCGTGCTGAACTGGATTCTCCTGTGTCTAAATGAACCATTACTAGACCTGTGTGTAGCGTTTCGTAACCGTTTGTTACAGAAGTGTATCTTTGAACAGTTACGGCGGTAGTGGGCCTTCAAAATCATCCAGTACACCCGGCAAACACCCTACCCCATCGCTTAGAAAGGACAATTACAACACAGTTGTACTTTCTAAGCGTTGTTTTTTGCTGGGATTTTCTTTGCATTTACCTGCTTAGCTGTCACATTTTACGTGCGTTTCTTTAATTTTGTTTACGACCATCCAAATAAATGCAATGGAATGATGCATGGAGAGGGCTTTTTCCTTCAGTCTCCCCCCCCCCCCCACCCCCCCTCCCCGCGTTTTCAACTCGTCAGTGGTATTGGAATAAAAAATCTATTATTTGGTCTCTTTAACAAAACAAAAACGTTTTTAACTCATTCTACCCCAACACCGAAATCCTTAAATTTTTCCGTTGTCCTCTGAAGACTGCATTGCAGTGCAAGACACAGATCGACCATGATAGTTCAAGGGTGATGCCAGAATAGCCGCTTGGCGCCCATAGGCGCCAAGCTATTCTGGCATCACCCTTGAACTATCATGGTCGATCCTTATCTTCCTGTGGTGTGTCTGGGGTAGAATGAGTTAAATAAGATCAGCATCTCTTTTACTTTACAGTTGACAAGGTCATGAAGTTTATTATTAAAACTGAATGTATGACTGAGATACATATAAACACAATTTAAGATTGACGCCACTCTAGATGCGCACCCACCTACGACATACCGTCGCTAAAGTTATGTGATTTTGCGCCGGGTTAAGCTTAGGACGCAGGGGCGGATCAGTTACCTCGAGGGGGGGGGGGTCCAACGTTTTATTTGAGACCTTCAACCTGATACACAAGGCGGCCTCCCCGACGCTAGACCTTGCTTCCTGGGGCCGAAAAATCGAAAAAGCGGGGAATGGGGTGGGGGGGGGGGGGGGGGGGGGGGGTGGAAGGCGGCGCGTGCGTGTTATGACTCACCGTTCGCCAAAATATCAAACAACGGGAGGGGGCGGCGGGGAGGGGGGAGGGTGCGTGTGTGATTACTCGCTAAAATTTTCAAAGTGGGGGGGGGGGGCAACCCCCCCCCCCCCCTCTGGCCAGATCCGCCCCTGGCACGGGCGCCAAGCTAATCAATCTGGCACGATGCTTTAAGTATAATGATTGATGCACATCCTGTTTCGTATTATATAGTCAATATTGTTCCGGGGTTGCATGGATAATGATTACGACTGTGCACTATGTTTCTGTTGCAGAAATTTAGCTTCCTTACATTCACTCTGGCGGCCACTCTTTGTACGGTTTGGGGGATCACAGCGGCCCTGCCCGTCACCCCATTTTCTTGGAGAACCGCACGCAGAATACAAGATTTCCCTCGCGACTTCGAACGTTTGCCAGAAGACAGGATGTACGAAGCAGGCCGTGCCATGTCTGAGAAGTCGTCTGATTATTTGGATTCTTGGAGCAAAGACACTGCCGCTGACGAACTGGATTCCATTTTCTCACCTTTCGTAGAGAAGAGCGAAAGAAGGGAGAGAATTGACTCCCCAGAAGAAGACGAAGAAGACTCCGCAGCAGCCGACTTGGCTCGATTTACCTTGGCTTACCCAGCACAGCACTTGCGAAACAAACGACAAAACTTTGTGGTCTGCCAGTTGTTAGGACTGCACATGAGCGGTTGTTTTGACACTCTGTACAGTTTGAGACAGCCTGAGACTCAGCTTAGAATGAAGAAGCCAGACTCCAATCCATCCATGTACCTTCTGGGTAGCGCCATTGGGCGGTAAACATTTGAACTGGACACGCAGAGAGTGAAACGGTTCACAGTACCACGGAGAAACGAAAAATCAGTTGCTGACATGACCGTTTAACTTCAGGCTGCAATACAGTGTTGATATGTGACAGGCTAACGAAATATGGACACATAGGAAGAAATGGGTGATGAACTTGAATGCCAGATGGCGCTTAAATCCAACGGCCGGTAAGTAGTAGTAGGAAACGATGTTACGGTAAGGGTGAGAAACAGTTCTTCCTTATTAACGCCTTTTCCTAACTACTACTTACCTTTCCCTGAAATCTGTGTGATATAATAGGCCCATAAAAATTACAATACAATTAATACAATGCAATACAATACAATACAATACAATACAATACAATAATACTTTTAGTACTTTATTAATCCCTCGTGGCGGAAAATTCACTGTCTGCGCATACAACACATGGCATCACCATTGATAACCTATAACTCTCGGTTAGCTCATTCAGCCCGACGGCCGTATTTCCCAAATTTTGGAGGCGTCATCTAATGACTATGCACCACTCAGGAGATGGATCGACCATGATAATTTAAGGGCAGTGGCAGATTAGCTTGGCGCCGACAGGCGCCAAGCTAATCTGGCAATACCCTTGAATTATCATGGTCGGCCCATCTCCTGCTGTAGTGCGTCAGGGCTGAATGGGTTTGAAGAAACTATGGCTCTGAAGAGACGGAGTGAGCGGCCCCGGACGTAGCGGCTTTGGTGCGTTTTCTGTCTGTCCAAAACGACGAACACACAAGAGGTATTATCAATGTTGATATCCTTCACGCCGTCTGATTGATCGGATGTTTGGGTCACTCTTCGGATAGAACGGACACAGACAGTGTACGAGCATTTTACAATTCTTCATCGTCTTCTTCAGACTTGAGCACTGAGTGACAACTTCGGACAGAACGGACAAAGACAGTGTACGAGCATTTTACAATTCTTCATCGTCTTCTTCAGACTTGAGCACTGAGTGACAACCCCAGCAGTAAAAGGTCTTCGGGCCTACGATGGACTCAGTGGGTCAGAGGGCCTTTGCTGACTGGGAAACGTTTACAGCTTCGTGTTAAAAACAAATTACAGACCATTAACTGTCTAATCAGTGTTGCTTAAGCCATTAGCTTCATACCTGCTTTAATATTGTGTTCGAAAACGTATAGTTAATTTCCATGAAGCTCTTAACAAACAGAAAACAGTGGCGAAAGAAGATTTTCTGTGGGGGTGTTACAAAATCTCAGAGGTGTTGCCACACTAATAATAATAATTTATTATTATTTTTATTATTATTATTGTTCTGTGATTTTTGATCTTGTAAAGCGCTTAGAGCACCATTCATTTGGAGGTTAAGCGCTATATAAATGTACATTATTATTATTATTATTATTATTATTATTATTATTATTATTATTATTATTATTGAACACACTCCTACAAAATGAAACGACCGTTGGGGAGGCGGGAGGCGGATGGACCTGAAACGTGTGCCCACTACACAAAACAAATATTTATTCTCATCATTTTTCGGCATTTCTTTCCAAAGAAAAAATGATGCTATGCCACACATATATATGTCTGTAACAAAAGCTGCGCTACGTCGCTTTATGATGTAGTTTGCAGTAGATAATACCGAAGCATACTGTCATGATAATAGGATGAACAATGAGAATGTATAACAAGCACAAAAAAAAAAAAGTGGGGGATATGACCTAAAGCTATTCCAGCTATACCATCTCAAGAATACTACATACGAACGCCATACCAGTCACCACCACCACCATCACCCGCGCCCTCTCTATCCCCGGAGTTCCTACGCCACTGGCGAAAGGTTTACACTAAACAACATTGCACACAAAGAAGATGCTTGTCTTCATTTTAACCCGTTCAGTGCCAGTGGGCGAAGACTGTGTTACTGAAGTCTTCACTGATTCAACACCAAAATAAAAATTAAAAAAACAAAAAACAAACAGCTGTCCCAGGAACAGGGATTCAAAGTGGTGTCAGCAAGAGGCACAAATCCTCATGACCCCCAGCCGGTGCGGTGGTTTATGAAGATCTATACTTGTTGCAGTTGGGTGGTTTTCGGCACTGAACGGGTTTTAAGCGGTCTTTGTCTTGAGGATTCGTTTCTCGCGTGTTACACTTGGTTGTCACGTACTCAGCATATCGGTGTCTGGATTACTGGGAATGTATGCGTAAGCCCCCGGGTTACGTCAACACTGGTTGCTGTACTATTAAAGGCAGTTACGAATGGTATGCAGGCTTCTGTTATTGTTACTTCTAAATTGTAATCCATCTAGCCCCGACGAACTACACCAGGAGGTGGATCGACCGTGACAATTCAAGGGTTGTGCCAGATTAGCTTGGCGCCATCAGGCGCCAAGCTAATCTGGCACTACCCTTGAAATTTCATGGCCGATTCATCTCCTACAGCTGGTACATGGTCGTTTGGTATCACCTACAAAAGTTGGGAAATATGGCCTAATTTTAAATGGTTAAATGAATGATTGGTTAACTCATTCGCGGCCAGCCGCATCCGGATGCGCGGCTTATGCCGCGCATCCGGATGCGGCTGGCCGCGAATGAGTAAACCTTTTGGCTGTCGGTGGCGCTTTTGCGAGGTGACCCCGTAACGTTTTCCGGGTGTACTCCACAGACCCACACAGAGAATACGCCACAAGTACACCTGTAATTAAATGAGATAATAATAAAATAATAATACATAGTATTTTATATGGCGCATTTCTCATATTTATAATATAACTCAATGCGCAGGAAATAGCCGCGAACTGAACCCAACAAGCACGCTCACGTGAATCACGCGCATTCCCTCACACACTGTACATAAACACAGAACATTCACGTGGTGCTAAGGGCAAGCACAAGCGAGCTACTGAAATTTGATTAAGTGGACTGAAATTCAGTCATACCGAATTCGTGGGGGACGAAAGAGCCTGAGTACCCGGAGAAAGAACCCCCGACGGTCCGCCCGAATTAATGGTGACACTTACTAGAGGAGAAAAGTCCGACGCCGGAAGCGGGTATCGAACCTCGCGGCACATCAGTCTTGCATTGGTGGCAGGCGCTTTTACCGCTCCGCCACGGACCGCCCCGCGCATCATGCTGTTACACTAGACGTGTGCTTGTGGTGTGTTCCCCGAGTGGGTCCATCTGGTGAGTACACTTGCAGACGGTACGGGGGCTGTTTATATCTTCTGGTCACTAGCATGTGTTCTTTGATTTGGGAACAAACAAAAACAAACAAAAAAGAACCAAATCTACAATAAAAAACACAATAAACAAAACTGACATCTGACAATACTGTACTGACAACACTCCGCCGTTTTTCTCCGCCACAAACATGCGTTACTGACATGCTCCAAAAGATATGCGCAGTAACACAAGATATAACCCCTTTATCACCTGCCAGTTAAACCAAAATAACAAACTGACTAAACATTTAGCAACACAATCTGGGCATCGATATCCATCATGAAAACGCGTTTTCTTGACAAGCCACATGTGAGAAACATACGCAGTTTTCACTCGTTTAATTCAATCCTATCAATCTGTCTTTCAAGAAATAAACAGGAGTATTTCAGTGTTGCAAGCTATGAACAGCATCTATGTATCAAACCTCAGTATAAACAGCTTTAATGACACGCAGACACGCATTTTTCAGTTCGTCTTTTAACTCATTCGCGGACAGCCGCATCCGGATGCGCGGCATAAGCCGCGCATCCGGATGCGGCTGGCCGCGAATGAGTTAATACATATCTTAAACCAGTATGTTTACTATTGTCGGACGTCACTGAATTAAATTAATTTTTCTTTTCTAAACCACCTGCAGCAATACGATCGCTAATCCGTTTGTCTGAACATTAGTCCCCAACTGTATAAACTGTCCTGCATGTGCTTCAACTCTATCAACCTGACTTCTACTGGCTTATATCTCTGACTTACTCCATCTGTATACTCCATCTCGCACTTTCCGCTCTTCCTCTGACACACGCGAATTTCGCCTTCCCAATTTCAAATGTAAAACACGTGGCGGTCGTGCCTTCTACCATCTTGGCCATGTCACTTGGAACAGCCTCCCCGCCCCTGTCCGTAACTGTCAAACGCTCTCCTCATTTAAATCACTTCTCAAAACCCACCTCTACAACGCTGCCTTTCACTAGTTCCTTTCCCCAGCCATGCACAATTCATCACCACTGCTACGTGTGTGTGTGTGTGGGTGTGCGTGCGTGCGTGCGTGCGTGTGTGCGTGAGTGCGTGCGTGCGTGCGTGTGTGTGTGTGTGTGTGTGTGTGTGTGTGTGTGTGTGTGTGTGTGTGTGTGTGTGTGTGTGTGTGTGTGTGTGTGCGTGTGCGTGCGTGTTAGGTGTTAGCCTTTTCATTGTATCAGCGCTTAGAGCTACGTTTAGAATAAGCGCTTCACAAATCTTATTATTATTAACTGCAAGAGGTAATCCCCACCAGCCCCAGCACAATGCTGAAAGTATAGTGTCGCCAGCCGGTCTACAGTGCAAAAATAAACCTAAAATATTTTAGGGACTCTGCATCTTGATGCTAATTTATGGAATAGCTTACAAAAAAGGAACAGAAAAATCATTAAATGTGCAGGAAACTTATATATAAAAAATGTATTTAGCCTTATAGCCCCAAGGTCCCATTTCTCAAATTTTGGAGCGACTATGTACTAGTTGTAGGAGATGGATTGATCTTGATAATTCGAGGGTAGAGCCAGATGAGCTTGGCGCCTTCCGGCGCCAAGCTCATCTGGCACTACCCTTGAATTATCAGGATCAATCCATCTCCTGCTGCAGGGTCCCGGGGCTAAAAGGGTTAACTGCAAACATACGACGTATCATCTCTTAGCTCCTAGGCAGACCATTTAGCAACACCCGCCATGACACGGCCTTAACGACGTATCATCTCTTAGCTCCTAGGCAGACCATTTAGCGACACCCGTCATGACACGGCCTTAACGACGTATCATCTCTTAGCTCCTAGGCAGACCATTTAGCAACACCCGCCATGACACGGCCTTAACGACGTATCATCTCTTAGCTCCTAGGCAGACCATTTAGCAACACCCGCCATGACACGGCCTTAACGACGTATCATCTCTTAGCTCCTAGGCAGACCATTTAGCAACACCCGCCATGACACGGCCTTAACGACGTATCATCTCTTAGCTCCTAGGCAGACCATTTAGCAACACCCGTCATGACACGGCCTTAAAGTACTATACATACAGATGACGAAAGCGGCTTTTTATGATCTCAGTGAGTTCCTTGTAGAGTCTAGAGGCTACTAGGAACCCGACCGACCCATGCATATTTCTGGGGATAATGCCATTTGTTTCAGACATCTGTGGCTCAGATCCCCCAAAACAGCCATTACAAACAACACATGAAAATGCGTGTATATATATATATATATATATATATATATATATATATATATATATATATATATATATATATATATATATATATATATATATATATATATATATATATATTTGTTTTCCTCCCTACGTCACACGACCAGTAAATTTAGCGCAAACTGTACCATGTGACCGTGATATAAAAACCACTGTAGCGAAAAATGGCGGACGTTTTTATAGCCCTCTCGATGACGCGTTACGACCTCGTTTTCGAGTCTTGATAGCAACTCGGTTCGACAAAATAGCAGAAAAAAACGCACTAAAGTAGTCCTATTTGACGTAATACACATCATCTGCCTTATTTTTTACGACATGAGGAGCCAACTAAACAACATTTCACCACTAATTACATAGCGCAAACAGTAAAAGCCTTCCACCGAGACATTTTCAAAGTTCTGGAAACCACGGAACAAAAATAGCTTCGGAGTTGTTTTTTTAACCAATCAGAGACACAATCCGTGCAAACCGGCAAGCCAGGCACTGTCGTCTGCTCAAACACCAACAGGCAAAATGCCACAATTTCACCAAAGCACAGAGCAACAAATTCAAGAACTAAAACGAAAATACACACCCAGCAACACTATACACAAAGCACGCTATTGCCAAATTTTCACGTCACTCAATGCGGGACTATCTGAAGAAAATCATCTCCCGAATTTTCGAAGACTATCTGACATCATGTCTACGCTATAAAATAAAATCTTACCTTAAAATCCATCAGTCTCAGCACTAGTCCTGCTGTTAACAACGAGCGTTTTGTTTTGGTATTCCTTTTTCCAGATATCCCAACACACATGACACTTTAGGATATAACAACGACAATCTGCTGCACACATCCCCTTCTGACATCTTGAATCTAAAAGCACGAGGCACCGTGGCCATGCTAACTTGCACAAGCTGTCACATCAGTGGTCAAATGCCGATCGCTTCATCAAAAAGTTCTTAATTTTTCTGAATCACACAGCAGTCAAGAAGCACTGTCACTGTAATACTTTAACGACCTTTTGTAGACATTGCAGCTTGAATCATTCTGTACACAAGCCAAGATTAGCTTTTTACTCGCGAAAACAAGACTTGCTCTGACACGGAATCTTGCTACGTCACAGTCTGGGAATCCCCGGCAGAACATGTATATTCAATGGTGTCACCTATCTGCCACAGAAGCGGCCGTCTTCATAAACCGGATTTTTTCTAAACAATAAACGGAGGAAGGAAAACAAATACGTTATTGGTCGGAGGGGTTCGCTACACGGACCTTTGTAGGCCTTCGGGAGGTCAAAGGAATCATTGTACCCCTCAGGCCTTCGGCCTTCGGGGTACAATGATTCCTTTGACCTCCCTCAGGCCTACAAAAGTCCGTGTAGCGAACCCCTCCGATCAATAACTTATATTGTGTATATATATATATATATATATATATATATATATATATATATATATATATATATATATATATATATATATATATATATATATATATATATATATATATATATATATATATATATATATATATATATATATATCTTGGCTTGACTTCGCGAACGAAGATTTTATAGGAGTTGCCCACGACGTCTGCAGGCTTGTTCGTGGCTGCGGAGGCCAATCCGAGACAGGCAGGTTCGACCGCAGTGGCTGCAGGGGAAGGTATGGCCAGGGTTCTGAGCTGCGGCATCTCTGTTTTTTCTCCTGAGCCGCTTGTCCTTAAGGCTAGCTCTCTCTCTCTATATATATATATATAGGACGTTTGTTTTGGTCTGTTGAGTTCTGAGAGCAACTAGGAAAAATCCGATTTACCCACAGAAAAGCTTCAGCACGGTGAGCATGACATTACGAGTGTTTGCATAGTTGTACAGTTATTCAAGCCTATTCTATTTGACGAATGCGTGTCTCCACTCATGTAATATTATCTCAGCCCGCTTTGGTTGTGCTCAAACTAAGCAGTCTCGCGCAAAAGTCGATACCTTGAGCAGTTTTTCCCTTCGCATTTTTAAAGGGAAGCGATCTAGGTAATCTCCCATCACTGATATACACTCGCAACAAATGTCATTGTTTTCATCCCTTCGTCACTCGACCAATCACTTGAGCGCAAACAGTACCATGTGACCGGGATACAAAAACCCTAGCAACTGGCCACGGACCACAGTGCCGTTTCCGTACTGTCCAGCCTCTTAGCCTTAGTCAGTCCCAGTCATCCCCTAATTTTTCAATTCCCTAAAAAACACTACCACCCACCAGCTGCACATTTGCCATGCACAAAATTAAAAAAAAAAACAGCACATCACCCGTCTCATTTCTTGGCTATGAAACTGGTTCCTTACCAACCCCACACCCAAGCACAGCTGAAATCAGCGTGCCCCTCAAATCACTACGTCAAAGGCAACTCCACATAGGCCCACAATTGTCCACTGGATAAGCTCAGGATGGTATGAATCGAAGCACCAAACATGTCTCCTCTCATCTAACCAGAAATTTCCAGCAAATTCCAACATTCAGCCCTCCTACAAATTTTCAAACAAGGCAAAAAGTTATTTTTAAAAACACGGGTCCTTGCACTGCCTGAACTGCCCAATTTAAATGCGTAACGTGACCAACTAATGGCCGACGTTTTGTAGCCCTCTTTCTGACGCGTCTTGCATGCCAGTTTTGTTCTAGAAAATATCATCAAAACGTTCTAATGCACAAAGTTACTTAGAACTGTTCGAAACAACAGGCACGCTACTGGAGACGGCAACGTCATGAAAGATTTTAAATTACGACATAAGTCTATTATGTATAAATATATATTCTTTTGACGTCAGTCATGTCTGGCGTGATCCAGGTCGGAAGATTTCTTCTTGATTTTTTTTACGACAAAATTGGAGGAATGAAAACAAATACATTATTGGTAGCAGGGGCTTGATGCACGGACCCTTGTAGACCTTCGGGAGGTCAAAGGAACTATTGAACCCCTCAGGTCTTCGGGGTACAAGGGTTCCTTTGACCTCCCTCCGGCCTACAAGGGTCCATGTAGCTAACCCTTGCGACCAATAACTTATATTATTTTCATCCCTACGTCACACGACCAATCCCTTTAGCGCAAACTGTACCACATGACCGAGCTACAAAAACCCTTGTAGCGACAAATGGTAGACTCCTTGTAGCCCTCTTTGTGACGCATCTTGGATGCGAGTTTTGTTCTATAAAAGATCACCAAAACGTTCTAACTCATTCTACCCCAACACCGAAATCCTTAAATTTTGCCGTTGTCCTCTGAAGACTGCATTGCAGTGCAGGACACAGATCGACCATGATAGTTCAAGGGTGATGCCAGAATAGCTTGGCGCCCATAGGCGCCAAGCTATTCTGGCATCACCCTTGAACTATCATGGTCGAACCTCATCTTCCTCTGGTGTGTCTGGGGTAGAATGAGTTAAAGTAAAACGTTACTTGGTGTTGTTCGAAACAACAGGCACACTCAGTACTGGAGACGGCAACGTCATAAAATGTTTTAAATTACGTCATGTCTATTATGTATAAATGTATATTCCTTTGCCGTCAGTCATATCTGGCGTGATCCAGGTCGCAAGATGTCTTCTTGATTTCTATTACGAAAATAGTGGAGGAATGGAAACAAATACGTTATTGGTAGCAGGGGTTTGCTGCACGGACCCTTGCAGGTCTTCGGGAGGTCAAAGGGACCATTTTACCCCTCAGGCCTTCGGGGTACAATGGTTCTTTTTACCTCCCTCAGGCCTATAAAGGTCCGTGTAGCAAACCCCTGCTACCAAGCGTGTTTCTTTCTCCGTTGGGCGTTTTTTTCCTGCATTTTACACGCTTGGCAGTCACCTTTTTGGTCTCGATTTAGCATTTAGTAACACAATCCAATATCAAGGACAGCTGGCAGCACAGAAAGTAGAACAATATAAGTTATTGGTAGCAGGGGCTAGGGAGGCAGGGAGATGAAAGGAACCATTGCACACCGAAGGCATTTTAGGGGTGGAATGGTTCCTTATACCTCCTAAAGGCCCACAATGGTCCGGTTAGCAATCCCCTGCTACCAATAACGTATTTGTTTTCATTCCTCCACTGTTTTCGTAAAATAAATCAAAAAGAAATTCAGTATCCGTCCTGGATCACGCCAGACATGACTGACGTCAAAAGAACTTAAACATTTATTCATAATAGACATGACATAATTTAAAATCTGTCATGACGTTGCAGTCTCCAGTCGTGTGCCTGTTGTTTCCAAAACCACTAAGTAACTTTGTACTTTAGAACATTTTGGTGGTCTTTTAATATAAAACAAAACTGGCAAATGTCGCGTGTCCGGATGCGGCACGTCTCCAATGAGTGGAAGGTCCACTACCGCCGAAACTGTTCAAAAATACACTTCTGTAACAAATGAGTACGAAACGCCACACACAGGTCTAGTTATGGTTCATTTAGACACAGGCGTAGTCCAGTTCAGCACACGCCGTCTTTATATCAAATAACCAGACAATGACTGCACTCCGTTCTATAAATACAACTCTATCAGTACGAGAAACAGCTAAAAATAGATTGACCTAACGGCAACGCAGAATAAATAAGAGCGGTTACGCGTGTGCGTTTGCTGCGTGTCCCAACTGCTGTTAAAGTTCATTAGGTGTGCCGACAAGGCGTAACAAACACAAATGGTGCTGAAATTAATGTGTCTTCAGATTTCCGCGTAATGGGACTTTAAGGTGGTCGCTCAAAAAACCAGTACTGCTGTACCAAGCAGGCAAGGCCTGGCTCCACTGATACACGGCACGTGGGTATGCAAAGGAAACGAGCGTACAGTCAGTTATGAATCAGGTTTACGGCTCATCCAGCCCGACGGCCGTAATGCAAAAGTTTTTGAGGCGTCATCTAATAATAATAATTACGGTATTTTTAACGCGCTTATGTTATAATAATTATAACTCTAAGCGCGCACTCACAACTCGCGCACGCATGCGCACGCTCAGTTTGACAAAGACTCACGTCCCCCACAAATACATTACCACAGTCAGCTTAGGGTGGGAGTGTGGTGGCGTTATAGTGCTAGACCTGTTGAAAGAGGTGAGTTTTGAGG
The DNA here is from genome assembly GCA_036245525.1 of Semisulcospira habei. NCBI lineage: Eukaryota > Metazoa > Mollusca > Gastropoda > Semisulcospiridae > Semisulcospira > Semisulcospira habei. The sequence goes on from BTPG01000006.1 coordinate 44,099,734, forward strand.
GCGGACTGGAAGGAGGAGAGAGAGTGTTTCTGACGGAGAGAGAATGACTATGCACCTGTTGCAGGAGATGGGTCGACCATGATAATTCAAGGACAGTGCCAGATTAGTTTGGCGCCGACAGGCGCCAAGCTAATCTGGCACTGCCCTTGAATTATCATGGTCGACCCATCTCCTGCTGTGCTGCGTCAGGGCTGAGTGGGCTAACCATCAGTAATACAGATGGCGGACTCCGCTTACGGATGAAACGAAGCATTATCCATGAATGCATACTCGTCTATGATTTGGGTCTTACGCCTCGAAACCATAAGGTCCAAAAACACTGAGACTAGAAGGCAATGATGAAGAAATTAGTCAATGATGACGAAATTAGTCGCTTCTCCATATAAACACCGAGCTTGATTTGCGACGGTTTAGTCAGATATATTTTATCCTTATTGTTACGATTGTGGTTGTATTGTTCTGTGAGAGCATACATGTGTTAATCGTAGGAAACGATCCGATTTTTATTTGAGCTATCATGGTTACGATTCACGTACCTTTTTAGTAAGATTAACTTTCGTTCGTGCGTAGCACGGAATTCGCTTTGTTATTATGCTAAGTTTAACCGGAAGCTTCTAGCAAGGTCGCGCGGAGAATAGCGGTCGATCTTTGTTTTGCGTTAGATTCGCGGAGTATAGATTAGAACCGTCAAGCAGGTCGCGCTGTCTAGTGACCGCGTACGTGTGTCGTCAGGGGTAACATTTCGCTACATTGTTTTATAGTCGCTCAATAGTCATAGTTGTTTTCTGTGCGAGTGAAGTTGGCAGCCAGTCGGTATGTTTTTTTTTAAAAGAGTGTGAAACTTCTGGAAAGCTTCCGGCTAGATCGTGAACTGCCTTCCATACTTTTGTGTTATATGATTACACACTAGGATTTGGGGCTGAAATTAGTAGCCGAATTTTTGTAGCCTATTGTAGTTATTCTAGAAAATTCTTTCTTTATTAATATTTATGAGTTTCAGTTACGTGTTTCGTTCTGATTGGTTGCGTTGTATGATTTTCTTGGATTATTCTGGAAATTGGTTGTACTATAAAAGATTGGTGCTGGGAAGCACGTATATACATTGTCTTGCATTGTCAGTTGTAGAGACACACAGTTCGTCTAGGTACGTGGCCCGTATAGGGTGTACATTATGAGAGACGCAGCGTAACGGTGGTGTACGTTGTATGAGAAACTTTGTGTCGCCAGTGTGGACATTTACAGAAGAGACATTGTATCAGTGTTGGTGCATTTGGAAATGCATTGTGTGGAGATCGCATCGCTGAATTAAAATATTGTTGGAACTGTTACTCCAGTATTGTCTACATCCTTAAGCCTCGTGTGACGGGTTGCAGCTGAATGAAGTTTATTTAAAAGAACCTTACGTGCGTGCGTCTGGTGTGTTTATCATACTACGACTACGACCCAACCACGTAACACTTATCAGCAAAATAAACGCAGCAAACAACGTCAAGTTTGAGAAACACCCAACATAGAAAAGGAACCACGCAAGAAAAAACACGTACAGGACAGTTTATTGAGTCATTCAAGGCGCCGCGCATTATTAGTTGCTGAATTGTCGCATAATCGTTCTAAATGGTTGTAACCCGAAATTGTAACTCATTGAACGAGCCCCCCATCAATAGAATCAAGTGATGTCGGTAACGCTGTACGACGCTTACGCAACAATTGACGCAGGACGTCTTGAATGAGTTAAAATTTCGGATTACAACTGAGTTTTTTTTTCAAAATCGGGGCTGAGACCGGAGCACTTTAAAAAAAAAAAAAAAGGAGAGTGATGGTTGACGATGAATTATTTTTGGCTTCAGCTGTCATGAAACCAAACTAGGGCGTTGGCTATACGTAGTTACTGATTCATTTGCCTCAGTGAACGATGGAGCATGAGGCAACGTTTTTATTAAAATGGCTGAATTTCAGGGAACACAATGGCTTGTACGACCAGTAATTTTGCCAAATGCGATACGATCAGTTGTATAAAACAACGTTACGCCTGCACACACCGTTACAGCAGGAGATGGTTCGACCATGATAATTCAAGAGCAGTGCCAGATTAGCTTGGCGCCGACAGGCGCCAAGCTAATCTGGCACTGCCCTTGAATTATCATGGTCGATCCATCTCCTGCAACAGGTGCATAGTCATTAGATGAGGCCTCCAAAATTTGGGAAATACGGCCGTCGGGCTGAATGAGTTAATGTAGTTCTACCATATCTTGCGTAAACCAGATTCCAAATATAACTCTCATGAGACTGTGACTCTTTCACAGGGGCGGTCCGTGGCGCAGTGGTTAAGGCGCCTGCCACCAATGCTAAAGGTGCGAGGTTCGATTCCGGGTGCCGGCGTCGGACTTTTCTCCTCGAGTAAGTGTCACCGTTAATTCGGGCGGACCGTCGGGGGTTCTTTCTCCGGGTACTCCGGCTCTTCCTCCTTTGGTATCAATTTCAGCCAGCTTAATCAAATTTCAAATACAAACGATTTGAATTTCCAAAAACAACTTCAGTAGCTCGCTTGAGCTTGCCCTTAGCACCACGTGAATGTTCGTTGTTTACGTACAGTGTGTGAGTGAGTGCGCGTGTTTCACGTGAGCGTGCTTGTTGGGTTCAGTTCGCGGCTACATTCTGCGCCGCATTGAGTTATATTATAAATATGAGAAATGCGCTATATAAATACCATGTAATAAAATAATAATAATTTCACAACGAAAGGCATGGATTACAGACTATGACGTGTGACGAGGCATTTGTGGGTTGGTCCGTGATTTTGGACCTTACTTCTTCCAGCCAAAATCACAGACCAAGCACATTTGTAGAATTTCTTTGGCTTGTCAGTGCACACCTTAAGTCTTAAACTTTGTTAAGATCAAAACTACTGGTCCAGCACCGCACTTGTAGCATTTTTTTCTGCTGGTCAGTGCACCCTCAGTCTGTTCAGCTCTGTTCATTACATGACATAATGTTCTGGACACACATAGTCGTAACAAAGACCACATAATATAGTGTTGTTGGTAGTAATCATGGTATGTTCTGTAATGAGAGACGAAGCGAAATACTCAGGAAATATTCATCTGACCAACCAATTGTATCATTATCGTTAATGTCTGGGTGGCAGTGACCAAGGGGAGAAGACCGCTACCGTTTCATTTACTTGTGTCCAGTCATTATGTCATTGTTGTTACTGTTGGTGTCGTGATTTGCATGCCCTGGCTAAACACTCCAAAAATCATCCATCAGGGCAAGATGTTTTCCGACTTCAGGACACACACACTATGTCTATATTCATAGAGAAATCAGTTTGATGAGTAGATGGACGAGTGTAGGAAAGGAAGACAGGAAACGCAAGCACACACACACACACACACACACACACACACACACACACACACACACACACACACACACACACACACACACACACGCGCGCACGCACGCACGCACGCACGCACGCACGCACGCACACACACACACACACACACACACATACACACACACACACACAGACACACACACACTACTCTCTCTCTCTCTCTCTCTCACACACACACACACACACACACACACACACACACACACACACACACACACACACGCAAAGGAACATAATATTTATATACCTATATCCTTATCTGTAAGTACTATAATGTAGCTTGCATATGGCAGTGTACAAATTTGAGGCTTTTAGCCTCAGTATGATATGGGTTAACTATTGAACACACACACACGCACTCATGCACGCACGCACGCACTCACGCACACACACACACACCGGCAAACACACACACACACACACACACACACACTCACTCACTCACGCACGCACGCACTCACACACACACACACACACACACACACATGTTAACTCATTCGCGGCCAGCCGCATCCAGATGCGCGACATAAGTCGCGTATCCGGATGCGGCTGGCCGCGAATTAGTTAAACCAGCCTACATAGACATACCAGCCTACACAGACATACCAGCTTACATAGACATACCAGCCTACAGAGAATTCTAAACTAAGACAGAGCACATGAAACAACATCATACTGAAGAGTCAAATATAAAGAAAAGTGAGGACATAAACCACCCCTATTACACCCAATCGAGTTTTAACCCATTCGAGACGTGCCGCGTATCCGGATGCGGCACGTCTCGAATGAGTTAAACGACCAAATCTGCGCAAAATAGGGTTAATATCTCGCAATATCCCCTCTATAAATGTTTTAGTGTGCACCAGAGGACGAACGTAACTTTTGCTTGATTGTGAAGTTCGAACGTAACTTTTGCTTGATTGTGAAGTTCGAGCGTAACTTTTGCTTGATTGTGAAGTTCGAACGTAACTTTTGCTTGATTGTGAAGTTCGAACGTAACTTTTGCTTGATTGTGAAGTTCGAACGTAACTTTTGCTTGATTGTGAAGTTCGAACGTAACTTTTGCTTGATTGTGAAGTTCGAGCGTAACTTTTGCTTGATTGTGAAGTTCGAGCGTAACTTTTGCTTGATTGTGAAGTTCGAACGTAACTTTTGCTTGATTGTGAAGTTCGAACGTAACTTTTGCTTGATTGTGAAGTTCGAGCGTAACTTTTGCTTGATTATGAAGTTCGAACGTAACTTTTGCTTGATTGTGAAGTTCGAACGTAACTTTTGCTTGATTGTGAAGTTCGAACGTAACTTTTGCTTGATTGTGAAGTTCGAGCGTAACTTTTGCTTGATTGTGAAGTTCGAACGTAACTTTTGCTTGATTGTGAAGTTCGAACGTAACTTTTGCTTGATTGTGAAGTTCGAGCGTAACTTTTGCTTGATTGTGAAGTTCGAACGTAACTTTTGCTTGATTGTGAAGTTCGAACGTAACTTTTGCTTGATTGTGAAGTTCGCATACATGTCGGAAATCGAAGACTTTTCTGCTCTTCTCCTCCATCGAACGTAGAAGAGTTTCCCCGATGCGCGTAAGGGGCTGTCGAAAGCTTGCCTTGCATGTGCCTACACACATGGAAGTTAGGCAAATAGACGTGTAGGCAAATACTCAGTTGCCGCAAGACAACATTGAGGTCGCATTGTATCGGCGAATTTCAGCACTCAAACTCCGTCCTGTCTAGAACAGGTTGGTTTAAAGCGACCTGCTTCAGGCAATGCGGGGTTACTAGCGAGCAATACCTCCAGTTTATGAATGTTTTTAGTAAACTGAGGAGCAAAAGAAATGCGACATTTCTGAATCATCGGAAATTTAGTGTTTTCGATGATTACAAAAATATCGCATTTCTCTTGCTCCTCAGTATGTGCCTTAGATGCTGGAGAAAAGGGCTAACTTAACCCTTATCATTCGGAATACACCAGTGTGTGAAATAAGTTTGACTTAAATAGTAAGGGTGATGCCAGAATAGCTTGGCGCCTCTAGGCGCCAAGCTATTCTGGCACCACCCTTGAACTAAAGCCGTTGGCCTATATCCTTATCTGTAAGTACTATAATAACAAGCTTGCAGACGTCGTGGGCAACTCCTATAAAATCTTCGTTCGCGAAGTCAAGCCAAGAGACTGGAGAGAGAAGTACTATAATGTAGCTTGCATATGGCAGTGTACAAATTTGAAGCTTTGGGTTAACTATTGAAGTTTGAATGTCGATAAATGAAATACTTTTCTGCTCTTTTTCTCCTTTTATATGTAGAAGAGTTCCCATATAGGAGGGGCGATAAGAAACCTCTGGTTACTGTGACGTGGGCCTGCTCAGTGGCATAGGAAGAAGATAGAAAAGTCCGGAAGAGCAACATTGGAAATCCGTTGTGTCGGCAAATTTTAGCATTTTAAGCCAGCCCTGCAGCAGATCGCTTTTTCGTTGTTCCCACAACTTTTCCCTATGCCTAAATCCGGCGCAAATGACAGCCTGAATCTTTTCACACAAATTGACTGAAGGGGCTCATGAGAATCTGATGGGCTCATAAAAATGTGTGGGCTCATGAGAATCTAAGTCATTGACAAATTGAATGTATCAGCCGAGGGACTTTTGTTTCGGGTTTTTTTTTTTTTTTTTTTTTTTTTCCTAAAGCGTTTTGTTATTTCATTGCGATGAAACTGATCTTTCGCTATTGAAACGTTATCGCTTCGGGCTGGAGGCTTTAATGTGCGGAGCGTGTTGCGCGGACAGGACATAACGTTGTCCTAAATACTCTGCTGGGCATTGCTAATGTGCATCATGCGCCGTATATTGACGAAATTAAGGTGTGGACCCCACTCCGGTGGAAACCTGATAGGTGCGATAATGGACGACCAACGTGCACAGGGTTGTAGGGCCGATGTCAGCCATAGTGGACCCGCGCACGGCCGTGCGCGGGTCCACTACGGCTGACATCGGCCCCATGACCTTTTGTTTACAGGAGGTGTAACTTACCACCTCAAACTGAGAAGCACAGGGACAAAATAGATCAGGAAAACTTACAGGCTGCGGGGTACTCGTGCTTATCTGGAGCAAAGGTGTAAATCAGACCAGAAGAATACAGGCTGCAACGATTCATGAGGTTCTGTGGACCTAGTTTGTCGAAGGTAAGACGTTGGACAATGTAACTGACCTCATACCGAGGAGCAAAGATGTAAATGATAACAGGGCGTCTGTTGTTGAAGATAGAATGATGGGCAATATAACTTACCTCAAACTGATAATCGAAGGTGTGAATGCTTTCAGAAACTTGAACGCAGGCTGTATGGCCTCATGCGGATCTACGAAAGATTAATGTAAAAAGGGCGAGGTTACTTTCTATTCAACTACGCCCACCGCCTGAAGCTGAAAAACATTCGACTGAGTGAAAATGAAGCATACATTCACAAGAAGCCTTGTCAGGCGAGAGTTCGACCATGACAGTTTAAGGGTGGTTCCAGAATAGCTTGGCGCCTTAGGCACCACCCTGACAAATGTAATGATATAGATGAGCTAAATGGTATAACTAGGCAATGGTGAGCAAAAAGTGCTCGTGTCTACAGGTCAACGTCCAGGCTGCCGAAGGACTTTTCCGTTACTTCCGGGTATGGCTTATCGGTGGAACCCCCCCCCCCCCCCCACCCCTTGACCCTCCTGAACGCTCGTAGCGAAAGCGTTTTATGTGACAATATTAAAGTGTGATCGTATCCCCGAGCAATTTCCTCTTTGTTTCTGTCGCAAGAGAAATCTTTGCTAATTGTTCCAGCCTAATTTAACCCGTTCACTGCCACCACGATGCAAGAGGCATAGATCCTCATGAGCCCCCGCGGTTGCGGGGGCTCATGAGGATCTATGCCTCTTGCTAAAACCACTTTGTATGCAAGTTCGTTTGACAGCTGGCCGACATGCTAGTTCGTTTGACAGCTGGCCGACATGCTAGTTCGTTTGACAGCTGGCCGACATGCTAGTTCGTTTGACAGCTGGGCGTCTGTGCAATTTACTTGTGATGGTTTCATAAACATAATCTGCGCTCACTCAGTGGCAGTGAAAAGTCTGTCTACAATCATTCTGCCAGGCACGCTTGAGGACAGCAGACAAGTGGTTGGCAAAGGAAGTAAAACACTGGACAGACCTACTCATGGCCGTATCCAAAGACAGACCTCTATGGACGACGGAAGCGTCCATCATGTCCGCCCAACGATCTTCTAGGTCAGGGGGAGTGAGTGAGTGAGTAAGTGAGTTCAGTCAAGATGGGATCTCTGCGCCATCCCACCCATCAGAAGTCATCCCAGGGTTGCTTTTGATATTGCACCAATATTTAAATAAATCATAAATAAATCAGCGCATTAATTTGGCGCTTTTACCCAATTGAAAATCGGCTCAAAGCGTCGCCGCGAACTTTACCCAACCATCACGCTCACGTGAATCACGCGCATTCACTCGCACACTGTACATAAACACAGAAATTCACGTGGTGCTAAGGGCAAGCTCAAGCGAGCTACCGACTGAAGTTTTTAGAAATTCAAATCGTTTATATTTGAAATTTGATTAAGTTGGCTCAAAATTGATACCAAAGTCGTGGGGGAGGAAGAGCCGGAGTACCCGGAGAAAGAACCCCCGACGGTCCGCCCGAATTAACGGTGACGCTTACTAGAGGAGAAAAGTCCGACGCCGGAAGCGGGTATCGAACCTCGCACCTCTAGCATTGGTGGCAGGCGCTTTTACCGCTGCGCCACGGACCGCCCGTGTCTCTCATGTCCTTTCAAGTCTGTCCAACGCCCGATGCCTTCTTTCTCCACACGTCTGCTCCGGAGGGCGATCGGACTGTGTGGTGTCCTTGGCTCTGTTCCTGAAATGCTTTCTCAGGTTTCTCACCACGTTTCTCAACACAGAGTGAGTGGATTTAAGGCGACCTATTCCAATCAGTAAACGGTTAATGGTTCGCAATTTCTTCTTCATAAATCTTCTTAATATATCTTACAATGAAGCTGGATAAAAGGGCTAAATTAACTATTTAACCCATTCAGCCCTGACTCACTACAGCAGGAGATGGGTCGACCATGATAATTCAAGGGCAGTGCCAGATTAGCTTGGCGCCTGTCGGCGCCAATCTAATCTGGCACTGCCCTTGAATTATCATTAGATGACGCCTCCAAAATTTGGTAAATACGGCCGTCGGGCTGAATGAGTTAACTATTTAAAATTTGAATCTGATAAATGAAAGACTTGTCTGCTCTTCCTCACGACTTAAACGATGACGTTTCAATGTGGTACAATAAAGGACTCCTGTGCTCTTCTTCTCTTTTTCAATACAGGAGAGTTACTTCCATTACGCTCACGAGGTATGGTATGGTACGGTGTCTCCAAGGCGCACATATCCGTCTAAAGATGCTCAAGGCGCCGCCGTAGGGATGGAAGCTGGAGTTTTGAAAGCCTGCTGCTATTAAGCGCTACTTTATGTGCAAACCTCCACCCGGCTATTAACTTCGGTGCATGTGAGATATGTCTGTTGGCCTAGTGGGCCTTCTCTTTTCGATTAGTGGTAATGGGATTTTTAACGTGCGCACTTGATGATTATGCGTGCTGTGCACACGAAGGCGAGACAGGCAACCGTAAGCCGAGTCTGTACGTATATTTGACTTACTCACAAACAGGGCTGGGGATCTAACTGTTGTCCAGCGCTGAGTAATTCCCCTTGGTTTGTTGTACAGTTGTGTATATTTGACTTGATGGGAATGAGGAAAAGTCCACATCCCATTCCTGCCCACCAGGGGGCTTCGAACCGGGGATCTTACGACTGCCAAAGCAGTGTCTTATCCACTAAGCGACGTCCCCATGAGGCGGTGGAAAACATCAGGCAAGTGTGCTTACCCACATGGATTGTGGAAAGAAGGGCAGAAAAGTCTTATTTGAGACAAGACAACATTGATGACCGGCTATATCGGCAAATTTAGCGATGGGGCGGTCCGTGGCGCAGCGGTAAACCAGTGCTAGAGGTGCGAGGTTCGATACCCGGTTCCGGCGTCGGACTTTTCTCCTCTAGTAAGTGCCACCGTTAATTTGGGCGGACCGTCGGGGGTTCTTTCTCCGGGTACTCCGGCTCTTCCTCCCCCCCCCCCCCCCCCCCCCCCCACGACTTTGGTATCAATTTCAGCCCACTTAATATTTCATATATAAATGATTTGAATCTCGAAAAACTTCGATATATATATATATATGGGAACACAAAACTGAACCTCCTGCATGTTTCTGGGGGCTCATGAAGATCTATGTCGACAGCCAAAGGGTTAAAATGGTTCTCAGTGTTTGTCCTGGTTTAAGTGAACTTTCAAACCCTTCGTAGCTCAGTGTTTAGCACACCTGGAGACCCGGGTTTGAATCCCAGCTGCGTTAAGCGGGATTTTTCCTACCTGTATCGGCTCCTACCCAGAGCGGGTACTCTGTGTACCCGAAGGGAAGCAAGATGCCACGCAGCCGAGGCTCGTCCACTTCACGGGGATGCTACGTTCATTTTATGACACATCGCATGACGTGAATGATTACACGGCTGGCACCACAGATGTCTGCAGTCCCGGGGCCTCGTTAGCTCCAGGACATGTATGACAGGAAGCGTGGAATGCGGCCCTGTCACGTAGACCCAAACCAGATGGACTATTTTATTCATGGCTATTATGGCACCACCCTTTACTAACACGGTTGACCTATCTCCTAATTTGTAACGTAGCCTTCACAGGACAATAAGCATATGAAAGTCATAGCGAGAACAATTATAAAGAAATGTTATTGCCCGGGGAAGGTCGCTTTAAGATAGATGGAGGGGATGTGAGTGGGCACACCAGTGAGATGGAGGGGATGTGAGTGGGCACACCAGTGAGATGGAGGGGATGTGAGTGGGCACACCAGTGAGGTTTCGATTGCAACGAACGACCCTGACACCGTACGAGAGCGGAATCACGGCGGACAACCAGCTTGCACCATATGCATAGACAACACTCCAAACATCTCCCCGAGGCATGGATCCTCATTACCACGGAGGATCTATGCCTTTTGGAAATGTTTAGAGTGCTGTCTAACCTTCTGGTACAAGATGGTTGTCCGGCGTGATTCCGCTTTCGTTCGTTGGTAAGGTCGTTCTTGGCAAACGAAACCTCACTCATGAAACAACTTCTTAATCTGTTGTATGCACAGCGCAATTTTCTTCTTTATTTGTTGATTTTTGTAAACTACGCATTTGCAAAATGTTTATATCTGATATCCCTCTTTGTATTTCGTATTCCAAGGTCATAATACTCTTTTATTTGAATAAGAGTGGTCTTAACCCTTTTCATTCTGATACATCCGTTGCTTGAAATACATTTGACTATGGTAGTTCAAGGGTGGTGCCAGAATAGCTTGGCACATCAGGCGCCAAGCTATTCTGGCACTAATAATAATAATAATAATAATAATAATAATAATAATAATAATAATAATAATAATAATAATAATAATAATTATAATACATGGTATTTATATGGCGCATTTCTCATATTTATAATATAACTCAATGCGCAGGCGAAAAGGACGCACACACACACACACACACACACACACACACACACACACACACACACACACACACACACACACACACACACACACACACACACACACACACACACACACACACACAGAGTCTGCAGGGGGGGGGGGGATTGTACAGGAAACCGTAGAGATCACACGAAAGTCTGCGAGAAAAGGTGAGTTTTTAACTTTGCTTTGAACTGCGTAAGGGGGGAGGCATTTCTCAGCTCAGTTGGTAAGGAATTCCAAATTAAAGGAGCAGTACATCGGAAAGAGCGTTCACCGGCAGATTTGAGATAGTACTTTGGAACTTTGAGAAGTTTCTCTCCTGATGAACGCAGTGAGCGAGAGGGCTGGTAAGTAATTAGACTGGAGGAAAGGTATGACGGAAGACTGCCATCAATGTGGCGGTATGCAAGGGTCGCAATCTTAAACTGTATGCGGGATTGGATTGGAAGCCAGTGAAGGTCTTTCAGTATAGGGGTGACGTGGTCTCGTTTTCGCCTGCGCTTCACAAGCCATGCGGCATTATTTTGAACTCGCTGAAGGCGGCTAATCTGCTCAGATGAAAGACCAAAAAGCAGAGAATTGCAGTAGTCAAGACGACTCGTGACTAAAGCATTCACTAACTTTGCAGTGGCAGATTCAGAAAGACTGTGTCGGACAGATGCGATGCGTCTCAGAGAGTATGAAGCACCAAGGCAGATTTCACCGACGTGATCCTGCATACTCAAAGCCTTATCGAGCTTGACACCAAGATATTTGACCGAAGACTGAAATGGAATATCAGTGTCATCTATGCGTAGAGACTCAGTGTGAATTTGTTGAAGCCGGGATGCTGAGCCAACAGGTAGTAACTCTGTTTTTTCTGGGTTTAACATAAGTTTGTTACTGTCCATCCATGTCGTGACATCGTCAACACAAGACTTGATGCCAGTTTCAACAGACAGAAATTCCCCAGGTGGACTACTCTGAGAGATTTAGTGTCATCTGCATACTTATGATAAGAACACTGATGGCTGGAAATGACATCTGACAGCGGTTGTGAATACAACGTAAACAATACAGGGTCTAAGACAGAGCCCTGAGGCACTCCAAACTCCAGAATGGAAGGTCTAGAGACACTGTCTTTTACACCTACAAACTGGTATCGATCGGAAACGTAAGATTCAAACCAAGAGAGAACCGTTTCACGCAGGCCAAAAGTGATTTCAAGCCTCTTCATGAGAATGGAATGGTCCAGCGTATCGAAAGCAGCGCTGAGATCCAACAGGGCCACAAGGGAGACAAGTCTCTCATCTGCCTTACAAAGCAAGTCATTTAGAACACTCAGCACTGCTGTCTCCACACTGTGACCTTTCCTATAGGCGGACTGATACACTTCCAACAGACCATTCATCTGTAAGTGTTCCAGGAGCTGTTGTAAGACAACTTTCTCCAGTACCTTAGAAATGAATGGTAGGTTGGATACAGGTCTGTAGTTTCTAAGGGTATTTCTGTCCAAGCCTGGTTTTTTGAGCAACGGGGTAACAACAGCCTGTTTGAAAGATTTTGGAACAGTTCCGGTTGACAGAGACTTGTTTACAATAGCAGCAATCAACGGTGCAAGATCGCTGATGCACTGCTTTTGGAAACAAGTCGGAACAAGATCCAACATGCAGCTTTTTGTTGGAGACTTTGCACTTATGGCAGTAATGTCGCTTTCTGTAACAGATTTGAACTTTGCAAAACATGGACCATCATAAACAGTAAAAACGGGTGAATCGCACTGCTTAGCATCCAAGTTCTCGCGCAGCAGTTTGATTTTGTCAGTGAAAAAATCACAAAATGTCTGCGGCAGTTCAGAAGAGGGGACATCAGCAGGAAGAGGGGACATCAGCAGGAAGAGGGGACATCAGCAGGAAGAGCAGTAGACTTGGGTTTTCCCAGCAGTTCATTTGACACTGAGAATAACGGCTTGCTGGAAGAGGCAGCCGAGTCGAGCTTGTCCATGAAGAAATGTCGTCTGGCATCACTACCCTTGAACTAACACAGTTGATCCATCTCCTAATCTGCAACGTAGCCTTCACAGGACAATAAGCACATTTTTAAAAAGTCAGTCTCAGGATTTAATGGGTTAATGTTTTGGGTGTACGTAGGAGTCTATTATTTTGTAATCGATCATCTTGGAGTGAGGGAGAGAGAGAGAGAGAGAGAGAGAGAGAGAGAGAGAGAGAGAGAGAGAGAGAGAGAGAGAGAGAGAGAGAGAGAGAGAGAGAGAGAGAGAGAGAGAGAGAGATGATGATGATGATGAATCTTTCTTTTATTCAGGATAAAGCCATTAGGCAACTCAATGCCTGTCTTACAAGCTGTCCTGTAAACAAAAGAGAACACAACAGGAAAAGAAACATTGCATGCAAATAATAATAATAATAATAATAAGATGAGGGAGAGAGAGAGAGAGAGAGAGAGAGAGAGAGAGAGAGAGAGAGAGAGAGAGAGAGAGAGAGAGAGAGAGAGAGAGAGAGAGAGAGAGAGAGATAGAAATGACAATGACAATGACAATGATTCTTTATTTTACAACGGGGGGAAACTTGCCGTTGCTAATCTACTTTACATATAATGCACAAATCACAGAATACTATCTTTAAATTGGGGAAAAAAGAAATATAAAACGAACAAAATAATGAAATATAAACTTTTTAAAAAAATCAGAGAGAGAGAGAGAGAGAGAGAGAGAGAGAGAGAGAGAGAGAGAGAGAGAGAGAGAGCAATTACACAAAAAGCTCAGCAAATCCAGTTTTCAGGAAATATCATTGAGTCTGGGCCGTTGTTCGACCAGTCTGGAAAAAATCCTGGCTTATCAGCCTGTCCTGGTTTTTAGCTCGAGTTTCGATTGCATGGCCACAGGTTGAAAAGTTGTCTTCTCCTGGTGTGTCATAACCCCGTTAACCCCTTCAGTGTCAGCTGACATAGACTGTGCTTCTGCCATCTTTGTGAATTCAACACCAAACTGTCCTAACGGAGAATCCGAAGCTGGGCCGAGACAGAACAGTTGGCGCAAGTCGCTGTTATGATTGTGTATTTCCGTTTGTCCGAGGCAGTACCAAATTTCCCATCCAATTGCGAAACAAACTCGACACGATTTATTGTTTGTCCAGGACGGCGATTTTTTTCGCATGTCGGATGTGTTCGGAGTCGAACCCGGAAGCATGACGTAAATGTTCTCATCTGTCGAACGCTTTCGCGCCATTCTGATTTTTGCGTCATATCAGTGGTTCCTACAAAGGCGGCCGGGAATTGGATGTCGCACGTGTTATGTGGAAACGCGTGCTTAGTCACGAAATCAAGTTGTTCCCGCTAACATGGATTCAATGTGGTGTCAGCAAGAGGCATAGATCCTCATGAGCCCCCGCAACTGCGGGGGCTCATGAGGGTCTATACCTCTTGCAGTTGCGTGGTCGCTATTTAAAAAAAAAAATGTTCTCGGCGCTGAATGGGGTAACGCCGAGAAAAAAACTGAATAGAATCCAACTGAAAAAAAACCCCACAACAAACAACAGTGTCCCAAGGGTCAAACCAGCGTAGTGACACACAAAAAGTCAACTTCGGCAAAGGCGCCCGGCTGAGGGTACAAAGGCGCCCGGCTGAGGGTACAAAGGCGCCCGGCTGAGGATACGACATAATTACAGCCTTCGTAGCGTTTCCGGACAAAAAGGACTTCAGTCTTCACCCCGTGAGGAGTCAAACCACGCGCGTAATCTTCCATCTGCTGATGTAGGCCAAAGCACACAGTGGGCCTCCCCTGCAGTCCCATCTGTTAAAATGCCCTAGCCTTAGTCTGTCCCAGTCATCCCCTAATTTGTCAATCCCCTAAACAACACTACCGCCCACTTGCTGCATATTTGCCATGCACAAAATCCCCCTCCCCCCTCGCCCCCCCCCCCCCCCCCCCGAAAAAAAAGGACATCACCAGCCTCATTCCTGGCTATCAACATGATTCTGTACCAATCCTACATCCAAGCGCAGCCAAAACTGCTACACACCTCAAATCACCATCCGCTTGGCAACTCAAACTAGGACCAAAAGAGTCCGCTGGTTAAGCCAAGGCTGGTATGAATCAAAGCACCAAACATGTCTCTTCGCATCTATCAAGAGATTTTAAGCAAATTCCAACATACTGCCTCTGTACAAAATGCCAAAGAAGGCAGAAGATTAAAAAAAAAACACACACACACACACACCGGTTTTTGCACTGCCTCACCTACCTCATTTGAATATGTAACATGACCTGTAGTGTCCCAAGTGCCCGACCAATGTACTGAGACACACAAAGTCGACTCTCACCAAAGGCGCCCAATTAACCCGTTCAGTACCAGCGGACGCAGACAGTGTTTCTGCAATATTTGTTAATTCAACACAAAAATACCATAGCTGTCGCAGGATCATGAATTCAAAGTGGTGTCAGCAAGAGGCATAGATCCTCATAAGCCCCCGCATCTGCGGGGGCTTATGAGGATCTATACCTCTTGCAGTTGGGTGGCGTTCAAATTCTCCCGCCACTGAACGGGTTAAATGCACAATGGCAGGTTCTCCTTATAACAATAGCTTCTATAAGCGTGACGGGACACAGTACTTTAGCTTCTATAAGCGTGACAGGACACAGTGCTTTGCCACCTACTGAGAAGAAAAGACGCAAACATCCTCCCTCTGTCGACACAGCAAAAGTAACTCGCTCAGTTTGATGATGAAACGGTTTTTTTTTTATTCAGGATAAAAAGTTTTAGGCATAGCAATGCCTATCCTCCAAACTGTCCTGCTACTCTACACTAAAAATACATCAGACGATACAGCAAAAGATAAAACATATATAAGTCCCCCCCCCCCCCCCCAAGAATTAAAAAAAAAATTACAATAAAAAAATAATAATAATAAAAATAAAAACATAAAAAGTGAGGAAGGGAGGCACCAAGGCGCACGGCTGTCAGCCCCACGAGGCGTCTGCCTTGTATAGCTTATACAGCGCGACGGGAGAAAAGATTGCTGCACCCTCTGAGGAGAAAAGCCACAGTGCCCAGTGCCCCTAGGTCCAGATCAACGCGCTGAGACACAAAATGTTACCCTCCGCCAAAAGCGTCTGGCTGAGAGCACGATGACAGGTTTTACTTACAGCCTCCACAGCCTTTCCGGACTAAGTACTTCTGCACTCCTCCCCCCGAGAGGAAAACCCACCCGATATCTTCAATCTATGGATATACAGTGTCCCCAGGGCCAGACCCGACTGAGACACAGTCAGTCAACTCCCGAGCACAATGACAGGCTTTCCTTATATAGCTGCTATAAGCGTGACGGGACATCAGTATTTTTTCATCTGCTGAGAAGAAAAGTCACGGGAGATCCCCCTTCTGTTGAAAGTGAGTGTTGCCACTGCAAGAGTAACTCGCTCATGGAGTAAAGGATACGCTTCACCAAAGGCGCTCGGCTGGGAGCACGATGCTAGGTTTTCCATGTATATCCTCTAGTCTCTACAGTGTTTCCGGACAAAGTACTTCTGCAAATCCATCCGAGATCCTCCACCTGTGCTTTCCCTTATATAATCACATTTTCTGACAAAAACCTGCGAGCATGTTTCTTTTTCGTTGTATGAAAACATAAAATTGTTCGTTACCAAGTTGCATGTGAACACTATCGTGATACTGACATAACGATTCTTTAACCCTATCGCAGTCGCTGACGTGGCTGGTCGATGTGATTCCGGCAGGAATCGACGCTACCGACAGGTAAGGGCTTAACAACAGTATGTTACATGTAGCCCAAGTGGTTTTGGCTGAAGTCAACTCTTGTCAGCAGCCTTTGACGGAGGCAAAGTTTATGATCTGCGCATGATCTCGTGTTTAAATAGCTTTTGAAGAGGACAGCGCCATTTCCTTGTTCTGGATCGCTAAACATACGGCAGTGTTCTCTGCCCCAAGGTCACACTGGCTGTCACCCTCGATTCGCTATCGAGGCAGACAACCAGCGAGCTCAAAGTTTTCAGTTGTGAAAGAAGCAGCTATATAGCAGAACAAAATGTCCGGAAAACACCCCCCTCTGTTTAACTCTTTTAATCCTGATTCTGAACTTTTCAAATCTGTGTATTGTCTATGAAGGCTACATTACAGATTAGGAAGATCAACGTTTTATTTCAAGGGTGCTGCCAAAATAACTTGGCGCCTCTGGCGCCAAGCTAATCTGGCACTACCCTTGAACTATCATACTCAAATTTATGTTATGCAGGAGTGTATCAGGATGGAACGGTTTAATTAGATGGATTCGCTTTGTAAAGGCTGTTGTCAGCTGGCCGTTTGTGAGAGGTGGAACTCATGCGGATCACGGAAAAACGTCGTGCAACCAGCCCCTCAAAAACTCACTTCCGGACGAAACAACGTGAGAAAGCACAGGCCAGAGAGTAAGACACTCCCATGTAACCCCCTTCCACTGCTAGTGGCACAGATCTTGCGCCTCATTTTGAGTTCAGGTTTTGTATCAAATCTTTTTGACGAATGAATGCGTCAGGGTTTATAGCGGCGTTGATTGCACGAGAGTGTGCAGTGTCATAAGTCCTCTTGGAATCGGGCCAGCAAAAGATGAAGAACCTTAACTCATCGTTATACGCGAGAGGCTGCATCTGCAGATCTTCTTAGACCTTTAACTTAGCAAGGGCACGTGGGGATCAATACACCCTTGCAGGTAACAAAAACACTACATTTACATCTATATGTTTCTAAGACGATGGATGGTTTCAGTGTTAACTCATTCAGCCCCAGTATTTCCCAAATTTGGGAGGCGTCATCTAACGACTATGCACCAGTTGCAGGAGATGGATCGACCACGATAATTCAAGAGTAGTGCCAGATTAGCTTGGTGCCGACAGGCACTACCCTTGAATTATCATGGTCGATCCATCTCCTGCTGTAGTGCGTCAGGGCTGAATGGGTTAACCTATTTTTCTGCAACCGGACACCGTGTCCTTGTGTCTTCGAGACCAAAGCCAACGCCAACGCCAAATAACATCACCCATCCCAAGAACACTGATATAAATATACCAGCGAGAACGCCATAAGCCTCACGACCAAGAGGCAATGAACATCATGAAGTTCATTGCATCTTGCAGTTGAGTGAAGGGGTTAACTCCTAGCGGAATCGTATGGTTCGGAGGTTCTGGAAGCTAATCTATTCATTTCCCACACGAGCCTCCATTACACTGGGCGTAACAAACCTCTGCCTTCGTCCGTATGAAGAGTACAGACGCGAGTAAACGGCTGATGCCTGAAGGGACAATGGATGAAATCGTGACACGTTATTACCCCTTTTTTGTTTCTTGACGCGTGACAGGCACTGGCCCCATGAAAAGTAATTAGCGACACGAGACAAATATCGTAGTTCGTGACGATTAAAGTCTTCCTTGACGTGATTTGTTATTGCCGTGTTGGTTCTCATGACTTGCGACAGACTCTCGTCTTGACACGCGATTCGCCAGAATGAAAATGGTCGTACGATGAGTCAAATATTAAATTTCGTGAATCGCGACTTCTCCCGCCTCCCCCTCCCCCTCCTCCCCCCTCCCCCCCTCCCCCCGCCAAAAAAAAAAAAAGCCCTCCTCGTGACGCCGTGATAGTAACCCGACATCCCCCGCCCCCCAGGCTCTTCCGCACCCCCACCCCCCCCCCCCACACACACACACCTTTTCATGGACGATCGATTCAGCAAGAGGCATAGATTCTCATGCTACCTTACAACTGCAGAGGAACATGAAAATCTGTCTCTTTCAGTGAGCACAGGGGGAGGGAATCTCAGTTTGCAACCGTTTCGTGTCCCTGACTCGCTAATCGGATATTAAGTGTGTTATCCTATTGCTGCTCGAAGCGAGTCAGGGGCGCTAAACTCTTGCCAGAACTCCCCCTCCCCCTCCCCCTTCCCCTCTCTTCGCCCCCCCCCCCCCCTACCTTCAATGTGAACGGAGGGGAATTGAAGCTGGCAAACAGATTGCAAGCAAACTGGGCGGGTATTACGCTATTCTTTCCTGTTTCCTGACCGGCGGGGTGGGGTTAGTGGGGCTCAACCTTCCGGACCCTTTAGCGAGCGACGTCTAACTTCAAGAGGCATAGATCCTCATGAGCCCCCGCAGCCTGCTGCTGGGGCTCATGAGGATCTATGCCTTTCGTGGATTCACGATGATGCATTTTTATTAGCATATGTATTGAATGTGTCTATTATTAGATGAGTTAAGTTATTATGTCTTATTCATGCATATTATATTTCTGTCGCGTGAGTCAAATACAATTTTCATTTGTATGTATGTCGCTAAATGGAGAATAAAGTTTATTCATTCCACTATTCCGTTCAATTGTTTAGACTAGCATTCTCGCCCAGAGTGGCTTCCGATGTGTTTTGAGCTTCAAACTAATCATCAGTCATCATTTTTGTCGTACGTCTAATGTCGTTGTTATATTATTATTATTATTATTATTATTATTATTATTATTATTATTATTATTATTATTATTATTAAAATTATTATTATTATTATTATTAAAATTATTATTATTATTATTATTATTATTATTATTATTATTATTATTATTATTATATCATCATCATTATTAATTGTCCCTCCTAGAGGGAAAGCTTGGAAACTCAGGTGGTTTAGCCTGCGTTCAGCTTTTGTCTGAAAGGTCTGGGGTTCGAACCCAGCTGGCGTCAACATTTGCTCAGACCTTACGGATTCGGTGCCCGACTTTGAAATCACCTTCGTGGTGGTCAAAAGACATCAAGCCCTCACTTGCTCCCTTCTGGAGAAAATGCTGGGCGTCCCTGGCAATAAACATGTCCAGTGAACGGGGCGATTTACACACGCGTTACTTCGGAGGAGAAGACCACAGGGGGTTTCAGTCTAGGAATGCCGCGTTTGAAGTGATTTGCTGTTGTGGGCTGAACCAATTTCCATTGCACCCACCTACATGCGGTGTTGTGTCCCCCTCCCCCTCCCGCCTTCAAACACACACACACACACACACACACACACACACACACACACACACACACACACACACACACACACACACAATAACACACGCACGCACGCACACTCAAGTAGCAAAAGATCCTCGGGGCGACATGGCCGCAGTGGGCCCGCACACAGCTGTGCGCGGGCCCACTGCAGCCGACGTCGTCCCGAAGACCTTTGGGTGGGAAATAACTCATAAACTAGCTAGAGCTGAAAACTATTTCTACCCATCACCTGCCGAGCGCCACACGTAAGTGCTGTGAAAGATTATTTGCTTGTGCTCGTTTCAGGATACAGAATCGTAAAGCTTACTCGGTACTTACAGCACTCACAGTGATGCTAAGCACTACCCACAGCTAGAGGGTTGACTCATTGGAGTCGTGCCGCCTCCGGATATGCGGCTTATGCCGCGTATCCGGAGGCGGCACGTCTCGAATGAGTTAATAATTACATGATTTTACTGACGTTTTCGGGAGTTTTGTGCTTTTAAACTTTTAAACTGTCAGATCTAAATAACTTTCATGAATGGAAGTTATTTAGATATGGGAGTTTAGAGTAGATTCGCTAGTTGCCGTACCTGTTTTCATTCCCGTACCTTTCGCTTTTAATCGTGTGTTTTTTTTCTTCTTTTCTTTTCCATCTGTCCGTTTGTCAGGCTCCTACAACATTTCCAAGTTTGTGTACTAATTAATTCTGCACTGAATGAGTGGGCTAAATTAATAGAGTAGTTAAACAGAAAAATGTACGGGCCGGAAACTTCGCAAAAAGCAAACAGTACGGAAATGGAAACATGTATGGTAAGTAGACAATCCACTTTAAGAGTTAACATTGTTGTTGTTTTGGGGGGATTTTTTTTTTTTTTTTTTTTTTTTTAATTCTTCTTCGATTTAATGTAACACGACAGTGTTTGCATGCAACCTGGTTGTACGTGACATTTTCGGGCAAAATCCTGTTTCAATATGACTGCCACCGTTGACACCCTCACAAGCCGACATTTTCTGATGGCATGTCGAATCTGTAGCTCAGCAGGAAAAGCTTATTACAGGACCAAAAGGGAAAAAAACAATTTTTTTATTATTTTTTTTTAATATATATATTTTTTTTTTTGGGGGGGGGGGGTGGTGGGGTGGATGGGGGTGGGGGGGGGGGGTGGGGGGGTGGAGAGGTTATGCTTTTTCGTTTTTCTCAGTCACACACAATTGTAAGTTACTAGATTGCACAAGAACATCATCGACATCATGTTTCCTGCTTTCTTTCAAATTCTTTTTAAGACGTTTGTAATATACTGATGAGCAAAAGAAATGTGACAATTTTGGAATCATCGGAAACACTACAGTGTTTCCGATGATTCCAAAAATCTCGCATTAAAGTTGTTGGTCGCAGGAGTTTGCTACACGGACCCTTGTAGGCCTGAGGTAGGTCAAATGAACCATTGTACCCCGAAGGCCTGAGGTGTACAATGGTTCCTTTGACCTCACGAATGCCTACAAGGGTCCGTGCAGCAAGCCCCTGCTACCAATAACGTATTTGTTTTCATTCCTCCAATGTTTTCGTAAAATAAATCAAGAAGAAATCTTCCGACCTGGATCACACCAGACATGACTGACGACAAAGGAATAAACATTTATACATAATAGAATTATGACGTAATTAAAAATCTTTCATGACGTTGGCGTCTCCAGTAGTGTGCCTGTTGTTTCGAACAACACTAAGTAACTTTGTACTTTAGATCATTTTGATGTTTTGATGATCTTTTCTAGAACAAAACTGGCATCCAAGACGCGTCAGAAAGAGGGCTACAAAAAGTCGGCCATTTGTCGCTACAAGGGCTTTTGTATCCCGGTCACATGGTACGGTTTGCGCTAAAGATATTGGTCGTGTGAAGTAGTGATGAAAACAAGTATAATTGTTTTCATTTTTACGTCACGCGACCAATCTCGTTAGCGCAAACTGTACCACATGACCGAACTACAATATAAGTTATTGGACGGAAGGGTTCGCTACACGGACCCTTGTAGGCCTTCGGGAGGTCAAAGGAATCATTGTACCCCGAAGGTCGAAGGCCTGAGGGGTACAATGATTCCTTTGACCTCCCGAAGGCCTACAAGGGTCCGTGCAGCGAACCCCTCCGACCAATAACGTATTTGTTTTCATTCCTCTATTTTCGTAAAAGAAATCAAGAAGGCATTTTGCGACCGGGATCGCGCCAGACATGAATGACTTCAAAGGAATATGCATTTATACAAAATTGACATGACGTAATTTAAAATATGTCATGACGTTGCCGTCTCCAGTACTGAGTGTGCGTGTTGTTTCGAACAACACTAAGTAACTTTGTACTTTAGAACGTTTGGCGATCTTTTATAGAACTAAGCTGGCATCCAAGATGCGTCATCGAGAGGGCTACAAAACGTCCGCCATTATTCGCTACAGGGGTTTTTATATCACGGTCACATGGTACGGTTTGCGCTAAAGTGACTGGTCGTGTGACGTAGGGATGAAAACAATATAAGTTATTGGTCGCAGGGGTTTGCTACACGGACCCTTGTAGGCCTGAGGGAGGTCAAAGGAACCGTTGTATCCCGAAGGCCGAAGGCCTGAGGGATACAATGGTTCCTTTGACCTCCCGAAGGCCTAAAAGGGTCAGTGCAGCAAGCCCCTTCTACCAGTAACGTATTTGTTTTCATTCCTCCACTATTTTCGTATAGGAAATCAAGAAGACATCTTCCGACCTAGATCACGCCAGACATGACTGACGTCACAGGAATATACATTTATACATAATAGACTGATGACGTAATTTAAAATATCTCATGACGTTGCCGTCTCCAGTACTGAGTGTGCTTGTTGTTTCGAACAACACAATGCACCTTTTTACATTAGAACGTTTGATGATCTTTACTAGAACAGAACTCGCATCCAAGATGCGTCACAAAGAGGGCTAGAAGAAGTCCGCCATTTGTTGCTACAAGAGTTTTTGTATCACGGTCACATGGTACGGTTTGCGCTAAAGTGACTGGTCGTGTGACGTAGGGATGAAAACAATATCAGTTATTGGTCGCAGGGGTTTGCTACACGGTGGGCGGACCCTTGTAGGCCTGAGGGAGGTCAAAGGAACCATTGCATCCCGAAGGCCGAAGGCTTGAGGGGTACAATTGTTCCTTTGACCTCTCAAAGGCCTACAAGCGTCCGTGCAGCAAGCCTCTGCTACCAATAACGTATTTGTTTTCATTCCTCCACTATTTTCGAAAGGAAATAAAGAAGACATCTTCCGACCTGGATCACGCCAAACATGACTGACGTCAAAGAAATATACATTTATACATAATAGACTGATGACGTAATTTAAAATATTTCATGACGTTGCCGTCTCCAGTACTGAGTGTGCTTGTTGTTTCGAACAACACTAGGCAACATTTTTCTTTAGAATGTTTTGGTGATCTTTTATTGAACAAAACTCGCATCCAAGATGCGTCACAAAGAGGGCTACAAGAAGTCCCCATTTGTCGCTACAAGGTTTTTTTTGTATCACGGTCACATGGTACGGTTTGCGCTAAAGTGACTGGTCGTGTGACGTAGGGATGAAAACAATATAAGTTATTGGTCACAGGGGTTTGCTACACGGACCCTTGTAGGCCTGAGGGAGGTCAATTGAACCATTGTACCCCGAAGGCCTAAGGGGTACAATGGTTCCTTTGACCTCCCAAAGGCCTGCAAGGGCCCGTGCAGCAAGCCCCTTCTAACAATAATGTATTTTGTTTTCATTCCTCCACTATTTTCGTAAAAGAAACCAAGAAGACATCTTCCGACCTGGATCACACCAGACATGACTGACGTCAAAGGAATATACATTTATACATAATAGACTTATGACGTAATTGAAAATATCTCATGACGTTGCCGTCTCAAGTACTGAGTGTGCTTGTTGTTTCAAACAACACTAAGTAACTTTTTACTTTAGAACGTTTTGGAGATCTTTTATAGAAAAAAAAAACTCGCATTCAAGATGCGTCACAAAGAGGGCTACGAGAAGTCTACCATTTTTCGCTACAAGGGTTTTTGTATCACGGTCACATGGTACGGTTTGCGCTAAGGAGACTTGTCGTGTGACGTAGGGAGGAAAATAAAAAACCCTTGTAGCGACAAATGGCCGACGTTTTGTAGCCCTCTTGCTGACGCGTCTTGGATGTCAGCGTTGTTCAATAAAAGATAACCAAACGTTCTAAAGTACAAAGTTACTTAGAGTTGTTCGAAACAACAGGCACACTACTGAAGACGGAAACGTCATGAAAGGTATTAAATTACGTTATAAGTTTATCATGTATAAATATATATTCCTTTGATTTCAGTCGTGTCAGGCGTGATCCAGGTCGGATGATTTCTTCTTGGTTTCTTTTATGAAAATTGTGCAGGAATGAAAACAAATACGTTATTGGTAGCAGGGGCTTGCTAAACGGACCCTTGTAGACCTTCGTAAGGTGAAAGGAACCATTGTACACCTCAGGCCTTCGGCCTTCGGGGTGCAATGGTTCCTTTCACCTCCCGCAGGCCCACAAGGGTCCATGTAGCAAACCCTTGCTACCAATAAGTTATAGTATGCAACAAGTCGGCCGCACATTTAGTAACATGTTGTAACATTCGTCGACGTGTAATGTTTGATCGCCCTAGCTTCAAGGTTTCGTAGTGACGTAAAAAAAAAAAAAAACAAGTACGCAGACTTCAAAGATAAAAAAATCAGGCCGGCATGATGAGAAGGTTTGCATAGAATTTCCCGACCCTACGTCATTGTCTCAGGGAAGGTGATGTAATCAGGCAGTATGCAAAATGGCGACAAATACGGCCATTCAATTCTGCTTGAGTTTTCCTGAAATAGCTCGAAGACGACACGAAACGACGTGTAAAATGTACCTGGACGGTAAAGATTCTTCTGTCTGATAATATGAGACCGGTCTTGAACAGAATTTTTGCTTGCTTTGTTACATTTGCGCAGGTGCAGAAAAAGGGAGAAAATCGTACCCTTTCCTTTTGTCATCTCATGCTATCATTCCTCCCCCCCCCCCCCTCCACCTCTACACACATACACACAACACGCAAAATCCTGCACGTGTACCGGCAACAAAAAGTATTCTTTCAAAATTGCATGCTTAGAACATTACAATTAAGACTGCATGCCAATAGGTCATAAGAAGAACGATTTATTTCGTGAAAGAGTTCTGTGTATCTGGCTCGTGTGTTTCTTTTTACCAGTTTGCTCTCGACACCCTGTCTTAAAAAATTAATAGACAATTGGAAAATACCTGTTCAAGCGCGCGTCGCCCGCGACACTAGTCGTCGACTTTTGTTACAGGCGTTGCACACTTTAGTAATAGACTTATGGTACATCCTATT
This sequence comes from Semisulcospira habei, assembly GCA_036245525.1. NCBI lineage: Eukaryota > Metazoa > Mollusca > Gastropoda > Semisulcospiridae > Semisulcospira > Semisulcospira habei. The sequence goes on from BTPG01000006.1 coordinate 44,125,144, forward strand.
ACATCAGCAACACCCACGAGAGTATGCCTGTTGCTGACCGAATGTGGCTCCAGCTGCACCCCAAACTGAATGCGTTAACATGACATTGTTTACTACGCACACAAAACAAACCTCAGCGAAGAAAGAAACACGCATACAAAGCAAAGTCCAACACAATTAATTAACTTTTCGGGTTATAAACTTTTTTTGTTCAAAATAAGAAAAGGCCGACAATGTAATAGGCCTAAACTGTCGTTTGGTCTCAATGTAGTAAAACTGTTGCCGCAAGGGATTCATGTGAAGGGAAAACAGAAATTATCGGTTGAAAACCCTTTAAATTAGAAACATGAAACACAACGTTTCGGATCACGGTGACGAACGACCTTTGATCCGAAACGTCATGTCTCATGTTTCTTATTTAAGTCATTTAGCCCGACGGCCGTATTTCCCAAATTTTGGAGGCGTCATCTAACGACCATGCACCAGTTGCAGGAGATGGCTCGACCATGATAATTCAAGGGTAGTGCCGGATTAGCTTGGCGCCTGAAGGCGCCAAGCCGAATCTGGCACTACCCTTGAATGATCATGGTCGACCCATCTCCTGCTGTAGTGCGTAAGGGATGAATGTTAAAGGGTTTTCAACCCCTATTTTCTGTCTTCCTTGTCTTCAGTCTTGTTTAGTAATAAATTGTGTTGTACCCTTCTAATCGTGTTTCTTCCTCTTTCAGACTGTTTTGCACTCGACACTCGCGGCAGCAGTCAGCATGTTGGTCTGGATATCGTTGACAGCGAAGTATTGATTGCCTTCTCTGATATTTTTCATTCTTCTTTTGTATTCGTTTCCCGCGATATTATTTTACACTGACTTCTTGACTCTTTGGCTGTGGGTAGCAATTTTTATCACGAGGATTCCCGCAAGAATCATCCAGACAAAAACTCGCTACCGACAGCCAAGGGGTTAATAATAATTTGAATGGCACTATTTTCTGCCCAAAAAAGGTGTCCTTTCTTTATTGGTTATTTCTTTTATATGTTTCTTCTGAAACTTATTGCGTCACGAACGGTCCTCGCGTTTCTCTGTAATTAAGTAAAGAAACTAATTCTTCGGGTTTATTTTTTTATTATAAAATTTTATCAACCCACTTCTCTCTCGAGTGGGACGACTTATGTCCACGCCCACAAACTCTCTCTCTCTCTCTCTCTCTCTCTCTCTCTCTCTCTCTCTCTCTCTCTCTCTCTCTCTCTCTCTCTCTCTCTCTCTCTCTCTCTCTCTCTCTCTCTCTCTCTCTCTCTCTCTACCCCTCATTTGTCTTGATAAAATCCGAAATAGTAATTACTGGTTACTCATACGCGGCGCGCATGCGCGTTGCTTATGACTATCTGATAATTATGTAATGTTAGTTGTGTGCACACGAAGAGACGTTAACCGCGTTACATATGGAAGTTTGAACGGTGCCTTTATCTCATATTACGACTCGACACTTGATTATAGTTTGTGACTGACTATCATCAGACTTTTCCTATCGGAACATTTCATTTTGCCTTTTTATGTCGTTAGTGTGTGTGTGCACGGTTGTGCCTCTTGACAAGATTAGACTGTTGGCCAGTGGTGACTGTTGCAGGCTGTGTTGCTAATGACATTGTCCACAGGTTTTGGTGTACAAGGCACTATCCATATGATAAAGTCACAGGTCTTACGTGATTGTGACTTAATTATTGAAAAGCGCAACGCGTGACTTAGTATGTGCGCTGTGCCACATCTATACTAAGAATCAGAGGTCACTTAAAACCTCTGCACTCAAACCGCTGGGCGAGTGGAAAATAGTCTTTTCCACTGGCTCTGTGGTATAGATTGTGCAGATTCGTTGACATTATCAGCGCAAAACTGGACATAATCTTGTTTGCAGTGAAAACGCGCTATTGCTTTAATTTGTTTTATTGCACTGTCAGTTTATCAAAGTATTTTGTGTAGTTCTCTTTGACGGTTCACCTTTCCCTATCCGGTTTGCACTGTGTGTATGATTGTTACTTTTGTGTGTGTGTGTTTCTTTTGTGTTGTGAGACAGTTTACATTCTTTTTGTGTTATAATCTTTTATGCCTGTGCTAGCCTCAATGGCGAAAGCGAGCATAAGGGAATGTACCTTACGTGTAGGCCATCTTAACGTGTTTCATCTTTACAATAAGATACCTGACTTAGCTTGTTTTCTTAACAATCCCACACCGTCACCGTTTCACTTGTTTGGCGTCACTGAGACACGCTTGAGCTCGAACATCAGTGATGAAGCCATTAGTATCCCTAACTTTTCTGTAATCAGAAGAGATCCTTCCTCCCCAGGCCAAACAGGCATTGCCGTCTACATCCACCAGTCTATTCAACACTTAGTCCGTAGACGGCAAGATCTAGAAGCCGCAGATGTTGAGTGCGTGTGGATTGAAGTAAAGCGTCCTTTTTTGGCTCCATCATACGTAGGCTTCTTGTACCGTAACCCGGCGGCTGACTTTAGTTGGTACGACCATTTCACCTGTAACTTAGATAAAGTCTGTAAAGTAAACACCGACATCATTCTCAGTGATTTCAATATCAATTTACTGAAACCCCACACCGCGTGGGAAACAACATCTTCCTTGTTTGGGCTGGTGCAGCTGGTGCAGTCACCCACTAGGATTACTGCTGCATCATCCACTCTCATAGACCATATTTATACCAATAACCCTAAATCTGTGACTGACGTTTCTGTTCCCGACTTGAGCATTAGCGATCATTTCCCTGTAGTGTGTAAATGGGCTGCGCAAATTCCAAAGACTAAAAAGAAAGGTCATATCACCGTAACATATCGCTCTTTTAAACATTTTAACCAAAACGCATTTTTACATGATCTTAGTAATGCGTGCTTTGACTCAGTAACCGAGTCCAACGACCCAGAGGTTGCTCTATCTGCATGGTACAGCATTTTCCTTGGGGTACTCAACAAACACGCACCCCTCAGGGAGAGGCGTGTCAAAAGCGCGGTACTACCCCCATGGATTACAAAAGAACTGATGCAGGCCATGGAGTTTAGGAACACCCTCAGGAGAGAAAAGAAGTTTGACGAGTTTAAAAAGCAGCGTAATCGCGTCAAGTATATGTTACGCGAAGCGAAAAAAGCCTTTGTAAGAAATACTATTAAAAACAACAAAGACGGGTCTGCTATTTGGCGCGTCCTGAATTCCCTTACCCGAGGCTCTAGTGCAACCACGGTAATCCCTAGTGATCTATCCGCTGACATGTTTAATAATCACTTCCTGTCTGTTGCTGAAGTTTTCTCAACACAAGGAAATGTCAATGATAAGTGTTTCGATATTTTAATTAACTACTGCAATCAGAAGACTGTGACTCCTTTTAGCATTCCATCGATTGCAATACATGAAGTAGGTAAATTCATAAGTAGTCTCACGAACAAGAAGTCATCAGGCCCTGATGACATAAATACTAAAGTTCTGAAACTATCCCTACCTTACATTGTTGAATCGCTGACATACATTTACAACCTATGTCTCCATCAGTGTGTATTTCCTACACGGCTTAAACTTGCAAAAGTAATTCCACTACCGAAATCCAAGGACAGGGGAAATCTGAATAATTATAGACCGATTTCGTTACTGTCCGTGTTAAGCAAACCTCTGGAGCGACATGTACACAAACATTTGTCTCAGTATTTAGAGACAAATAATATGCTTCATCCCTTCCAGTCTGGGTTTCGTCCGAAGTATTCCTGTCATACAGCGCTAAGCAGACTTGCAGATAAGTGGTTATCTAACGTAAACAATTCGCAACTGACGGGTGTTATTTACCTTGACTTTAAGAAGGCGTTTGACCTGGTTAACCACGACACTCTGATAAGCAAACTTAGTCATTATTTAAAAAACGTCTCAGCAGTTTCCTTCTTTAGTTCATATCTAAAGGGAAGAAAGCAAAAGGTTGTAGTTAATGGATCACACTCTGAAGTGAAGGAGGTTAAGTTTGGAGTACCTCAAGGGTCAGTGTTAGGCCCTCTTCTATTTTGTTTATACATCAACGATCTGCCTCTTCACCTAACGTCAGAATCTGTCGAATGTGACTTGTTTGCTGACGATACGTCAATCCACACGGCAAATAAAAACCTTAATGTGGTTGCAGATGACTTACAACAGAGCCTTGATGAGGTGTCCGCCTGGTTTGAACGTAACTCAATGAGTATCCATCCAGCAAAAACCAAGTCAATGGTAATTGCGACACGCCAAAAACACCAATTAAGCCCCCTTTCACTTGATTTGTCCTTTGAAGGCAATTCTATTGAGCAAGTGTCTGAACACCGCCTCCTTGGAATTATCATAGATGATCAGCTCAAATGGCAGGCACACACACATAAAGTGTGTAAAACTGTTTCAAGAAACATTTTCATGCTGTCCAAACTGAAGCACTTCACTGACTTTGAAACCAGAAAATTATTTTATTATGCACATATTCAGTCCCACATTAATTATGCTTCGACGGTGTGGGATGGCTGCAGAGATGTACATTTAAAAAGACTGAACTCCTTACACAGAAGAGCAGCGAAATTAATTTTACCTGATCCTACTTTGACAACGGATGATAAGATTTACAAAGCGGGACTTCTTTCTCTCAAAAAGCAGTTTGCATTCAACAAAGGTGTTCTCCTTTTTAAGATTCGGAATGACAACACTCCGGAATATCTAACCCAGCTGCTAGTCCGGTCACAGTCCCGCTATGGCGATACAAAAAGCCTATATGTAGTACCCAAAACCAGAATAGACTTATTTAAAACCAGTCTAGCATTCTCGGGGGCGACTTTGTGGAATTCGCTTCCATCCCACACGAAGACCACTCCAACGGTATCATGTTTCAAGAAAAGTCTTTTTGAACATTTATCTTCGCAGCCATAACTATCTTCAAGCTTTGCTTTCTATACGTAGATATCATTGTTAGTAATGTACCCATTCTACTGCTGTGTATGTATAGTGCTGCTGTGTTGTTGCTTTTTTTTCTTTTTTTTTTTCTTCCTTCCCTTTACCATTGCTCCCCCTCCCCCAACACACCGTAGGCGTTCGTCCTATACATGTATTAATGTAATGTAATTGTTGTGTTGTAGATGTAGCAACGGCAGATTTGAAAAATGGCATTGCCTCTGGCATTGTTAATATCTTTACCGTTGTAAAATAAAGATTCATTGATTCATTGATTCATTGATTCATTGATTCTCTCTCTCTCTCTCTCTCTCTCTCTCTCTCTCTCTCTCTCTCTCTCTCTCTCTCTCTCTCTCTCCCTCTCTCTCTCTCACACACACACACACACACACACACACACACACACACACACACACACACACACACACACACACACACACACACACACACACACACACACACACACACACACGCACTCTCTCTCTCTCTCTCAGACACTCTCGGGAAAGTGGTGCGTTGTTCGACTCTCGTTCGAAAGGGCGCGGGTTCGAATCCAGCTGCTGGGATCAGAACAGTTTCTTCGAATCCTGTTTGGTGCCCGGTCTTTGAAATCACATTCGTGGTGGACAAAAGGCGTTAGGCCCTAAACGTTCTCTCTCAGTCTGCCTGTACGTGCGTGCGTGCGTGCGCGCGCGTGTGTGTGTGTGTGTGTGTGTGTGTGTGTGTATGTGTGTGTGTGCGTGTGTGTGTGTGTGTGTGTGTGTTCGTGTATGCACTCGTGCGCGCATATTCGTTTACTATCGAGAACTTTAATTAAAACAATTTTTGTGTGTGTGTGTGTCTGAATGCGTTATTCCTGTTTCTGTGTTATTAACCCCTTCCCCGCCGGACCACAGCGGCGAACAACACCCACGTGCAACGTAAGAGGCATAGATTCTCATGAGCCCCCCGCATTTGCGGGGGGCTCATGAAGATCTATGCCTCTATTGCCTCATTAAAAAATTCATGTGCTGAATCAGGCAGGACTCTCAAGCATGAAAACTGCGATGGCTTCTGAGGCTTCGCTTTTAAGTGAAGGGGTTAATTTGTTCTCAATATCACAGGAGCAACAATACCCGGTGAAGGCGACAGACAAGTCCATTTTTTAGTGAAAAGCGAGATTTTAATTGTATTAATGAAAATCTCGTTTTTCGCCAACAAAAATGGACACTCTCTCGCTGTGTAAGTTACTGCCTTCAGACTGCACTGGCGACCTGCTCTTCTTTTGGGCGCTGAAAACTATTCAATATGTTCACATATCTGCACTGGTCGTAAACTGTTTCATGAATACGTACCTATTCACTATTAATTAAAGCCCATATCCGTTCTTCTTTATGGGAAAAAGAAGTTATTGTGTTGTCCACACCAAAAAAACAAACAAACAAAAAAACAAAAACGGGCTGCCAAGCGTGTAAAATGCGGAGAACATACTAACGAAGAAAGAAACACGCTTAGAAAGACACTTACAGCACACAAGTTATTAATATTTGTGGCTATGTTGTTACGAGCTTTGTGGCACTGTGACAACTGTCACAAAAACCATGTTCGCTCTACAACCGGTATTTTCGTCTTTCAGTAGCGCCTGGCCATTATAGCGCGCCCGCTATTTTGGCTAGGCGCTACTGAAAGAAAATTAGTTCATAATAACTTCCGTATTCTTCAACAGTTTTCAGTATCCATGCCTCAGAAATCGGTATTTCTATTTTCTAACCACTAACGTCTGCCGCTTTTCTCTCCGGTACTTGCTTTCAGGAACGGCCGGTAACTGAAAAGCACGTGGAGAGCGTTCGCGTTAAAAAACGCGAAAACTTTCCACGTATATCTTCTCGTCACAAAGCTCGTGGGGGATTCGCGAACTTTATGACAATTGTTACAAAGATCGTGGGGACCACACGAACTGATTGTCACAAAGGTTCGGAAAATCACAAGTGTAAACACCGAGTCTCCAGGAACTTTGTCACAAATTGTCACTAAAAGTGGTGGGGTCTATATGGGCTTCGATATTAAATAACAGTCTTCGCTTAAGTCAGACTAATAGTGAATTATGTACGTCTATTTTCAAAAAGGGGTTTAACCATTTTAGCCCCAAGGTCCCATTTCTCAAATTTTGGAGGTGTTGCCTAACGACTATGTACCAGTTGTAGGAGATGGATTGATCATGATAATTCAATGGTAGTGCCAGGAGCTTGAGGCCTTCAGGCGCCAATCTCATCTGGCACTGCCCTTGAATTATCATGATCAATCCATCTCCTGCTGCAGGGACCCGGGGCTAAAAGGGTTAACCCGTAGATTAATAAACTGTGTTCTATTTTTCCTTTCTAAGTGTTTTTTTTCTCATTCGTTGGGATTATCTTTGTAACACTTGTCACAAAGCTCTTGACTTCGCAACGGGAATGGTGATTTTGTGACAAAGCATGTACGTTCAAGCTTTGTGAAAGATCCACACACTTCGTGACGCCTGTTACATTGTCACAATTCTCGCCGGACCCACCGAAGAAACAAACACGCACAGAAATGACAATCACAATATAATTGTGTTGTGGCTGTCTTTCTAAGCGTGTTTCTGCCCCCCCCCCCCCCCACCCACCCCCTCACCCCCCGGGTTGTGCTTTGCATTTCACACGCCTGATAGTCACCTCAGTTGTTTGGTCTGAATTTCGTTAGAACATGGCTGCAGTTTGTGGGAAATCAGTTGTGACCCGGGAAGCAAAGCCGGCCTCAAAACTCTTCGCATCGTGTGACGCTAATATTAACATTAACCCTTTGCGCGTCGTAAAAAAAAGAAGAAGAAAGGCGCTAATGTAGAACAATGTGGCGTTCTCTGCTGGTGCAGCAGACGACATCCACGCTGCACATCTACACAGACGTTGTTCACAAATCGAAACAAAATCAAAACATGATCACACGCGCCGTTTCCACGACGAAAACTGAGTGGATTAACCGCGGGGGCTCATGAGGATTCATGTCTCTTGCAGATGGATATCTTTCGACTTTCCCCGGCAGTTAAAGAGTTAAACGCCCAGACAAAACACTCGACTGATGCCGGGCCTTTAACCCGCCGTTTGCGCTCAAAAGACGCGCAGCTTTATCACCGTACTTCTGATTGGCAGAAAATCGCCAGAAAGGCAGACCCGTAAAGGTGACTGACTGCCCAGTGCATTGATGTGCGCCTTTAAAACAAATAAAAAATATTTAAAAAAATTCCTAGACGGCAGCGTGAAGGCGTGACAAAAAAAAAAAAAAAAAAAAAAAAAAAAAGGAGAGAGAAGAGAATTCAGCATCTGACATTTTATTGGACATGCTACACTTTGCTGGCGATGCATTTTAACTTCTGAGTTTGAGCAGGTGCGCGGATCATTTTTGTCCCCATCATATAAAGGACCCTCGGGCCGACGTCGGCCCCAGGACCTTTTGCGTACTAGGTCAGTGGCAGTGGGCACCTTTCACGTTCGGTGTTTTCTTTCAGTTAGTATCTCCCATCGTCATACGTCCTTGACACACATCCAAAACACCGCTGCACGTCTTGAGATTTCTCAGCAAAGCGGTTTAGAGTTTCAACAAAACAGAGTAACCCCTTCTTTTTTTTTTTTCTTTTTTTAATCAATGTATTTTTGTTTTTGTTTGTGCTTGTTTTTGTATTTTGCTTTGTGTTTCATTACTGTGATTGTAAAGCGCCTAGAGCACCTTGGTGATATACATACTTGATATAACTCCTTCTATCCCAGACACACCACAGCAAGATAAGGATCGACCATGATAGTTCAAGGGTGATGCCAGAATAGCTTGGCGCCTATGGGCGCCAAGCTATTCTGGCATCACCCTTGAACTATCATGGTCGATCTGTGTCCTACACTAGAGTGCAGTCTTCAGAGGACAACGGCAACATTTGGGGATTTCGGTGTTGGGGTAGAATGAGATAAAGACGATGTGTGCTGAACTGGATTGTCCTATGTCTAAACGAACCGTAGACCTGTGTGTGGCGTTTCGTAAGCATTTGTTACAGAAGTGTTTCTTTGAACAACACTTCGTAATAACAATGACTTATCCCTGATGCTGATTTTTTTTATTATTATTATTTTTTTTTTAAAGATTGCTTATTGTTCTATGAAGATTCCAGATGATCAACCAGTTAACTTCAAGGGTGGTGCCAGAATAGCTTGGCGCCTCAGGCGCAAAGCTATTCAGGCACAACCCTTTACCTATCACAGTCAAATTTATTTCACGTTGTAGTGTATCAGAATGAAAAGGGTAATAGACTTAACAGCACAATAAACAAAAGATCCTCGGACAGACGTCGGCCCGCGCACAGCTTTGTGTGTGTGTGTGTGTGTGTGTGTGTGTGTGTGTGTGTGCTTGTGTGTGTGTGTGTGTGTGTGTGTGTGTTTGTGTGTGTGTGTGTGTGTGTTTGTGTGTGTGTGTAGTGTGTGTGTGTGTATGTGTGTGTATGTCTGTGTTTGTGTGTGTGTGTATATGTGTGTGTGTGTCATTAGTGTGTGTGTGTGTGTGTGTGTAGTGTGTGTGTGTGTGTGTGTGTGTGTGTGTGTGTGTGTGTGTGTGTGTGTGTGTGTGTGTGTGCATGGCTGTGCGCAGGCCAACGGCAGTCGACATCGCTCCAGTGGACAGTGTATAATTATATCTCCATGGTCGCTCACTACCAACTGGCGTTAACAATTGTTACATGGAAGATCATACAGCGTATACGTCCTTGCTATGCCAGACTGAACACGGCCAGCAAGAGGCATTGATCTATTGCAGATGGACGGCGTTTGTAGTAGGACTTAGTCACCATTTGCGCGGTATTGCCATGGCGATGATTATCATGTCACAGGCCGCTTCTTTTAACCCCACGGCCGTATTTTCCAAACGTCACCTAAACCATTACGCAACAGTTGCAGGAGATGGATTAAGGGTAGTGCCAAATTAGCTTGGGACCCGATGGTGCGAAGCTAATCTGGCACTACCCTTGAATTAGTATGGTCGAACCACCTTGTGTTGTAGTTTTTCGGGGCTAAATGGGTTAAACCGAGCATGCCAAATCATTCTGGAGTGTAGGCATAACCATACTCAGTAAGGCGAGTCTAATACCAGATTACTTCTCAGTACTTAGTGGGTGGTATGGTGTAATAACAGATTACTTCTCAGTACTTAGTGGGCGGTATGGGGTAATAACAGATTACTTCTCAGTACTTAGTGGGCGGTATGGTGTAATAACAGATTACTTCTCAGTACTTAGTGGGCGGTATGGGGTAATAACAGATTACTTCTCAGAACTTAGTGGGCGGTATGGGGTAATAACAGATTACTTCTCAGTACTTAGTGGGCGGTATGGGGGGTAATAACAGATTACTTCTCAGTACTTAGTGGGCGGTATGGGGTAATACCAGATTACTTCTCAGTACTTAGTGGGCGGTATGGGGTAATAACAGATTACTTCTCAGTACTTAGTGGGCGGTATGGGGTAATAACAGATTACTTCTCAGTACTTAGTGGGCGGTATGGGGTAATAACAGATTACTTGTCAGTACTTAGTGGGCGGTATGGTGTAATAACAGATTACTTCTCAATACTTAGTGGGCGGTATGGGGTAATAACAGATTACTTCTCAGTACTTAGTGGGCGGTATGGGGTAATAACAGATTACTTGTCAGTACTTAGTGGGCGGTATGGGGTAATAACAGATTACTTCTCAGTACTTATTGGGCGGTATGGTGTAATAACAGATTACTTCTCAGTACTTAGTGGGCGGTATGGGGTAATAACAGATTAATTCTCAGTACTTAGTGGGCGGTATGGGGTAATAACAGATTACTTGTCAGTACTTAGTGGGCGGTATGGTGTAATAACAGATTACTTCTCAGTACTTAGTGGGCGGTATGGTGTAAGCAACGTATCATTTTCCCTTTCGTTCTAACCCCTGCCCCTTCTGCCCAGCTCATATGCCACAAGAGGGTCAAGAACCAGTAAGCAAAGGCCCTCGGGCCAAAGACGGTCGCAGTGGGCCCGCGCATGACAGGCTGTTCGAGGGGGTATTGTGGCCGTCGTGGGCCCGCGCATGACAGGAAGCTGTTCGAGGGGGTATTGTGGCCGTCGTGGGCCCACGCATGACAGGAAGCTGTTCGAGGGGGTATTGTGGCCGTCGTGGGCCCGCGCATGACAGGAAGCTGTTCGAGGGGGTATTGTGGCCGTCGTGGGCCCGCGCATGACAGGAAGCTGTTCGAGGGGGTATTGTGGCCGTCGTGGGCCCGCGCATGACAGGAAGCTGTTCGAGGGGGTATTGTGGCCGTCGTGGGCCCGCGCATGACAGGAAGCTGTTCGAGGGGGTATTGTGGCCGTCGTGGGCCCGCGCATGACAGGCTGTTCGAGGGGGTATTGTGGCCGTCGTGGGCCCGCGCATGACAGGCTGTTCGAGGGGGTATTGTGGCCGTCTTGGGCCCGCGCATGACAGGAAGCTGTTCGAGGGGGTATTGTGTCCGTCGTGGGCCCGCGCATGACAGGCTGTTCGAGGGGGTATTGTGGCCGTCGTGGGCCCGCGCATGACAGGCTGTTCGAGGGGGTATTGTGGCCGTCGTGGGCCCGCGCATGACAGGCTGTTCGAGGGGGTATTGTGGCCGTCGTGGGCCCAAAGACGTTTAACTACTGGGGGAGTTTCAATAATCTTGAAGCCAACTACTTTGCGTGGCTGTATAAATGCCACGTCTAAAGGCCGATCCGTGAAGAGTCCGAAATAGCTCAGGCGGTTAAACGTCGGAGCAGGAGAGCGAAGGGAATCGCCGGGTCGTGGGTTCGAATCCCGTCCCGGCCCCGGTAGCTGGACTCACAATCCAGGGGAAAAAACGGATTTGTTCAATAGCATGTCCGTTGAAAGATCCTGGTAAATCAAAGTGGCAAAGTTGGAGTGCGCCTGAGCTGATCAGTGTTCAGGACGTACTCCATGGGCAATAGATTTCCCTGTTCCCCATAACCCGCCCGTCAGGGCCGTCCATGATCACCTCGGTGCTGTGGACGTTAAACCCGAACTAACCGAGCCGCCGATCCGTGACTCGACTCACAGCAGCCGGACGGAGCGGACGGTCCCCCGCGCTCCCAAGCAAGCCGACTCAAGCAAGCAAACAAGCAAGTTTCGCCTCGTCACAAGTCAGCGACCCCAAGCAGCGCTCTAACCATCGCCCACAGCGTAGCTCTGCGTCCACCGCTACAGATGGCCTCAAAGAAAAAGCATCCACCTGCCCCTTTTAGGGCGAACAGACGGAAAACGAAAAAACAAGTAGAGGAATACACCTCTAGCCTCCTCCAGGCACCTCAACAACAGCTCACGACCCCAAGGGAAACAAGAAGCTACCGGCCGCCCCCCCCCCCCCCCCCCAGGCTCCACCGATACGACAAGAACAGACAACGTGGGTTCCTCCCCCCCCCCCCCCCCACAGCAAACTATTCAGCCATCACGGCCGGCCCACCTGCCGACTACAATGGAAGAAATTGTTCGGATGTTTCCACCACCGCCTTTCCACCACCGCCGGAACTCAACCGGTGCTTCCAAACACATGGAAACCCACCCGGCCCGCAAGGGGACCAACCACCACCCATCGCCCGACAACGATCGCCGCTGCCATCAGAGACAGAAACAGAGGACTCGTCAAAGATACCCTCCGAGCTGGACCTTCCACCCTCCCCCCACTGGTCATCATCCCTGAGCACATCATGCGGGAAAGGGAATGGACCGAACAGGAAAAGGAGGTTCGGCTCGGGTCAATGGACGTCAACGACCTCGTGCTGTTGCTGGAGGCCGCTGCGTCAGCCATCATGTCGGCCGGCGGAGACTCCTACCACCGCGCCCTCATCACCACCCGGTTGCTGATAGAGACCGGAGCCCTGAAAGGACTAACCCCCCCCCCCCCACCCCACCCCCCATCCACAAACCGCCAGCAGCGGATGCCAAGCGACGACTACTACAAATGACGCAGAAAGTCAAGCAACAGTCACCACCGACAACAGAGGGACTGCAACAACAGCCCCGAAAACCGAAGCTAAACAGACAAACACTCCCCCCACCATAACAAGAGAAGAAGAGGGCGCCACCAAACCAGCCGCAACAAAGAACGCCAGCACCGAGATTCCACAGGTCTCCACAGTCACAGCCAAGAGTGCCGACGCACCACCAACAACCAATGACCCAAACCCGACCGCACGCCAGCGACAGCGCCCCCGCCCACCAAAGAACGCCAGGACCCAGCGACGTCCAGCACTACTAGAAACACCACCACCCCACCTGCGCCTGCCGCCACACCATCGACGTGGCGGTCCGTGGCGCAGTGGTTAAGGCGCCTGCCACCAATGCCAAAGGTGCGAGGTTCGATACCGGGTTCCGGCGTCGGACTTTTCTCCTTTGGTATGTGTCACCGTTAATTCGGGCGGACCGTCGGGGGTTCTTTCTCCGGGTACTCCAGTTCTTCCACCCCCCACCCACCCCCCACCCACACCCCCCCACCCCCCACCCCCCACACTTTGGTACCGGTTTCAGGCCACTTTACAAAATTTCAAATACGAGCGATCAAATATCTCTAACTTCAGTAGCTGAACTGGCCCTTCGTCTGTCTTGTACTGTGTTTGTCTTAAATGGCGTAAATCCGTGTCTGTTACGGGAGTGTGCGTGTTGGGTTTCAGTTCGCGGCGCTTTGAGTCGATTTGCCCAAAAATTGAGAAAAAGCGCCTATATAATAACGGTATTATTATTATTATTATCGCCACCCCACCCCCACCCCCACCCCCTACCACTCCAAAGCCAAACCCCGAGACCCAGAATCCACTGGCCATCACCACCCCCACCAAGATTCCCCGCACCCCAGCACCACCAGTCTCGATTCAAACAGCCAACCTCCCCCCCCCCCCCCCCCCTACCAGACGTACGACGGTCCTACCGGTCACCACTACCAATGCCACTCATAGAAGGCCTCCTCCAGTGGCTGGCTCACCAACTCCCACCAGCCTGGTACAGCAGCTACGGTTAAACCGGCCACCACCCACCCGCCGCCTCCCCCACCAAAACCACCAGCCGCTGCGCGACTGAGCGACAGACAGACAGCCAGATGACCCCCCACCCCACCCACCCCCTGGCCCACCCCCTCTGGACGAAATCAGCGAGAGCTGGAAGTCCCCATTCCTTTAAAAATAGCACTAGCACTAGCACTAGCACTAGCACTAGGCCGATCCGTGTCAAACTCCGCCGTTGCCGGTCCCAAGCCCGGATGAAAAAGGAGGAGGGCCCCACGACAAAACTACAACTGAAGGAAAACTACGCCAAAACTGCTTAACACCACGCCGCTTAACACCACGCCAAAACTGCTTAACACCACGCCAAAACTGCTTAACACCACGCCAAAACTGCTTAACACCACGCCAAAACTGCTTTGACCACGCCAAAACTGCTAGTCCCCGATCACTCCTAGTAAAGTAGGACAGTAAACTGGAACAAAGCAAGCCGATCCGTGGAGAGTCCGAAATAGCTCAGTCGGCTAAACGTGGAGCAGGAGAGCGAAGGGAATCGACGGGTCGTGGGTTCGAATCCACGTCCCCGCCCCGGTAGCTGGACTCGCAATCCAGGGGGAAAAGACGGGCTTGGTCAATAGCATGTCCGTTGAAAGGTTCTGATAAATCAAAGTGGCACAGTTGGAGTGCGCCTGAGTTGATCAGTGTTCAGGTCGTACTAGATAGGTAATAGATTACCCCGCTCGTCAGGGCCGTTCATTATCACTTCGGTGCCGTGGACGTTAAACCCGAACTAATCAACCAACCGATCGGTGGCCTTTTCAAGTTAGGTCTGCGGTATGATCAGTCAACAAGATGAGGA